>JAYESA010000010.1:5145469-5745469 GCA_036927795.1 Iris macrosiphon
GACCCAGATCAAAATTCCCCAACTCCCATCCAAAAACAGAGAAAATTCCGATTTAACACCATTATAACATCCAAAAAAACGAGTCTTTACCGATTCCGGAAGCGAAAAACACACTTTAAACTCGAAAATAACGATGGCCCAGATCAAAATTCGGCAGCTTTCCTCCAAAAAATGGCATAAAAATCGAATTTTGATTAAGGGGAAAAAAAAATCACGCACTGACCCAATAGAGATTAAGCACAGCAGCCGACAAGCCCCCTGGCAGCCGTACGATCGCCAGGTCCCGGGAGATCTCAGCCGTCCAGAGCAGCAAATATACCCCCTTTTTGATCACGGAAATTTCTTTCCTTTTCCAAAGAGAGAACAGAGAAAGTGAATATATATTTATATATATAGATATATATATAAAGAGAGAGAGAGAGAGAGAGAGAGAGAGAGAGAGAGTGAGTGTTCATATAATGGCGAGAGAGAGAGTACGGTGGTCAAAGAGAGAACTCTTAGATATGGGGACTTGGAACAAATAAGTTTGGCCAGTTACTTGTTAATTACGAGAATGCCACTGTACAGTACAAAATGTCCAAAGTAGGGATCTCGGCTTTGGAAACCTAATGCCCACACCTGAAATATTCTTTGCACACATTTGAACGAGAGATTTTGAAGCATTTTTTTTTGGTACTATACACAAAAAAAAGTGGCACAATGTGGGTGACTGAATGAATAATAATGATTGATGAAATGAATGTTGAAAATAATAAATTTGGGTTCTGGGAAAATTACGTGAGTGCATGTTGTTGCCTTTTAAGGGTTGGTACATGCTGCAAATTTTGGATGGCAACTCATTAAGGGATGCATCAGCTTTACTTTTATACATCCGCTTTACTTTTATAATATTTTTCGTGTGTGTGTATATATATATATTGAAAACGTTCAGAGGTTTAAGATTTTGAAAACTTCTTCAGTAAGAACATTTTTTATTAAAAAAAAAAAAATTAGTAAAAAGAATTAAAACGTTCTTATTACAGATTTTTCAGAAAAATATATATTTTTAAATCTTTAGACAAAAAAATTTTAAAAATAATTAAAACATCACGTTTTGGACGGAAATTTTATTTTTTTAAGTTTTTTACTAAGTAGGATAAAAAAAATAATGAAAAACGTCAATAGTAAGGACATTTCAGCTTTGCTTCATTTTATTTTTTACTCAATTCTAAAACGTCTTTACTAAGGACGTTTATGTTCTTCCCATGTAATTTTACCAAAAAAAAAACAAATTGTGCAAAAAAAAAATTTAACTTAGATGTTCTATATGAAAAAAAATTAAACTTTTAAGTTGGTTCATCGTGTTTTAGTTTTTTATATCATTTTTGTGTATGTGTATCTTCCACTAATATAACTAGTAAATGCACGTAAAATAAATTAAAATATAAAAATTATGATATTATTAAAATATAGAATTTTAAAATTTTAAAATTTTAAATTATGTTAGAATATTTTAAGTGTTATTGAAATATAGAAAAAGGAAAAAATGTACGATATTATCAAAATATAGAAATTAAAATTATGTTAGAATATTTGAAATATAATTTAAATTAATTTTAGTTATGATTTGTTATAAATATATTTTTTTTTTAAAATCATATGTGTTTAGTTAGATAATATCAATTAGTTAGTTTAAATATAATTTAAATTTTTGAAATATTTTAGGATTTAAATATGTCAAGTAGTTAGGAGTTTATAATAGTAGAGATGTGGCTTAGAAACGGCTCCAAATTGAAACGTCTAAGCTGTATGTATATCATCAACTAATTAATTAAAAAATAAAAATATATAACTACCGTCTTTGTTTTCTTTTCTCACAATTGAGAAAACAAATAAAAAAACAAAATATATAACAAATGATACAATATATTTAAGATTTAAATTATATTTAAACTAACTATATAGTATTATATAATTAAAACATATAAAAATTCAAAACAACATATTTATAACAAATTATAATTAAAATATGATATTCAAACCATATTTAAAATAATTTTAATATAATTATAATTATAATTTCTTTTTTAATAATAATAATATAATTTTTGTATATGTGCAACGCACGTGAACGTTACTAGTATGTATATATAAATCTAGGTTTCGCATGGATGATGTTTGAATTTTTTTTTTTTTATTGGCATTTTTACTATTAGTTTTTCATGTGATATTTTGGGGATAGTTTGTAACCTTCCTATTTGGAGAGACAAATTTTCACTCAGAAAATTTCATGGAGGAAGATATATTTTTGAACAATTGCAAACTAGAGGACAAATTTAGATAATTTACAAAAGGGGAGAGGGGCAAAAAAGGAGTTGGCTCCTTAACAGAAAAGAAAATGCGCCATATTATTTAAAAATAAAATCATAGTTAGAATAATTTTGGAATATTATTTAGAAATTTAATATATATATACATATATATATATATATATATATATATATATATATATATATATATATATATATATGACTGGAATAAGTATTGCAAATTATTTTAAAATTTAAAAAAATAATATAAGATTATTCCAGACAACATTTAAATTTACAAAATATCTATTGGAATAATCCTTACATACTATATATTACAAAATTTAAAACCTGATTGGAATAATTTTATATTATTTAGAAAAAAAATAATTTAGATAATTCCCTGATTTTTTGTAAAAATAAAAAATAATATGCAAGAATTATTCCAATAAATTTTTAAATAATATGAAATAATTATCCCATGGATATTTTGTTTATATTTTTGTTAAATAATATGCATAAATTATCCCAATCATGCTTTTTTTTTAAAAATAATATGCAAGATTTATCCTAATCATAATTTAAAAAAATAAAAATAAATGATCTCATCTGGAATTATTCCAATCAGAATTTATTTTAAATATTGTAAATGATATGCAAGAATTATCTCAATCATGAATTATCCTAATCTTGTTTGGAATTATGACAATCAATATTTTTTTTAAAAAAAAATAAATAATATTCAAGAATTATTACAATCGTTATTTAAATAAACAATTAAAAGATATAATGCGTGGAGCCTTTTTTGTTAATTGTCTCCCTTTGTAAATTCTCTAAATTTCTTAAACCCACCACCACCCCGCCCACTCCACACACACAATCTACAATTGTTTAAAAATATAATCCTTCCATGAAATTTTCTGATTTTTATTGGTTCTTTTTTGGCCTTTGGACGGCGAGGTAGTAAATATGTTATATTCAAGTTTTATGTGATTTTGTGTCTAAGTATTTGTTTTTGTTTCTGACAAATAAAAAAACTTGCGCCGTGGCTACAATAACATAGTTCTTGTTCAACTAGTGAAAGACATTAACAATACATGTTTGTTTTCTTTACGAGGACACGTAAGCATCGACTATTTGGAGAGATAAAATTTTTATTTTATTTGAATTTTTTTGTCTTTGGTCCATAAACAGTAAACTCATATTTTAATTATATGCGATTATATATATATTTACTTTTTTTTTCTCCAACCAGAAAAGGAATTATAGCGTCCTCTCCAAGAAATCCAAAATTAGGTGCAGAGGATGCAAAAATTAGACTCTAAAAAGTGCGAGGAAATCTCCTAAGTAGTATCGAGTGGGCCTAACTTTAGCTCTCTTAATTGTATTAACTAAATAAAAAAACTAATACAAACTTACAATATTTATAAAATACTAGTGACATGCACGTACATTATACGTACATAATAAATATATAAAAAAATAATTAAAATTAGAAATTTGTTATAAATATCGCTGTCTCGTGGAATTGAATCCACCCAACCAGAAAGAATACCTTTCACCTTAACCATATGAATTAGAGTTGTATGGCTATAGTTAGATAATATTAGGTACTTAAACATTTAGTTAAAATTTATTAATTTTTTAATTACGTGAGGATATATATACGATTTTAACTGTTTATACCGTTTACAAACATATTTATAAAGAGTAAAGATTAATGAACACTCGCTAAAGTAGTCACTTAAGAACAATCATTGTAATCTATTATATCTAAGTGATCCCCTAAAATCTACAAAACATTAAAATCTACCTAACTTTATGTAGTCTCCAAAGTTACTCTTATATCTTGGTCAGAGCGACCTAGTAAATGGATTTGTACTGGTAGACAATTTTAGTACGTGGAGCACTTGAGGTTGAGCCTCCAATATGAAGTTGAAGATATCAACCAAACCACTCCAAAGTGATTTTAGTTTGGATAAAAATGATACGCAACAACCTTTGAACACGAAAGTATGAATATCCCCTATAATTTTGATGGATGGATAAAAATGGACTAGTTGTGTAATGGGTTTGCAAAAGTCGCTTAAGTCATGTAAATCTTAGTGAATTTGTTAGTAGGATCTCGTCCTTTTTAAGTAGTTTTTTTTTTCCTTCAATTTTCGTCTTCCTTTTCTATCTTGTGCTTTTTATTTTTTGTTTGTTTATTAACGTATCATCATCATCACGATTCTCAATGCATATTTTATTTTCTTAATAACACGATTATTTAAGAGAATAATGAATCAATATTTTGATTATGTTTTATTTTTTGTTTCAAGAATAAGAGAACTTGACAAAATCATTACTAAAAATGCAAAGTTAAATTTAAATACAATCATCAATGACTATAACAATTTATAGGAACAACAGTTTAGTTGTATCAAGGACAAACGTAATTATATGGACTAGTTAAGAGTTTAGACTATGGATTTTATATCAAGCTTATAATTCAAGCCCTCACTTGTCCAATTAAAAATTTTAAATCCTAATTTTTTTATTTTTTTTTATTATAATCTCTCTCATCTATATAGGAAGATTTTATTATAAGCATAAAAGGAAGGGTATAATAGAAAAAATGAAAAAAAAACATAAAAAATTTGGGATATAAGCTTTCTAATTGGATAAGTGAGAGCTTAAACTCTAAGTTGGTTTAAAATCCACAATCTAAACTCTAATTAGTCCTAATTTGATCAAACAACGTAATTGTTATGAAGTTTATATGTACGAGCATAATTGTACCAACACGAAGAGGTAGAAAAATAATCTCCAACTATGATCCACCATTAGTAAATTTTATAGAATCCATCGACAACTTCGAAATGTAAACAAGTTCCTGCATTGCACCACATTTCTACTTAAAATAGGCATTTGCCTTTTTATGGACAAATAATTATTCCAAATAACTTTATACAAGAACAAATAATTAATTCATATACATCAACAGAATTTTTAGGATCCACAATGACTTCAAACTAGTACCACATGTACGTATAGAATACAACTTGTGCAGAAATGGACTTTAACTGGTACAAGTGGGGACATGCGAATGGATTTGGATATCCATTGGATCCGACCCGCACACAAAAATAAGGGAACCCCCACAAAACAAAATAGTAATAAAAGATTCCGCGGACACAATTCAGTGCAACGGGACACGGGACACGCCGCCACGAGTGAACCGCTGACGCGGATCCCTTGAAACAATGTTCGATCCGTATCCGATAACCCGTTTTCCCTCGCTTCTGTTCTCTCGAAACAATACCGGATCCCTCGAAACAATACTCGATCCGTACTCGATAACCCGTTTCTCCTCTCTCCTGTCCCCTCGAAACAATACCGGATTCCCCGAAACGATACCCGATTCGTACCCGATAACCCGTTTGCAGATCTTAAATAAGATTAAAAATTTAATAATAAATTTAAAACGTCCTTGATAAGAAGGTTCTCAATATATTTTTTTTCAATTTTTTCTTTCAAAAATGTCCTTAACTTTTCATTTTTTATTTTTGTTTTTATTTTGTCCAAAACGTCATTGGTAAAGACATTTTTAATTATTTTATTTTAAAAAAACAAAAACTTTGATACTAATATATATATATGTTACCATGTTGTTATAAATGTGGCTTTAGTGTAGTGGTGAAATTTTTTTTGTGTGGTTGTGAAGACCATAGCTTGAATCCCACCATAAAAAAAAGTTAGTTTAAATTTTTTTTTTGGAACGTCCATAATAAGAACATTTTCATTTTTAACTTCTTTTTTATTCTTACTTTTTTTATTCTTGCTAGGCAGAAAATAAAAAGTTAAGAAAACTTGAAAACATCTTTAGCAAGGATATTTTCTATTGATATAAGATTTAAATATTTTGAGAGAACGAAAAGGTCCTTACCAAAATCATTTTTTTGTTTCCATCTAATTTTTTCAAACTTATGTCTCCAAAGTCTATTTTATTAACAAATTTTTTTCTACAAAGAATTAAAATTTTATTATATTAGTTTTAGAGAATTATGTTTGCCACAATTGTGAAAAAAGAAACGAAACGCACTTACTAAGGACGTTTTCGTCAAAAATAAAATTTTAAATTGCACCCAGAGTTGAAAACGTTCTTTTTAAGTGCGTTTTCGATTTAAATAAAAAAATATTACGTAACACTAGGATGAAGATAAAAAAAATAAAATAATAATGAATTAAGTTAAAACATTCTTACTTTCAAATTTTATTTTTTTACTTATAAAATCGAAAACGTCCTTACTCCTTACTATAGGCGTTTTCATCTAGAAAATTTTCTTTTCTTTTTCCGTCTAATTTTTGTTTTTTAAAACTTATTAAAATCGAAAACTCCCTTAGTAAGGGGGTTTTCAAGTTTTTATTATTAATTTTTACAAAAATTAAACACGTTCCTATCAAAGGCATTTTGTTTTTCTTAATTTTTTAGTTCTAAAAGAAAAAGAGAAAAAAATTGAAAAGTTGTAATTTCTTGCCAAAATTTAGTAATAAAATAATAAAATAATAAAAAATGTAAAAGTTGAAAACACATATGTTGTGGGTGTCTTTGGATTATAATTCATTATTTGTAATATGGTCTTTAATCAATAAAATTATTTTATTTATTATAATATTTTTATAATCTTCTGTCAAAATAAAATAAAATAATAAAAGTTAAAATTTTTATATTTTTAGTTACTTAAGACTAAAACAATAAACTAAAACAAATTTGGTCCGATCTTAAAAAACAATTTTTTTCGGTCTTATAAAAATTAAAGATCTAAAATTTTGACTTTAAAATCTAAAATTAAAAAATAATTCGGTTCGGTCTTAAAAAAAAATAAAAATTGATACTTCAAAATATAAATTCTAAAATCTAAAAAATAATCGGCCTTAAAAAACAATTTTGTTTAAGACTAGAAAAATAAATAAATAAATAAAAAATAAAAAAATAAGGGAAGTGTCTTTGATAGGGACTTTTTAAATTTTTTTTTAAATAATAAAAACTTAAAATCTCCCTTAGTAAGGGAGCTTTCGATTTTAATATATTTTTTTGGAAATAAAAAATGAACGAAAAAAGAAATTCCAGATGAAAACGTCCATAGTAAAGTAAGGCAAATTATATGGACACTACACATTTTACTCGGACTAGCCCATTAAAAATTTATAAAAAATTACAAGTTTGTCATCCTAAAAGTTACTTGGGGCTAGCCAAAATATTTATCATTGATAATTACAAGTTTGCCACTCCCAAACTCCAGACTGTTATAATCAGGACTGTCAAAATTTTGATAGTCCTACCACTTGGAAGGACTCTCAAAATTTTGACAGTCCTACAAATTGTTAGGACTGTCATAATTTTGACAGTCCCACAAGCTAAGTGGACTATCAAAATTTTGACAGTCCTAATTTTAACCCACTGAAAATTTTATATAAAACTAGGACTGTCAGGATTTTGACAGTCCCACAAACAATGAGTACTGTCAAAATTTTGACAGTCCTCATTTAACTTGTCAGGATTTTTTTTTTTTAGTTTTTTTCTATTTAGTTAGTTTTGGATTTTGATTTTTTTTATTTAGTTTAACATCCAAAATAAAATATGTTATCTTTGAACCAAAAAAATAAAAATTTTGACCGTACGAATATTACGTCTGCCGTCGATCAGACTTCAAACGGCCATAACTATTTGTTTTCAAATCGTTTTTTGTCACACAATAGGTCGATTTGTATGTTTTCGACGAGAGTAACACAATTCGTGTAGAGAGAATTTTCATCCGAAGTAAGACGTACATATTACAGGCAAAAATATAAAATATAAAACTTTAAAGTATCATAACTTTTGACTGAGAGATCGAAACAAGCTTCAGTTTGTGCCAAAATGACCGTATGGAAAAGTACTTCGGGATCAACTATTTTACCGTTTGACGGACTTCCCAAATTTTTAGAATCGTAAAAAAAATGATATTTCGATCTCCAAATTTTACTTTTGGTAATTTTTTTTTTACAAAATATTTAATGTACCAATAATAAATTTACTATTTTAAATAACAGAATACTTTAACAAATTTTAAGAATAGAAATTTGGGATATTTTGAAATTTTGAAACATATCGACAACTGAGTTAATTTATTTTAATTTTTTGTTAATTTTAAAATTTCGATACAGTAAATTTACTGTTAATTTATTTTATTTTTATTTCGTTAAAATATATTTCCTTAAATAAAACATAAAATTAACAAAATAAATTGGCCCTCCCACCAATTAACAAAATAAATTAACAGAAAAGAAATTTTAGGACTGTCAAAATTTTGACAGTTCTACCAATTGGAAGGACTGTCAACATTTTGACAGTCCTAGTATATAATGGGGCTGTCAACATTTTGACAGTCCTAAACTTTACCCACTGTCACCATGTTGGCGTAAATATGGTTGGCGTAGCGTAAAGATGGTTGGCGTAAAAGCAAAATAGACAGTGGGTAAAGTTTAGGACTGTCAAAATGTTGACAGTCCTAGTATATACTAGGACTGTCAACATTTTGACAGTCCTAAACTTTATCCACTGTCACCATGTTGGCGTAAAGATGGTTGGCGTAAAGTTTAGGACTGTCAAAATGTTGACAGTCCTAGTATATACTAGGACTGTCAACATGTTGACAGTCCTAAACTTACATATAACTGCCCATAGACAGTGGGTAAAGTTTAGGACTGTCAACATTTTTACAGTCCTGGAAGAAAGTAGGACTGTCAAATTATTGACAGTCCTAAACTTTATTCACTGTCTGTATACATAGTTATAAGTAAAATTAGCTCCATTGTATAAAGAAATGACAACTGTATGTATGTAGCAAAATTTGAACACAAATTGTATGTATGTAGCAATTGTAGAAAATTTTCAAATTATAGCAATTGAAGCAAATTCATTCAAAGTATCAATAGTAGCAAATTAATTCAAAGTTTTACAACTCAAACTCATAGTTAAACTTTTACAATTCTCAAAAGTCATATTCATTGAAAGTTTTACAATTCTTCAAACGGGGCCTAAACTTCATGCCACCTCTTTGTACGTTGCTATCTATTTTCCAAGAAAGAAAATTCTTTAGCGTTGTCGATTTGTTGGAGTTCGTCATTAATTGCCATATAATTCGAACCCTGACAACTTACGAGGCTTCTTCACTTTCCTTGCCTGTTCATGAGAATTAAATTTTTTTGTAATAAACATTTACAAATACCAAACTTAATTTTTTTTTAGGACTGTTGTAATTTCTACAGTCCTTTATAAATTAAGGACTGTAAAAATTTCTACAGTCCTTAATTTATATAGGATTGTAGCTAACTCTGCAGTTCTAAATCTATATGGGACTGTAGAAAATTCTACAGTCCCGTCCGATACTGCTCGACACTGTCGACGATTGTCGACATTGTATGCCCTAAAATCGGGTTCGACCATCCAAGTAAACGTCTAAACTACATCCTAAACTCCATTCAGGACTTGTATGCCCTCATTTGAAGAATGGAAAGAAAATCACTCAGAATTTTCGAAATGCAATAGAATTTTTTAAATTTTTGGGAGAATTTTGTAAATACAATAGAACATGGAGAAAGAAGATTTGTACCTTGATTCTTTCGAGACTTTGGGAGCCATCGACAAGGAGGAGGAGGAGGACGAAGTCTCGGAGAACGGCCGGCGGGAGGGGGGAGGGCTCCGGTGGGGTGGGGAGGGTTTGGGAGTGTTTGGGAGGAGGGTTTCAAAGTGGTCTAGTATGAGTAAACTAATGGACTAGTGTGAGTTAACTTTGCTCATTAATAGGCTAGCTCCAATTCTGGACTAGTCCCAAGTAATAAGTGTAGTGCCCTTATAATTTGCCTAAAGTAAGGACGATTTTCATTTAATTGATTTATTATTTAAGTTTTTTTTATCTTCGTCCGAATGTTACTTAATATTTTTTTATTTAAATCGAACACACACTTAATAAGGACATTTTTATCTCTGTGCAAGTTCAAAAGAAATTATGACAGAAATGTCTTTTGTAAGTACGTTCATAATTTTGACAAACATAATTCTCTAAAACTAATGTAATAAATTTTTAGTCTCTGTAACTATAATGTCCTACAGAAATATTATTTTTGACATAATTAAGCATACAGCGACAAAAATAGAGGGGTCAGAGTAGTGGTGTCATATGTATGTACGCATATTGCCAGCACAAGACGACAAAATGGTTCGCACAAGACAACAAAACAGACACTTGTGCCCTCCTCTCTTTTTTGTGTGTGATTGGGGGACTTGTTGAGAATGGGACCTCCATTAAGATTCCTCTGATCACATAAATTATGAGAACCCAAGTCTTGATGATGGGTCAAACCAGGTGCTACCACTCCACATTAGAATTAGGAGAGATCGGACACATTCTTTATGCATCTCCAGCCCATGAAGAGCTGTGTAGGACCCCAATCTCAAAAAGTTGCTAGCTACCCACCCTTCCATCCCTAACCAAACCACTTCTCCCCCTTTCTTTTGTCAATTTGCAACAGCAAGAGTCCACATGGAAGTACCATTACATTACATTACATGCTTCCATATTATAACAACAGATAAAATTCCAGATAAGCACTGATTGCCCTAAGCTAAGACAGTGTTTTTTTTTTTTTTCGACACAACGCTCGGAACTCGACACAACGTTTAAAATTCTGTGCACGCTGCATTACATGTCTTTGGATCCACTGTCTACCAACTTTCACCATTTTATAAATAGAATAAATAATACGCCTCCGTGTCTCGATCTACTGATCTTCGGCCACCCAGTCAGAATCTTGTACCTCTTTCCGTAACCAAAAGAGCCACTCGAGTTCGTTCCCTAAGCTAAGACAGTTGACATACCAACATGAACTAGATCTGCATAGAAAAATAAAAGTGTTTTCAGACTTTGGTTCTCGGAAAAAAATTTGTAAAATTTGATTGGACCAACGGTTGACTCAATCATTCATGTACACAGATGATGAAAGAGTCACTAGTATATAAGGAAAAAAAAAAAAGTGTTTAGGGCACATTTTAAAATCCTCTGGTATAAAGATTGTACTCTTCTTAAGCGAGAAGTGCATTTAAAGGAGTTGTAAAGAAAAGTTCTGCTAAAATGCCTATGCACAATACTTGAGTTAAACACTAGGGTAGTGTGCTCTCTCCATGCCAACCATGTTGACAAAAAACCTGACCACCTTAAACATGTCCAGTTGGCTACAAAGAGCTAGCATACTAGTACTTGCAATTAGCCAAAATTGTTCTCAGACACAAACTAAACCAATAAAAGATACCGATTCGATACAGCCTAACAATACAGTTTGACATGTCCCGGTCCGATACCGACCGATACTGATAATAACTGATACCGACCGATGTTGATACTAACCGATACCGACATGAGGGGTCTCTTTTCCAATCAATACCAATCATCAATGGTGTAAAAGCATAATAAGGTTGTAAAAGCATGTAAAAGAAAAAAAGAAGAAGAAGAAGCTAATCTATCGCACTTAAACCAATCAGCAAAGGTGATACTACTTCATCAAATTTCAAAACTACTAAGAAACAACACATAAAATACTTAAAATTATGTCTAAATATATAATTTTTTATTTTTATTTTTAATAATTATTTGTTTTTCGATAATATAAGGACTGACTCATGGAAAACAGCAACATGTAAACTAGGTATACTAGCCAGAGGTAAGTGTACTACCAGAGGTGCTGTTTACAAATTATTGCTGTGAATTATACCTTGCCAGGAGGGTTTGCGTAGTTGTAAACTTCTTCGTCTCAGGGTTTTCCCCATGACAACACTAGTGGAAGTTTAAGGATGCCGCTGCCCAAAAAGGCCTTCATCAGTGGCAAAACTTCGATTGCTACATAACCTTGAAGAGGGAAGACTAGGAAGCTTTCTCGGTTTTCTCACTTTTGAGTAAGTTATCACTGTTGGGAACGAAATACGAAAATCGTTTTCTAAATCAGAGAGTACATGCGAGAGAACCGAACGCACAGACCAAAAAATACCAAACACAAATCGCAAACACAGAAATTTTTACGTGGGACGATCGGAGTCCAACCCTGAAGAACCTCCACTAATGGAATAAAGAGATTACACCCTCTACAAGCTCCTCACCGGTCAAACACGAATCACCGCAACTCTTTGAAACGGAAAATAGATTACAACCATGAAAAAAAAAAGACAATAAAAAAATATTCCAAATTGATCTCCTTCTCCGAAACGGTCTTCAATACTTTTTTCTCTTCTCCAAAGTTGTAATGACACTCTTGCCACATTTTTTTTCTCTTTTATTTTTATTTCATGTTGTTGTATATTTTTTTCATTCCGACGATCTGTCTGCAGTACTCAAATTTTTTCTTGGAAGAATCTTTGAACATGTCTACTCAGTTGTCATTTGTATGAACCTTCTCAAGCGTCGCTTCTTTCTTTTCCACAACATCTCGCATCCAATGATACCGGGTCTCAAAGTGCTTGGACCGGCTATGAAGTGTACTACATAGCATGAGCGCTCGTCGCACTCCGGGATATTCTCCACATAGGTTGGGAATCCCATCCACTCCAATAAATCTTTTCATTCACAACTATGTGGAGGGGGTCGTCATCCCGACGATCCGCCTGCAGTACTCAAATTTTTCCTTGGAAGAATCTTTGAACATGTCTACTCAATTGTCATTTGTATGAACCTTCTCAAGAGTCGCTTCCTTCTTTTCCACAACATCTCGTATCCAATGATATCGGGTCTCAATGTGCTTGGACCGGCTATGAAATGCCTGGTTCTTCACAAGGTGAATAACACTCCGACTATCGCAAAGCAAATGATACTGCTCTTGCTTTAACCCAATTTTCTGCAACAGCTTCTTCATCCACAGCAACTCCTTGGAAGCCTCTGTAACGACCTATTCCTTTCAAGCGGATAGCCGATTCAAATGGCGCAAGTGCAACGATCCGACCCTCTTTGCTCAGCGACAAGACTCGTTTGAGGCAAATGATTTCAGATTTGGCCCTTCAGGAGTTCAGACTTAGACTTTCAAAGGCTCGCTCGGAGTATCGCTCGACCGAGACGAATCATCGCTAAGGTGGGTGGCTACGATTAACTTGTCTTTGCTTAGCCAGCACGTATAAAAAAGTATGGACGATAAATGCTAGTCGCTAGGTGAATCACCCCTTGCATGCTAATAAAGAATACAACGCACCTAGCTAAGGGAATAATCACATATTGTATTGCTTGTGTTAGAACATGGAAATAAAATTTGCTTATAGTTGGACCCTCGCATGCTACCTTAGCTTCGTGCAAATAGACCCCGCTATGCCTCGAGTAGATCATTATATACTCTTCGTAGTGCACTGCTTCACTTGTTTACACTGCTTGCCTTATGGATTATGTCGCCCGATAATGTCCCTGTACAGTTTCACTTGTCGCACTATCCTTTAGACCAGTGCTAACGTAAATGCTTACGTTTCATAAATGCATGCTTGCCTGCTTACATGTTAACTTGTACTCGTTGCCTCGTTTCAATGCTTGTCACATAATTATATGTCGTGATCCTGTAACACTATCCATATCGTGCATGCATCTAGTTAGCCAGAAGACTATCAAATAGTCCTTCTGTGTAATATGAACCTGCAAGTATCCGGGACCGTTAGGTCACCAAGGCAGTTCACGAACTAAGAAAATGCACCATGTCAAGTTTAACTCTGAACGAGATTTATGTTAAGTAAAGCAAGAATCGCAGCTCGTGGAGCATACTCGTTTTGATCATGAATCAAGAATTAACATGTCGTGTCGTAAATTCTGTAAACCTGAGACCCAAGACTTGCATGTCGCGGACAACTTGTTGAACAAGGAGATTTTTGAATGGCGTCTCTGGGACCGATCCGATCCGGATGTGTAAACCCCCTCGACCAGATTTCAGTATTTTTAGGATTATTTTTAGCCATTTAGGATTTATTGCAATTTATTAATTTATTTTGCTTACATATCATGTTGACTTGTGCACCTGTCCATCTCCTAATTATTTGGAGCCTTACCTTGACTGTTATCCCCGAACGAAGTTTACATACCTGTCCTAGACATACCAGACTATTTTCCTAAATTTTGTGCAACTCACAGATGTGCTAAAATGAGCCTCGTTTGAGACACACAAATATCGTTACCCAACGTACGTATTTAAATCCCCAGACCTGTACCCATCTCTGTATCCCTAGAGATTTGAGGCCAACGTGCACCTGTTTTGCCCAGACAAAAATACGTTAATTTTCTACACTGAGTATACTACATTTAGTGTATTGACACCGTAGAAAAAATTATGACCCTATCTGCCTCTAAATAATTAGAGAACACCGTGCGCAGTATTTATTAATTAATTAAATACGATGGCCCGTATCACCCCAAAATCAGGACCAGTCCCTGCCCAGACTCACCCCCACCCCCTCGGGACCCTCACACATTTCAGGAATCGGGTGTTTTCCCAGACAATTTCGTAATTGCGTAATTTCCCAAACATAGGACAATTCCGCAATTTATGAAATTATAGGGACTTTCCTGCAAATTGCAGTGCGAGGTGTCACCCCCTCATTGGCCGGTGAACCTGCACCGTCCATTTTGGACACGGGACCCACCCGAAAAGATCCCGAAAATATCTCAAAAATATCCTAAAAATATCTACAAAATATCTTATAAATATCTTTAGATATTTTACATATTTAATTAATATAATTTTCTATATAATAAAAGAAAAAGAAAATAATAAAAATAAAAATCAGAAATCCTAAACTACCCAAGCCTGCAGCCCCCCCCCCCATCCGCCGGCGGCGAGTTTCCCCCCCGACCGCCGGGGCTGCCCGCCTCGCCGGAGCCCCCCCACCGCTGGCCTCCCTTCCCGCTCCCTCTCTCCTCCGCCCCTCTTCTCTTTCCCCTCTCCCAGCGACCCCGACCAAGTCCCCCCCCCGACCGCTGCGTCCCCCGCCGGCCCGCTGGCTCGCTGGAGCTCCCCTCCGCGGCGGACCCGACCCCCTCCCAGCCGCCACTCCTCCAACTCCTTCTCCTCCCGCTGCCGGCTCCGCCCTCCCCGACCCCGCGGCAGACCCGACTCCTCCCCAGCTCCTCCTCCACCTCCAGCGCCTCCCCTACCCCGCCACTCCTCCACATCGACCTCCACTCCACCTCATCGCCGACAAGCAGCGGCGCCTCGCCGAGCAGCCCTGGACACCTCATCTGTGTCCACCATCAGCAGAACCCTAGCCCTAACCTGGACACGTCCTGGACCCGGCTGACAGGACACAGCAGTGTCAAATTAGACACAAGGACACGTGAAATCAGACTTCACGGAGCCCTGTTCAGGTAACGATTTCTCTCACCTCGTATTTTCGTTTTAATTCCGTCAGTTGTGACACGTAGGCTAGGTGACCCTCTCGGTGCCCGTGCAACCCGTACGGTGCATCGCGTCCTGTGGCGATCGCGGCACGCGATCCAAAAATAGGAAAAACAACGACCCGATTTACCCCGGAACTGAGTACGCCCCGCCAAATGGGACGACTTGGTCGCACGCGGTCTTTACCAAAATGTGCGCACCGTTAATACGGACGTGCGGAATTTCACAGAAGTTGATTCGGATGTGCGTGCACACCGGAATCAACGCGTATCCGCCGACACCGCCCCGTATCCGTCAGTTCTGGAACATGCTACAACTTTGTGTACACACGTCGGATCGAAACAAAACTTGCACCATCGGACTCGTAGCAATACGCTGGTCCTGTGAGCCAAGTTTGGTTCGATTCTGAGAACGTTGACAGAATCCCGTATCGTGGGCCCTACAGGCTCCACTTGACGGGCGATTTTGTGACCGGCTCATCGGAATCCAATTCTGAAAGTTCCGTTGGGTTCGTATCGATGTTCTGGACTTGTTGACACTAAGTTTGGCAAATTTGGAGACCTTTGACCCTGACACGTTTTCCGGTGCAAAGCGGCCCACATGTGGACCCCGCTTTGACCAGAAACTGTCATTTTTGTCCCTGTGTCCAAATTGGACGAAAGGACAGGCGTTTCTAGCTATTTGATATTTTCTGAGACTGTTAGTGATGTTTATTTCAGTATCCGGAGACATTCATTCTGAGATCAGAGTTTCTGACACTTGGTACTTGACATCGGGACGTTACATATTTGCAGCTCTCTTGCCAGGCAAGTATACCTTGCCTTGTTGTACTGTTTAAATTCAGTTATTGCTAGTTACATATTTATTTATTATATAAATGTGCGCGTCCGAGCAGACTCGGGTGCAGTCAACGAAGGCGTTGACGTTAGGACTTGTGTCTGACCTAGTGTCTAGTAGACCCACCTAAAGTTGTGAAGTTATTGATATAACTTCCCAGGCCTTGACACGTATCATTACACGTCACAGAGTGAGTACATGTAGGAACGCGTGCCTCATGCGCGACTGGCCATCAGTGTGAGCAACACGTGTAGCGGTATTTAGCTCAATTGTTTATTGTATTGAGACTTGCATCATAATAGGAGGTGTCCACGTCGTTTTCACGATTTGTACATCTATATTGGGCGGGAAAGATACTAGTAGACGTATGGGACACCCCCTCCTTGTATGTTTTATACCTTCGCACCATGCTCCTTGGAGATGGTCGATTGCAGAGTTCCCTTGAACGGGGGCATATGTGGCATATACTAGTCAGTCACTACGGATTGGTGAATTACGTCAGCATATGTCTAGCCACACATTCCCATGCGTACTACAAGGTCTTTAAATTGCATTCACTTAGATGGTTAGCACACCCCATTTATTTATTCAGTATTTACATTTTGGCATGTCATTTTTATGTATCTTGCTATGTCCCTCTGAGGACCTGGTCCCCTGCCAGGTGTATATGTTCTTGAGTACTCGCAGGAGCACAGATCTGGACAGGCTACTTATTTTCCGAGGAGGTCTTCTCTTCGAGCCTCGTGATTGTCAGATGTTGTTCTTTATGGTGTGTATTCTGGTTCCTTTTATATTCTTTTTCGGCAGTAGATTTGATTTCATCTGACTGTCATTCTTAGATATCTGTATTGAGATCTAGTTACATGGTTATTGTTTATTCATATTTGACTTCTGTGGATGAGATTTAGATATTACCCTATGACTTGTGATTAGTTATACCACTGGTGAACTATTGTTCATTATACAGCGTACGCACGTATATATGGTTTCCATATATTGGAGTTGCCATATATACGGGCGGCTGGCATGGTTACGTATCCTAGTCCTACGTATTTTGGGACTGGGGCGTGACATGTTTTTAGTGGTGGCCCATGCAGGTCAGAGCATATTGTCTCGGTTACGTTACTGTACCGAGCAAGCCTGCACCTAGGATTAGAACATAGGATCTCATCTATAATTGACTATGACTTATCTTCCTTCCAGTCTGTCCTACTTACATAATTGCATCCTGCTTTATTAATGTGCTTTCCTGATAATTCCTTAAGTATAACCCCTGCTAGAATATAGGAATCCCTGTTAATAGGATGATACTTAGGGTAATATTCCTACTTAGAATACAACTAGGGCATTGACATATCATTAAGTTCAGATTATTTAATGAACCCTAGTCTCCCCTATTACTTAATGAACCCTAGTCTCCCCTATTATCTAATGAACCCTAGTCTCCCCTATTACCTAATGAACCCTAGCATCACTACCTATAGATTAACTTACCATCATCCCCTGACGCATTTATGTATGACTTGAGAGTAGTACAACCACTACTAGGATTAGTTAGAGAATTGACCATAGTGTTGACCCTAGTCTTGAGGAACCCATAGAACTCTAAGGTTAAAAACTAGGACTGAAACCTCCCCCTATGTTTGGATAAACCCAGTGTTACGCCAGAAACCCTTTATCCTTGTTGGCGTAAAAGCCAATTGACTCTTGGTTGCGTAGAAGCCAAACAAACTGCCTAGTTGGCGTAAAAGCCAAATGACCTTCTTGTTAGCGTAAAAGCTAAATTATGCAGAAGATTATCCCCTTTACGCTGCAGTTATAATAACTGCTATCCACTTTCCCTTAGTATTCCTTATCCTGCGTAGGACACGTCCTAAAAGCCACATAGGTAACTGTCCTGCATAAACATGATGATTCTAGAATAATAAATAACCAGCGTAGAGTAACCTGATTAGGCGTAGAATATAAGAATAGGATGTAAGCATATTTGTTACAGCCTTAGCTTCCCCAGCCATGACCCAATCTTGTGTATTAAATACAGAGATACGCCTCGAGCCCTGTGCAAAAAGAAACAGCTTTCTGACAGGACATCTGATTTTGTCTCACCTCAAGCGTTTGACTTGTATCCAATCAGTCACTAAACGACAACCTGGGTCCCCGTGCAAATTCACCATCGCAACCGACCACTCGATCGTTGTACAAGTACTTTTGTCAGATATCAGGATTCACTAATTCGACTGACAAACTCATGAGTTTCACGTACAACTTTATGCTGCGACGAATGTTAGATTTTACGCAGGAGATATTTTTGCGCAGATTTTAGCGCAAAACTTTTACGCTCAGACTTTCACCCAGACTTTTACGCGCAGATTGTTACGCACAGACTTTTTACGCGGACAGCTCTGAAGCTCTACCTTACGTTTCTCTGTTTTACGCGGATAGTTCTGAAGCCATGCGTTACGACAAATTATTTTATCTCTGCCTTACGCAGACAACCTCGAACCCCTACTTTACGCGGACTACCTTAAATCTTTATTTTATACGGACAACCTATAGTGTTTATTAAGATTGTAGAACTTAGAAGACCATACCTCTTTTAGGTCAACTAGCGACTTAGACGAGAAGTTAGAATATTAACGGTAGAGATTGTAGAGTCTTATTTTTTTTGTGATTGTGAATTGTTTGTAATTTCTCATATCAAAATCTAGCGTACTTATATTTACTGTACTACCTTGACTTATACTGCTATTATAGCCTAGTTTTGCAAGCTTATTCTTTATCGAGCTTGTTCATGACACATGTGTTATTGGGGCCTGATCCACCCCACTAATACAATTGTCTATTCAGAATCAGTGTATTACGGTCTGATCAACCTTAGTGCATTTTGATTCGCCCTTCGCATAACTACTTTACGTGGATTGAGATATATAGTGATTAGTAGACAGATGTACTTGCCCTCTAGATATATCTGAGCATATCGTATCAGTTACGTAACTGTACTGATACGAGCATGTGAATAGGAATTACCAAGATAGGATTTCAATCAACAACTGTTTTGACAATTCCCATTTGAATCCTTTAAACGCCTTGATCCCCACACTTCTAATCTATTACCTCCCCCTTGAACTCTTGATTACTGTTTTTATCGTCTTCCCTTATTTCGGAAAGACGAAACCTCGTGCTTAGTATAAATGTACGATAAGTGTATTGTTTCTGTAGCCATTTCTGTTTTGTTTCTTGGGTAATTACCAAACCCTATTATTAGATTAGATTGCAATTTAAACCCGTGCTACCCTTAGAATAACCTTCGCTACCTACCTACTTTCCTGGTACGTGCATCCCTATGACAGCATGAAATTTTTATCGTAACTAACGAGTGTCAAGCCGCTTTCGAGGAGTTGAAGAAGCGACTGACCACAACACCCGTATTGACTATTCCATCCAGATCAGGCGGTTATGTGATCTACAGACACATCAGGAAAAAGTTTGGGATGCGTATTAATATAGGATGGCAAGGTAATAGTATATGCATCTAGACAATTATGAGTACATGAGAAGGATTTGGAACTTGCAACCGTCATGATTACTCTGAAGATATGAAGACATTACTTATATGAGGCAAATTCTAAGATTGTATGGCATACTAGTCAGGATTTTACCAAGATAAGGATTCGCGTGACCAAAGTTGGTAGTCAACGCAGTAGAGACAGTTAAGTAAATACAAGGACACTTGCAAGCAGTGCAAGACGGACAGAAGTAGTAGGCAGACCGTCATCATCGTCCCTTGGAATTCAAAGAGGACGATCATGTCATCTTGAGAATATCACCTACTAAGACACCATTCGATTCGGAGGATGCAGCAAGTTGAGTTCAAGATATATTGGACCATTGACGTGCTAGAAAGAGTAGGAGTAGTGGCATATCAACCTGCGCTACCACTTTCACTTGAGAGAGTACTTGCTGTATTCCACGTGTCGTAACTCAGGCGATATATGACAGACAGCAGTCATGTTCTCAACCATTCGTAGATCGCCATTAGGCCGAGCTTGTCGTATCAAGAGCAACCCGTGGGAATTCTTGATCATCGAGGAAAGGTATTGAGAAATCAGTCTATTTCCTTAGTCCGCGTGACATAGAAGCACGGCGCGCCAGGAGAATCTACTTGGAAGCGTGTGGACGACATGCGTAAACGTTTTTTGAATCTATTCGTAAACCCATATATAAATTACTTTGTTACATTATACCTTATGCCGTCTTTGACTTCTACCGTGGCTTAGTTTTAATTTCGAGGACGAAATTTTTATAAGTTGGGTAGATTGTAAACCCCCTCGACCAGATTTCAGTATTTTTAGGATTATTTTTAGCCATTTAGGATTTATTGCAATTTATTAATTTATTTTGCTTACATATCCTGTTGACTTGTGCACCTGTCCATCTCCTAATTATTTGGAGCCTTACCTTGACTGTTATCCCCGAACAAAGTTCACATACCTGTCCTAGACATACCAGACTATTTTCCTGAATTTTGTGCAACTCACAGATGTGCTAAAATGAGCCTCGTTTGAGACGCACAAATATCGTTACCCAACGTACGTATTTAAATCCCCAGACCTGTACCCATCTCTGTATCCCTAGAGATTTGAGGCCAACGTGCACCTGTTTTGCCCAGACAAAAATACGTTAATTTTCTACACTGAGTATACTACATTTAGTGTATTGACACCGTAGAAAAAATTATGACCCTATCTGCCTCTAAATAATTAGAGAACACCGTGCGCAGTATTTATTAATTAATTAAATACGATGGCTCGTATCACCCCAAAACCAGGACCAGTCCCTGCCCAGACTCACCCCCACCCCCTCGGGACCCTCACACATCTTCTTCCTTCAATCCTGTGAATTTTAGCATTTTCAGGAATCGGGTGTTTTCTCAGACAATTTCATAATTGCGCAATTTCCCAAACATAGGACAATTCCGCAATTTATGAAATTACAAGGACTTTCCTGCAAATTACAGTGCGAGGTGTCACCCCCTCATTGGCCGGTGAACCTGCACCGTCCATTTTGGACACGGGACCCACCCGAAAAGATCCCAAAAATATCTCGGAAATATCCTAAAAATATCTACAAAATATCTTATAAATATCTTTAGATATTTTACATATTTAATTAATATAATTTTCTATATAATAAAAGAAAAAAAAAGAAAATAATAAAAATAAAAATCAGAAATCCTAAACTACCCAAGCCCGCAGCCCCCCCCCCATCCGCCGGCGGCGAGTTTCCCCCCCGGCCGCCGGGGCTGCCCGTCTCGCCGGAGCCCCCCCACCGCTGGCCTCCCTTCCCGCTCCCTCTCTCCTCCGCCCCTCTTCTCTTTCCCCTCTCCCAGCGACCCCGACCAAGTCCCCCCCCCCGACCGCTGCGTCCCCCGCTGGCTCGCTGGAGCTCCCCTCCGCGGCGGACCCGACCCCCTCCCAGCCGCCACTCCTCCAACTCCTTCTCCTCCCGCTGCCGGCTCCGCCCTCCCCGACCCCGCGGCAGACCCGACTCCTCCCCAGCTCCTTCTCCACCTCCAGCGCCTCCCCTACCCCGCCACTCCTCCACATCGACCTCCACTCCACCTCGCTGCCGACAAGCAGCGGCGCCTCGCCGAGCAGCCCTGGACACCTCATCTGTGTCCACCATCAGCAGAACCCTAGCCCTAACCTGGACACGTCCTGGACCCGGCTGACAGGACACAGCAGTGTCAAATTGGACACAAGGACACGTGAAATCAGCCTTCACGGAGCCCTGTTCAGGTAACGATTTCTCTTACCTCGTATTTTTGTTTTTAATTTCGTCAGTTGTGACACGTAGGCTAGGTGACCCTCTCGGTGCCCGTGCAACCCGCACGGTGCATCGCGTCCTGTGGCGATCGCGGCACGCGATCCAAAAATAGGAAAAACAACGACCCGATTCACCCCGGAACTGAGTACGCCCCGCCAAATGGGACGACTTGGTCGCACGCGGTCTTTACCAAAACGTGCGCACCATTGATACGGACGTGCGAGATTTCACAGAAGTTGATTCGGATGTGCGTGCACACCGGAATCAACGCGTATCCGCCGACACCGCCCCGTATCCGTCAGTTCTGGAATATGCTGCAACTTTGTGTACACACGTCGGATCGAAACAAAACTTGCGCCATCGGACTCGTAGCAATACGCTGGTCCTGTGAGCCAAGTTTGGTTCGATTCTGAGAACGTTGACAGAATCCCGTATCGTGGGCCCTACAGGCTCCACTTGACGGGCGATTTTGTGACCGGCTCATCGGAATCCAATTCTGGAAGTTCCGTTGGGTTCGTATCGACGTTCTGGACTTGTTGACACTAAGTTTGGTGAATTTGGAGACCTTTGACCCTGACACATTTTCCGGTGCAAAGCGGTCCACATGTGGACCCCGCTTTGACCAGAAACTGTCATTTTTGCCCCTGTGTCCAAATTGGACGAAAGGACAGGCGTTTCTAGCTATTTGATATTTTCTGAGACTGTTAGTGATGTTTATTTCAGTATCCGGAGACATTCATTCTGAGATCAGAGTTTCTGACACTTGGTACTTGACATTGGGACGTTACATATTTGCAGCTCTCTTGCCAGGCAAGTATACCTTGCCTTGTTGTACTGTTTAAATTCAGTTATTGCTAGTTACATATTTATTTATTATATAAATATGCGCGTCCGAGCAGACTCGGGTGCAGTCAACGAAGGCGTTGACGTTAGGACTTGTGTCTGACCTAGTGTCTAGTAGACCCACCTAAAGTTGTGAAGTTATTGATATAACTTCCCAGGCCTTGACACGTATCATTACACGTCACAGAGTGAGTACATGTAGGAACGCGTGCCTCATGCGCGACTGGCCATCAGTGTGAGCAACACGTGTAGCGGTATTTAGCTCAGTTGTTTATTGTATTGAGACTTGCATCATAATAGGAGGTGTCCACGTCGTTTTCACGATTTGTACATCTATATTGGGCGGGAAAGATACTAGTAGACGTATGGGATACCCCCTCCTTGTATGTTTTATACCTTCGCACCATGCTCCTTGGAGATGGTCGATTGCAGAGTTCCCTTGAACGGGGGCATATGTGGCATATACTAGTCAGTCACTACGGATTGGTGAATTACGTCAGCATATGTCTAGCCACACATTCCCATGCGTACTACAAGGTCTTTAAATTGCATTCACTTAGATGGTTAGCACACCCCATTTATTTATTCAGTATTTACATTTTGGCATGTCATTTTTATGTATCTTGCTATGTCCCTCTGAGGACCTGGTCCCCTGCCAGGTGTATATGTTCTTGAGTACTCGCAGGAGCACATATCTGGACAGGCTACTTATTTTCCGAGGAGGTCTTCTCTTCGAGCCTCGTGATTGTCAGATGTTGTTCTTTATGGTGTGTATTCTGGTTCCTTTTATATTCTTTTTCGGCAGTAGATTTGATTTTATCTGACTGTCATTCTTAGATATCTGTATTGAGATCTAGTTACATGGTTATTGTTTATTCATATTTGACTTCTGTGGATGAGATTTAGATATTACCCTATGACTTGTGATTAGTTATACCAATGGTGAACTATTGTTCATTATACAGCGTACGTACGTATATATGGTTTCCATATATTGGAGTTGCCATATATACGGGCGGCTGGCATGGTTACGTATCCTAGTCCTACGTATTTTGGGACTGGGGCGTGACAGGATGGAACTCGTGTAGCCTTTCGTGTGCGAGCAGAATGGCGTCTCTGCTCACGCTGTGCCATCCTCGCTCAAAAGACTGATAGTCTCGTGTGCTGGAATGGATGGCTTGTAGCGCACCGTGTACTTTCGTTGCATATCATCCTCGTTCAAAGACTATAACTTGTCCTTTATGGCTATACCAACAACTCCTGTTCATATAGATAAGTTATCCTCGCTTAGCGGCAATCCGTGTACGAGTTATTGCATTGCATCTTGAAATCTAAAACACCTGAACGGTTATGAGTATTATATAATTGAACACTTGAAAAACTTCTGCAACACACTTGAGTAATCCGTGTAACTCGTGTACCTGAATCAGGAACCCGCTCATGACACTCTTATTTGCTTATGCAATTTCTCATAGATTTCATTATGTATATACTGTGCTTGGTATAACTTGGTTTTATCTCTGTATAGGGAATGATGGATGGTAAGTTGGTAAGTCTCGCCTTGTTACTCTTATATAGCACGACGCACTGCCACACGAGTTAGGCTTTACATTATGCCATAAAATCGATCCTAAAATAAGAATAGAAAGATAACTTAATAGATGGTGTACGAAACCTATACAACGTGTTTAGATTTGTCGAGCGGGCGAGAAGCCTCCCCACCAGTGCATTTATGTACAGATAACCCACCAGATTGCTTGTAGGGTGCGGGAGAACCTCGTTCGGTGCTGAAACCCCTTCGTGCGTGCTAAGGCATGGAGTTCGCTCTGGAGCCTTGGAACATTGCGTTCTGAGTTGAAGCGCATATACGAGACATAATGTTGGAACATCATCTAAGTATCCTTCCACAATTATAGCCACTTGGCATACTTTTGTTGTTTCGAGAGAGGACTCGAGCGACTTGTAATCTCGGCCTAGCGTCGCTTGTAATACTTGTTCAATATCAATAAAGTGCTTATTTTACTTTCGTACTTGTGTTATTCAATGCTTCCGCTATTGACGACTCTGTGAACTTGTTACCAATCGCCTGTTCGTTTCTTATTTTGCTGCATTCGCACTATCTGTTCGACTCTGTGGCTTAGTTATTTTATCGCCTGTTCGGATCATGGCCTTGCATGGGTGCAGCTTGTCCTCGTACGACATTAAGTCCAGATGGGATAGATCATCCCGCTGGAGCGCTGGTACGATGATTCACGTCCAGCGGGGACGGCCGATTCCTGCGGAAGATCGGGACGTGACAGCCTCTGTCGTCGCAATGTACTCTGCCTCTGTCGTCGACAAGGCAACACATTTCTGCAATCGCGACTGCCACGATACTACTCTACCCGCAAATATTATCACATAGTCCGAAATCGATCGCCTCGTGTCTACATCTTCAGCTATATCTGCGTCGGTATATCCAACCAGCTTTGGTTTGTCACCACAAAAAGAAAGTCTCCAATCGGCAGTGCCCTGAAGATATCGTAGAATCCACTTGACCCCACTCCAATGTACCCTTCAAGGATTGGAAGTATACCTGCTAACTGTGCCAACTGCGTGTCTAGCCTCGTACACACCATAACTTACATAAGACTCCCTACAGCTGAGGCATATAAAACCCGCTCCATATATTCGTTCTCGTCCTCGGTAGATGGATACTTCTCCTCAGTGAACTTAAAGTGAGCCACAATTTTACTCGCTTTCTTTGACTCGTCCATCCCGAAACGCTGAAGTACCCGGTAAATATACTTCTTTTGGGACAAGTTTAGCATCTTGGACTCTCTCTCTCTCTCTCTCTCTCTCTCTCTCTCCCTCTCTCTCGGTTGATCTCTATCTCAAGAATGGTCTTTGCTGCGATCAAATCCTTCATAGAGAAGGTCGCACCTAGTTGGCGCTTCAACTCTGCTATCCTAGTGGCATTCTAATCCATCAATAACATATCATCAATATAGAGCAGTAAAATGATGAAATCACCCTCAACAAAGTACCTCACAAATACACAGTGGCTCGATGTATTCCGTACGTAACCATGATCCCCCGTAAATGACTCAAACTTCCTGTACCACTGCCTTGGAGCCTGCTTCAGACCATACAAACTCTTCCTCAACTATCAGACCAAGTGTGACTTGCCATTCTCACAGAATCTCTCTGGCTGTTCCATGTACAACTTCTCCACAAGATCACCGTGGAGGAATGTCGTCTTCACATCCATTTGCTCGACCTCCAAGTCGAATCTGGCTACCAATGCTAGCACCACCCGAATAGACGACTGCTTGACGAATGGCAAAAAGATCTCATCATAATCTATACCTTTTCGCTGACTGTAGACTTTAACTACCAGCCTCGCTTTGTATCGATGGAGAGTAGCATAATCTGTCTGCTTCACTCTGAATATCCATCAATTTTTTAAAGCCTTCTTGTCCTTTGGAAACCACACAAGATCATAACTAGAGTTGGCCTCCAAGGAACTCATCTTCTCTTGCATGGCCTCTATCCACTCCTGCCTGTATTTGTCTTCCATAGCCTCTGTAAAACTTTCGAGTTCTCTACCGTCAGTTAGTAGCACATACTCATTCGGTGAGTATCTTGTAGATGGTCGACG
Organism: Iris macrosiphon; assembly: GCA_036927795.1. Lineage (NCBI taxonomy): Eukaryota > Viridiplantae > Streptophyta > Magnoliopsida > Asparagales > Iridaceae > Iris > Iris macrosiphon. The sequence continues at coordinate 5,172,335 of JAYESA010000010.1, forward strand.
CTCTCTATCTCTCCTCCTCAATGGAACCACTGGTGCTGGCTGTATACCAACAACCTCCTCCTCATGAACTGTCTCCTCGGTATGCTCTTCCTCCTAAAGATTACCCTGACCACCATCAGCATGCTGATGATCAAGGTTGGGAGCAACTTCATGTACTGGCTCCCCCATAACTGGATACTCTGCGATGTTCTCTGGAAACTGCTCGAAGTGAAATGACTCTAACTCGGGCAATTCCTTAGCCTCAGAAGGCATATTGGAATCCTGAGTGTTGGTCATGGTCTGATCCTCGACGAATACAATATCCCTGCTTCTGTAGAGCTTTCTTCCCACTGGATCGTAGAGTCTATAGCCAAACTCATCCCGACCGTAATCGACAAAGACGCACCACCGACAAAGATGCACCGTCTCATTTTTGGCTCAAGTTTGGATCTCTCGTCCTTCGGTACATGCACGAAGGCCTTGCAACCAAACACTCGCAGGTGATTGTATGGCGACTCTTTGCCATACCACACTTTGTCAGGCACATCACCCTGCAAAGGAGCACTAGGAGATAAATTAATAATATAAGCAGCTGTGTAAAGAGCCTCACCCCAATAGCTGTCCGACAAGTTTGCTTCTGACAGCAAATACCGTACCCTCTCCATCAGAGTCCTGTTCATCCGCTATGCTACACCATTGAGCTGAGGTATCTTTGGCGGAGTCTTCTGGTGTCGTATCCCTTGCTCTCTGCAATATGCATCAAAGGGACAGATATATTCGCCACTGTAAATACCCTCATCCAAAAATAGGTAACTTGTGTGTATTTTGTATTTCTTGTATTTATTTTAGACTTTCTTTTAACCAAATAAAATCCAATAATTTTATTAGGACACTCCACCGTGGTTTGAACATTAATAATATAGGATGACCCCAAAATCTGTATCTTCCTTCATAGGAAGTAGCCTACACAGAAGACACTACCTGTCACGCCCCAGTCCCAAAATACCGAGGGACTGGACACGTGGCAATGGCCAGCAGCACGCACCGATGGACAACCTAATTTAATGGAACCATCAGGGCGCACTTAAGCTGTAAAATAAGGTCTACGACAACATGCCATAACTAATCTCATCCATAAAAGATAAATATAATCAACTGCATAATGAAATAAAAATAAGTAGCAACAAGTCTCAACAAGTAGGTCGGAGAAACAATCCGACATAAGTTTTAATACACTGGCTCAATAGGCCAGGAACAAAAGAGTCAAACATAAAGTAAATACTGAGTACGAAATCAGGTACTCAGGAAAAGTCTTCAACAGTCACCTCGTGCTCAGGGATTGGTTCTGCTCCAGTATTAAGTCCAGTAATAGCTTCAGCTCCTGTCCCGTATATCTCGGGGTACTGCTCCTCAGCTAAACCTGGGGACATAATCCATTCCAGGTCCTCAGGGGACATAGCAAGGTACAGAAAATACAAGCCAAATAAATAAGCAGTGCAGCAATAAGTAAATAATTGGGTAAACTATGTAACCAGCTAAGTGATATGCAATATGAGAGCAGCACTAGAACTCAGGCTGAGACCGCTACAAGCTCTGTGTCGGAGAGCCGGTAGCAGTAATAACACGTAAAGGGTCTAGCTCTGCTGGAGAGTCTACAACCTCACAATAGTAGTGGATATATATATGAAACAGCCTGTAGCCTGTGTGTCTCTCCCCACCCAATGTAATCACGCATATCATGACCATAACGTCTCATGTCCATGTCAGCGGGATTATAGCTAATGCAACAAGTCATATTGTCTATAAATAAAATATCTTTGTCAAGTCCTGTATCCTATACAGAATCACCACGAATATCTCGGGAAGATCCTGTCTCATGAATAGTGTCAAGTGTCCTGGGTTATGATGTACTTGATAAGACAAGTACGAGAATACATAGGGTCTCGATATCCATGTCTATGTGACGTTACACAACTCCGCGTACGGGGTTGGCACCCGACTAGTAATCGGACGCTAAGTAAAATCACTCGGTCCTGGGTTGAACAGTTAAATCAAGTTTATGTATGTTTACACAAGTACTCCAGCAAGTACTATAACAGAAATCATTGCAAGTTGGCACGGTATAATTGTCCACTGATGTATAAATAAGTTAAGAAAATAAGTAGCAAGCTGCAGGGTTTGGCAAGGTACACTTGCCCACTGATGTATAACTAAGTCAAGGAAATAGGTAGCAAAGCTGCAAGTTTTGGCGAGGTACACTTGCCCATTGATGTATAACTAAGTCAAGGAAATAGGTAGCAAAGCTGCAAGTTTTGGCGAGGTACACTTGCACACTGATGTATAACTAAGTCAAGGAAATAGGTAGCAAAGCTGCAAGTTTTGGCGAGGTACACTTGCCTGATGTTTGAATTCCAACTACTGTTCTGTTACTCGGGAAATTTCCAAAAACGTCTCCGGAAGCTGAAACAAACATTACCATCATGCTCAGAAGATATCAATCAGCTAGAAACGCCTGTCCTTGAGTCCAATTTGGACACAGGGGCAAAAATGACCATTTCGGGTCAAAACGGGGTCCGCATGTGGGCCCGCTTGGCGGGGCGTACCCAGTTCCGGGGTAAATCGGGGCGTTGTTTTTCCTATTTTTGGATCGCGGTGTACGATCTCCACAGGACGCGATGCGCCGAGCGGATTGCACGGGCACCGAGAGGGTCATGCAGGCTACGCGTTGCAACTGACGGAGTCAAAAACAGAGCTACGAGCAGGAAGTTACGAGTACCTGAACAGGGCTCCGTGAACGAAGGTTTTTCATGTCCGACACATGTCCGACACGTGACCGAGCTAGGGCACGGGTACGATTCACCGGAGAAGAGCTGGGCACGGCTGGGGGAGGAGGTGCGGCTCGCTGCGAGGTCGCCGGCTGGGTCCCCGTTGCTGTGGCGGCTCGCGGCAAGGTCGCCGGCAGCTCCGGAGGAAGGAGGAAGAGGGAGTGGCCACGGGGCGGCTCCGACCGGGAGGGAAGGCTGGGCTCCTGGGAAGGGGACCGGAGGTCGGCGGCGAGGGGGTCTGCGGTGGAGGAGAGGAGAGAGGGAGGCGAGTGGCGGCTAGGGCAGAGGGGGAGGTCGACCGGAGTGGGTGGCCGGAGCTAGGGCTAGGGCTAGGGGGATGAGGGAGGAGGAGAACGGGGGAGAGGGGTTTTATAGGGGGAGGCGCGGGGGTGGCTGGCCGAAAATGGCGGAGCGAGGGGGGTCGTGGCGCGGGGCTGACGCGGGCTCCGGCAACGTGGCCGGAGCCGTCGCCGGCAAACGCGGAGTCTGGGTCATTCGAACGTGGGGAAGGAACGGGTCGTGCGGGTCGGGTCCGAGCGGGTTCGGGTCTGGCCGACCCGACCTGACCCGCTAGCCTCTGCGGGCTGGGCTTGGGCCCGATTGGGGCTGGGCCGAAAAAATGGGTTTAAATAACTAATTAAATAACTACTAAAAATAGATAAATAAATAATTAAATAGTTTTTAGGTGTTTATAAATTGGTCCGGGACCCAATAAATTCCAGAAAAATTATCCTAAGTCCAGTTTTTTATTTTACACCATAAAATCTTATTTTTATCATATTTTAATATTAGTTATTAGCAATTAAAAATTATTTAATCACAAAACACCTATTTTAATTCTTGAAAAAGTGCAGAAAAATCCGGAAAATTATTTTTAACAAATTTTGAAAATTTTAGGGTGATTACAATCTACCCCCTTAAGAGGATTGCGTCCTCACAATCGAAGGGTAAACTACAAAGGCACGAACTACAAAATAAAAGAATGCTTAGGTTTTACCTGCATCTGCGAATAAGTGTGGATATCGCTGGCGCATGATATCCTCCCGTTCCCAGGTCGATTCGCCAGGGGAGTGTTGTTTCCAAGCTACCCGAACCAGTCTGATTGTATGCCCTCGCAGTATCTTCTCACTGGTGTCGAGTATACCCACTGGTTGCTACTCATATCTCAGGCTAGGGCCCACCGAAATCTCAGAATGATCAACTACGTGACTTGGGTCCGTCACGTATCGCCTCAGCTGCGAGACGTGGAATACATCATGTACTCCCTCTAAGGATGGAGGTAATGCAAGACGGTAAGCCACCTCACCAATGCGCTCCAAAATGTCAAATGGCCCGATATACCTTGGGCTTAACTTGCCTCTGCTCCCAAATCTGATAGTACCTCGAGTGAGCGAGATCCTCAAGAATACGTGCTCTCCTTCCTTGAACTCCAGGGGATGTCTGTGCGTATCGGCCCAATGCTTCTGTCTATCCTGGGCTGCACGAAGATGATTCTGAATCTGCTTTACTTTCTCAACTGTCTCCGTTACCAACTCTGGACCCAGTAATTAACGTTCGCCAACGTCACTCCAGCATATCGGCGATCTGCACTTCCTTCCGTACAACGCCTCGAAAGGTGCCATCTGGATGCTTGCCTGATAGCTGTTGTTGTAAGAGAACTCCACTAAGTGCAGATGATCTTCCCAAGATCCTCCAAAGTCCAGTATACATGATCGCAGCATATCCTCCAAGATCTGAATCGTGCGCTCCAATTGGCCATCTGTCTGTGGATGATAGGCAGTACTGAATTTGAGTCGGGTGTCGAGACTCTCTTGCATGCTTCGCCAAAAGTGAGACGTAAATCTTGAGTCTCGATCTGATACAATACTAACCGGCACTCCATGTAATCTTACGATTTGTCGCATATACATGTCGACTAGTACTTCCGTGGATTGTCCGACTCTAAATGGCAAGAAATGTGCCGACTTAGTGAGCCGATCCACGATAACCCATACTGCATCCTTTCCACTGGGGCTTCTTGGAAATCCGGTGACGAAATCCATGGTAATATGCTCCCACTTCCATTCAGGTATGGGAAGCTGCTGCAACATACCTGCAGTCCTTTGGTGCTCGGCCTTTACCTGCTGGCAGACTAAACATTTTGCCACAAACCGGGCAATCTCCCTTTTCATTCCATGCCACCAATAATACTGCCTTAAGTCTCGGTACATCTTGGTCCCTCCTGGATGAACAGAGTATATGGAACTATGTGCTTCAGTCATTAACTCCTGCCTCAATACTCCATTTGGAACATATAGGCGATTTCCGCACCTTAAGGTCCCATCCTCATGTATGCGAAGTCCTGTCTGCATGCCTGCTTCTGTTCTCTCTTTCAGCCTTCGAAATCTGGCATCAGTAGGCAAAGATTCTTTGATCCTCTCCACAAGCGATGATTTAACTTCGAGGTTAGCCAGCAAGCCATTTTGTCCAGGTAAAACAACCTCTATCTGGAGATCTTGTAGGTCTTGTAATAGCTGAGGCTGCTCTGTCAAGAAATAAGCCGTGGGTTTCCTGCTGAGGGCGTCGGCTACAACATTTGCCTTCCCCGGGTGGTACTGCAGATCTATATCAAAGTCCACCATCAACTCAAGCCAACGCCTTTGCCTCATATTGAGCTCCTTCTGAGTATATACATACTTTAGACTCTTATGATCAGTAAAGATTTCGACCTTCTCTCCATACATATAGTGCCTCCAGATCTTCAGTGCAAATATTACTGCAGCTAGCTCCAGGTCGTGCGTTGGATAGTTCTTCTCATGGACTTTTAACTGCCTCGATGCACAAGCGATAACCTTGCCATGTTGCATCAAGACACAACCTAGTCCACTACCGGACGCATCACTATAAACAACAAAACCTCCTGACCCTGAGGGAAGAGTCAAGACTGGTGCTGTTGTTAGACGCCTCTTCAATTCTTCAAAGGCCTTCTGGCATCCTTCCGTCCATATAAACTCCTGATCCTTCCGAGTCAGCTTCGTCATTGTCTCTGCGATCCTTGAAAAGTTCTCTACGAACCGCCGGTAATATCCAGCAAGTCCAAGAAAACTTCTCACTTCTGCAACGGATGTAGGTGTAGGCCAAGTTTCTATTGCAGTGACCTTCTCTGGATCCACTGACAGTCCTTCTCCCGAGATGATATATCCCAAGAATGGTACCTTGTCCATACAGAACTCATATTTGCTGAGTTTGGCATATAGCTTCTCCCGTCTCAATGTCTCTAGCACAATTCTAAGGTGTTCCTCGTGCTCTTCGTGGTCCTTGGAGTAGACTAGAATGTCATCAATTAATACAACCACAAATTTATCCAAGTACTAATGGAAGACTCCGTTCATCAAACTCATAAAGATGGCGGGCGTGTTGGTTAAACCAAACGGCATTACTAGGAATTCATAGTGTCCATACTTAGTTCTGAAGGCCGTCTTCGGTATATCTTCCTTCTTCACCCTAATCTGGTGATAACCGGATCTAAGGTCAATCTTTGAGAATACCCTAGCACAACTCAATTGGTCAAATAAGTCATCAATGAGTGGTAAGGGATACCGGTTCTTAATGGTTACAGCATTCAGAGCTCTGTAATCAATGCACAAGCGTACAGTTCCATCCTTCTTTGGTACAAAAAGTATGGGTGCTCCCCAAGGTGAAACACTGGGCCGGATAAATCCTTTCTCCAGAAGATCGTCAACTTGCTCTTTCAACTCCACTAACTCCTTAGGTGCTAGCCGATAGACCGATGAAGTGATAGGTTCGGCTCCTGGAGTTAGGTCTATGGTGAATTCTATCTCCCGATCAGGTGGTAAACCTGGAAGATCATCAGGAAATACATCCACAAACTCCGATATGACTCTTTGGTAACCTGACTCCTCCTCTACAGATAATACCCTAAGAGTTGGCTGGACACCTTGCTCTACAGCTCCCCGAAGAAATTCAAACTCAGGAAGGCTAGGGGGTCTAAATATCACTTTTCCAAGCCGGCAATCAAGTGTCGCATGGTACTGACTTAACCAGTCCATACCAAGTATAATATCATAATCAGGCATAGAAAAGATCAGAAATTGGTCTCGCATCTCTCTGCCATAAACTACTACCGAACATGATCTACAGATATCACTAACTGGGATAATACCACCTCCCGTAAGAATTCTTTTCATCTTCAAGAGAGGTGCGGTAGCTACTCTATGTGTGGCTACGAAGCTAGCAGCTATGAATGAATGCGAGGCTCCAGAATCAAATAAAGCTACAACAGGTAATGAAGCTACTAATATGGTACCTGCTATAACCTCGCCTGCAGTAGCTTCCTCCGCGACTGCTAGTGCATATGCATGTCCTCGTCCCTGAGCTGGACCTCTCTGCTGACGAGCCTGCTGAAATAATGCTGCCTGAGGTGGTAGTGGTGGCCTGGCTCCTCCAGCTCCTGTTTGTGTTGCTCCCACAGCTGGAAGAGCTGGCCTTGGTGCAGGTAGAGCTGGTCGATTTGGAGCTCCCTCTCGACGCTTCGAGCAATCCTTTGAGAAGTGTTGTCCAGATCCGCAAATCAGACAGAGTCCCAGCTTGCGTCTACATTCTCTTTCAATGTGACCTACTTTGCCGCAGAAATGACAAGTAGGTAGGTTCTTTGACGCGGTTCTCTGAGGCAGGCTCTTCTGGGGTCGTTTGGCAGAATCCCCCTGTGATGACTTGGACGGGGCTGAGGAGAATGGACGTTTCAGGCTTGACTCCCTTCGAGTAACGCGCTCCATACGACGTGCTGCAGTAAGGACGTCGGTGTATGATGTGGGCGCGACAGATCCGATTAACCTCTGGAGCTCGAACCTGAGTCCATCAAAGAACTTCTCCGCCTTCTCTTCTTCGGTAGGAATTAGAGAAGGGGCGAAGCGGCTCAGGCGAATGAATTCGGCGTTGTATTCCTCCACCGACATACTGCCCTGGATCAGGCGGTTGAACTTGTCTCGGAGTTCTGACCGAGCAACAGCAGGGATGTACATTTCCTGGAAGAGTCTGGAGAACTCCTCCCAGGTGACTTGATCATGTCCGAGCCTCCTTTCTTCGGATAGCCACCAATGGTGCGCATTGTTCGTCAGTTGCATCCTGACGGCAGTCATCCACTTTTTTCTTGGAAGTTCAGTGGCCTCCAACTGGTGCTGCGTGTTCGTAAGCCATTCATGAACTTCAGTTGGTCCTTCCTTGCCCGAGAAGGTACGAGGTTTGAGTTGACGGAAATCTGTGATAGATCCCGTCGCTGGTCGCCTAGTTGGTGGATTTGCCTGCTCCAATGCTGCGACTAGGCTGTTCCTTAAGTACTCGGTCTCATGACGTTGGGCCTCTTGTTGGATCTGTTGTTGGGACTGCATCATGGCGTAGAACATCTGGAATATTTGCTGTCCGTCCATTGCCTGCCCTGGGGGAAAGACAGGCATCGATGGAGGGAACTGGGGTGGAGGCGGGATGTCATCATGCCTGAACCTGGAGCTTGGCTGGCCAGATTGGTTGCTCTGAGAGGATTGTCCTCTGGTATCTGGCGTCACCCCAGTTTCACAGGTAACCACAGCTTCGGGCGGTGTACCCAAGGGGTTCTCGTCACCACTTCTGGGATCCATTACTCTGCATCAAAAGAAAACAATGAGAACGCACAGAGGAATCAAACATGATGCAATTCAAGCAATTAAATTGAATTCGACATAGAGTCCAAAAATGATTCAATCAATGGATGAGATCCTATAACTTATCATATCTTATTGCAGGTATGTTCGGTCCCTAAGTTGAAACCGAACAATTTAGTCGTCGACCTGCATGGGCCACCACAAAAATCATGTCATGCCCCAATCCCAAAATACCGAGGGACTGGACACGTGGCAATGGCCAGCAGCACGCACCGATGGACAATCCAATTTAATGGAACCATCAGGGCGCACTTAAGCTGTAAAATAAGGTCTACGACAACATGCCACAACTAATCTCATACATAAAAGATAAATATAATCAACTGCATAATGAAATAAAAATAAGTAGCAACAAGTCTCAACAAGTAGGTCGGAGAAACAATCCGACATAAGTCTGAATACACTGGCTCAATAGGCCAGGAACAAAAGAGTCAAACATAAAGTAAATACTGAGTACGAAATCAGGTACTCAGGAAAAGTCTTCAGCAGTCACCTCGTGCTCAGGGATTGGTTCTGCTCCAGTATCAAGTCCAGTAATAGCTTCAGCTCCTGTCCCGTATATCTCGGGATACTGCTCCTCAGCTAAACCTGGGGACATAATCTATTCCAGGTCCTCAGGGGACATAGCAAGGTACAGAAAATATAAGCCAAATAAATAAGCAGTGCAGCAATAAGTAAATAATTGGGTAAACTATGTAACCAGCTAAGTGATATGCAATATGAGAGCAGCACTAGAACTCAGACTGAGACCGCTACAAGCTCTGTGTCGAGGAGCCGGTAGCAGTAATAACACGTAAAGGGTCTAGCTCTGCTGGAGAGTCTACAACCTCACAATAGTAGTGGATATATATATGAAACAGCCTGTAGCCTGTGTGTCTCTTCCCACCCAATATAATCACGCATATCATGACCATAACGTCTCATGTCCATGTCAGCGGGATTATAGCTAATGCAACAAGTCATATTGTATATAAATAAAATATCTCTGTCAAGTCCTGTATCCTATACAGAATCACCACAAATATCTCGGAAAGATCCTGTCTCATGAATAGTGTCAAGTGTCCTGGGTTATGATGTACTTGATAAGACAAGTACGAGAATACATAGGGTCTCGATATCCATGTCTATGTGACGTTATACAACTCCGCGTACGGGGTTGGCACCCGACTAGTAATCGGACGCTAAGTAAAATCACTCGGTCCTGGGTTGAACAGTTAAATCAAGTTTATGTATGTTTACACAAGTACTCCAGCAAGTACTATAAAAGAAATTATTGCAAGTTGGCACGGTATAATTGTCCACTGATGTATAAATAAGTTAAAAAAATAAGTAGCAAGCTGCAGGATTTGGCAAGGTACACTTGCCCACTGATGTATAACTAAGTCAAGGAAATAGGTAGCAAAGCTGCAAGTTTTTGCGAGGTACACTTGCCCACTGATGTATAACTAAGTCAAGAAAATAGGTAGCAAAGCTACAAGTTTTGGCGAGGTACACTTGCACACTGATGTATAACTAAGTCAAGGAAATAGGTAGCAAAGCTACAAGTTTTGGCGAGGTACACTTGCCTGATGTTTGAATTCCAACTACTGTTCTATTAATCGAAAATTTTCCAAAAACGTCTCCGGAAGCTGAAACAAACATTATCATCATGCTCAGAAGATATCAATCAGCTAGAAACGCCTGTCCTTGAGTCCAATTTGGACACATGGACAAAAATGACCATTTCGGGTCAAAACGGGGTCCGCATGTGGGCCCGCTTTGCACCGAAAAATGTGTCAGGGTCAAAGGTCTCCAAATTCTTCCAACTTAGTGTCAACAAGTCAGGAACGCTGATACGAACTCAACGGAACTTCCAGATTTGGATTCCGATGAGCCGATCACAAAATCGCCCGTCGAGTGGGGCCTGTGGGGCCCACGACACGCGATTTTGTCAACGTTCTCGGAATCGAACCAAACTTATGTCACAGGACCAGCGTATTGCTACGAGTCCGATGGCGCAAGATTCGTTTCGATCCGACGTGTGTACACAAAGTTATGACTTGTTCCAGAAAGGGCGGATACAGGGCGGGGTCCGCGGATACGCGTTGATTCCGGTGTGCACGCACATCCAAATCAACTTCTGCGAAATCCGGCACATCCGTATCAACGACGCGCACGTATCTGTGAAGACCGCACGCGACCAAGTCATCCCGTTTGGCGGGGCGTACCCAGTTCCGGGGTGAATCGGGACGTTATTTTTCCTATTTTTGGATCGCGGTATGCGATCGCCACAGGACGCGATGCGCCGAGCGGGTTGCACGGATACCGAGAGGGTCATGCAGGCTACGCGTTGCAACTGACAGAGTCAAAAACAGAGCTACGAGCAGGAAGTTACGAGTACCTGAACAGGACTCCGTGAACGAAGGTTTTTCGTGTCCGACACGTGTCCGACACGTGACCGAGCTAGGGCACGGGTACGGTTCGCCGGAGAAGAGCTGGGCATGGCTGAGGGAGGAGGTGCGGCTCGCTGCGAGGTCGCCGGCTGGGTCCCCGCTGCTGTGGCGGCTCGCGGCGAGGTCGCCGGCAGCTCCGGAGGAAGGAGGAAGAGGGAGTGGCCGCGGGGCGGCTCCGACCGGGAGGGAAGGCTGGGCTCCTGGGAAGGGGACCGGAGGTCGGCGGCGAAGGGGTCTGCGGTGGAGGAGAGGAGAGAGAGAGGCGAGTGGCGGCTAGGGCAGAGGGGGAGGTCGACCGGAGTGGGTGGCCGGAGCTAGGGCTAGGGCTAGGGGGATGAGGGAGGAGGAGAACGGGGGAGAGGAGTTTTATAGGGGGAGGCGCGGGGGTGGCTGGCCGGAAATGGCGGAGCGAGGAGGGTCGTGGCGCGGGGCTGACGCGGGCTCCGGCGACGTGGCCGGAGCCGTCGCCGGCAAACGCGAAGTCTGGGTCAGCCGAACGTGGGGAAGGAACGGGTCGTGCGGGTCGGGTCCGAGCGGGTTCGGGTCTGGCCGACCCGACCCGACCCGCTAGCCTCTGCGGGCTGGGCTTGGGCCCGATTGGGGCTGGGCCGGAAAAATGGGTTTAAATAACTAATTAAATAACTACTAAAAATAGATAAATAAATAATTAAATAGTTTTTAGGTGTTTATAAATTGGTCTGGGGCCCAATAAATTCCAGAAAAATTATCCTAAGTCCAGTTTTTTATTTTACACCATAAAATCTTATTTTCATTATATTTTAATGTTAGTTATTAGCAATTAAAAATCATTTAATCACAAAACACCTATTTTAATTCTTGAAAAAGTGCAGAAAAATTCGAAAAATTGTTTTTAACAAATTTTGAAAATTTTAGGGTGATTACACTACCTGTAGGATCTTTTCGTGGCTCAGAAATTTGATCCCTTGGTGCTAGTATGACGTTAGTGTAACGACCATAGAGTAATTGTTAAATATTTAGAATATATATATATATATATAATTTATTTGTGGTTATTTTTTAATCCCAACTTTTCTACAATTAGCATCCCATGATTCCCCGTGCCAAGCTAGGCACTTTTCCTTTTTATAGATTGCATATTAATTGCTATTAACCTATTTTTTGGATAACCATTTAATTAATTACTTAGTTAATTAGATTATACAGTTATTTAATTTATTAAAACTAGATAAATATATAATTATTAATTATAAAATATTTTGGGTGTGGTATTTTGTTAGAACATTACAAAGTAATTTTCTAGAATTTATTTTGTGTGCAATATTATTTTTAGATTTTTAACCTCATTTATATATGTGAATATATAAATAAATATAAGATTAATAATAATAATAATAATAATAATAATAATAATAATAATAATAATGTTAGTGATAATAAAATTAATAATAGTAATAATAAAAAGAAAAAGAAAAAGAAAAAGAAAATAATAATAAACAAAATCTAACTAAAACCAAACAAACTTCCTAACATATTCCTATTACTAACCCCTCCCCCCAAGCAGCCAACTCCCCCACCCCTGAACGTGCGGCCCAGGCTCTTCCCTCCCCCTCTCTCTAATACACACACACACACACACACACACACACACACACACACACACCCCATATAAACCCAACTCAAAACCCTAACCCTAACCCTAACCCGTGCCTCCATCGCCGACGACCCCTCCGGCCGACCGCAGCCCGCCGGCCGACCGCCGCCGCCATCCCGCGTGTGCGCACCGCACATGCACACAGTCCAGTTTTGGACCCATCTTCACGGTATATTATCTTCCTCATCTGTGATCCTTTTTGCATGCGGTTTATTCGTGTACGTCCACAACCTAACCCTCTAGGATTTTCATTCAAGCGACACGAGTTTTCGTGTCCCGGATCGGTCGAAAAATCGACCGAAAAATGACCGAAAAACTGACCAAAACAGTTCAGAATTTCGAATCCAAAATCCCATGTTCACACCCAATTTGCCATCAACCTGTTTATTATTTTCGAAAATAAATAAAAGGATTTTTCTTCTCCATATAACCGAATTTTTTTTTGTTCTTTTAGTTTTTGTTAATTTATTCTATGTATAAAATTATTCAACCTCCAAATTGACCAAAAATTTGACTTTTAAAATATTGAAAAATTGTGATACGGAGCGCGCCCCGCCAAACGGGACCGTCTCGTCGCATACCAATTGCACTGAAAGGCGCATATGATATATTCTGACGTATGGGCTTTCGCAGAAACTGATTTAGACGTGTGTGCGCGTCGGAATCAACCTGTATCCGTAAAAAGTTTCCGTATCGCGACTTTTATAAAATACCGCACCATTTAGTGTACGCTCGTCAGAATATAACAAAACTTGCACCATTGGATTCGTGGTATCACGCTGGTCCTGTGACCCAAGTTTCAGGCAATTCCGAGACAGTTGATCAAGCCACCTATTTGTGGGCCCTACGGTTGACTTTTAGGGCGAATTTGTGTTCGGCTCACCGGAATCCAAAATTGGACATACCGTTGAGTTCGTATTGACGTTTAGAATTTGTTTGACCTATAATTTGTTCCATTTAGAGACCTTTACCCCTTGCACGCTTTCGGTGCAAAGTGGTCCACATGTGGAGCCCGTTTTGACCCGAAATTATCGTTTTGCCCCTGTGTCCAAATTGGACGAAAGGGTAGTGTTTTCTAGCTATCTCGCTTATTCTGGGAACTTGGTGATATTTATTTTAACATCCGGAGACGTTCATTCTGATGCCATAGTTTTTGATCCATTGTGCCTGACATCTGGACGCTTACACTTTGCAACTTTCTTGCCAGGCAAGATACCTTACCAAATTGCTTATAGTACTTTGCATGCTTATTATATTTTTATATATTCATTGTATGTGTATTTTTTTGTCATAATTATACACTATATATATGTTGACACACACTTGACACATAGTATCATGGGAGGGGAGGACAATCAATAGGCGTATGGGCTATAACCACTCTAATAAACCTTAGTAACTAGCACGCACTATGGTAGTCGTGTCCGATGGTTGCTACCCTCGCGGTATGTCGGCTGATGGTGTCACGATGGTCGCTACCCTCGCGGTATGACAGCTGATGATGTCCCTGACGTGTGTGTGAGTTGTGAGATTAGATAGAGTAGCCTACCCATGCCCATACGTCGAAAAGTTATCCTCATTATGCATTCATATAGATTGTCTTGTACAGCGTACTTATATATTTTCTACCTATTATGCATGTTTACTGTATTCAAATTGGCATGCTTCTATGTATCTTGTTACGTCCCTCTGAGGACCTGGTCCCTTTTCAGGTGTAGATGATCTTGACTATTCGCAGGAGCACGGATCATGACTTGCTACTTATCTCTTTCGAGGAGGTCTTCTCTTCGAGTCTCATTGTTCATTAGATGTTCTTATGTGGTTTCCCTTATATTCTAGTTTGGCAGTGAATTTGTTTTCACCCGACTATCATTCTCTGATACTTCATATTGAGATTCAGTTATATAGTAGATTGGTTATTTATTTCTATTTGATTCTGTGGATGAGATTTAGTTATGCCCTGTAACTTGTGACAATATATATACCACATGTGAGTTAATATTCATAATACATCGTACGTATGTATTATGGTATCCATATATTGGAGTTTCCATATACAATGGCACCTGAGCCCACCATCCAAGAGTTGTCATCGTAAGCGAGGTTCATAACTATCCTCATCACCTACAATGATCATATCACCTCCATGTGCATAGGCCGCTGCTATAGTGTTCTCTCCCTGCTTTCCCTTGTCGCCCTTCTTCTCTCTCTTCCAAGCGAAACAGTTCCGCTTGATGTGGCCCTTCTTGTCACAATGGTAACACTCCGAGTCCTCGTACCGACCCTTGGACCTTCCCCTGCTTTTGTCTCTGCCATCGCCTGGACCCCTGTTTTTACCTCTTCTGCGGCTCTCTGAAACAAGCGCCTCTGAGTGGGATGCGGATGAAGTGCCCTGAGAACATCTCTGCATCTCTTCATTCAGCACCCGCTCTTGGCAAACTCCAGAATGACCACGCCTTCCGGAGTAGAAGCGATCATAGACACTCGTACGGTCTCCAACGAGTATGGCAATGTACACAGCAGCCATAGTCCCTGAACCCCGTCGTCGAACTTGACTTCCATCGAGGATAGTTGGTCAACCACGTCCTGGAACTCATTCAAATGATTCGTGTAAAACCCCTATTTTTAAAAAAAAAATTGTATTTATTATTTTTATTAATTATTAATTTAATTATGGTAATTATGTGCTAAATAGGAGAAATAAATTTTTAATAATTTTTATTTTAGGTGTTCGGGCACTTAGATGACTTATGGGACCATCAGAAATTTTTAGAAATTTATTCCATGTAGGAGACCCCTTGAGCTGTTGCTAGCCTAACGATGTGCAATATCCTAATATATAAATTTTCTTATGTGTGAATATATATATATATATATATATATATATATATATATATATATATATATATATATATATATATACAAATATATATATGTATATATATATATATTTAAAGAAAGAAAGAAAAAGAAAAAATTTTATTAATATAATAATAATAATAATAACAATCCGTAGCAATTTTGCAACTTTAGCATTATATATACTCATAAGTACTACAAGCAAAGCCACTTTAGCAAATTTCCTTCCTTAGCTTCAGCAAACTTGCTGGCCACTTAGGACCCGCTCCCCCTTTTTGCATTTTGATAAGCCCGCAGCAACTTAGACATGCAAAAGAACCCGCCCCTAGTTAGCTTCGGCCGAACCCGCCAACCCATCCAACTCTCTCTCTTCTTATATAATATATATATATATATATATATATATATAGTTAGCTCTCAAAAACCCTAACCTAGAATTTCCAGACCTCCTCTTCCCATCTAGAGCCGTCACCGCAGCCAGAGAAGCCCCGTCAAGCCATCCAACCATCCCGTCGACGCCGACCTCGCGTCCTGCAAATTCCCACTCGAGACACCTTCGCTCCGGCGTGATTTTCCGTCGACTCGCTCGACCAAACGTTGTTCCATTTTTATAGGTATGATCTTCCCTCAACCCTCTCCAATATTTGTTTTATAGTCAACCTCGGAAAACGTGTGCCCCTAGGTGTAAAACAGCGTCCAAGTCAGCGCGAGCAGACAGAATTCTGCAATCGCAGAATTCCAGAATGATCACCCATATTGCCGAGTTCGTATCTCCCACCACAGAGATCCGAATTCGGTGATTCTTTTTGATACCTGTAGATTACATGACCTAGTTTATTTTCTGTATAATAACTTTGTGCTATTAGTTGCTGTGGACAAAATTATATTCGTCACAAAACTGCGCGCACCCACTTTTTCCGATTTTCCAAAAGTTGGAGATCGGAGCGCGCCCCGCCAAACGGGACCGCCCCGCCGTGTGCCAAGTGTACCGAATGGTGCACACAGCATAATCGGACACGTAAAAATTCGTGGGGACTGATTCGGACGCGTGTGTGCGCCGGAATCAGGCCGTATCCGCGGACACATCCCGTGTCGCAACTTTTGTGGGACTCGCGCGTATTTTGTGCACGGTTGTCAGATTGCGACAAAACTTATGCCACTGGACTCGTGGTAACGCGCTGGTCCTGTGACCCAATTTTCACGCATTTCTGAGACGGTTGACCAGACCGTCAATTGGCGGGCCCCTCAGTTGACTTTTTGGACCAAATTTTGTTCGGCTCATCGGAATTCACATTTGGACATACCGTTTGTCACGCCCCAATCTCCCGCAAGCTCGATAGTCTCCGCTGAACGTGAATCACCACGTTTACAGCTCTCCCGCAGGACAATCGTTCTCATCGGGACGTGATGCCGTACGAGCCTGGAGTTGCGCTCGTACAAGGCGATGTTGTCAAACACCAAATGTTATCATTGAAACAACCAAGTTGCAGCGGAAGTCAAGTATTGTGTACCAAGCACAAAATCAGAGTATACGCAGCGAAGCTCACGATAGGGTCCAAATGAGATGCCCCGAGTCAATGCCACAAAGGCGATGCCACAGAGACGATGAAATAACTCTTGCTCTTTCTCTAGCCCACAAAGGTACTTACAGTTCATACATCTTGTCCCGTATATCCAAGCAGCGCCACTACGTCTGTGTACCTGAAATATTGCCCACAAACGTGGGTCAGTACACAACCGTACTGGTGAGCGGGGTAACCCACTCGCCTAAGCCGACACTAAGTAAAGTAGTGAATGCAACAGTTATATGGTGATCTTTCTAGTTGAATCCTAGATTCATTTCATGGCATATGGATGACATGTTAAGGAAAGCAGTAAAGCAGTTTAAGCATGCTAGCATTCAATCTTAAACCAAACGACAAGCAGTTAATATAAAGCCGACCCGTCTAACTCAATGTCATCGCTTGCACGATAACATATCGAACCATCAGTCTTGCCTCGATATCCATCCAGAACCAAAGTTTATATATCCCACTCTCGAGTACACACTCTTGCCGAGGCAAGGTGGCCGCGCCTACACGATGCACAAACCAACCAAAGTAAAGCAAGCCAACATCTATTCTTATATGAAGTCACTGGCCAAAGGCCATAAAGGACGTTGATCGGACAGATCAAATGCGGTTCTATTCGAAACAGCGCTAAGTAGCTAACCCACCTGAATCGCATCCAACCGCTGGCACCGCGCCCAAGACGCGTTACCCAATTGTCTCCTCCATGGTCGAACGGTCCCGGTGCCCCGGAGCACCCGTTCGAGGAAACCAAACCCTGTGCCACCCAGGTTGTCCGTGACTATGCAGACACGTAGGTATGACGAGAGGATCGAACATTCTCGCCCCACCAAGCGATCCTAGACTCGTTCCACCAATAATCCAACCAACACATCCATAACCATTCTTCCAACATGTCCTTCCAAGAACCCAAATCTCGACCTCAAAACATAGCCCGAGGCATCAAAATATCAAGTGTTTCATAGGCACGAAGCCTCTTCTCAACACAATCCAAATTGGTGCAACACCTATGCTCAAAGCTAACCCATGCACAATGCCCCAAAAGAGGCACAACACCCTCGCCGATGCAGTTGTTCGGTTTCGAACCACAACTGCTCGCTTTGCAAGACAAAGCGACCAAGTGATACTCGTACACGGATGCACGCTCGCTCGCCCGAATTCCCGATATTCTCAATATTCCCATTGCCTCAATTGTATCATTCCAACTTGTATATTTCCAACCGTCCAAGCATAATCCCAAGTAATCCAACCGATCGCCTCAAATGAATAATCCAGCTATCGTATCCAACTATCCAACGCGCAAACCAAATCAAGCCACAATCCTACCAAGCCAACGACGCACACTCTATGCACGCCTCAGTGTAGTGATTTCCGATGTTTCAGTCCAAGTGTTCAAGCCTTTACGTGTTTTCCATATTATTAGGCATGAAGGAGTAGAGGAGAAGGGAAAGAGCCCACTCACATTGATTGATCCCGTTAGGCATCCTGTCCTGCCGATACGGCCAATCCCTTAAACCCGTGGTCCGATGCAAGCGCGATCTACTCAACTGGTATGACCGTGCGAGCAGGCCGTGCTCTCCAAATCATCCGACCGATCGGACTAAGGAAGACGGCATTATCGTTTCCATTCAGCTATTCAGTACTGTTCGGAACGAACACCTGATTTCCATCGAACCCGCTAGCCATCTGC
Organism: Iris macrosiphon; assembly: GCA_036927795.1. Classification (NCBI taxonomy): domain Eukaryota; kingdom Viridiplantae; phylum Streptophyta; class Magnoliopsida; order Asparagales; family Iridaceae; genus Iris; species Iris macrosiphon. Next base: position 5,191,017 of record JAYESA010000010.1, read on the forward strand.
ACATTGAAACCAACTCGATTAATCCTTCTTCCCGAAATCCAACATTTCAAATGTAACCAGCATTCGATTCATTCAGTCCGACTCAGCGTAACGCTCCGAGCGGTTGCGGGGCATTACATAATATACCACTTAGAATCAGGTTCGTCCACGAACCGTGCTGGTACTCATTCCTTACTAGCATGCCACAATCCAATTCCATAGATCTGCTCTATACAACTCTCATATTCACTATTTCTGACACAACATCTCGTTCTGCTGAACGCTCGTACAAGTTCCAAATTCCCATATCCTCCTTGCAGCTCAATACGAATTCTTCGTATCGCTTAGTTTTGGATCGTACACATATTTAAGGCGTCCCTAAAATACATGTATTTCAGCCGAGCTTTGCGATAGCAAATTTGAACAAGTTACAAGGGTATCTTTATGTTCGAGGCGTCCATTTACTTTGCTCCCAATTGAACCAAATCATGATTTCCATTCCAACACATTCGCTCGAGAACTATTCTCAATTATGCAGATTTTCTACCGACTCAATGAGTTCGCGTTCCAGCTCAATCCATTCAACTATTTCTGAATCCGCACTAGCAACATCTCCAAATATATCACATGCACCGAACGATTCTCACAACTGATCTACCCCAGCTATGCGACTTACCCAAATATCAACTTGCTTAGATCAGCTCAGTCCAACACATTCTTGCCATCTCAAAATCTCACAGGGTGGACATCTATATTGAGGTTCGTGTGATCCACGAAGATCTCGCCGCCACGCCAAAGGAATTTGTGTCACCACGATTTCAACGTGGACACACTCGCCATAATTCTTAGGTTGCGCAAGAAATAGTTCTTCGCGCTGCTTCCACTGCCTCAAAGCATAGGATATCACCTTTGCCTTCTGAACGAGCACGCTTCCCAGACTAAGTTCCGAGACATCTTGTAAATCTGAGGCAAATCTGTCCCTTCCAGTATTCGCAAGGATTTGATCTGAACGAGCCGCTGCTTTAACTTCATGAGCTAGTTTCACAGTCGTCAATTCATATGAATGCTATTCCCTTCCAGGGCACGATGAGTCAGAGGCGATGCCATCGATAAAAATCTATGACTCTGAATCTCATCAGTTGACTTAGGCCAATCCCACAATCGCTTCGGTCTTCCGGCTGCTTCTTCAGCTGAAGGCTATCCCAAGGATCTCTCAAATCCAACTCTCAGTCAATAAGCCAAATCACATTGCTCACATCTGCCCTCGACGCATTCCCAAATACGCCGCCTCAAGGGTCGTTCTATGGGTCTACCATATTCATATCCGATTCAGCGGACAAGGTCGCTTAGGGTCAGCTGTCCCGAAGCTACGCTTGATAATTGTAATCATCACGATGGACAGTTACTATAAACCATGCTATATCTCATCTGAAAATCTGACTCAAAATCCAACCATTCACCCGAGCGAAGTTTTCGAATCCGAGAACCGCGCTCGTTGAAATCTTATTCCATCAATCCGCCGTTCTGTCCTGAATCCATCAAATTTCCGAATTGCATATTCGATTCTCGCACTACAAATTGCAATGATTCTCAAAACCCAAGACTTGCTCCAATTCTTATCCATTTGCTGCGTCCCACAATGTACGTCCAACTTGCTCAAACCGCACAGTGATTTGCTCCGACGTTGCTCCCACGTTTAGCTATCTTCAAAAGTCTGTCAGCCACAAATTCTTGCCTTTAGTTGTTGCCTCAATCCGTCCACGTCTTCCGGAGAATCCGTCTTACTGTCGTTGCACCATCTCGCCCAAAATTCCATTTCCGCTAAACCTGAGTCAACTTCACGAGCAGCAACATCCAAAATCCTTCAAGTTTGTGTGAATCAATCGTATTGTCCCTCCAAACCAAGATCGTGTTTCTTTGCTCAACCAAAAGCTCAAAAGTGTCGCCCAAAATCGTAGTTCATGCTCGCTATCATTCGATTCACCCATCGCTCATTCAAGCGTATCCCAACTGTTCGTTTCGATCTCGTCCAACTCTCAAGTCCAACGATACTTCCATTTGTACCAGTCCGTTCACGATATGCCCAACTCAATATTCGCTTGCTCCATTTTCATTCTTCCCAACTCAACCGACGTGCACCAACCAACTTGTATTCTCGTTTCACGAGTCCGTTCAGGAAATTTCCATTAATGTTCATCCAAAAATATTTCCAATGTCTTGCTTAACACGTTTGATCCCATATACCACTTCGAATCAAGTCACTACTCGCATTACGATTTCCTTGCACTGGATCCAAGATCCGTTCGAACCATTCTCCATGCATGATCATGCCTTTTTCCAATTCGAGTCTGACACAAAACTCAGGCAACGCTTTGAATTATCCAACTGTTTCTCAATCCGTCTGATACTTTCTCAACACGAGCAATCGTGCAATGATTGTCTTCCAAATAGTCCAACTCAATACCCAACGGTTTCACACTTTTGTTGTACGAGCAACTCGTGCCAACTATTCTGATATTCCCAAGCCAAACTCAAACCTGCTCAACCGATGCGCCACAGCCAAAATTCCAACTTCTATCCAACACAATCGCTTGACGAGTAACTCGTGCAAGGATCTATCTTCCAATGTTTCTACTCAAAACATGCCGCAAAACCAAATCTCATAGCCAACCAACTGAATCCATTGAGGCAATCAGAAACTCCCAGAACGATAAACCAAGCCAACCCAACGAAAGCCCACACTTGTTGCACAAATGCAACAACGCCAACCAACTTGCTGCACGAATGCAACAACGCCTAACGAGACTAAGCGATCCTACGAAAACCAACTAAGGCAACCCAACCAAGAAATAAAATACAGCCAAAACCAGCAATAAATAGACTTATTGCATGAAACATCCGATGCGGCACCGAGTAGAGTCAAGAGCTAGACGACACGCGGAAGCTATTTAGAGTTTGTGATGAAGCGAAGGACCAAGTCCGAAGAAATGAACCGGGTGCTCTGATACCAATTTGTCACGCCCCAATCTCCCGCAAGCTCGATAGTCCCCGCTGAACGTGAATCACCACGTTTACAGCTCTCCCGCAGGACAATCGTTCTCATCGGGACGTGATGTCGTACGAGCCTGGAGTTGCGCTCGTACAAGGCGATGTTGTCAAACACCAAATGTTATCATTGAAACAACCAAGTTGCAGCGGAAGTCAAGTATTGTGTACCAAGCACAAAATCAGAGTATACGCAGCGAAGCTCACGATAGGGACCAAATGAGATGCCCCGAGTCAATGCCACAAAGGCGATGCCACAGAGACGATGAAATAACTCTTGCTCTTTCTCTAGCCCACAAAGGTACTTACAGTTCATACATCTTGTCCCGTATATCCAAGCAGCGCCACTTCGTCTGTGTACCTGAAATATTGCCCACAAACGTGGGTCAGTACACAACCGTACTGGTGAGCGGGGTAACCCACTCGCCTAAGCCGACACTAAGTAAAGTAGTGAATGCAACAGTTATATGGTGATCTTTCTAGTTGAATCCTAGATTCATTTCATGGCATATGGATGACATGTTAAGGAAAGCAGTAAAGCAGTTTAAGCATGCTAGCATTCAATCTCAAACCAAACGACAAGCAGTTAATATAAAGCCGACCCGTCTAACTCAATGTCATCGCTTGCACGATAACATATCGAACCATCAGTCTCGCCTCGATATCCATCCAGAACCAAAGTTTATATATCCCACTCTCGAGTGCACACTCTTGCCGAGGCAAGGTGGCCGCGCCTACACGATGCACAAACCAACCAAAGTAAAGCAAGCCAACATCTATTCTTATATGAAGTCACTGGCCAAAGGCCATAAAGGACGTTGATCGGACAGATCAAATGCGGTTCTATTCGAAACAGCGCTAAGTAGCTAACCCACCTGAATCGCATCCAACCGCTGGCACCGCGCCCAAGACGCGTTACCCAATTGTCTCCTCCATGGTCGAACGGTCCCGGTGCCCCGGAGCACCCGTTCGAGGAAACCAAACCCTGTGCCACCCAGGTTGTCCGTGACTATGCAGACACGTAGGTATGACGAGAGGATCGAACATTCTCGCCCCACCAAGCGATCCTAGACTCGTTCCACCAATAATCCAACCAACACATCCATAACCATTCTTCCAACATGTCCTTCCAAGAACCCAAATCTCGACCTCAAAACATAGCCCGAGGCATCAAAATATCAAGTGTTTCATAGGCACGAAGCCTCTTCTCAACACAATCCAAATTGGTGCAACACCTATGCTCAAAGCTAACCCATGGCACAATGCCCCAAAGAGGCACAACACCCTCGCCGATGCAGTTGTTCGGTTTCGAACCACAACTGCTCGCTTTGCAAGACAAAGCGACCAAGTGATACTCGTACACGGATGCACGCTCGCTCGCCCGAATTCCCGATATTTTCAATATTCCCATTGCCTCAATTGTATCATTCCAACTTGTATATTTCCAACCGTCCAAGCATAATCCCAAGTAATCCAACCGATCGCCTCAAATGAATAATCCAGCTATCGTATCCAACTATCCAACGCGCAAACCAAATCAAGCCACAATCCTACCAAGCCAACGACGCACACTCTATGCACGCCTCAGTGTAGTGATTCCCGATGTTTCAGTCCAAGTGTTCAAGCCTTTACGTGTTTTCCATATTATTAGGCATGAAGGAGTAGAGGAGAAGGGAAAGAGCCCACTCATATTGATTGATCCCGTTAGGCATCCTGTCCTGCCGATACGGCCAATCCCTTAAACCCGTGGTCCAATGCAAGCGCGATCTACTCAACTGGTATGACCGTGCGAGCAGGCCGTGCTCTCCAAATCATCCGACCGATCGGACTAAGGAAGACGGCATTATCGTTTCCATTCAGCTATTCAGTACTGTTCGGAACGAACACCTAATTTCCATCGAACCCGCTAGCCATCTGCACATTGAAACCAACTCGATTAATCCTTCTTCCCGAAATCCGACATTTCAAATGTAACCAGCATTCGATTCATTCAGTCCGACTCAGCGTAACGCTCCGAGCGGTTGCGGGGCGTTACACCGTTGAGTTCGTATTAACATTTAGAGTTGTTTGACCTATAGTTTGTCCCATTTAGAGACTGTTACCCTTGGCACGCTTTTCGGTACAAAGTGGGCCACATGTGGAGCCCACTTTTATCCGAAATTACCGTTTTGCCCCTGTGTCCAAATTGGACGAAAGGGAAGTGCTTTTTAGCTATTTTGATTATTCTGGGAACGTTGGTGATGTTTATTTCAGCATCCGGAGACGTTCATTCTGAGGTCGTAGCTTCTGACTCTTGGTGTTGACATTGGGACACTACATTTTGCAGCTTCCTTGCCAGGCAAGATACCTTGCCAAATTGTTTACAGTACTTTGTATGCTATTTATATTTCTGTTTATTTATTTTATTTCTATATAGTTCTTGCATGTGTAGTTTTCCATTCAGTCATTACTATATATTAGATATGTTGACACACACATGGCACTTAGTATCATAGAGGACAATCATTAGGCGTATGGGCTTTTAACCACTCTGGTAAACCGTAGTATATAGCTCGCACTACGGGCGTGTGTCGCGCTGGTCGCTACCCCAGAGGTATGTCGATTTCTGTAGAGTTGCGCTGGTCGCTACCCCAGAGGTATGTCGATTTCTGATGTTCTAGGCGGGTGTGTGAGTTGTGAGGCTTAGATCGAGTAGACTACCCTTGCCCATACGTCAAAAAATTGTCCTCGCTTGCATTCATATAGATTGTCTTGTACAGCGTACTTATTTATTTTCACATTATATGCATGTTTACTGTATTCAAGTTGGCTCGTATTTTCTGTATCTTGTTACGTCCCTCTGAGGACCTGGTCCGCTGCCAGGTATATCTGCTCTTGAGTATTTGCAGGAGTACGGGCCTGGACCTGACGCATTATTTTCTGCCGAGGAGGTCTTACCTTCTGAGCATCGTTGATTATCTAGCGATGGATCTTTTAGCTGATACACTTTTGTCTTCACATTATTTTATATTGGAGATTTTATATTCCTCTCTCATTTTAGTTTTGGATATAGTCTTTGGTAGTGGATTTGTCTCCACCCGACTATTATTTTCTGGATATTTCAGACTCCTTATTCTAGTTTAGTATTTCTTTTCTATGACTTGTTGTGTGGATGAGATTAGCATATCTGTGACTTGTGACATTATATATACCACATGTGAGTTTATATTCATATTACAGCGTACGTATGGGTTATGGTTTCCATATATTGGAGTTGCCATATCCATGCGGCTGGCATGCTTACGTGTTTCTAGTCCTACGTATTTGGGACTGGGGCATGACAATTCGTAATGGACGTCTCATCTTTGTACCAAAGATCCATCATCATCCGGATCAGGAATAATTTATTTACCCTGGTCTTCTTCGCATACAAAGATTCTAGCTTATCTCACAGTGTCCTCGCGTGCTCAATACTGGCAACGTGGTTGTACACGTTCTCGTCGACGAACTGTCTGATGTACCCACACACCTGTATATGCTCGAACTTACAGTCCTCTTCGGATTTGTCACTGGGCCTCTCAAAAGCAAATACTGACAGATGTAGCTTCTTGACAAATAGCAGATCCTTCATTTTTTTCCTCCAATAATGATAGTTGATACCGTTCAGGTTTACCATGCACATCGGCTTCGCGTCCATCTCTCCTCCCTGGTTTGCCTGTCAACTCCTGACACCCTTCTGAAATTTCTGAACCTGGCTCTGATACCATACTGTTGAAAATAAAACGCGAAAATCGTTCCCCAAACCATAGAGTACCTGCGAGAGAACTGAGCAAAATGCACAAACCAGAAAACATCAAACACAAATCGCAGACACAAAGATTTTTACGTGGAAAATCTAGATAAAAAAAATCACGGGACGATCAGAGTCCAACCCTGAAGAACTTCCACTAATGGAATAAAGAGATTACACCATCTACAAGCTCCTCACCAATCCAACACGGATCACCGCAACTCTTTAGAACAGAAAATAGATTACAACCACGAAGAAAAAAGATAATAAAAAATATCCTAAATTGATCTCCTTCTCCGGAACGATCTCCAATTCTTTTTTCTCCTCTCCAAAGTTGCAATGACACTTTTGTCACTTTTTTCTCTCTAATTTTTTTTCATGTTGTTGTATATTGCATGAGCCTTTATATAAACCATTGCATGAATTAGGATTTTTATATGAAAATCTATATATGGAAGCCAAAAATATTTATAAAAATCCAATTACATTCAATCATATATTTAATGAAAATCAAATCATAAATTAGCTTACCATAAATTAAAAATCCAATTATATGAGAAGTTAATTTATGAAAGATCCAATCATAAATATATAATTAAAGTCAAAGATGAAAACCCAATATAATATTTGTTTACCATAAATGTTCCTATACACGACGCTCGATGCACTTTTTGAACTTTTTGACACACGGATGGTGCTCGTCGCACTTCGGGGTATTCTCCACATAGGTTGAAAATCCCACCCACTCCAATAGGTAGTCCCTAAGCAAAGCATCCATTTCTCTTTGAAACCAATAGGTATAGTAACCTATAAATCAAGGTTCGCAATATCGGTATCGAAATCGGTATCAGACCCTTTCTATGAGTATCGAGATCGACGGTATCGGCGTTTTCAGATCGAAGTACCGAAATTTTTGGTATTTAAAACCAAATAATTATTAATAAATCATTAAACTTTAATTTTTTTTTTATACATTTGGCATAATTTTAAGTAATTTTTTTGTTATTTTTTAGTAGTTTTGAAATTGAATGAAATAGTAGCCATCCTTACTGATTGGTTTACTTGCGATAGATAAGTTTTCTTATTTTACATGCTTTTACAACTTTACTATACTTTTACACCCTTGTCGATTTGTCTCAATTTTCTTTACCGAATTGACTGAAAATAGACCCTTCAGTATTAGTATAGGTTAGTATCGATATCTGTCGATATCGGATCAGTACATGTCAAATCTTATCGGATCGATATCGACCGATACTGCAAACAATGTTATAAATATAGATGGTAAATAGAATCAAAATTGTTAAGATGTGATTAGATTCAAGCCTATCTTTATGTATCTCCTATATGGATACGGATCCCCTCTCCTGTATGGATACATATTCCTTATCCTATAGTCCTATAAGTATACGGATCTGTTCTCCATATAAATATATTTATAGTTGTATGACTTTTTATGTCATCCATTAATAAAATTATTATTGTTGATTTATTTCCAAAATAATAAGACAGTGTGAAAGCTTAAATAAGAACCTTACTCCTACTGTGCACCATCTAGCCAAACATGTACATACTCGAATAATCTAAGTAGGATACAAGGCAAGAGAAAGTAACAAATTTTATAGGATTTGAAAATTAAAAAAAAATCATTTTTAGAAAAGGATTCAACTGCAAGGAGCATGCCATTTGTAAGCATACCTCCCTCCGAGGCAAGGCCGGATCCAAATGAACATGGACGATCAACTAAAATTGCGGCGTGGGGTGTGACTTTGTAAAAAAATCTGCCAGCTGATCAACTGAAGTCACATGTGGTAGAGAAATAGTGCCTTCCAAAAAATGCTGACGAACGAAGTGACAATCAATCTTAATATGCTTTGTCCGTTCATGAAAAACCGGATTGTTTGCAATCTATATAACACTCTTGTTGCCACAATGAAGATGTGTAGGTCGTGTATGAGCAATTCCCATATCAGAGAGCAGTCTACGTACATGGACGAATCCCCTGGTAGTGGCAGCTATAGCTCTACTCTGCATCAGTAGAAGAACATGCAACAACTTATTGTTTCTTGCTTCGCCATAAGATTAACGAATAACCAAGAAACAAACAGAATCATGTAGTATATCATCTGGTGGGCTTGACCCCCCCCCCCCCTTGCTCTGAGGTCGTTTATCATCAAGATCTTTGTCTATAGTTTCCATGTACCAGTGACATTACGAGAGATACGATGACAATCTTTCGATAATGATAGCTTTGAAGCACTTGACACTCAAGAAGAAGAAGAAGGTTCAACATCTCGCATAAGATCACAACAATCTCAAAGTTCCATCATTAATGAATGAATACTGCAATTTAGCAAGAATAAAAGGAAAAAGAAGATGTTGTTCTTTTAATTAGTTTTCAATAAGAACTTAAGAGACGATGACTTGCTATTTCTTTTTTAGAAAATATTGTTGCTAAAAGTTTTGTAAATAACGAGTCTATTTAGTTTTAATTTTTATTATATAGTATATTATATTGCACACATGTCCCTACAAAATTGTTTCATGTCTCGGTTCAACATATGTATTTTGATTAAGCATTCCAAAGCATCCTACCCCAACGTACGCCGAACTGGAGTCCCTACTCTACCCGTGTCCGTGTTCTAGGTAAGCTTGCACTAGATAATTCCATATCGGCATCTACATATTTCATGACCACTTACTACATACAACCCTAATACACTAATACAAAATGTATAATTCTCACTCGAAGGTTAGAATTCAAACTGAATACGTAATTATTCATTTCTTTCACATTGTACTTGCTTATTTTTCTGGCATTATCGTAAACTTAGTACAATCAGCACTAATTTCCACTAGCCACGTGCATGTGCGTTGCATGACAAATTTTTTTCCCCCTAAAAATAGATTAATGGTTTGAATATATTTTAATTATAATTTGTTATAGATATGTTTATATTTTAATAAAAATTTGTTATAGATATACTTATATTTTAATTATGATTTGTTATAAATATGTGTGTAGGTAGTTAGATAATATCATATAATTAAGCTATTAGTTGCTCATTTTCAGGTCTCTTTAATAATATTAGAGAAGTAGAGAGAAAGTTCCAAATTTTATATAATCCTACGAGTAAAATCGTAACCGACCTTGTTCAAGGAAGCAGCTAACGAGTCAATAGTCCCGGTACATAATTCTCCTTATAGTAACCTTTCCATTGCTGCCAGAGAGCACACCATGGCCCTCCCTCTGATCACTATCAACGGAGCGGGTGCCGACCGTAGCCGGTGATCGAGCGGCACATAGATTCTCCACAAGGCATTCTTTTTAGGGGTAGGGTTTTGGAATGAGTAGCCTAGGGTTAGGGTTTAGTGGGAAGAGAGGATGTGGTATGGTTGGAGGTAGAATGTTATATTGTTACATCAACGTCGGGAGGGATCGATATGCAAATTATGAATTTGTTGGAGGGGTTCTATGGAAAAGAGGAGCGGAGGATAGTAGGGGTAAGCATATAACGGTTGGGAACCGAAAACCGAATCGAACTGAAATACGACAAACGGTTCGGTTTTTCGATTATCGGTTCGGTTTTCGGTTTAAAAATTTAAAAATTTAAAATATCGGTTTGATTTTCAATTCTTAGTCTGATTAACCGAACCGAACCAAAAAATATTAGTATATATATAGATTGAGGGTAGTAATTTAACACTCTTAGAGCATTTCCAACCCTGTTGTGAGTTTGAAAAAATGGTTGCCACATAGGAATCATAACTTCTTATTTCAAAATTTCTTCTCCAATGCAATTGTGAAATAAATTATGAAGTTGACATGTCAATGACATGTCAAAGATAGTGTGAAGTTGGTTGTCTAGATCTAGACAATTGACTTCATAATGCTTTACTTCCACATCATCAATTATGAATAAAAATATTTATAAAAATAAGAAGTAGAAAAGTTGTATTAGAAGTTGAAAACAAGTAATTTTTATTGTCTTCTCAATAATATTGCATTGGAGAACACTTTTCGATCTTATTATTTTGTGAATAAAATCTTGCGACATAAAAAAATTATTGTTTTGTATCTTGTGGAACATAAGAATCGCAACACAAAATAAGACAATAGAATTGGAGATGCCTTAGTACTTGTAGCCGGACGAGAAGTAGGTACTTTTTTAATTTCAGCTTCCTCCTCTTTCTCCACCGCCATCTCCACTCCGAAGAAGTTTTAGAGAGAGAGAGAGATATGGCGTGGATGAAGGTCAGCGCTCAGTTCAGCCAGTTCGTCGGCGGCCGCCAGACGTTCGGCCGCGCCGGAGCCTCCGTCCGCCAGCCTGTCCGGCGGGTAGCCGTGCCGGTCCGGGCCGAGTCCTACACCGACGAGCTCGTCAAGACCGCTGTAAGTAAACCCTAACCCCTAGATTTTAAGTTACGAATCGGTTGAAACTATTGGGAAAGATGCGATCTTTTTCTTTCGATTTTGTTTGGTTTGAGTTAAAAATATGATCTTTTACGTGGTTTCTTAAATGGGATCTGGATTAACGAGGGATAAGCCCTCCTTTTATGAAGTTTCAATGGAGAAAAGAAATTAGGATTAGCCATTAGCTATTAATTGTGGATTCATGGAAACAAAGTCAATATGCGAGGAAATAGGGTATAACTAGTGCATACTTAGAACTAAGACAAAATATGACACCACACAATATTGTATATTGACATGGCGATACGGACAAAAGTTAGATTTTGTGTGTCCTAGTGTATTTTGGAGTATGCAAGATCAACCCTATTTTAGTAAAAGATTACAAATATTTATTGCTTTTTAGGATGTTATATTTGTAAAGTTTCACTCTAAAAATGAAATTAGATCAAGTAGTAGTTAATTGGGGAGTAGTTCATCTATAGTGTTAGGGTTTCTGTTGTCATAAGGAAACCTTCTGGAAGATCATATAGTTAACTTTTAGTTATGGGATGCTTTGTTAAAATTCTCTTTAATGAAACGGGTCGGGGCGGGTGTGTGGTTGGGAGTTCCCCCAACGATTATCTAAAAATAGTTATGAATTCCTCACAACAAAGTCAACATGAAAGAAAATAAAAGGGTTTAACTAGTGAATACTTTGAAATATGTTGGACAGAGACAGATACAACATGATATGGACATGTTGATACGGACAACTTTGATTTTGACATTTTGTAGTGTATATTGGAGTATATGTTTTGTGTCGTGGCAGATATCTGTCCGAAATGAGACGGGACATAGCCAGTGTCTGCAGTGCAGCTTCTTTCTGTAAGCTATCCCCTATGTAATGTAATCAATGTCACTGTCAATAGAAACAATCACGAAAATTTGTTGCAATTTTCAATGGTCATTATAGTTCCAAAAATGAAAACCAGTTTCATTCTTAAGGTTTTGGTCGTGAACGGCATGAGGTTATCATTGGAGGCTAGTCACTCCCATGTTAGCTTCTTATCTTGTTTACTATTCAATCAACCATCTCTAATTTTACTAATTATGAATGTAATTAGATTGATGAGTTAGGGTGGTGCTTTATATTTGAGATACAATTCATTTCTTACCGATGCGTCTTGCAATTATGCGAAGACGTGTTTATGAGCTTGCTTCAGTTAGAGATGTGAGGTGGGATATCTGTCTCTCTCCCCCTCGTCTTTCTGGGGGCCATTGTCTCTACTTTAGTTATTCCTCGCTACCTGGATAGGTTCCGTTTTCTTATATTTCTTTTCCCACTCCTTATCTTTCTGTTTTGGATGCCTATGCTCACGTCCGACATGTGGTGATATGAGCGTCTTCCTCAGTTTCTATTTATCTAGTAAGGTGGTGGCAGCCTGGTGGGCTAGGCAGCAAGTCGACTAAGTAGTTAGTTCAGTTGAATGGAAATCAAATCTTCAAAGCCATTTAATTGGTTTTGTTCTTTTTCCTCTAGCACACTGTTGTGTGCATGAACAAAAACTGGCCTTTGATGTTAGAAAAAGGAAAAAAAAAGCAAAGAAGGAAGCTTGGAGTTATGAATTATCAGTTTCATCATAATGCCCTAGATAGAAAACGAGATTACAGTTTGAAGGCTCTATCATGTTAGGAAAAGAAAAGAGGCAATGATGAAAGCTTTAAGCTATGAATTTTCAGTTTCATCAAGATGGTCCTAGATAGAAAATAGGACTATTGTTGTGAAGGTAACTAATTAAAGTGTTTCTGTAAATCTTTGGGATATATATAAGTATGTACCCACCATTTCAATGACCATTTAAGTTGGGATTAATGGTCTTAATAACACAAGAATGAACAGGTTATTCTTTATGTTATCTACATTCATGTCATACAACACTTGTATCTTAAATCGCGCTCTCTATATCTAAATATATTTCTCATGATATACTGTTTTTATTTTCAGAAATCTATTGCTACCCCTGGACGTGGAATTCTTGCAATTGACGAGTCTAATGCCACATGTGGGAAGAGGCTAGCATCCATCGGTTTGGACAACACAAACTAACCGCCAAGCCTATAGACAGCTTTTGCTAACTACTCCAGGCTTGGGCGAATATATCTCTGGTGCCATTCTTTTTGAGGAGACACTCTACCAGTCCACAACAGAAGGAAAGAAATTTGTGGATTGTTTGCGTGACGAGAACATTGTCCCTGGTATTAAAGTTGATAAGGTACTTGTGCCAGCAAGATCCTAGTTCGCTCAGTTTTTTCTTTTTTTGACAGATTTGGCTATCTTTAGATATGTCATATAAGCCTGACGTTCTTTAGAAGTGCTGGACTAATTGATGTCTTACTTCATTTTTAATTTTTTCCTGCCTTATTTCAAGGGTTTGGTACCCCTTCCCGGTTTAAACAATGAATCTTGGTGCCAAGGATTGGATGGTTTGGCTTCAAGAAGTGCTGAATATTACAAACAAGGGGCACGCTTTGCTAAGTGGTTAGTCTAAATATATGTGGGAAATACCTTCGTTCTTCTTAGTTTCTACTGTCTTCATATTAACCTCTTTGATTGCAAAAACCTTTTATTAGGCGAACAGTTGTGAGCATCCCTTGTGGTCCTTCTGCGCTTGGCTGCATTGTCGTCCAAGCCGCTGGAAAGTTGGGATTGTTGGGTTGGCGTTGGCTGCATTGTCGTACCGGCAGCTCCTGTGGCCGGAGTTGTTGTGAGGCTTATGCCGGCACCGCCAGACATGGAGTTAGAAGGATGTTGGGAACAAGCGCCTCTCAGGGTTTCGTAACTCCAATGAAGAATTAGGAAAAGAATTAGTTAGGTGTACTCGTAAGATATATATTTCTTGTATATAATATATATTGACAATTGTTTAATAGTGGGCTTCTAGGCCGGGCTACGGGTTAGGCTAGGCCACCCAAGATCCAAAACCCGGCCCAAACATGTTTCGGGCTTAAACAATGAGCCCGTCTTGACCTTTTCAGCAATCGGGTTAGGATCGGGTCCGGCTATTTTTTGGGCCAGCCCGCCGACCTTCGGGCCGACCCTAACCCATTATCATCCTTATCTTAAACATTATTGCCGTATATGCATTAATGTTTACGGGGTTGCCATTACTTTTCACTCTCTTAATGTGTTGTAGAGATTGAATGCAATTTGTATAGCAAATTGTTTCATCTCACTTGTACCTCTTCGTCTAGACTCTTTATAGTCTAGGGGAACATGGAGATTCCTCTTTGGTTACATGAGCTTAGAGTGCATATCGAAAGGTAGGTCTGCCAACCTGCCAATTGAATGCCTAGATTTTGCGGCATCATAGGCATGACCCTCCCATGCAAGTTGGCTAAGAATTTTCATTGACATAGATAGAGGGCTGACCTCAGGTAGATTGCTGGTTATAAAAATTGTCAAATTCTTTATGAAGCTTTCGTATGCTCCATAGCTGATGTTCCCATTCTGATGGGAGAAGGCTTAGATTCCCATATATGCAAGAGCCACTTCTGCTATATACAACCTGTTAATTATAACAAATTTTGCTATGTAACTTCAATAAAAATTCAGTGTACTCCCTTTGTTCTTGTTAAATATTTTCTAAAGAAATACCGATAGAACTATTTACGCTTACAGGCAGTATATGCAATCTCTCTTTCATTTTCATGTCCATAAAGCCACATGTGATAGTTAGCTTCTCAATTCCAACTGCAGGATAATGGTCTCGTGCCAATTGAAAGGACACTTGAGGTGGCAGAGAAAGTGTGGTCAGAGGTCTTCTTCTACTTGCACAAAACAATGTTGTGTTCGAGGGCATCTTG
The DNA here is from genome assembly GCA_036927795.1 of Iris macrosiphon. Taxonomy (NCBI): domain Eukaryota; kingdom Viridiplantae; phylum Streptophyta; class Magnoliopsida; order Asparagales; family Iridaceae; genus Iris; species Iris macrosiphon. Next base: position 5,206,067 of record JAYESA010000010.1, read on the forward strand.
TTGAAACCCAGTATGGTGACCCAAGGTGCTGAACACAAGGAGAAGGCATCTCCAGAGACCATTGCCGAATATACACTTAAGATGCGTAAACAGGAGGGTACCACCTGCAGTTCCTGGCATCATGTTACACCATCAGTTCTTTTGCTAGTTATGACGACGATAAAACATCATCTTGCAGTGCTTGTCGGGTGGGCAGTCGGAAGCGGAAGCAACCCTGAACCTGAATGCCATGAACCAATCTCCTAATCCGTGGCACGTATCGTTCTCCTACGCACGAGCCCTTCAGAACTCGGTCTTGAAGACATGGAAAGGACTTCCAGAGAATGTCAAAGCAGCCCAGACGGCCCTCTTGGTGCGTGCCAAGGCAAATTCTATTGCCCAGCTCGGCCGCTACTCCGCTTCTATAATTCCGTATAGATCGCAAAAAATCAATCATCTAGGACGAAAGATTTTTGTGTCAGCTTCTATGTTTCTTTGTACAACATATTTACTAAGGACAATCCACACAAAGATGAGCCAGTTACGTTTCTACCAGACTTGCCAAACCACCAACCCTGTAATTACTCGTAGCACCGGTAAACTCCCGCACATGAGATCTCTATCGTGCGATATACACCATGATTTAGTACGTAGTCAGGTTAGCCTAGTTATTTGAGACCTGACATGTTAGTTACGAAGTGTGCACGTCGTATATTCGACTTGTATATTTGTATTGGGCGAAGAGGACAACTGGTAGCGTATGGGATACACGCATTGGTATCCGTAGTGTCCAGAGGAGCCACGGATCCAATGATCCCCTTTATTCAGATACCGTGTTCTTCGGAGTGTTACATACATACATATATATATATATATATATATATAGAGAGAGAGAGAGAATAAGGGAGGTGAGATGGCACCTCACTCTCAAAACAAGGGTGGCGGTGACGTGGCACAATTCCAACCGCACATTTCATAATTGGTAAATTGCACTTAACCCCCTCCCCTCGTTTGTGTGGTTGTGATTGTGCCACATCACCGTCACCCTTGTTTTGAGAGTAAGGTGCCACCTCACCTCCCTTATTCTCTCTCTCTCTCTCTATATATATATATATATATATATATATATATATATATATATATATATATATATATATATGCAGATACCTTGTTCTTCGGAATGATGGACGTTACATGTGCAGATACCACGCTCTTCTGAGTGTTGGACGTTATGCCTACTCCTACCCATATATACCAAGGTTCTCATATTGTATTCACTTAGATGGTTAGTACACCCCCTTACTTATTCAGTACTTATATTCGACATGTGTTTTTGTATCTTGTTATGTCCCTCTGAGGACCTTGTTCCCTTCCAGATTTGGACAAGGCATACTACCCGACCGTGTATAGTCCCAGACAGGTGACGAGGCCGTACGCGACTGAGGAGGAGCTTGAGGTGTTAACTTAGGAGTTTTTCTGATCACTGGTAGACCTTCCGCCTAGGGCCGGAGCATCTTTATCTATCTAGTCGATGTTCTAGTCTAGTATTCTTATCTGTCCTTCCGTACTTTTATTTCAGCATTGTATTTAGTGGGTTTGTTACCATGAAACTTATTTGTGTTGTATTATGACATCCAGACTCCGTACTTATTTTCAGTATTTATTTCAGCACTTCTTATTTATATTATGTCGATGAGATTAGATATTTATCTGCTGCATGTTAGCATATTGGACTTGATAGTATTTTAGTACAGCGTAGTACGCTTCGTCGGGTCCATTAAATTGAAAAATCCTTCGGAGTCGTATTAGCTGGCCATTGCCACGTGGCCTGGTCCCGTGTATTTTGGGACTGGGGCGTGAAAACGGAAAAAGCTCCAAAAATCCAAAAAATATTTTCTTCATAAAAATTTTATTTTAACTCTGAATTAAATAAAACAAAAGTCAAAATGCTCTAACATAAGGAACAACTAGTTTTTCAAAAAAACTGAGTTTTAGTAGATCAAAACCAAGAAAAATTCATAGAACACATAAAAAATACTAAACTTGAAACTCAGATCTACAAAAATCTATACATCAAATCCAAAACTCCAAGAACTAAATATGATCAGCAACTCAAGAAAAATATTTTTCATCAATTTTTTTTTTTTAAATAACATATATATAAAAAATTAAAAATTTATGGCTTCACCACTTCGAGCAAGATGTACTTGCCTTGGTGGACTAACAAACCTCTTCCAAGTCTAGGGATAGGCTTAGGGTTTCGGTCAAGGAGAGATCTTGAGGTAAGGAGGAAGAAGAAAGAATAAGGAAAGTGAAAATGAGGAAGAATGAGAGAGGAGAGAGAAAACCACATATATATACCAAGTGGAGAAATGAGGTTAGCCCTAGGATTAAGTCATGACACTCTCCAACCAAATCTCAACCACCCAAATAGGCTTAGTGGTTCCAAGAGTGAACCGGATATGGTATCCATCCTATATACGGGTCCTAACACGGGTCCATGACAATTGCCAAGGTATTCACTACTGGTCTCGGGTAGTCTCCCACAATAAACAGGAATACAATTAAATAATTATAACATATTTAACATGAACCAACATGTAAATACAACATGAATACATCTACAGGAAAAATTTTAAATATCAAAACTTTAAGAATACCAAATCTGGGAACGGGTATGACATCCGCCTAGGTCGAATCGGGCCCGGTGCGCCCCGACGGCCGTTCACAGGAACCATAAAAATCTTGTGCATAAGTTGTCCGCGATGATGCAAGTCTCTTATTTACTTCTAATCTTACCATGACTCCACGAGCTGATATATTTTATTTCCAAAACACGGGCTCCACGAGCTGATGTCTTACTACGGCTCCACGAACTGATGTATTTTCTTATCTTTTATCATTATGCAGCTCTCGGTTCGAGAGTTGTCTTGGCGACCCAAAGGTCCCGAAGTCTTTTCATGTTTTTCCAGTACTTGACTCGGAACGACTATTTTGATAGTCTTCATGCCTCAGGTGAATGAACCATATTTCGTGTTGTGCATCCAGATCGTGGCATTATCTAGGTGACGAGCATTTCAAATATATGAAGCAGTACAGTACAAGGAACATACAAATAGTCTACTTGAAACATAAGTGCATCTGTCGTGATCAAATATATAAAGATAGTGCAATGATTGAAATCGTACAGAGGCATATAGAGCAGCGTATAAGAAAATCTATCAAGTTACTTCTTTTCCATGTTCTAGACGAGCAATACAAGATGTGATTATTTTCTTAGCTAGGTGCGTTGTATTCTTTATTAGCATGTAAGAGATAATTTTTCTATCGACTAGCACGTATCGTCCATGTATTATGTGTGCAGGCTAAGCAAAAACATGTTTATCGTAGCCACCCACCTTAGCAATGATTCGCCTCGGTCGAGCGGGACTCCGAGCGCGCCTTTGAAAGTGTAAGTCTGAACTCCTTAAGGGCCAAGTTTGGATCATTTGCCTCAAGTGAGTCTTCTCGCCGAGCAAGGCGGGTCAAGTCGTCGTACTTTTGCCGTTTGAATCGGCTCTCCGCATTGACATGGAGCGGGTCATTACAGTTCCATTATATGAAACTACCTGGATGATTATATATATATATATATATATATATATATATATATATAGAGAGAGAGAGAGAGAGAGAGAGAGAGAGAGAGAGAGAAGAGGAGGGATCCACATCTCTGATTTTTTGCATCTCCAAACATCCCCATGTGTTATCAACCGTTGGATCTTGTTTAAGTCATATAATCTTAACCATTGAGGGATGTGGATCCCTCCTCATATATATATATATATATATATATATATATATATATATATATACTACATCACCACTTAATTTTCCTAAAGGAGAATTAAATGACGCCCGGGAGGCTCGAACCTGCAACCTCCTTGGTAATATGTATCGATCTTAACCACTAGAGTAGACGTCATTTGATATATATATATATATATATATATATATATATATATATATATATATATATATTGTCACGTCCCAGTCCCAAAATATCGAGGGATTGAATGCGTGGCAATGGCCAGTAGCACGCACCGATGGACAACCCAATTTAATGGATCCATCAGGGCATGCTTAAGCTGTAGTCTAACAATAAATAGATCCAACAGTACAAGTACAGTCTATACTAATCTCATCCACACAGATAATCACAGATTAAATGCCAGAAATAATGCAATAGAATAAATAAGCAATCTCAAATAAGTGTCTCGGGAACAATCCGAGAATATGTCTGGTACATCGAATGCAAATAGACAGGAAATAAATCAACTGAAAATAGAAATACTGAGTATATGGAGCCGGGTACTCAGGAGAAGTCTTCTGCCACGATCTCGTCCTCAGGTTCCTATTCTGTTCCGAGAAGTGCTCCTGTTCTGTACACCTCGGGATAGATCTCTTCGACTATACCTGGGGACATAGTCCATTCCAGGTCCTCAGGGGACATAACAAGGTACAGATAATACAAGCCAAAATAAATGCAGTGCAGAAATAAGGAATAATAGGGCAAATAAATAAACCAGCTAAGTGATATGCAAGTTGAGAGTTTTAGTCATACTCAGGCTGAGACTACTACAGGATCAGTGTCGGAGAAACTATAGCAGTATTTTCTCGAAGGGCCAGAACTTGTGCCAAAGCTCTGTATCAGAGACTAAGACACCTCCAGATAACATTATTGATATTATAATCAGCCTTGATATGGTAATACTCTCCCCACCCCATGTAATCTCACGTCACAGTTCCAGAATATCTCAGGTACAAGTCACGCAAGATCGAACTAATGCAATGAGTCAGGATAGAATCTAAGCATGTAAACTGTATATGTCATAAAACCTGTATCCTATACAGAATCACCTTGAATGTTTCAGGAAGATTCTGTCTCATGATCAGTGTCAAGTGTCCTGGGTATAATGTACTTGATATGGCAAGTACGAGAATGTAAATGTCACGATATCCATCTCTAAGTGACGTTACACAACTCCGCGTACGGTGTTAGCACCCGACTATAATCGGACGCTAAGCAAGTCACACGGCCCTAGGGTTGAGCAAGTACAACAGTTATAATGTATATATATTCAATGGAATAATTAGCAAAAACTGCAAGTTTGGCAAGGTACACTTGCCTGTGGTTCTGGGTTCCAATTGTGACTCTGACTTCAGCTGGAATTGCAGGCGATACTCCGGTTGCTGAAATAAATATCACCATCAGATCCAGAAAATATCAATCAGCTAGAAACGTCTGTCCTTGAGTCCAATTTAGAGACAAGGGCAAAAATGGCAATTTCGGGTCAAAATGGGGTCCACATGTGGGCCCGCTTTGCACCAAAAAATGTGTCAGGGTCAAAGGTCTTCAAATCTATCCAACTTAGTGTCAACAGGTCAGGAACGATGATACGAACCCAACGAAACTTCCAGAATTGGATTCCGATGAGCCGGTCACAAAATTGCCCGTCAAGTGGAGCCTACGGGGCCAACGACACGCAATTTTGTCAACGTTCTCAGAATCGAACCAAACTTGGCTCACAGGACCAGCGTATTGCTACGAGTCCGATGGCGTAAGTTTTGTCTCGATCCGACGTGTGTACACAAAGTTAGGGCGTGATTCAAAAAAAGTCGAATACGGAACGTTGTCCGCGGATACGCACTGATTCCGGTGTGAACGCACACCCGAATCGACTTCTGCGAAATTCCGCACGTCCGTATCGACGGCGCGCACGTATCTGTGAAGACCGCGCGCGACCAAGTCGTCCCGTTTGGCGGAGCGTACCCAGTTCCGGGATGAATCGGGGCGTTATTTTTCCTGTTTTTGGATCGCGGTTCGCGATCGCCACAGGATGCGATGCACCGAACGGGTTGCACGGGCACCGAGAGGGTCACGCAGGGTACGCAACGCAACTGACGGAATCAGAAACGGGGTAGCGAGGAGAGAGAAACATGTCACCACCCCATTTCCAGAGTCGGGCATTTTTTTTTTATTTAATTTGGGTTAATTGTGTATTATTTTTAATTAATTGTATTTATATTTAATTATTGATTGTATTATATTTTTATTGTTTGTTTTAGGATTTTGGCTAGCCTGGACCCATGTCAGACCCTAGTGGACCCATGTCCGACCCAGCCCACACCCTTGTGAGAATTATTTTGGGGCTTAGATTTATTCTTTTATTTTTAGGAGGTTAGTTGGAGAGATTTGGAACTAGTTTGAGTGCTTTTGGAACCCGGAACCCAAAACCGAGAGTTAGGAGGGCATTTTGGGTATTTTTGAGACTTGTAAACCCTTATTACATGTGAGACCCGACCCCTATTCCCCATTCCCACCCAGTGAGCAGCAGGAGCAGCCCTCCCCATTCCCATTTCCTTCTTCTTCTTCATTCTTCTTCTTCTCCACTTCTTCTTTCTTCTTCCTTCCTTCTCCAAGTGAGTTTCTCTTCCATTTTCTTCCTTCTTTCTTTCATTTCTTCTTCTTGATTGAACCCTAACCCTACATTCCTCCCCAACCTAGGTGGGTAGAGCCTAGATTTGGTGTTGGAGCTTGGATTTGAGGCTTGGAAGCTTGGATTGGAGGATTTGGAGCATTTTTGAGACTTTGGCTTGGGATTCCAACTCCCAAGAGGTAAACCCTAATTTTTCCCCTAGTAATTATTTTTATATAGTGTAATTAATAGTTTAGAACCTTCCTAGACCCTTAGGCTACCCGTGGGAGGAAGTTGGAACTAGTTGGGTAGTGTTTGGAGACTTTAACACTAGGTTTTGTGTCAATTTCGGGTGAAATCCGAATTTGGCCCAATTTTGGGTGATGCCCTAGGTTAGACGGACCTAGGTAGACGTTGTCGGATGTCTTGAGGGTGAGTGCGTGTCTCCGTTCGGACACGGGAAGCCGCGTCGCGGAGAAACGAGCGTTTCGGACAAATTTGGGGCTTTTCGTCGTCGCCGATTCTAAGTACGTGTGCGTTTCCGCCATGGATCTAGAATCGATGCGGGAGTGCATTTTCTAGGATCTAGACATCGTTTAGGACGCGTGGGTAAATTTTGGGCCGATTCCGAGTTCGTTTGGTGTGCGTTTCAGGAGGTTTTCCGAGCCGCGCACCACGTGTTCGTCGAAATGACCGAACGGCCATTTCGACTTGGTTTCCTCGTTTCGGGCTTGTGCGCGCGTTAGGTTAGTATCGAGGAGTGTGTGCTAGAGTTTTTGAGTTATATTATATATATTTTAGGGTGTTGGTGAGTGTCGGGGTCGTTGGGCGTGTGTGGGGCGTGTGGGTTGTGTGTTGTGTTGTGTTAGTGTTTGTGTCTATATTTATATATTTATATATAAATGTTGGTGTGTGTTTCTATATATATATATATATATATATTTCTATTTATATGTGTGTGTATTTATATCTATGTGCTAGTGTATGTGTGTAGGTGAGTGTGTGTGAGTGAGTGCTTGTGTGAGTGTGTAGGTGAGTGTGTGTGAGTGTGAGTGAGTGTTTATAGGTATATATATATGAGTTTATGTATATTAGTATATATTTTTATATATATATGTATGAGGGTTTGTGTGTGAGGTTGTGTGTTTGTGAGAGTGTGTGCTAGTGTGTGTGTGAGTGTGTGTGAGGGTGTGTGAGGTTGAGTGTGTGTGAGTGAGGATATATAGATATATATATATATATGTTTAAGAGTGTGAGTGTGTGTGTATATATATATATATATTAGTGTATATATATATATATATATATATATATATATATATATATATATATATATATATATATATATATAGATATATGTGTGTATGTATATATAGATATGTGTGTGTGTGTGTATTTATATGTATCAGTGTGTGTGTGTTTATATGTGTTAATATGTGTGTATATATAAATATGTTAGTAGATATAAGTTAGTGTGTATATATATCTATAGGGTTATATATATATATATGTATGTATATGTATGTGTATATATATATAGTGATAGATATATATATGTGTGTGTGTGTGTGTGAGATGAGGGGGGGGGGGGGGACAGAATCTGGAACCAGCAGCAGCAGCAGCTGCTAGAGCAGCAGCAGTACATAGCAGCAGCTGCAGCAGCATGTAGAAGCCCAGCAGAACTGGGATCTGCAGCAGCAAACAGGGCAGCAGCAGCAGCAAGTTGAACATCAGCAAGGTTGAAGGCAAGCATGCAGCAGTAGCAGCGAGGCAAGTAGCTAGGTGTGAGAGAGAATAGATAGATAGCTAGAATTATAGATAACTAGATAGCTAATTAGTTAGATAGATAGATAGATGGTTAAATAGATTATTAGATAGTTATCTAGCTAGATTAATAGATTAGATATAAGATATATAGATGGTTTAATAGTTAGAATAGATAGTTAGATAGATGGGTTAATAGATAGATAGTTAAATGGTTAGATAGATACTAGATAAATAGGTAATTAGTTAGATTGTTAAATATGTAAGATAGATAGTATTATAGATGGATAAGTTATTAGATACATAGATAGATAGATATATCTATGGATAGAAAAATAGGTAGATAAGATAAATAGATAGTTAGATAGCTAGGTATTTAGATAGATTAGATAGTTAGATAGTTACCTAGATAATAGGTAGATAGTTAGATGGCTAGATACTAGATAGGTAGATAGCTAGATACTTAGATATATCTATCTAGGAGATAGATATCTATTTACCTATACTTATATATATATATATCTATAAATATCTTGATAGGTAATTTATATATATATATATATATGTTATGTTTGGTAAGGTAAATGGGTAATGGGTATATATGTGTGGATATATATGTATATAGGTAGATACCTATTTAGATATATATAAATATGATAGGTATCTATATTACCTAGCCTAGATTAATATCTAGGTATGTAATTATTAGTTAGATAGCTAGTTAGAGGGGTTTGAGAGCGGTATCTCAATACCTTGAGATACCGAGGTATCTCAATACCTTGAGATATCCAAGGTATTGGGTTTCGAGCGGGGTATTTGAGCAATAGCCTAGGAATAGTATTTGAGTGATTTTTATATGCTTATGTGTATATATTTACGCGTGCTAGCATAGGTTTTAGAGGGTATAGGCGGGGTATATAGCGTAGGTTGAGGTATCGGATACCGAGGGTATCCCGGTATCTCAAGGAGGCGAGTTTGTGAGTTTTCTAGCTTAATGACCTCGGTTTGACCTAGAATTTCAGGAGCACCCTAGTTTGACCTAGACTTGACCGTAGTTGACTCGGTTGACCGTCAAAGTCAACTTTTGACCTAGTTTTGACCCAGAGTTGACTTTTTGGACCTAGAGTTGACTTTTTGACCCAAATTTTACCGGTTTGACCCGTTTGACCTAGAACGACCCTAGAAGCCTATTTTTAGTTATTTTATATCTGTTTAACTCATTAGAACCCTGTTTAACCTTGCTTTTCGCATTAGGTCCTTGCGACACCGGTTCGGATCGCCAGTTGCTCAGGACGTCAGGCGAGTACATTCTCTGATAGTTTTCATTATCTGATGATTATTATGATTCAGCTTCTAGTATAGTATCATATGATTATTCTGGCACAACACGGGACACTGACTGGTATTTCTGGATTCATTTACTTGCGACACGTACATTTCATGTTTCTGGCCTCTATTCTGGAATCACTACTGGCATCACCTGCAGGCATCACTACAGACATCATTCATGTTCAGGCTGGACTCATCTTGATTTGCGTGTCGGGTCTTGGATCCACTTGTATTAGTCGGGGCGGGAAAATACTCGAGTAGACATGTAAACATTCCTATCTGGCATCATCAGGAATCACTCCCTCTGGTCTAATCTGGAATGATAGCAGCCGCGCACCCAGTGCGCGGTGAGCCGTACTTACCCCTAGCCGTTTACATGTCGAAACAAGTATTTCAAAGACACCGAGTTCATTCTTTATAGTCTGGACTCTCATGCATTTCTTGACTTGTCTCACTTACATGTTTCTGGACTTGACTCACTACATGTATTTCATGCTGGACTCACTACACGTTCATGTGCACGGACTTACTCTTAGTGTAGATTTCTTGTATCTTGCAGCCATTACTATCTTGTTTCTGATATTCCTGCATCTTTACATTTATGCACCAGTGACATATATATTTCTTGTTTATACTTGCTCCATTCTTCTTGCTACTTGCTATAACTATTTTATAGTTTTTATCATTTAAATGGAACTGCTGTTAGAGGTGTACTTGCTCCAGTCCTGACTGGACATATTTTTTCAGAGTATCCGGAGGATTGGTGTCCGATGTTTTATGGACCTGAGCCTGTCGATGGTGCAGACAGGGACCCTCTAACTTAGGGGTGATTTTCGGGTTGGTAGCCGGGATCACTGAGACTTTGTTGTTGTTTTTATTAGCTTTAGCACCGGATTTGTCTCCGGTTTTGGATTGAGACCTTGTTTGTATATTATTTTGGATATTGTTGTATTATTATGGATGTTGTGGTTGTTGTAGTAGTTGGAGGTGGTTAGACTTTATAGTTGTTAGTCTTCTTTGTTATCTATCGTGCTTAGATTCGTGATTGAGTACTTGAGATTATCATTTGATATTGCTCCTCCGTTTGGAGTTGAGATCTTGGCAGATTTATATATATTGTTTGTGTGGTTGCCCTCCTTTTTGGAGAGGTCATGCCCGATTTTTGTGTGAGATTATTATCTAGATAGTTGACCTAGACAGCGTTCTACCGCCGATGCTGCGGCGTAGGCTGGACGTACCCACGACTCATGCCCGATTTTCCGGGTGCGGGTCGTGACACGTTTTTGGTGGCGGCCCCATGCAGGTCTCGATTCGCAATTAGTGCGATATCGTGGTGGTACAACAACTTAGTTGTACTGCTGCGAGCCTGCTATAGGATCTAGGATCTAGGATGAGAGTGTACTCAATCACGACTAGGAACAATTCTCATCTAATTATTCTGAAATTGTTTCTTTTGAAATATTACTGTCCTTCTTTGATGATATCGTATCTTGCGCCGTATTGACTTCTTTTGATCTGTGTTCAAGATGCCTCCGAAGACACGATCCCATCGTACCGTTCCAGCAGTTGCCTCGGAGAGGTCTGCTACCTCTCGTCCAGCTCGTATTCAGGCAGCTGCTACCGCTCCACTCACCACTCCTGCGGTTGAGGGAGCATCTGCTTCTCTCAGGGATCCTCCTTCACCTGTCGATCCGAGGACTACCCCAGTCGTTCCGGTGGTTCCTCCACCACTTCCTGCTCCAGTAGATGTCGTGCAGTTGTTTGCGTTCTTCAGGGAGATGATGGACGCGCAGCACCGTCAGGTGGATGTGATGAGGCTGGGCATTGAGAACGCCCACCAGGTGGCCATGACAGCAGTGGATAGGGTGGCACAGATTCAGCCACAGGCAGATCAGATTCAGCATCCGAGGCCAGGTAGTATCATTGATTTTCAGAGGATGCGGCCCAAGGAGTTCCGTGGTACAGAAGGGATCCTGTACGCGGATGACTGGATAGAGCAGATTGAGGGCATCTTCAGGCTGGCGCAGATTCCAGACAGCATGCAGATAGAGGCAGCGGGCAGTCAGATGTTCGACCTCGCTTTGACGTGGTATCGCACAGATACGAGGATCGCAGCGCCAGGGCTTACTTGGGAGGCTTTCAAGAGGCTTTTTAAGGAGAAGTTTTTCCCAGATGTGGCGCTCAGTGCTTTGGAGAGCCAGTTTGAGGCACTCGTCCAAGGGAGCATGACAGTGGACGAGTACGCAGCGGAGTTCTGCCGTCTGGGCAGATTTGTAGATGGCTTGAGTGAGGCAGCAAAGGCGAGGAAGTTTCGCAAGGGCTTGGTTATGGCGGTCAAGTCTTTGACCAGGAGCGACCGCGAGGCGACTTTTGAGCAGATAGTAGGAGATGCTCAGAGAGCAGAGGATGACTTGGAGCTCAAGTCCAAGAGAGGCAGGGATGATTCAGGCAGTGCCAGTGGTAGTGCGGGACCAGCTAAGCGTCCCTATGTGCAGAAGGCAGCGCAACAGGGTCAGGATCAGAGGTTGCCCACTTGTGCCTACTGCAGGAAGGCAGGACACACTTGGGATGTTTGTAGGAGGAGGCTGAAGGTGTGTTTGTTCTGTGGATCCGCTGCTCACCAGATGCGAGATTGCCCTACTGCACCTCCATTGGGTGGAGCACAGGATCAGAGAGTTGGAGCTAGGCCATCTGTGGCACAGCATCATGCCCCGCACCAGCAGAGGGATACACCCCAGCAGGGCAGAGCTTATGCGTTGACGGTCGAGGAGGCCGATGCTACGGATGTCGGGTTAGCAGGTCTGTCTCTTGTTTCTTCTTCCTGTCCTTTTCCATTCCTGTGGTGTGCTTCATTAGTACCTGTTAGATTTTCTTTGTGCTGTGGTAGATAGTGTAGTGACCCCAATTGAGACTATAATAACACGACCAGTAGGACCCTGATCTTGTATTTTATTTAGGTAGAATTTCTTGACTGTGATTGTTGGGGGTTTGACCTAGAGGAGTGTGATTGACTTAAAATTTCGAGGACGAAATTTTCTAAGGAGGATAGGCTTGTCACCACCCCATTTCCAGAGTCGGACATTTTTTTTTATTTAATTTGGGTTAATTGTGTATTATTTTTAATTAATTGTATTTATATTTAATTATTGATTGTATTATATTTTTATTGTTTGTTTTAGGATTTTGGCTAGCCTGGACCCATGTCAGACCCTAGTGGACCCATGTCCGACCCAGCCCACACCCTTGTGAGAATTATTTTGGGGCTTAGATTTATTATTTTATTTTTAGGAGGTTAGTTGGAGAGATTTGGAACTAGTTTGAGTGCTTTTGGAACCCGGAACCCAAAACCGAGAGTTAGGAGGGCATTTTGGGTATTTTTGAGACTTGTAAACCCTTATTACATGTGAGACCCGACCCCTATTCCCCATTCCCACCCGTGAGCAGCAGGAGCAGCCCTCCCCATTCCCATTTCCTTCTTCTTCTTCATTCTTCTTCTTCTCCACTTCTTCTTTCTTCTTCCTTCCTTCTCCAAGTAAGTTTCTCTTCCATTTTCTTCCTTCTTTCTTTCATTTTTTCTTCTTGATTGAACCCTAACCCTACATTCCTCCCCAACCTAGGTGGGTAGAGCCTAGATTTGGTGTTGGAGCTTAGATTTGAGGCTTGGAAGCTTGGATTGGAGGATTTGGAGCATTTTTGAGACTTTGGCTTGGGATTCCAACTCCCAAGAGGTAAACCCTAATTTTTCCCCTAGTAATTATTTTTATATAGTGTAATTAATAGTTTAGAACCTTCCTAGACCCTTAGGCTACCCGTGGGAGGAAGTTGGAACTAGTTGGGTAGTGTTTGGAGACTTTAACACTAGGTTTTGTGTCAATTTCGGATGAAATCCGAATTTGGCCCAATTTTGGGTGATGCCCTAGGTTAGACGGACCTAGATAGACGTTGTCGGGTGTCTTGAGGGTGAGTGCGTGTCTCCGTTCGGACACGGAAAGCCGTATCGCGGAGAAACGGGCGTTTCGGGCAAATTTGGGGCTTTTCGTCGTCGCCGATTCTAAGTACGTGTGCGTTTCCGCCACGGACCTAGAATCGATGCGGGAGCACATTTTCTAGGATCTAGACATCGTTTAGGACGCGTGGGTAAATTTTGGGCCGATTCCGAGTTCGTTTGGTGTGCGTTTCAGGAGGTTTTCCGAGCCGCGCACCACGTGTTCGTCGAAATGATCGAACGGCCATTTCGACTTGGTTTCCTCGTTTTGGGCTTGTGCGCGCGTTGGGTTAGTATCGAGGAGTGTGTGCTAGAGTTTTCGAGTTATATTATATATATTTTAGGGTGTTGGTGAGTGTCGGGGTCGTTGGGCGTGTGTGGGGCGTGTGGGTTGTGTGTTGTGTTGTGTTAGTGTTTGTGTCTATATTTATATATTTATATATATATGTTGGTGTGTGTTTCTATATATATATATATATATTTCTATTTATATGTGTGTGTATTTATATCTATGTGCTAGTGTATGTGTGTAGGTGAGTGTGTGTGAGTGAGTGCTTGTGTGAGTGTGTAGGTGAGTGTGTGTGAGTGTGAGTGAGTGTTTATAGGTATATATATATGAGTTTATGTATATTAGTATATATTTTTATATATATATGTATGAGGGTTTGTGTGTGAGGTTGTGTGTTTGTGAGAGTGTGTGCTAGTGTGTGTGAGTATGTGTGAGGGTGTGTGAGGTTGAGTGTGTGTGAGTGAGGATATATAGAGATATATATATGTTTAAGAGTGTGAGTGTGTGTGTATATATATATATATTAGTGTATATATATATATATATATATATATATATATATATATATATATATATATATATATATATATATATATAGATATATGTGTGTATGTATATATAGATATGTGTGTGTGTGTATTTATATGTATCAGTGTGTGTGTGTTTATATGTGTTAATATGTGTGTATATATAAATATGTTAGTAGATATAAGTTAGTGTGTATATATATCTATAGGGTTATATATATATATATGTATGTATATGTATGTGTATATATATATAGTGATAGATATATATAGGTGTGTGTGTGTGTGTGAGATGAGGGGGGGGGGGGGGGACAGAATCTGGAACCAGCAGCAGCAGCAGCTGCTAGAGCAGCAGCAGTACATAGCAGCAGCAGCAGCAGCATGTAGAAGCCCAGCAGAACTGGGATCTGCAGCAGCAAACAGGGCAGCAGCAGCAGCAAGTTGAACATCAGCAGCAGCAGCAAGGTTGAAGGCAAGCATGCAGCAGTAGCAGCGAGGCAAGTAGCTAGGTGTGAGAGAGAATAGATAGATAGCTAGAATTATAGATAACTAGATAGCTAATTAGTTAGATAGATAGATAGATGGTTAAATAGATTATTAGATAGTTATCTAGCTAGATTAATAGATTAGATATAAGATATATAGATGGTTTAATAGTTAGAATAGATAGTTAGATAGATGGGTTAATAGATAGATAGTTAAATGGTTAGATAGATACTAGATAAATAGGTAATTAGTTAGATTGTTAAATAGGTAAGATAGATAGTATTATAGATGGATAAGTTATTAGATACATAGATAGATAGATATATCTATGGATAGAAAAATAGGTAGATAAGATAAATAGATAGTTAGATAGCTAGGTATTTAGATAGATTAGATAGTTAGATAGTTACCTAGATAATAGGTAGATAGTTAGATGGCTAGATACTAGATAGGTAGATAGCTAGATACTTAGATATATCTATCTAGGAGATAGATATCTATTTACCTATACTTATATATATATATATCTATAGATATCTTGATAGGTAATTTATATATATATATATATGTTATGTTTGGTAAGGTAAATGGGTAATGGGTATATATGTGTGGATATATATGTATATAGGTAGATACCTATTTAGATATATATAAATATGATAGGTATCTATATTACCTAGCCTAGATTAATATCTAGGTATGTAATTATTAGTTAGATAGCTAGTTAGAGGGGTTTGAGAGCGGTATCTCAATACCTTGAGATACCGAGGTATCTCAATACCTTGAGATATCCAAGGTATTGGGTTTCGAGCGGGGTATTTGAGCAATAGCCTAGGAATAGTATTTGAGTGATTTTTATATGCTTATGTGTATATATTTACGCGTGCTAGCATAGGTTTTAGAGGGTATAGGCGAGGTATATAGCGTAGGTTGAGGTATCGGATACCGAGGGTATCCCGGTATCTCAAGGAGGCGAGTTTGTGAGTTTTCTAGCTTAATGACCTCGGTTTGACCTAGAATTTCAGGAGCACCCTAGTTTGACCTAGACTTGACCGTAGTTGACTCGGTTGACCGTCAAAGTCAACTTTTGACCTAGTTTTGACCCAGAGTTGACTTTTTGGACCTAGAGTTGACTTTTTGACCCAAATTTTACCGGTTTGACCCGTTTGACCTAGAACGACCCTAGAAGCCTATTTTTAGTTATTTTATATCTGTTTAACTCATTAGAACCCTGTTTAACCTTGCTTTTCGTATTAGGTCCTTGCGACACCGGTTCGGATCGCCAGTTGCTCAGGACGTCAGGCGAGTACATTCTCTGATAGTTTTCATTATCTGATGATTATTATGATTCAGCTTCTAGTATAGTATCATATGATTATTCTGGCACAACACGGGACACTGACTGGTATTTTTGGATTCATTTACTTGCGACACGTACATTTCATGTTTCTGGCCTCTATTCTGGAATCACTACTGGCATCACCTGCAGGCATCACTACAGGCATCATTCATGTTCAGGCTGGACTCATCTTGATTTGCGTGTCAGGTCTTGGATCCACTTGTATTAGTCGGGGCGGGGAAATACTCGAGTAGACATGTAAACATTCCTATCTGGCATCATCAGGAATCACTCCCTCTGGTCTAATCTGGAATGATAGCAGCCGCGCACCCAGTGCGCGGTGAGCCGTACTTACCCCTAGCCGTTTACATGTCGAAACAAGTATTTCAAAGACACCATAGTCTGGGCGGCGCTGGAGGAGGGGGAGATCGGAGTCGGACGGCGGCGCACGGCGGGGAGGCGGTCTAGGGTTTCGGTTGGGGGAAACGGAGAGGGAGGTGAGGGGGTTTTTATAGCGGGATGGCGCCGTGGGGGTGGTCGGATGAGGCGGAGGGGGATCCGGGGTCGGGGGCTACGTGGCCGGGCGGAGCGGAGGGGCCGCCGGCGACGTGGCCGGAGGGAGCGGCGGGGGACTCGGGCCGTGGGAACGTGGGGAGAGGGTGAAGTCAGGCGGGTCGGGCTGCGGGCGGGTTCGGGTCTGGCCGACCCGACCCGACCCGACCCGCTAGCCACGGGTGGGCTGGGCCGCGGTTGGGCTGGGCCGGGGTGAGGTTGGGCCGGGCTGGGCCATGGGCTAGGGTTTGGGTTTAAGGTTTGGGCTCGGTTTAAAAGTAAATAAATAAATAATTAATTAATTTAATAAATAATAATAATTTTTAGGTGTTTTAAAATAGGTTCGGGGCCCAATAAAATCCAGAAAAATTATCCTAAGTCCAGTTTTTCATTTTACACCCAAAAATATTATTTTTATAATATTTTAATATTATTTATTATCATTTAGAAATCATTTAATAATTAAAACCCTAAATTTAATTAGGGAAAAATTCCAGAAAATTTCAGAAAATTATGAAAAATCCAAATTTAAAAATTCTTGAAAAATCAGGGGGTTTACAATCTACCCCCTTAAGAGAATTGCGTCCTCGCAATCAAAGAATAACCGGTTAGCAGAGATGACACGGTTGCAAGTATCGTTCGGAACACATCACAAGATACTTAGGGAAATATCGTTTCCCTAAGAATATAAGTTATGCACTTTCCAGAGAAAAGAAATCTAGTTAAACAAGAGAACTACAACTTTTTAGAAAAACCAGGTTATTTATTAACAAGTTGTAAATTACTAGGTTGGGGCTGAGGTCACGAACCAATAGGCACGAGCTAAAACAAGACTAGAAACGGATAACTACGAATCACTTATGCGCATTAGCTACTCCAAGAGTCTGCGCGTCCTCCAAAGTCATCGCGTAAGCTTGTCCGCGTCCGTGTGGTGGATTCCTCTGCTGCTGCTGGACTTGCTGGTAGGGTGCTGCTTGAGGCGCTGGTGGAGTTTGCTGGTTCGCCCTTGGTGCTCCTTCTCCACGTTGAGTGCAATCCCTTACCGAATGCTGACGGGATCCGCATGCCAAACACAATCCTAATCTGCGTCGGCATTCCTTGGCGAGATGACCTGCTTTGCCACAGTAGTGACAAGTAAAAAGGACTATCACTTGTGGAGTGGTTGCTTTCTGCTGTTGGTGCGGTCTCTTTGCAGCTTCTTCTTGTGGCGCTCTAGATGTTGCTGATGGGGAAGGCCGCTTCAGACTGGTTTCTCTCTTAGTGACACGCTCCATGCGTCGAGCCGCAGCAAGGACGTCCGAGTATGATGTTGGTGCGACGGATCCAATTAGTTTCTGTAGCTCGAAGTTTAATCCGTCGAAGAACTTCTCGGCCTTCTCTTCTTCTGTCGGGATCAATGTTGGGGCGAAGCGACTGAGACGGATGAACTCAGCGTTGTACTCTTCCACCGTCATAGTATCCTGAGTGAGGCGATTGAACTTATCCCGAAGTTCTGATCGAGCGATAGCCGGAATGTACATCTCCTGGAAGAGTCTGGAGAACTCCTCCCAAGTAACTCGGTCTGGTCCGAGCCGTGTCTCCTCGGATAGCCACCAGTGGTGAGCGTTGTCCGTCAATTGCATCCTGACGGCAGTCATCCAGCGTTCCCGTGGTAGCTCTGCTGCTTCCAGTTGATGTTGTATGTTGGTGAGCCACTCATGAACTTCTGTGGGCTCCTCCTTGCCAGAAAAAGTGCGGGGCTTCAGTTGGCGGAAGTCAGTGATAGAGCCCGTCGTTGGCCGTCGTGCTGGGAGGTTGGCCTGCTCCAGTGCAGTCACTATGCTGTTCCTCAAGTAATCAGCCTCGCGACGCTGAGCCTCGTGTTGGACTTGTTGCTGGGCTTGTATCATCGCGTAGATCATTTGGAATATCTGTTGCCCGTCAATCGGCTGTCCTTGTGGGAATACGGGCGCTGGTGGAACGAACTGCGGCGGAGGTGGGATATCATCACGCCGAAATCTGGAGGTAGGTTGACCTGCCTGCTGGCTCTGTTGAGTTGATGGAACTCCTCCGACTGGTGTCACTTCGTCGTCATAGGTGACACCTGTAGCTTGTGGTGTTCCGGCGGGAGTCTCGTTGCACTCTTGTGGGTCTATTTTCCTGCATCCAAAATAAACAATAAGAGGCGCACAGGAATCAAGGCAGGATGCAAGTCAATAAATTAATTCGAATAGATATCAAGAACGATTCAAGCAAGTGGATGAGATCCTAAAAACTTATCCTATCTTATTGCAGGCCTGTTCGGTCCCTAAGTTGAAACCGAACAATTTAGTCGTTGACCTGCATGGGCCACCAAAAAAAACCATGTCACGCCCCAGTCCCAAAATACCGAGGGACTGAATATGTGGCAATGGCCTGCAGCACGCACCGATGGACAACCAAATTTAATGGATCCATCAGGGCATGCTTAAGCTGTAGTCTAACAATAAATAGATCCAACGGTACAAGTCACAGTCTATACTAATCTCATCCACACAGATAATCACAGATTAAAAGCCAGAAATAATGCAATAGAATAAATAAGCAATCTCAAATAAGTGTCTCGGGAACAATCCGAGAATATGTCTGGTACATCGAATGCAAATAGACAGGAAATAAATCAACTGGAAATAAAAATACTGAGTATATGGAGCCGGTACTCAGGAGAAGTCTTCTGCCACGATCTCGTCCTCAGGTTCCTGTTCTGTTCTGAGAAGTACTCCTGTTTCGTACACCTCGGGGTAGATCTCTTCGGCTATACCTGGGGACATAGTCCATTCCAGGTCCTCAGGGGACATAACAAGGTACAGATAATACAAGCCAAAATAAATGTAGTACAGAAATAAGGAACAATAGGATAAATAAATAAACCAGCTAAGTGATATGCAAGTTGAGAGTTTTAGTCATACTCAGGCTGAGACTACTACAGGATCAATGTCGGAGAAACCATAGCAGTATTTTCTCGAAGGGCCAGAACTTGTGCCAAAGCTCTGTATCAGAGACTAAGACACCTCCAGATAACATTATTGATATTATAATCAGCCTTGATATGGTAATACTCTCCCCACCCCATATAATCTCACGTCACAGTTCCAGAATATCTCAGGTACAAGTCACGCAAGATCGAACTAATGCAATGAGTCAGGATAGAATCTAAGCATGTAAACTGTATATGTCATAAAACTTGTATCCTATACAGAATTACCTTGAATATTTTAGGAAGATTCTGTCTCATGATCAGTGTCAAGTGTCCTGGGTATAATGTACTTGATATGGCAAGTACGAGAATGTAAATGTCACGATATCCATCTCTAAGTGACGTTACACAACCCCGCGTACGGTGTTGGCACCCGACTATAATCGGACGCTAAGCAAGTCACATGGCCCTAGGGTTGAGCAAGTACAACAGTTATAATGTATATATATTCAATGGAATAATTAGCAAAAACTGCAAGTTTGGCAAGGTACACTTGCCTGTGGTTCTGGTTCCAATTGTGGCTCTGACTTCAGCTGGAATTGCAGACGGTACTCCAGTTGCTGAAATAAACATCACCATCAGATCCAAAAAATATCAATCAGCTAGAAACGCCTGTCCTTGAGTCCAATTTGGAGACAAGGGCAAAAATGACAATTTCGGATCAAAACGGGGTCCACATGTGGGCCCGCTTTGCACCGAAAAATGTGTCAGGGTCAAAGGTCTCCAAATCTGTCCAACTTAGTGTCAACAGGCCAGAACGATGATACGAACCCAACGGAACTTCCAGAATTGGATTCTGATGAGCCGGTCACAAAATCGCCCGTCAAGTGGAGCCTGCGGGGCCCACGACACGCAATTTTGTCAACGTTCTCAGAATCGAACCAAACTTGGCTCACAGGACCAGCGTATTGGTACGAGTCTGATGGCGCAAGTTTCGTCTCGATCCGACGTGTGTACACAAAGTTAGGGCATGATTCGGAAAAGTCGAATACGGGACGTTGTCCGCGGATACGCACTGATTTCGGTGTGCACGCACACTCGAATCGACTTCTGCGAAATCCCGCACGTCCGTATCGACGGCGCGCACGTATCTGTGAAGACCGCGCGCGACCAAGTCATCCCGTTTGGCGGGGCGTATCCAGTTCCGGGGTGAATCGTGGCGTTATTTTTCCTGTTTTTGGATCGCGGTTCGCGATCGCCACAGGACGCGATGCACCGAGCGGGTTGCACGGGCACCGAGAGAGTCACGCAGGGTACGCAACGCAACTGACGAAATCAGAAACGGGGTAGCGAGGAGAGAGAAACAGGTACCTGAACAGGGCTCGAGAAACTGCATTTCTCGTGTCCGCGACGTGTCCGGTCGAGTCCAACCCTAGGGTTAGGGTTTCGAGTCGTGTCCGTGTCCGCTGTGCTGCGACGGGGGAGGTCGGCCGAGGGTGGCGGGTCGGCGCTGGCTGCGTTGGCCGGAGGCGGAGGGGCGCGGCAGGCGGCCGGAGGCAGCGTCGGAGTCGGGGCTCGGGGTCGGCTGTGGAGAAGAAGGAGGAGGAGGAGGAAGGGGGCCGGGGCGGCGCTGGCGGCACGGCGGGGTCTGGGCGGCGCTGGAGGAGGGGGAGATCGGAGTCGGACGGCGGCGCACGGTGGGAAGACGGTCTAGGGTTTCAGTTAGGGGAAACGGAGAGGGAGGTGAGGGGTTTTTTATAGCGGGATGGCGCCGTGGGGGTGGCCGGATGAGGCGGAGGGGGGATCCGGGGTCGGGGGCTACGTGGCCGGGCTGAGCGGAGGGGCCGCCGCCGACGTGGCCGGAGGGAGCGGGGGGGGACTCGGGCCGTGGGAACGTGGGGAGAGGGTGAAGTCAGGCGGGTCGGGCGGCGGGTCGGGCGGCGGGAGGGTTCGGGTCTGGCCGACCCGACCCGACCCGCTAGCCACGGGTGGGCTGGGCCGCGGTTGGGCTGGGCCGGGGTGAGGTTGGGCCGGGCTGGGCCATGGGCTAGGGTTTGGGTTTAAGGTTTGGGCTCGGTTTAAGTAAATAATTAATTAATTAATTAAATAAATAATAAATAATAATAATTTTTAGGTGTTTTAAAATAGGTCCGGGGCCCAATAAAATCCAGAAAAATTACCCTAAGTCCAGTTTTTTATTTTACACCAAAAAATATTATTTTCATAATATTTTAATATTATTTATTATCATTTAGAAATTATTTAATAATTAAAACTCTAAATTTAATTAGGGAAAAATCCCAGAAAATTCCAGAAAATTGTGAAAAATCCAAATTTAAAAATTCTTGAAAAATCAGAGGGTATATATATATATATATATATATATATATATATATATATATATATATATATATATATATATATATATATATATATATATATATATACTACTTCTATGGTAATAGAAGATTTCGATAATAGAGATAGAGTCCAACTCAAATAGGAATTTGCAATGTGGTTATGATACGTTGTATGATTTTTGAATTTAGGTTCTTAGTTTTTTCTATTTAGGTCATTAGAAAAAAATCAAGTGATAAGATGCATGTAATCCAACCGTTACTAACGACCACGTCTTTAAAATTAAGAACACAAAAGTTCCTGTAGGATATTTGAATTGAGATATGGTCCTCAATTGATTTGTGTTGAAAAATAACATTAACATTGCATCTGGTCTCCATTGGCATTCCTAGACATTACAAAAACATTACATATACATTGTGGTCCCCAACATACAAAAAGACATCATCAATGATTTTAAACTTATTCTTCTTCTCAAATTAAATTTACTAGTTTGTACTCTCATGGACTAACGAGACAATCTTAAATTATTAAAACCATACATCAGAAGTAAAGCCTCTACATCAAAAGTCATAAAAGCATTCACCAGTTAATAAAGAAGTAGACAACCAAGCAAAATCCTAAATAATCCTTAAAAAAAAAAAATCTAACAAAAATCTAAATTAAGCCAAAATTGTGCTTTTTCTTGTAATGGGGAAGGATGGGGAGATAAATCCACACACTATCCACATACAAAAAGAAAAGTGAATGAGTTCATAAATTCTTGAAATTGTTCATGTTCTTATAATGGAGAATGATGGGAAGATATATCCATAGATGAAAATAAAAAAATGTAATAAGTTCATAAATTACCTTGAAATTGTTCTTGTTTTTGTAATTGGAATGATAGGAAGATGTATAGAACAAAAGAGAGGAAGATAATGATTAATCCCTAATACTTTGTACATGCGTACATTTTTTTTTTGAATTTAGGGTTTAGTAGAAGCTAACCAACTAGAGGACAAAAGTTGAGATTTTTTTAGTTAATTTGATTTAAGGAAAATGGGTGAAACCACGATTGGAGGGTATTACCATGCAAGGGTTATTTTGTGTGAGTTTAGAGTATTAACATGTATAATATGAAACTTTAGGGGTACAAATTTACAAAATTAAAATAGTTTAGAATTTTCAGTTGTAAAGTCTAACCAAAAGCTAGGAAGTATAGATACTTAAACATGGACGACAAATTTGTATTCAGGCCTATCAATTATCCAATGTTCTTCTGATAGGTTCGAATGCATTAATGATATTTGTTTTTTTGTATCCTGAATTTTAATTAAAATTTTCAAGTATTGATAGCTCGATATATATCATACACATTTAGGAAAAAAAACCTAAAAAATTATAAGAGATTAATTAACGAAAATGTTATTTTGTCCGTCAGTGGGCGTGATCGCGGTCTGTCCGCGACCACGCGGTAGACTCCTATTGGCTCCCTCCACCCCTGACTATTTCGGACCTCACCTGCCCCTTGCATGCTTGGGGCCCCACCCCCGCACCTCCAGTAGAGATCCGCCACGTGGACGCTGGCCAACGACGGTCCACCTACGGGCGGACAAATAACAATACCAATGAATTAATGGTAAAAATGATGTCTTTACTAATTAAAAAAGTGACTGTATTTTTACTGAATTTACTAACTTATTATGTTGGAATTTCCATTTTTTTTTGAGAAATTCAAAATTTCTCACATGTCTTTCACGTGCCGACTCATTCCTTTCCTCGAATAATACGTGTGCGGAAATAATAAAGGTGTTCTCGTATTATCAGAACGAACCGAACAATTCCTAATACCTTTTCCGCATCGCCGCCGTCTCTTCCTTTTCTCTCCCCGAATTCTTCTCTAAAAATCCGAAATTTTCCGATCCTCATTTCGGTGAACTCCCGGAGAAGAAGAAGAAGAAAGAGGAAAAGAATAACCCTAATTTTGCCCCTCCAAAACCCTAACTCTAAATTTACAGGTAATTTTTTTTCCGTCATATTCGATTTATTCTCCAATAATTCGGTAAATTCCTATTATATTGATTGATTCTTTAAAAATTCGGATAAAATTCTGCCATTTCTGGAAATTTGCAGGAGAAGAGAAGGGAGAATTAACCAAAAAAAAAAACCCTGTAGAGCTAGAATGCCAGTGCTTTGACTCTTTTTTTTTTTTTTTTTTTTTAAGAAATGAATGATTTTTATGATGATTTAGGCCTGTTGTAACATTGCTGTCATTAAAAGCTGCAGTTTTTATTTCGACTATATTGTTTCTTGTTCTTCGAATTTAAAATATCTTATAGTAAGGATATAGTGGATTTTTGATTAAAGATTGTGTATTTTTAGTCCATAAAACTTGGTAGTTCAGAAACATTATTACCAAAGTCTGGAAAACCTGATTTTAAAAAGAACTATGGTTTGGTAATTGTTAGAGTTATTTTATTTTGTTATTTATCATATGAGGGTATAATAGTAATTGTGGGTGTATTGCATATCAATATAAATAGATATGAGATGCAACATAGGGTGGAAGGCCCTTGCAATCTCCTTTCTCATATTCTCTCTTCTCCTACTTTTTTTTCTTCTCTTCTCCATCTCCAAACTTCACTTGGTATCAGAACAAGTATTTGAAAGTACTGTACATCCCATCCACGACAGGGCCGATCGAACTAGACCGTGAGTTCGACAGGGGTTGAATTTTTTTCGGCTGTTTTTCGTCTACTTTTCTTGATTCGTCGTTCATCGTTCGTCGTTTCTTTATGAGATCTAGGGTTTCTACATATCTCCGTTGGTTGTTCGCCGTCGGTTGAAGTTCGTTGTGAGATCTAGGGTTTCAAAGACCTCGTCTTTCTGTTGTATTTGCAAGTATGGTGGGGACCGAATCTTCTAGCGAGGTTAATAGTGGTGGTGGTAGCAGAGGTGGTTCTCCTTTTATTGTTATTCATAATGATGAATTGGGAAAGTCGATTACAGCTGTGAAACTCAATGGTGTGAACTACCTTGCCTGGTCCAAGTCTATCAAAGTGGTGTTAAGGGCGAAGAAGAAGTTGAAGTTTTTGACGGAAGAACCCCCGCCTGAAACTTCCGCTGAGTATGAAGATTTGATGAGTGCAGATGCATACGTTATATCGTGGTTGTGGCATAGTATGGAACCGTATATCGCTGCTAATGTTCAGTGGTGTGAATCAAGCAAACAGATTTGGGTATCTCTGGAAGAATCATATTTGCAGAAGCGAAACGTTGCCCGTATCTATGAGTTGTACGAGTTATTGTTTAATACAAAGCAAAATGGGAAGCCTGGGAATGAATATCTGGCTTCCAAGAAGGCTTTGTGGGAGGAATTGTTTCAATATCATCCTGTTACTACTGATTTGAAGGAAGCTCGGAGACGGAAGGAAGAGTTTCATGTTTCACTTATCCTAACCGGTTTGGATCCTGCACTCGAATCTTATAAAGCTCAAATCCTTGCTGGAGAGCAGTTACCTACGGTGACAAATACTTTCTCCTGTCTCAATCGTTCTTTTCTGGGACAGTTCTGTGGTGCCGAGTACTGACTCTTCTGTCATAGTTTCTAGTATTGTTGGTCGTGGTGGTGGATGTGGCAGTGGACGTGGCGGTAGAGATGGTGGTCGTAGTTTTGGTCGAGGAGGAGGCTGAGGTGGTAGAGACAAATGGTCGCTGTGGTGGTGGTGGTGGCTGCGGTGGTGGTGGCCGTGGTCAACCACGGAAGTGTAACTATTGTGGAATGCTCGGTTATGTGGAAGACTATTGTTGGGACAAGTGGGGCAAACCAGAATATGCACATTAAGTGCATGATGAAATATGCAGTCCCAGGTCACCACTTCTGCTCCCAGAGATGATACTTCTGGTTACAATCAGACTTCAACGTCCGATACCTCATCTCCATTTGAACAGATCCTCCAAAAGTTGAACGCGCTTGCTAGTACCACCTCCCAACCTACTGCAACCATGACACATATATGTAATCCTGCTTTTGTGGCAACCCAGTCACCATCCACCTCTTGGGTCATCGACTTAGGAGCAAGCTCTCACATGTCTGGTATAACATCTCTCTTTCATAATCGTAGTTCCATGAAACATAATATTATCTTGGCTGATGGGTCTACTCGTCCTGTGCTTGGAAAATGTATTATTCACCCTACTCAATCACTATCATTATTTGATTTATTATGTGCCTAATTCTCCTACTTTTTTTTCCTTCTCTTCTCCATCTCCAAACTTCACTGTAATAAATATCAGAAGATACAAACTACTTTTTTTCTTCTTTTAAAAAGCCGTTATTTTTAACAAAATTCCATGTTATAGTAACAAAAGACTCATATTTGATTAAGCCACTTTTGATAGTTAACCAGTATATATGTGGTGCAATTTCAGTTAATTCTTGTTTTTTCAATGAGTAATGAAGTAATGCTTAGAGTCTCTATCTGCATTTAGTTGCAAAATCCTTTTGCAACTATGTTCAATGATCTTACAGTCTTTTGCTTGTAAACTATGTTTCTGAGAGCATCACGCGATAAGCACGATGACCCGGAGAGAGAATGATTTTGGCATGCCATAGTGTATCTTGGAGAGTCTGGCTCGTATGATATGTATGGTATATGCCAGACACAGACATGACACCAATTTTCGGAGTTTCTCTTCTATGCTTAATGCTTGTAAAGGATGTAATTGCATAGTTGCAGTGTGTATTATGTCTTTCTTCTACTTGCGGTCTTGTTTAGGCTTTGTTGTTGTTGCATAGGAAGAGAAGAAAATAAGGAAGACAGTTTTTTTCTTTCTTTCAGTTAATCACCTATGATGGGGAATATCAGTTGACTTCCAAATACAGCTGTGTTCTCTTTCTCTTGCAATCTTTTTCTTTGGTAGAATAGTTCCGTCGACAAAATGATGGAAATAGAAGATAAAGGTGCATGGGTAGTTATTGTATTAGGGTTTAGCAAAGATGTATAAAGTTTTTTTCTTTTCTTTCTATTCTTCGATTCGAGAAGCCTGTCTTTAATGTAAATGTAACAGTTAAAGTTGATGCTATTGTTCATGCCCACATGTTTCAGTTCCGTAATGGCATAGGCTTGATTGCTTTACCTGCTCAGCTGATTCTTCTTGTCAATTTAACTGCCATTGTCAAGGGGGAAGGGACATCAGAAGACGATAGCTCCCATCTCCTTCTAATTTCCCTTCCACTTATTCTTGAAACAAATAACAGGGGAAGGCCATTTCTTACTTACTTGGTTTTCCCATTTTCATCTTTTATGAATTTCCTGTATTTGAGTTTAATTAATTTCTCCTTGTGAAGTAATTTCAATGACTGTGACTTTTCTCTTTCTCCCTTATAGTAATTAAATGAGTGTATTATTGTGATTTTCTTTTTTCCGTCGCATTGAAGGTTCACTGATACAGAAGTAAAATGTTGTTCAAAATTCTCTCTCTCTCTCTCTCTCTCTCTCTCTCTCTCTCATAGTAATCAATCAAATGAAGGGATTATTTTCTTTTCTTTCCCATTGCACCCACGTGTCAGAAGACTCAAAACACATAATGTTGTGTTTGGTTGCACAGAAACTGATGGCTAGGAATAGTGAATAGAAAGAAGAGAGAGAATTTCTTTGTATTTAACTACCTTTACATGGCATACTTTATAATGCAAGAAAAAAAAATGTTCTCGTCCTCTGTTCCTTCCACTTTGTTTTTAGCTGTAAAAAATAGAATGCGACTTCTTCACTCCCTCTCCCTTTAATGCCCTTGTTCAGTTCTAATGAACTGACGTCATACATGTGAATAATGGCATATTTCTTCCATATGGTGACAAATTGGTTAGGGAGAATGCAAGCTATAATTCAAAATTGCAGTCCTAGTGAGAAGAATTTTAACTAAAATTTTCTTCCCAACTCTCTGCTATTCTCTTTCTTCATGTACCAATCACTCACTTTCTTTTACATATCTTTTTATCAACCAAATACAGCTAATCTTCCTTTCTTGTTTACTTTATGATGTATTTGATTTTAAAGAAACTTTAGGAAAAAAAATATTTTTCTCGATGAAAATAAACTTAATTGTTAGTTTACTTTGCAAGAAAGTTTAGTGAATGGAATCTACCAATGCAATTTATTTTCCAACTCTTGTTAAGTGTTGATATTCTAGGGTCAAATGTAATATTTTCTTTACAAGGAAAACTGCATTTTCATGTTATCATGTTTAATAATTGAGAATATTTTAATTTACTGTTATATATTACTACTTCTGCAAGTTGGTTTCTAGGTATCACAACTGTTCTTCTTGGTGATGTCTCCAGTTGTCTTTGCAGTGAGGGATATGCCGAGAAATAAGGATGTTTTATGGGAATATATAATACAAGATGGCAGAAAGGTCAAGTGCATTTTCTGCCACGAAATATTTGTAGGTGGCGTGACAAGGATGAGGTATCATTTTGCAAATACACGCTCAAAGGATATTCGTCCCTGCAAAGCAGTCCCGGATTCTGTTCACGAGATTGCATTGAAAGGTGTTCAAGAGCTGGAATCCAAGACTAAGAGGCGCAGAGCCATATTCCGTAAGCCAGGTGATAGTTCTTTTGGAGCCATTGTTCCCTCTGGAGATGCTAACAATGTGGCAATTGATACTCCAAAGTCATGCAACCTTAAGCAAAAACCCATCTGTTCGTTGACCAGGAAGATGGACAAACAAGAAGTAGTTAAGGCGAAGATGGACAGAAAAGAAGTAGATAAGGCAATTGTTAAGTACATTGTCAACAGTAACCTAACATTTGACTTATTGAGGAGTTCAGAATTTCGAGAAGTGTGCATTGCAATTGCAAATTCAGGACCTGGGTATGAGCCTCCAAGCAGTGAACATGCTTGTGCAAACTTATTAACAGAATTGAAGGATGAAGCTGATGTGCATGTACGTTCTGTGAAACGGATATGGGAAAAATCTGGCTGCACATTGATGTTAAATTCATGGAGTGAAGGAAGGGATATGCCATATCTGAATGTATTTGCAGCTTCTCCTAAAGGCGTTGTGTTTTTGAAGTCCTTGTGTACTGTTGGGCATACAACAGATGATCAATATATCTTTGACTTCGTTTCATCGGTGATAGACGAAATTGGCTCTGAGAATGTTGTCCAGGTTATGTCAGATAACTCCTCCAATTACGAATCCATAGGTCATATGATTGAACAGAAGTACCCCAACATTTTTAAAGTTAATTGTGCAACATTTTGTGTAAATCTTATGTTGAAGGAGTTGGAAAGTAGTGCGCCCATTTCTCCAATTCTAGATGGTGCTAAAAAGATTGTTAACTTCGTGCATAAGCATCAACATGTTTTGAACTTGTTGAGAACCCATAAAAGCAATTGCGACTTGAAAAGGCCAGGCACAACAAGGTTTTCTACAAACTTTATTCATTTGCAATCACTGTTAAACGAAGAACAGTTTTTGTGTCATATCGTTGGTACAGTTGAATGGAGAGACTTGATACCATGCAAAACTATAGAAGGTATAGATGTGCAGAACATGATACAGGAGGGTACATTTTGGGACTGTGCAAAAGAGTTGATGCATGCAGTTGAGCCTCTTTTTAAGATACTGGCGCTGGCCGATGGTGGTGGATCCACCTCCGGATACATATATGATGCTGTCCGCAAAGCTAAAGAAGCAGTAAAAGAAATTTTTGGTGCAAATGTAAAACAGGTGCCAATTTGTAAAATTATCGATGATAACTGGAACAATGTTTTATATTCTGATATTCATGCAGCAGCATCTTATTTGAATCCACATTTGTTTCACGATGGACATGTGAAATTGGATGCTGAAATCAAAGTTGGATTAGAAAAGACCATTCAGAAAATGGTTTCTAATAATGAAGAACGGATAAAAATTGCAGCAGAACTCAGAGATTATCATTCCTTAGATTCCCGAATCTTCGGGCTTATGGCTATTGACTCTCTTCATGTATCTCACCCACGTAAGAATGTTCTATCTCAAAATTTCTTTTGGTATTTTATGAAGTAAAAGAAGAAACAAAACAAATACTGATTTTGCAATTGAATTTATGTTTTCTAATAGGAATTTGGTGGGATATGTGGGGCAGTTCAGTTCCTATATTACAGAGTCTGGCAATCAAGGTCCTGAGCCAACCCTGTAGTTTCTTCACCTGCGACAAAAAGTGGATTTCTTTAGATGCCACACACACAAGAAAGAGGAACCACTTGGAGACCATAAGTTTGCAAGACTTGCTATATGTGAGGATGAATACACGCCTGATGAAGTCCACACCAAAGACGGAGAAAGCTGGTCTGAAGCCAATTGATTTTGACAAAATTGATGCATTCCGAGATGAGTTTGAAGAAATTGACCTTCAGGAAGATACGGAGGACAGTGACGATAAAGAAGAAGATGAAGGGGAAGAAAGTGAATGAAGTTGGCATGCTGCCGGATGCAAATGAGGTTTCTTTCTCAGAAATGTCAATACCAAAGGAATTCTCCTCCATCAGATTTTAGAAACATGGTGCTTATGTAGTTTATTTTTACATCCAAGTGTAGTCAATTGGATTTATTTGATAGGTGAATCATAAAATATAGTTTTTTTTGAAATTGCAATATATCTCATAATTCCGGCAGGTTTTACGAATGCTTTAGGAGACGTGACGTTATGACTACTCATTTACATGTTGATTAGTAGTTATTGCATATTGTTCTACTCTTAATTGTTCTTATTGGCTTTGCTCCAGTTAAATAGCAGAATGCTTTTGTTTGTGATAGAATCTTGTCATATCGTGGTAGTGAGCTATAGCAATTGGTTGAGAACTTGAGACTGCTGATTGTCGTCCTGGCAGAGGAAAAGAAAGGCCGAAGACTAAAAAAGCTACGGGCTGGTTATCTTGGACAATTGACCTATGTTCAAAATCTTCAGAACACAGGCTTGATCCAGCTAAAGAAAGTTGGTGACAAGATTACAACATTCGCACTAGAGTCAGCTTCTGCTTCCAGGAATCCAGTTATATATTTGGGTCATTGAAGTTGCAGATATATCACTTTTTGTTTTAAAGGTCGAGATTTGTTTGTCCTTCCCTATTTGAAGCATGCTATATAAGATTTTTTTACTCATTATTGATAATCATCTGACAAGAAATTCTTTTACTATTTTAGGAGAATATGCTTTCCTTTGATTCCGCAACTGACATCACACAGCAGTTACTACAGAAGAATAGAGGTGCGTACACTGCTATAAAAGTGACTCCTGTTTAATTTGGCTGTCATCAGTGTTCAGCTGTGGAACAGTAAAAAAAATTTTGCTCTTTAACCTCTGTTATGGTAGTGGTGTGGAAGCTTCGTCAACTAGATTACTATGTATTTCTTTTCTGATTTGAAATGGTTGTAGGAGGAAGAGGTAAGTGGGAAAAAGCACACAACTATCCAAACAAAATATTATTCTGATAGGCCCTGTAATTTTTGCTCTCTGCAACTGCTGCTAGTACTTCCTTTCTTCCATTTTAATTACTTGGGTTTGTTCATCGAACTTCATCACTTCTGATTATTCCTTTATTGTAGCGTTTAATTGTTATTAGTGGTGGAGTATAGGCCAGAAAGAATGACTTGAGCTGTGCTGCTATTGTGTGGGTATTTTTTAGGTGTGGATGGTTGGATTTGACATCCTATCTCTTGCCAAGCAAGTCACTCAACTAGTTGGGCTGAGCCCACCTGGTGATATCTCTTGGAATCAAGAGATATAGCACGAATGTGAAAATTCCAACACCTTTTGGTCTGGGGTTGGTGTATATTTTCTTCTTTTGTCATGCTGTGTGGTTTTGTATTTGCATAGCTCCTAGAGTTTTTATCCTATGTTGTTAGTATCTTATAATACGCGATATATATATTAGATAAGATACCTTTTAACCATACTAAGCACCATTACCAGGAGAGTTCCTTGTACAACCATTCTCACTTCACCACTTCGGCAAGTTTTTTATGCTATGTCTGTTCAATTTTAAATTGTGACATTATATTTTCGTGAATCTTATGTAGCATTCTATCCTTGTATGCCAGGTAGAATGGTGCCATTTGGTCATCTGTTATTTTTTGATTGGTAATGCACTTTATTGTACGAACTTCAGTTACGACCTCATCTATGTTGATTTCAATGCAGTGTAGTCAAAGGCATGCCTCACAGAAAGGCACAACACTTGCGCCCCGCACCTCACTAGACGGGACGTATTTCTCTAGGGCGCGCGTATGCACATCTTCTGTATTTGCCTTTTATTTGGTCTCTATGGGCTCACGTGGCAGAAAATGATAGTAATGGGAGTATTGGTAGTGATAACGGTGATGATGATTTGACGGAGTTTGATGAAGATGCATGATTATTCTATTGGTTCGCTTTTATTTTACAATTTGTGTTTTTTTTATTTTTTTACTTCTCGTTACAAAACATAAATTCTTGTTAGTTCTGTTGACTGCTGCTACTACTATGTTAGTTCACTTGGTTATATTTTAACGTGTTTTTGTTGGTTTTAATATGTTATTTGGTTTTATTTCTTAAATTACTATTTTTTTTTTTGCATCTCGCTCCGCTTGGACGTGCCGCCTTAAGTGCGCCTTGTGCCTCGGGCGATGTGGACGTTTTGTGCCTCAAGTGCACCTTGCGCCTTTGAGTACCTTGTCTCAATGGTGTAGATTGCCAGGTTGCAGTGAATGAAAAGCATTTAACAAAGACAATGGAAAATTAAAACTAGTGGTTGAAGTTATAATGATTCAAATGTTTTCCAGTATACCCTAGTCCCTAAGACAAGGATATAAAATTCTGAGCGTGTTATGTGCTGGCAAGTACTAACTTGGTTTCAGCTGCTGCCCCATTTCATAGAAGGTACAGTCATGGTTACTGGTGGATGCCCCCATGCAACATTTGTGATGATGGAAAGAACACAAATGAAGGATGGAATTCAGTGGAAAAGGAGTTCGTCTGATATCTATTGTTTGATTCTGGAGCTATTGATTTT
Organism: Iris macrosiphon; assembly: GCA_036927795.1. Classification (NCBI taxonomy): domain Eukaryota; kingdom Viridiplantae; phylum Streptophyta; class Magnoliopsida; order Asparagales; family Iridaceae; genus Iris; species Iris macrosiphon. The sequence goes on from JAYESA010000010.1 coordinate 5,239,095, forward strand.
GAATTAACATAATTAATCTCCTTGTTTGGTAGTGTGAATGAAGTGTGCTTAAGTTATATATGGAGTTAATGCTTTTGAAGCTGAGAATTTTACTTGCATCTGCATGTTTGGTATATTGTAGTTTTGACAGCGGAGTCTTCTATCTTAACTACTGCTGCTCTTGGAAAACTTGAAGTCGAGAACTGAAGGTAATAGGAATTTTAAATTATGGTTTGAGAATATTACTGATTCACTATTCTTCACTTGATACAACTGAATGGAAGAAAGTTAATTGTGCGTGAAAGAAAAAAAAAAAGGTTAGGTGACCGTTACATTTCTTGTGAATCTCTTTCTTTTAGTTAGATGTCAGATAGTACTTCATATGACATTGCAGAACAGCAGAAGAAGTAACTTGTTCCTAATGAAATTTTTGTAAACATGATGTAGCATTACCTTTTTTGCTGCTTTAAGCAGGAGAAGGGTGACTTTCACATGAAAGACTACAAGTTGCTAGTTGCTTAGATAATGACTAGATCTTGCAACTATAGGAATACTAGTGAGAGCTTTTTAATGTGGGAAATTGTTCTTCTTAATAACAATTTCAAAAAGCTTCCTTGTGACAACACCTTTTTGTTTACCCTCTATTACGAATATATCCTGCCTGCTTATTTTGACTTCCTGAGTCCTCTTTGGAGGTCCAAATCACTCCAAATTGACATTGCTGCATATTTCCAACTTGATTCCACTGATGATAATTAAGCAAGCTTCTCACCGACCACAGATCCTTTTCTAGGAAGGAACAGTGTCCCGACATTCTATAGCTTTTCTGGTTGCCAAAGTCATAAGGCTGAGTGACATCATTCCGGGTTATGTCTTCTAGTTACTCTTGTAAGTAGCTTTCAAGTGGCTCAATTTGGTTTTGCACAAAATACATGCCTTGAGAGAGATCTTTAACCTTAGGGTGGTGGTTTGTTTGTTACATCCAATATATGGTCCAGTTTACTGACAAAATGTTGCAGATGCCAGTAGAAATAATTGTATATACATGATGTCACATCTCTCCACTTAAAGATAGTTGTGCATCTGTCCCTATTCTATCGAACCCATACTGTCATGTGCATATACTTAGAAGGGTAGAGGTGCAGACTCTTGAAAGGTTTTTGGAAAACTAGGAAATTTAGCTTTTGGCTGGAGCTTAAAGACAATCAGACAAACATGACAAATCATACTTTTGGATATATATCCTTAAGTTCATGGATAGTTCATTGGAGCAAGTAGTGGTGCAGTTCTTTAATAGCACAATCATGGAAGCCTGGATAGTGAATCCCTTGAGCATTAATGGTGCATTTAGCAGAAGACACCTTGTCAGGAATTTTTAAACTGAAAGAGTTCAGTTTTATTTATAAGATGGGCTGTTCCACTTCCACCTGGCAGATGTGTTTCAATGAAGAAGCAAGGTGAAGTCTGCATTTAATTTTCTCAAGTGATGCAACTCATGTTTTCGATTGTTTACTTATAGGTGAGAGATTGCAAGTCATGTTTGGCTCTGGAGTTTCATATGCTTTTCAAGCTGAAATTTCTAGTAGCAGCAAGAAAAATAGAGAGGAAAGTAGGATCTTGGCATATTGAAGTGATTGTCAAGAAATTAGTATTGCGTGTAAGTCATAATTTGTTTTGGTAGATGATCACTATCCTAATAACCTCTAGTTTCTTTGGCCATACAAACTGGTCATGATGAAACTAGTTTGATGGCGATTGTAATAAAAGATTATGGACACTGATGCTAGCTGAAGATTGCAGTACTTCTTTTCTTAATTATACGAAAATAACTGTGTAAGATGAAACTGTGAGTTATCACATATGTGAGCTAGTTTCTTGTACTTATGGCATTTGGAAGACGATTAAGTGAATTTTTGGTAGTTATTTCAGTCTGGCAGAAGTAAAATTCATATATCTACATGGAAAACTAGAAAAAAAAAGTTTCTACTACATATCTTTTTTCTAGACTAGTTTTTATTACATATCTGATTTCCATATCTTATCCATTTCTTTCAATTATAGAGCAGTGGTCTATATATGCATAAAACTCAGAAATTTTCTAAAATAATGTTTAGATGACCCCATCGGTTCTTGGAGTTGGCAGGTTAGCAGAAAGGTGCTTGGAAGTTGGAATGACAGGAGTTGATTGTTGAGTATTCCCGGGGTTGCAATTGAGAATGTAGCTGGCTGAGCTGCACAAGACATGATAGATTCCGAGGGCGAACCAGTTGTTAGAGTCTGAGAGGAACAGTTAAGGGATAGGCCCCCAATGATCTCTCCCCAGAGTGGTGATTCGGCGAACCATTTCAATCAATTGTCCTTGATGCGGTATGAGCTTATTAGAACATATCATACTTTTTTATGGTGATTGTGAAAAGAATAATGACTATTAGTAGGTACTGTCAGTTTTTCATTCAAAGGTCTAGTGTAGATCACCACTCATCACCTCAACACAGAATCAGATTGTGAAATGAATGCTCTTATTACAGCAGATCAATCTTCTTGACCATCAATTAACAATGCGAATGTTCTCCAGAAAATCTGTCTACATGATTATTCAATTTGCTATTGCAGTTTCTCAGTTTACCACACTTTTCCCCCCTTCTGTTGCATAGTTTACTAAATAAATCAAATCTCTTTATTGTTGAGGATCATCAGTGATAAATCCATACTTTGATGATAGGTACCACTTTTAGTTTTCTCAGTGAAGTAATAACAGTCATTGTAACAACCACCACATCAAAGATTCGTCACCACCACCAAGAAGTATCAGTCTCGACAAATTGATGCAACAGAGCCAATTCACACGCATATATATATATATATATATATATATATTTTTTTTTTTCCCTCCATCGAGACTGCTCTATAATTATTTTTGCTCTAGATTCTTTTTAGAGTGGTGAAATACTATTGAACTCTAACAAGGTTTTCCTATGTTTCTAGAAATACTACTCTCTTCTTATCATGTAAATATTTTTTTAATAAAAAGATCTTGTAAATATCTAAGGTCTAGATATTTTATTAAGAAGTCTTCTAAATATTTTAGATCTAGATATTTTATAAGATGCCTTGTAAATATCTTTGTATGAGTAGTTTTCAGGTCTAGTTTGGAGTTGGTTTCAAGTCAGGATCAGATCTTGAAGTTTGGAGTTGGCTACCCTCTCAAGAAAATCATTAATAATGGGTTGTTTGCCTGTAAGAGCATCTTCAACTCTATTGTCTTATTTTGTATTGTGATTCCTATTGTGACATAAGACACAAGATAATATATTTTCTATGTGACAATATTATATTCACACAATACAATGAGATATAAAAGTGTTCTCCAATGAAAAAGTATTGAGAAGACATTAAAAACTACTTTTTTTTTAACTTTCAAGAAAGTTTTTTCATTTTTTTTTATAAATATTTTTATTTACAATTGATGATGTGGAAGTAAAGCATTGTGAAGTCCATTGTCTAGATCTAGACAACCAACTTCACATTGACTTTGACATGTCATTGTCATGTCAACTTCACAATTTATTCACATTTGCATTGGAGAAGAAATTTTAAAATAAGAATTTGTGATTCCTATGTGGCAACCATTTTTTTTTCAAACTCAAACTCACAACAGGGTTGAGGATGCTCTAACACTCTTTTTAAGTTTTCAGCAAAAAGATGTTTATCTGCATATATATTACTAGTAACGTGCACGTGCGTTGTACGTATATTTAATGCTAGTTTTTATTTATCTCTCATAAATTTTTTAAAACATAAATTTGTTGAATATTTACTTACGGGTTTAGATTTTTTAAGAGAGATGTTGGTTTAAGTTTTTACTTATCGTCCTCAAGTTTTGAAAAAAAAATTAAATTGGTTGAGTATTTACTTACGGTTTTAGATTTTTTAATCTCCCGTAAGTTTTTTAAAATTAAATTATTTTAGTATTTACTTACGGCTTGAACTGACAAGAGGGAAGTTAGTTTCACTTTTTATTTCTCTCTCGTAAGTTAAAAAAAAAAACTAAATTTAATATTTACTTACGGCTTGGACGGATAAGAGAAAAGTTGGTTTTAGTTTTTATTTATCTTCCGTAAGTTTTTTTAATTTTTTTTTAATTTGTCGAGTATATATTACGGTTTTAGATTTTTTTAAGAGAAAAGTTGGTTTAAGTTTTTATTTATCTCCCGTAAGTTTTAAAAAAAAATGGTTGAGTATTTACTTACAGTTTTAGATTTTTTTTAAATCTTCTATTAATTTATTTTTTAAATTAAATTGGTTGAGTATTTACTTACAATTTGGACGGATAAGAGGAAAGTTGGTTTCATTTTTTATTTATCTTCCGTACTTTAAAAAAAAAATTTAATTGGTTGAGTATTTACTTACGACTTGGACGATTCATTTTTGAACCGATATATATATATATATATATATATATATATATATATATATATATATATATATATATATATATATATATATATTCACTTCTTAAAAGTTATCATAGATTTTTCTTTTTGTTCTCGTTGTGTACGTTCCTTGAGAGTTAGTTCATACCCTCCTGAGGACAACAAGTATGATAGGCACTGCAACTGTGGTTGGAAAACAGCAGCAAAGTGGGCCGGGTCCTCTTAACAATAAACCAGATCTGAAGTGAAAAATGAAATTCCTGAAGCCGCAAGGCCCTGCTCCATATAATAAGATCGAAATGTTACATACGAAGACTGTTATTTGTCAAGGATGTATACACAGCCCAAGGCCCAATTTAGGATCTAGCTTGAAGAAGTGATGGCTCCCGTGCTTCGTGGTTAAGGAGAGGAGGTCTAATATGTCCCCTCTTACATATAATTGTATAATTGGGAGGGTTGTGGGTGTTATTTTATTGTAAGATCAGTGAGATCCATAATTGTATACGAGAATGAACATAATTGGAACAGAAAATTTGAAAACAGCTGGTCCAACTGTGGCTTCTCCTGTACTGACCGTATTTCCCACAACCTTTGCAAGTCCATACCTCCTATTTACATTCACTTGCTCAAGCTTTTGTTCTGTTCTAGTTTTGTGGTGTGGTCACCGATGGGAGCAAGTAACCGCTCTGTGTGCAGTCCCTGCGCTTGGACAGGGAATTTCCTTTTCTTAGTCCTAAGGTAACTCCGTCCTTGATTTTATATCAATTTAGAGTTTAAGCTCTCACATGCTCAATTGAAAAGTTTTTACTGTAATTTTTTTTATTTTTTTTAGTATATCTTCTTTTTCAGCATGTGTTAGTTGTTGTCATTGTACTCCTATTCATGGTATAATGAAAAAAAGAAAAAAGAAAAAAAAATTTATGGCCTAAACTTTTAAATTGGACATGTCAGAACTTAAATTCTGGTATAAAATTCAGAATCTAAACACTAATTAGCTAGCGCGCTCTCTCTCTCTCTCTCTCTCTCTCTCTCTCTCTCTCATTTTTACTAATAAGAACTTGGGCATTTTTAGAAAAATAAAATTTGTACACAATAACCTTTGGCAAATTTTCTGTTTATAATCGGATGAGTAGGCAAGAAGAAGATGAATTAGTATTTTATTGAATATGTTATTCTATTAGGTGGTTGAGTAAAAGTTTTTTTTAGGACAGAATAATTTAACTTTTTTATATTTCGAAATGAGTGTTTTTTTTTTCTCCCTCTTCTTATTAGCGAGTCATCCAATATGTGGCATGTTCCAATTTACCATCATATTAGAATAGTTGTTGTTGTTGTTGTTTTTTTCCGAGAAAAACATAAAATGTAACACATGAGAGGAAAATGGGGAGAATTTTTCTACAGTAATTAATAAGCAATTTTCTATAACGAAGTCAAGTCGATTATGGGCCATCAAAACTGAGGCCTAATGCCAGCCGAATAAGAAACAGATGTAAATGGAAATATCAGGCCAGTAGCAGAGAAAAAGTCTAAACAAAATAAAAATCCCAAAAATCAAGGATCTCTATGTGGACTGAGTTCCAAACTCGGTCCCATTCTCAAAAAATCTCAAACGTAGCTGTTTCTCTCTCTTCTGTGTGTCTCTAGACTAAGAAGAAGAAGAAGAAGAAGAATTGGCATGCAATGGAGATGGAATTGACGGATTGCGTATTGGTCGCTGTTGGGCTGGGTTTGATGGTTGCCTATCACTTGTGGTTCCTGTACATGGTGGTGAAGCACCCAACCAAGACTGTCATCGGCATCAATGCCGTCAATAGGAAGGCATGGGTCTACACCATGATGGAGGTATATATATATATATCATTACCTGCAGAAGTAGTCCATGGTTTTGGTCTGTCCATCACATGTTGCCGTTCTATTGGCAGGTCAACCGGTAACAGATCCGAACAAATGGTGTGTGTGTGTGGTGGGGGGGACCACTTCTGTGGACAAAATAACTTTTTCCTATATATATATAAGTACATATATTATACATACTTTTTTTTTTTTGATGAATAGAAATACATGTATCTACTTATTGAAATTTTTCTATCTCATTTTTCGGACATTTTCTAGGTGCAGAAGGAACAACTATAAAAACCACCACGTATACACGTCACTCTCATTTTTCTTTTCTTTTTCTTATGTGTACATAATTGATCAATGAGACATGATATTAGAATTGTTGTCTCAATTGACTTGAAAGGTACATTTTTACATATATCTTCTTTTTCTTCTTCTTCTTCTTCTTAATCTTCTTTTTTTTATACCGATACCAAATCTGTAAATTCGAGCGGTGTCCAGTTTTGTTCGCCTACCAAAACTAGGATGAATGTTTATCCTTCCACTCAAGGGTTGCCACGTATCATTTTTATTCAAATTAAAACCATTTTGGAAGTGGTTTAGGGAACATCCACACTAATTTTGACTAGTGGTTTGACACGAGGCAATCCTTGAGTAGAAGGACGAACATCCAAGCTAGTTTTGATGGGTGAACAAAAAATGGACTCGATTCGAGTACTTAAAGGTGGTTCAAGACATAAATCAGTCCAACACTTGTATGATAATGTTCAGGTTTTGTAGTTGGTTATGTTACAAGGACGTATATAGTACACGAAACTATATGATCCGATGGCACGAACACAGTCATTTATTTTGGCATATCATACTGTATTTTGGAATGTGTATACGTTAATCTTTGGAGTGTCCTTTTTATGGGCTTTCGCAATTCAACTTATCAATGCCTTCTCTTATTGACTGTGTTGCACGGATATGGATATGACAGGATATATATATTTTACAACGTCGACAAGGATTGGGTACAACGGTTCTGGTGTGACGGCATATCTTATTTTTGATGTGTCTATAGTACTTAATTACTTATGATACGAAGATGAGTTGATGTGGTTTGTGCCAAATTGAATTGAAACTAATGAATTTTGTTGATGTATGCATGAATAGGATCAATCGAAAAGTGGGATTCTGGCAGTTCAGACTATACGAAACAACATAATGGCGTCGACTCTGCTAGCGTCCACCGCGATAATGCTGTGCTCGCTGGTGGCTATGCTGATGACAGACACCGGTAGGGGAGGAGAGACGAAGCTGCTCGTGAGCAGTACTGCTGCTCCATACGCCACAATTAATAGTAGTACTACCCACATGAACTTCTCCCTAAAGTCGCTCTTCATACTCTCGTGCTTCTTGGTGGCGTTCCTAATGAACGTGCAGTCGATCCGGTACTACAACCACGCGAGCATACTCATCAACACGAAGAGGTCGTCATCCCTGACGCCGGAGTACGTGGCAGGGATGGTGAACCGCGGGAGCTACTTCTGGTCGATAGGGCTCAGGGCTTTCTACTTCTCCTTCCCTCTCTTCCTCTGGATCTTCGGCTCGGTGCCAATGTGCATGTGCTGCGTCGCTCTCGTCCTCATGCTCAACGTGACCGACGTCCCATTCCACGGGATGGTGGCTCCGTCACAGGAAGGGGAGGAGGAGGAGGAGGTTCATGATTTCGCAGGGAACAATATTGTTACCGAGGATACTGCTCTAAGAGTAAGGATACCCTCCTCGTGATTAGGCAATCGTTGCTAAACATTTCATATTTACCAACGTAAATACTTGTTCGTCGCTAAAAGAATTTTTAGCCAACAATTTTTTTTTAAATGTTACTGAGGGATATTTCTTGTATCTCAGTGACCTAAGTGGATTCATTGAAATGATTTTTTTATTTTTTATTTTTTATTTTTTAGGTATAGGTAATTTGCAAGTTTTGTTCACTTCCTGTTCTGACGTTGTATCATTTTGTAGGCAACAGGTGCCTTTAGGAACAACAAAACTCATATATTATTCTTAAATCTAATCATTATATTTTCTTTTTCGAATGGCTCCATGTACGATCGAACAACATTTTTCCTGGAATATTCCCTAGCAGCAAATTTGGATTCATATGTCCTGAAATAGATGGATATGTATGGCACCAATATGTTGAATGAAATAGATTTACTTGTTTGTGTTGGTGTTTTTCACTTTGCTTAGAGAAAATATCCACTTCAGCGGACAAAGTAACTTTTTCCTATATATATAAGTACATACATTATACATACTATTTTTTTTTTTGATGAATAGAAATACATGTATCTACTTATTGTAATTTTGTCTCTGCTCGAACCTTCTCTCTCATTTTTCGGACATTTTCTAGGTGCAGAAGGAACAACTATAAAAACCACCACGTATAGACGTCACGCTCATTTTTTTATTTGCTTATGTCGGCATAATTGATCAATGAGACATGATATTAGAGTTGTTGTCTCAATTGACTTGAAAGGTTATATATCTTCTTCTTCTTCTTCTTCTTCTTCTTCTTCTTTTTATACCGCTACCAAATCTGTAAATTCGAGTAGAGTCCATTTTTGTTCGCCTACCAAAACTAGGATGAATGTTCATCATTCTACTGAAGGGTTGCCACGTGTCATTTTTTTAAACTAAAACCATTTTAGAAGTGGTTTAGGGAACATCTACACTAATTTTGACTAGTGAATTGACACGAGGCAATTCTTGAGTAGAAGGACAAACATCCAAGCTAGTTTTGATGGATGAACAAAAAATGGACTCGATTCGATTGCTTAAAGGGGGTGTGAGACATAAATCAGTCCAACACCTATATGATAATGTTCAGGTTTTGTAGTTGTTTATGTTGCAAAGGCGTATATAGTACACGAAAATATCCGATTCGATGGCACAAACACAGTCATTTATTTTGGAGTATCCTTTTTATGGGATTTCGCAATTCAACTTATCAATGCCTTCTCTTATTGACTGTGTTGCAGGGATACAGATCTGACATGATGTATATATTTTACAACGTCGACAATGATTGGGTACATCGATTCTTGTGTGACGGCTTATCTTATTTTTGATGTGTCAATAGTACTTAATTACTTATGACACGAAGATGAGTTGATGTAGTTTGTGCCAAATTGAATTGAAATTAATGAATTTTGTTGACGCATTCATGAATAGGATCTATCTTAAAGCGGGATTCTGGAAGTTCAGATTATACGAAACAACATAAAAGCGTCGACTCTGCTAACGTCCACCGCGATAATGTTGTGCTCGCTGGTGGCCATGCTGATGACAGACACTGGTAGAGGAGAAGAGTCGAAGCTCCTCGTGAGCAGTACTACTGTTCCATACGCCACAATTAACAGTAGTACTACCCACATGAACTTCTCCCTGAAGTCGCTCTTCATACTCTCGTGCTTCCTGGTGGCGTTCCTAATGTAGTGCCTCAAATCCCGATCCGACCGGGATGTGCACTACGTAATTGGGCTTGTGGCTAGTCCGTTTGAGTCATAACTTAGAACTTCGGCATCTTCTTGCCACGGACAAAATGCGATGATCCTTTCCAACTCATGGAAAGGCCTCTATTGAAACGAGTCCAATAGTTTTCGTGTTTGGTTGCTTGGTTTTCTTGATTGCCGCTTTGGGATTTGATTTGGTGTTGCTTTTGATTTGCTTGGTTTTCGCTGCTGGTTTTATCGTTTGGAGCTTTGATTCTTGGGGAGTTCGGCAAGGAAGGATAGGCAAGATTCTAATTGGTGCTCGTGCTGTGCAGGTCCGCGTAACTGACGTTTGATCGTCGCTAGGCGGGAATCTTTGTTTCAGCTACCTTTTCCTTAACCAGTGAGTGGTTTGGACCCTTCTTTCCTACTTCTTCACGCCAACATCTTTAATGTTTCAAACGTTCACTCGATGATGCCCGGTTGGACGCCTAGGAAATCCTTTGCCACAATGCATGCCCGCCACTAAGAAAGGAACAGGGGATTTTTGTAGACTAATATTTCTATATGCTTGCACACCTTATAACTGAGTTTGTTTATAATGGGGATTGGTTGTTGGTGGTGGCCTAGTACCTCGGACGGAGTTTGGACCTATGGGATATCAAAATCGGAACACCGCATTGAGAAAATATGAACTGTTGCATGAGATATATATTGCTGCTTAACTTCTTTTTGTTTCAATCGATGCATTGTATGATATATGAATTGTTCATGCATTTGCATGGTCTGGGACAACTTGTGCACAAGGTTTATCATTTCCTCGAAACGGCTTTCCGGGGCACTGGAACCGTATCGATCCGGAGGGAAATATTTGATTCGTGCTCGTCACGATGCATTGCGGGACCTCCAGCAGGGCTTGCTACCCGGGCTGATAGGGCGCGCCGCTAATGCTTGAATATGTCCCTAAGGTGTCGATCACACCAATGACCGCATAGACTAGAACACATGCTAATTTATTGTCTTGTGCAGATGGTAAGTATACTTGTGTTTCGTTGCAGGGAAGGCGTGCATCGGTTGAGTAAGCAATCGATGCACTGGTTGGATTCGCTATTATTTTCATTCCTATCAAAACATGCAACTGATATGAATTGAATTCACTTGCCTCTTTATAGAAGTCATCTTAATGCATGCTCGCCCCTAATAAGCTAGTGTCGATTTAGTCGAGTGGGTTCATCCCGCTCACCAGTACAAGTTGAGTACTGACCCACGTTGTGGGCAACTATTTCAGGCACTCAGACGGTGCAACGCTAGTGGATAGACGAGGAGGCGTTAGGAGCACCTCTATTTTGAAGTATAGTTGGAGTCAGATCATTTTGGAGGCTTGGACTTTCAACCTATACAAGGGCGTAATGTATGAACGACGTGGACTATCTGATGGAGCGCGCCCTGCCTTTTGAATTTATCTTTTGTAATGCAAATCAAGTAGCCGAGAGGCGCATCAATGTAAACTCTATGTAAATTACTCTGAATTATCAATGAAAAAGCATGTTTCTTCCTGCACTGTGTTCAAATCTCTGTGAATGTGTTTTATAAATTGTGTTTCAAAATGGGTTCCTATAACTGCAAGTTCTTGCCTTGTACGAGCGCAACTCCAGGCTCGTACGGCATCACGCCCCAAGCGAGGACGAATCGGTTCCGTAAAGGATCAAGCGAGGACGACCGACCCCTTACGGGATCGGGGCGTGACATATTGGTATCAGAGCCGAGGCTTTACTTCCACGGGATTTCAAAAGATTATAAAGGAGTTTGATGCGCCTCTCAATTGAGTTGCGTTCGGCGTCCGCTGCATGGGAAGAGTCGCTTATACAATGAGCCCATAGATATAAAATCTATCGTTTTTGGAGTGTTAACAAGCTACTCTCTTTTGTAGCCATGGCTAAGAAGAACACTGCAACTGCCAGCAGTGCTCAACCCATTCAGAGCGATCCAGCAAGCTCTGGAGAATCCGGAGGAGCGGGTTCAACCGGAATGGCGGAACGGCTTATGCACCTCATGGAGGCGCAGCAACAATAAGCTGTTACCCAACAAGCTAACATACAAGTGCAGTTTGCTTCTCAACAGAAGCAAATGGATACAATGATGCAACTGATTGCATCCCTGGTACCGAGCAACGGGACATCCGCAGCGACGCCTGTCACGCCTCCAGCCGTGGCGGTAGAAGACGAGTCAGAAGAGACTCAGCCTACAGCAAGGAACTCCTGCCGTGCAGCAGAGTTCACAAAGATGCATCCCCCTACGTTCAACGGACGAGCGGAGCCGGACGTGGTATTGGGGTGGATTGCTAAGCTGGAGGGACTTTTCAACCTGGTTGGCATCCGGGGATCCAAGCGAGTTGCCTGTGCATCGGTTCAGCTGGAACTGCGTGCGCATGATTGGTGGGAGGCAACGAAGCAAGGAATTTACGATGCCAATCCCAACTGCAAAATTACTTGGGAAATGTTCAAATCTGCCTTCATTGAACAATATATTCCCCGAGCCGTGCGTCAACAAAAAGAAGACGACTTCAGTAATCTGGTGCAAGGAAGTTTGTCTGTTGACGACTACGACTCAGTATTCGCTAAGCTAGCAAAGTTTGCTGGGCAATTCTTGCCTAATCAGCAGGCGTGGTGCTATCGATTTCAGAAAGGTTTGAATGACGATTTGCGTAGGGACGTCATCAACCAAAGATGCCAAACATATAGGGAATGTTACGAAGCAGCTCTGAACAGCGAACGGATCTTCGGGCGCCCTCTCCCAAAGACCGAGGTGCAAACCCCCCGTACCAATAACAATAAACGTCCTCATGAAACGGGAGGGTCTGGAGCACACAAGCGTTCGCATACGTCTGATAATAGGGGCCAATCCCAATCACTGAACTGCAGCCGGTGCGGCAAATCAGGGCATAAAGTGAATGAATGTCGGGTTCAAGGATGTTTCAAATGTGGTCGCCTGGGTCACAAACAGTTTAACTGCAGAGAGGGCAAGCCGAATCAGAATAATGGAAATCAAAACAAAGGGCCTCCAGCAAGTGATGCCAATGCTGTGCCAGTGAATCCACAACGCCAGGGTGCTCAGGGCCGAGTCTATGCATTGACTCGGGATGAGGCATCTGTATCCGACACTGTTGTAACAGGTACTCTACTATACCGAGAATTACCCGCTAGAGTCTTATTCGATTCAGGTGCTACGCATAGTTTCATATCTGCTGATTTTACTGTTGAGCATAAATTAGCTTCTACTGCTTTAAATATGAACCTTTGCGTAAGTACCCCTTCGGGAGTCGATATGCCCGCCCATGCGATCTGTAGGGATGGTTACATTTGCATCGGAGGTAGGAAGCTTTCCTTAGATGTCATTGTACTAGACATCAAGGATTATGATATTATTCTTGGTATGGACTGGTTGGGTGCTTGCCATGCAACAATCGAGTGCGCGGAGAAGCGAGTCGTATTCCGTCTACCCGGCGAGGCAGACTTTTACTATTCGTGCAGCGCTGCACCGAAGACGGCAATGGTGATATCAGCAATTTCGGCTAGGCGTATGTTGCATTCGGGCTGTGAAGGGTACTTAGCTTCTGTTCGAGACACCCGGCGGGAATGTGCAGATGCAGCTCAGGCTGAAGTCATTGCAGATTTCCTTGACGTGTTCCCAGACGAGCTGCCTGGAATGCCTCCTGATCGTGAGATCGAATTCAGCATCGACACTTTTCCGGATTCGCGACCGATATCAAAAGCACCTTATCGCATGGCCCCAGCAGAGCTTAAGGAACTTAAAGTTCAGTTGCAAGACCTGTTGGACCGAGGATACATTCGTCCAAGCGTTTCTCCTTGGGGCGCTCCGGTGCTGTTCGTGAAAAAGAAAGATGGATCAATGCGGCTGTGTATTGACTACCGAGAACTGAATAAAGCGACCGTACGGAATCAGTACCCTTTGCCAAGAATAGATGACTTGTTTGATCAGTTGCAAGGTGCAAGAGTTTTCTCTAAAGTTGATCTCAGGTCAGGGTATCACCAGTTGAAAATCAAATCAGAAGATATTCAAAAATCAGCTTTCAGAACCCGTTACGGACACTATGAGTTCCTCGTGATGTCGTTCGGTTTGACGAACGCCCCTGCAGCTTTCATGGATCTGATGAACCGCGTGTTTCGGCCGTTTGTGGATAAGTTTGTAGTCGTGTTCATAGACGACATACTAATCTATTCCAAGAACGAGGCGGAGCACAAAGAACACCTGAAGATCGTGCTGCAGACATTACGAGACCATCAGTTGTTCGCTAAGCTCAGCAAGTGTGAGTTCTGGTTGAACAGCGTGGCGTTCCTTGGTCATGTCATCTCGGCCGAAGGCGTCGCCGTAGACCCGAAGAAAATAGAAGCGGTGGTGGACTGGAAGCAACCTACGTCAGCCAGCGAAGTTCGAAGCTTTCTGGGCCTTGCGGGATACTACCGTAGGTTCGTGAAGGATTTCTCTAAACTGGCCTCGCCTATGACTCGCCTTACTCAGAAAGGGATTGCATATGAATGGGGTGATGACTGCGAAGCCAGCTTTCGGGAACTTAAGCGGCGTCTTGTTTCAGCTCCGATCCTTGCACTTCCAGATGGGGTAGAAGAGTTTCAGATATACAGCGACGCTTCAGGACTCGGCTTAGGGTGTGTGCTCATGCAGAGGGACAAGGTAATATCGTACGCCTCCAGGCAACTGAAGCCGCACGAGAAAAACTACCCGACGCATGATCTGGAATTGGCGGCAATCGTGTTTGCTCTGAAGTTGTGGAGGCATTATCTTTATGGTGTTGCTTGCAAAATCTTTACCGATCACAAGAGCCTCAAGTATCTATTCACCCAGCGGGAATTGAACCTCCGGCAGCGGCGTTGGCTAGAACTTATTAAGGACTATGACCTAACGATCGCGTATAATCCGGGCAAGGGAAACGTCGTTGCTGATGCTCTGAGTCGGAAGCACGTGGGCTCGTTATCTATAGACAACCGTTTACTTCGAGATCTTGAGGCGATGGGCATCGAGTTTCGAGTTCGGCATCAAGGAGTACAGCTGGCACCACTCCATCTTGAACTGGGTTTACGTGGTAGAATCAAATCAGCTCAGGAGGGCGATCAGTTCTTAGCGAAGGTGCGCGGATTGATCTCGGCGGGCAAGACGTCTGACTTTGTGGCAGGCGAAGATGGGGCCTTACAGATGAAAGGGAGGCTATGTGTTCCTAACGACCCAGAACTCCGAAGGGAAATTATGGCGGAAGCACACTACGCGAAGTATTCTTTACATCCGGGGAGCACTAAGATGTACAAGGACTTGCGCGGGACCTTCTGGTGGCACGGTATGAAGCGGGATGTGGCGACCTTTGTGTCACAGTGCATGGCCTGTCAACAGGTGAAAGCTGAGCATCAGAGGCCCGGCGGGGAACTGCAGAACCTCGCTATTCCCGAGTGGAAATGGGACAACATCACTATGGATTTTATTGTGGGATTTCCGAAGACGCCACGGGGGCACGATGCGATTTGGGTCATAGTTGATCGTTTGACCAAATCAGCCCACTTTCTTCCCATAAAAGTTACTTGGAGCGTCGATCGGTTAGCACAAATTTACATAGATGAGATTGTCCGATTACACGGAGTACCTGCCTCAATCGTCTCTGACCGTGACGGACGCTTCTTATCTCGTTTCTGGACTAGTCTACAAACTGCTTTGGGAACCAAGCTACAGTTCAGTACCGCATACCACCCGCAGACTGATGGACAGACAGAGAGGACAAATCAGATACTTGAAGATATGTTACGGCTGTGTGCGATCGATTTAAAGACTAGTTGGGACACGCATCTTCCTTTGGCGGAGTTTGCTTACAACAACAGTTACCAATCGAGCATCCAGATGGCACCGTACGAAGCACTATATGGGCGTAAGTGTCGATCTCCAATCTGTTGGAACGAAGTCGGCGAGCGGCAGGTACTCGGGCCAGAACTGGTAGAGCAGGCAGTTGAAAAAGTTCGCTTGATTCGGGAAAGACTCCGCACAGCACAGAGCCGACAGAAAAGTTATGCTGATGCACATAGAAGACCCTTGGAATTCTTGGTCGGGGATCATGTCTTCTTGAAAGTGACGTCGATGCGGGGTGTGATGCGTTTCGACGTGAAGGGCAAACTGAGTCCCCGGTTTGTCGGCCCCTTTGAGATACTAGAACGAGTTGCAGCTGTGGCGTACAGGATAGCACTACCTCCCGCCTTGGCAGAAGTGCATGACGTATTCCATGTTTCCCAACTACGGAAGTATGTGCATGACCCAAGTCATATGGTTAGTTTTGTACAGTTGGAACTGCGCGCGGACTTGTCATACTCAAAAGAACCGGTGCAGATCCTGGATCGTAAGGAAAAAGTACTTCGCAACCGTACGATGTCCTTGGTTCGCCTGCTGTGGCGGAACCATTCAGCTGGGGAATCAACCTGGGAATTGGAATCGGAGATGAAGGAGAAGTACCCTTCATTGTTCATTCAGTCGGAGGTAGGGCCTTGTTCTTACGTTTCGGGTCGGCCTTGTTCTTAAGTTTCGGGTCAAAACTTTTTCTTAGTGGTATATTATGTAGTGCCTCAAATCCCGATCCGACCGGGATGTGCACTACGTAATTGGGCTTGTGGCTAGTCCGTTTGAGTCATAACTTAGAACTTCGGCATCTTCTTGCCACGGACAAAATGCGATGATCCTTTCCAACTCATGGAAAGGCCTCTATTGAAACGAGTCCAATAGTTTTCGTGTTTGGTTGCTTGGTTTTCTTGATTGCCGCTTTGGGATTTGATTTGGTGTTGCTTTTGATTTGCTTGGTTTTCGCTGCTGGTTTTATCGTTTGGAGCTTTGATTCTTGGGGAGTTCGGCAAGGAAGGATAGGCAAGATTCTAATTGGTGCTCGTGCTGTGCAGGTCCGCGTAACTGACGTTTGATCGTCGCTAGGCGGGAATCTTTGTTTCAGCTATCTTTTTCTTAACCAGTGAGTGGTTTGGACCCTTCTTTCCTACTTCTTCACGCCAACATCTTTAATGTTTCAAACGTTCACTCGATGATGCCCGGTTGGACGCCTAGGAAATCCTTTGCCACAATGCATGCCCGCCACTAAGAAAGGAACATGAGATTTTTGTAGACTAATATTTCTATATGCTTGCACACCTTATAACTGAGTTTGTTTATAATGGGGATTGGTTGTTGGTGGTGGCCTAGTGCCTCGGACGAAGTTTGGACCTATGGGATATCAAAATCGGAACACCGCATTGAGAAAATATGAACTGTTGCATGAGATATATATTGCTGCTTAACTTCTTTTTGTTTCAATCGATGCATTGTATGATATATGAATTGTTCATGCATTTGCATGGTCTGGGACAACTTGTGCACAAGGTTTATCATTTCCTCGAAACGGCTTTCCGGGGCACTGGAACCGTATCGATCCGGAGGGAAATATTTGATTCGTGCTCGTCACGATGCATTACGGGACCTCCAGCAGGGCTTGCTACCCGGGCTGATAGGGCGCGCCGCTAATGCTTGAATATGTCCCTAAGGTGTCGATCACACCAATGACCGCATAGACTAGAACACATGCTAATTTATTGTCTTGTGCAGATGGTAAGTATACTTGTGTTTCGTTGCAGGGAAGGCGTGCATCGGTTGAGTAAGCAATCGATGCACTGGTTGGATTCGCTATTATTTTCATTCCTATCAAAACATGCAACTGATATGAATTGAATTCACTTGCCTCTTTATAGAAGTCATCTTAATGCATGCTCGCCCCTAATAAGCTAGTGTTGATTTAGTCGAGTGGGTTCATCCCGCTCACCAGTACAAGTTGAGTACTGACCCACGTTGTGGGCAACTATTTCAGGCACTCAGACGGTGCAACGCTAGTGGATAGACGAGGAGGCGTTAGGAGCACCTCTATTTTGAAGTATAGTTGGAGTCAGATCATTTTGGAGGCTTGGACTTTCAACCTATACAAGGGCGTAATGTATGAACGACGTGGACTATCTGATGGAGCGCGCCCTGCCTTTTGAGTTTATCTTTTGTAATGCAAATCAAGTAGCCGAGAGGCGCATCAATGTAAACTCTATGTAAATTACTCTGAATTATCAATGAAAAAGCATGTTTCTTCCTGCACTGTGTTCAAATCTCTGTGAATGTGTTTTATAAATTGTGTTTCAAAATGGGTTCCTATAACTGCAAGTTCTTGCCTTGTACGAGCGCAACTCCAGGCTCGTACGGCATCACGCCCCAAGCGAGGACGAATCGGTTCCGTAAAGGATCAAGCGAGGACGACCGACCCCTTACGGGATCGGGGCGTGACACCTAATGAACGTGCAGTCGATCCGGTACTACAACCTTGCGAGCATACTCATCAACACGAAGAGGTCGTCGTCCTTGACGCCAGAGTACGTGGCAGGGATGGTGAACCGCGAGAGCTAATTATGGTCGATATGGCTTAGGGCTTTCTACTTCTCATTCTCTCTCTTCTTCTAGATCTTCGGCTATGTGCCAATGTGTATGTGCTGCGTCTCTCTCGTCCTCATGCTCAACGTGACCGACGTCCCTTTCCACGGGATGGTGACTCCGTCACAGGAAGAGGAGGAGGAGGAGGAGGAGGAGGTTCATGATTTCGTAGGGAACAATATTGTCACCGAGAATACTGCTCTAATAGTAAGGATACCCTCCTCGTGATTAGGCAATCATTGTTAAACATTTCATATTTACCAACGTGAATACTTGTTCGTCGCTAAAAGAATCTTTAGCCAACAATTTTTTTTTAAAATGTTACTGAGGGATATTTCTTGTATCTCAGCGACCTAAGTGGATGCATTGAAATTATTTTTTTATTTTTTATTTTTTAGGTATAGGTAATTTGTAAGTTTTGTTCACTTCCTGTTCTGTAATCCCCCTGATTTTCAAAATTTGATAAATTAGATTTTTCACAATTTTCTGGTATTTTCTAGGATTTTTCTGTAATTAAATTCAAGTATTTTAATTATTAAATGATTTTTAAATGATAATAAATAATATTAAAATATTATTAAAATAATATTTTATGGTATAAAATGAAAATCTAGACATAGGATAATTTTTCGGGAATTTATTGGACACCGAAAGTATTTTTAAAGTTCTAAAAACTATTTTATAATTAAAACCAAATTGAACCCTAATTAAACCGGGTTTATTTTAGACTAAACCAATATAAACCAAACCCATATAAAACCGAACCCGGCCCAACCCCTTAGCGGGTCGGATCCGGGTCAGACCCGACCCGCCTACCCTACCCGACCCGGGTGCTACAACACACCCTCTTCCCCCGACCCTGCCGCTTCCGCGTCGCTCCGGCCGTTACGCCGGCGACCGCCTCACCTTCCTCTCCCCTCTCTGTAACCGCCGCAGACCGACGACCTTCCCCTCCCCTCACCGGCCGACGCACTGTCTCTCCGCTCCGCCCTATATAAAACCCTATTCCCTTTCTTCTCCGGCTAGAAATCCCAAACTTCGGCCAACCCTCTCCCAGTCCGGCCATCCCAGCGGCTTAGCCTGTAAACCCCCTGATTTTTTCAAAATTTTAAAACTTGGAATTTTCACAATTTTCTGGAATTTTCTGGGATTTTTCTGTAAATTAAAAACAGGGTTTTAATATTTAAATAATTTTTTATTGATATTAAACAGTATTAAAATATTATGAAAATAATATTTTTGGGTGTAAAATAAAAAACTGGACTTAGGACAATTTTTTTGGAATTTATCGGACCCCGAACCTATTTTTAAAGGCCTAAAAAGTATTTTATTATTTATTTAATTAATTAATTAATTTACTGATTATTATTATTATTATTATTATTATTATTATTATTATTATTATATAAATACCCAGCCCAACCCAATAGTCCGGCCCGGCCCAGCCCAACCCGAGCCCAGCCCCTAGCCGGTCGGGTCGGATCCGCCAGACCCGACCCGGACCCGCAACCCGACCCGCCCCCTCTCTCTCCCCCACGACTCCCTCTCTCCCCGTGCCCGCCGCGTCCGGAGCCGAGTCCGGCGCCGCTCCGCCCGCCTCGCGCCGCGCTGCCCGCCACGACGCCCCCTCCTCCGCCTCCCACGGCCACGCCACCTCCCCCAGGCCCCTATAAAACCCCCCTCTCTTCGAGCCCCACCATCAGCTACCCCCTCCTCCGCCGTACCCCGACGCCGCCTCGCCGACGACCTCCGCGCCTCGCCGTCAGATCCTCCCCTCCTCTTCTCCTTACCCGACGCTGCCCAGCCGCCGTCGAGCGACGCCGACGACGAACAGCCGCAGCGAGCAGCCCCCGCGCCGCCTCCAGCTCCTCCGCGAGCCCGCCGCCGCCTCGCCGCGCCGTCCCCGGCCCCCAACCGCCGCAGCCAGCCCCCCCACGCCGCAGTCTCCGCCTCCCTCGCCGGAATCCCCAAGCCAGACCCTAACCCTAACCCTAATTCAGCCCTGTGTCCGACACGAGTCGAACACGTGTCGGACACGGTTCGACCCTGATTTTCGGGTCCCCTTCAGGTGCGTGTAACTTTTTGCTCGTAGCTCCGTTTTCGATTCCGTAAATTGCGTTGCGAAGCCTGTATGACCCTCTCGGTGCCCGGACAAACCGTTCGGGGCATCGCGTCCTGTGGTGATCGCACACCGCGATCCAAAAACAGAAAAAACCAGACCCTGTTTCATCCCGGAACCGAGTACGCCCCGCCAAACGGGACGACTTGGTCGCGCGCGGTCTTCACAGATACGCGCGCCTCATTGATACGGACGTGTGGGATTTCGCGGAAGTCGATTCGGGGGTGCGTGCACCCCGGAATCAACGCGTATCCGCGGACATCGCCCCGTATCCGCCTTTTCTGCAATTTGACCTAACTTTGTGTACACATGTCGGATCGAGACGAAACTTACGCCATCGGACTCTTAGCGATACGCTGGTCCTGTGGGTCAAGTTTGGTTCGATTCTGAGAACGTTGACGAAATCGCGTGTCGTGGGCCCCACAGGCCCCGCTCGACGGGCGATTTTGTGATCGGCTCATCGGAATCCAATTCTGAAAGTTCTGTTGGGTTCGTATCAGCGTTCCTGACCTGTTGACACTAATTTTGGTAAAGTTGGAGACCTTTGACCCTGACGCGTTTTTCGGTGCAAAGCGGGCCCACCTGTGGACCCCGTTCTGACCCGAAATTGCCGTTTTTGCCCTTGTCTCCAAATTGGACTCAAGGACAGGCATTTTTAGCTGATTGATATTTTCTGGATCTGATGGTGATGTTTGTTTCAGCAACCGGAGTACCGCCTGCAATTTCCGCCGAAGTCAGAACTGCAAACATAGCCGGAACCACAGGCAAGTGTACCTCGCCAAAACTTGCAGTCTTTGCTAAATATTCCTTGGCTTAGTTATATATCAGAGGGCAAGTATACCTTGCCAACTTTACAGTCTTATTGCATATTTCCTTGTTTTAATTATAACTGTTGTACATGCTTAACCTAGGACCGTGTGACGTACTTAGCGTCCGATCATAGTCGGGTGCCAACACCGTGCGCGATGTTGTGTACGCCATTTAGAGATGGACATTCGATACCCTTACTCTTGGTACTTGTCCTATCAAGTACAACAGAACCCAGGACACTTGACACTATTCATGGACAGGATCTTTTTGAGATATTCATGGTGATTCTGTATAGGATACAGACTTTATGGCATTGACATTATGTTCCTAGATACCATATGACTTGTTGCATTAGATATGATCTTACGTGACATGGACATGGGGCCACATGGACATGGGACGTGTGATTACATTGGGTGGGGAGAGACACACAGGTTACATGCTGTTTTCATATATATATACTATTAGTGTGAGGTCGTAGACTCTCCAGCAGAGCTAGACCCTTTACGTGTTACTACTGCTACCGGCTCCCCGACTCAGAGCTGGTAGTGGCTCAGCCTGAGTTCTAGTGATGCTCTCAACTTGCATTTATCACTTAGCTGGTTACATAGTTTACCCTATTGCTTATTTATTGCTGCACTGCATTTATTTTGGCTTGTATTTTCTGTACCTTGCTGTCCCCTGAGGACCTGGATCCGGATTATGTCCCCAGGTATAGCCGAAGAGATCTATCCAGAGATATACCGTACAGGAGCACTTCCAGGAGCTGTACCAGGACCGGAAGACGAGCTCGCACCAGAGGACTTCTCCTGAGCATTGGCCGTATGTAGTCAGTTATTTCTATTTCCAGTTGTTTATTTCCTGTCTATTGTATCTGTTGTACCAGACATATTCTCGGATTGTTTCCCGAGATATTTATTGAGATCAGCTTATTTTATTTGTATTACCCTGTCTTTATCTGTGATTATCTGTTGTGGATGAGATTAGAATAACCTGAGTTTTGTAACATTTTACTGCTAGACTACAGCTTAAGCATGCCCTGATGGATCCATTAAATTGGGTTGTCCATCGGTGCGTGCTGCTGGCCATTGCTCACGTGCTCAGTCCCTCAGCATTTTGGGACTGGTGCGTGACATGGTTTTTGTGGTGGCCCATGCAGGTCTTCGACTAAATCGTTCGGTTTTAACTCAGGGATCGAACAGGCCTGCAATAAAGCTAGGATAAGCTTTAGGATCTCATCCACCTGCTTGAATCGTTCTTGATATCTATTCGAATTAAATTATTAACTTGCATCCTGCCTTGATTCCTGTGCGCCTCTTATCGTTTGTATTTGATACAGGAAAATGGACCCACAAGCCAGCAACGAGGCTCATGAAGAAATACCGCAACCCGTTGTGGTTACCCAAGAAGACGATGTGATACCAGTCGGTGAAGGCCAATCATCACAAGGCAGTCAAGCAAGTCAGCCTGCCTCAATAATCCATCAAGATGGCGTTCCACCCTCAACGCAGCCTACTCCACTGATGCCTTCCTTCCCATTGGGACCACCTATGGACGAACAGCAGATGTTTCGCATGTTCTACATAATGATGCAAGCCTATCAAAGGGTGCAACAAGAAGCTCAACAAAATCAATCGGAGAACTCCATCGATAGAACTAGCTCGGAGTCACTGAGGCCAAACAGTTCAAATGCAACCGCCTTCGACGAGGACGTCCTTACTGCAGCAAGACCCGTGGAGTGCACCACAAGGATCGAGTCCAGCCAAAAGCGGCCGTATGCGTCAGCACCGGACCAATCACAACAAGAAAGAGCTGCAAAGCGACCACAGATACATCCACTACAAAGAACAGCGTCAGGAGCCTCATTCCTTCCTACTTGTCACTACTGTGGTAATGTAGGCTACATCGCTAAAGAATGCCGACGCAGACTGGGACAATGTCTATCTTGTGGATCCCAGAAGCATTCGGTAAGGGATTGTCCAGAACATCGAGAGAAACCAGTGGTGATTCACCAACCAGCCACATCAACACCAGCAGGAACACCACAGGAAGGAACTCCAAAGAAGCACCAGCCACCCGAAGCGTCTCCGCAAGTACAGCCCACTTGTCTATATTGTCACAAGCAAGGCCACATTGAGAGCGGGTGCAGACGTAAGTTGGGATTATGCCTGATTTGCGGAACCAATGAACACTTGGCCAAGGATTGTCCCCAACATCGGGAGAAAGGATTGACGAATCTTCAAGCCCCAGCTGGAGTACCACAGGCAGAAATTGCAAGGAAGTCTCACGTACACCAGCCACCAGAAGCATCTCCACAGGCAATACCTGTCTGTCCATATTGTCACCGGCGAGGCCACACTGAGGACGAGTGCAGACGAAAGAAGGGATTATGCATAGCTTGCGGATCCAGTCAGCATTCATTCAAAGAATGCCCTGAGCGTCGAGACAGAGTACCAACAGGTAACCAGCAAGTGTTACCAGCACCACGGTTAGCCTCTCCAGCATTGCAAGCTTCACCAATACCGAGGCCACCCTTGGTAACCCAGGCAACACTCTTCCAACAGACTCAACAGCAGCAGAGGAAGCAACTGCAAGGACACGGACAAGCTCCAGCGAAGACCGTGGAGAACGTGCCGACTCGTGGAATAGCCAATGCGAGTAAGTAATTTATATTTATCCGTTTCTAGTCTTGTTTTAGCTCGTGCCCGTTGGTTCGTGACCTCAGCCCCAACCTAGTAATTTGCAACTTGTTAATAATAACCTGGTTTTCATAAAAGTTGTAATTTTCTTGCTTTAACTAGATTTCTCTGGAAGTGCATAACTTTCATTGTCAGGGAAACGGTATTTCCCTGAGTATCTTGTGATGTGTTTTCAAACGATGTTGCGACCGCGTCATCTCTGTTGACCGGTTATTCTTTGATTGCGAGGACGCAATCCTCTTAAGGGGGATAGATTGTAAACCCCCTGATTTTTTCAAAATTTTAAAACTTGGAATTTTCACAATTTTCTAGAATTTTCTGGGATTTTTCTGTAAATTAAAAACAGGGTTTTAATATTTAAATGATTTTTCATTGATATTAAACAGTATTAAAATATTATGAAAATAATATTTTTGGGTGTAAAATGAAAAACTGGACTTAGGACAATTTTTCTAGAATTTATCGGACCCCGGACCTATTTTTAAAGGCCTAAAAAGTATTTTATTATTTATTTAATTAATTAATTAATTTACTGATAATTATTATTATTATTATTATTATTATTATATAAATACCCAGCCCAACCCAATAGTCCGGCCCGGCCCAGCTCAACCCGAGCCCAGCCCCTAGCGGGTCGGGTCGGATCCGCCAGACCCGATCCGGACCCGCAACCCGACCCGCCCCCTCTCTCTCCCCCACGACTCCCTCTCTCCCCGTGCCTGCCGCGTCCGGCGCCGCTCCGCCCGCCTCGCGCCGCGCTGCCCCCCACGACGCCCCCTCCTCCGCCTCCCACGGCCACGCCACCTCCCCCAGCCCCCTATAAACCCCCCTCTCGTCGAGCCCCACCATCAGCTACCCCCTCCTCCGCCGTACCCCGACGCCGCCTCGCCAACGACCTCCGCGCCTCGCCGTCAGCTCCTCCGCTCCTCTTCTCCTTCCCCGACGCTACCCAGCCACCGTCGAGCAACGCCGACGACGAACAGCCGCAGCGAGCAGCCCCCGCGCCGCCTCCAGCTCCGCCGCGAGCCCGCAGCCGCCTCGCCGCGTCGTCCCCGGCCCCCAACCGCCGTAGCCAGCCCCCCCACGCCGCCGTCTCCGCCGCCCTCGCCGGAATTCCCAAGCCAGACCCTAACCCTAACCCTAATTCTGTCCTGTGTCCGACACGAGTCGGACACGTGTCGGACACGGTTCGACCCTGATTTTCGGGTCCCCTTCAGGTGCATGTAACTTTTTGCTCGTAGCTCCGTTTTCGATTCCGTAAATTGCGTTGCGAAGCCTGTATGACCCTCTCGGTGCCCGGATAAACCGTTCGGGGCATCGCGTCCTGTGGTGATCGCACACCGCGATCCAAAAACAGGAAAAACCAGACCCTGTTTTACCCCAGAACCGAGTACGCCCCGCCAAACGGGACGACTTGGTTGCGCGCGGTCTTCACAGATACGCGCACCTCGTCGATACGGACGTGTGGGATTTCGCCGAAGTCGATTCGGGGGTGCGTGCACCCCGGAATCAACGCGTATCCGCGGACATCGCCCCGTATCCGCCTTTTCTGCAATTCGACCTAACTTTGTGTACACACGTCGGATCGAGACGAAACTTGCGCCATCGGACTCGTAGCGATACGCTGGTCCTGTGGGTCAAGTTTGGTTCGATTCTGAGAACGTTGACGAAATCGCGTGTCGTGGGCCCCACAGGCCCCGCTCGACGGGCGATTTTGTGATCGGCTCATCGGAATCCAATTCTAAAAGTTTTGTTGGGTTCGTATCATCGTTTCTGACCTGTTGACACTAAGTTTGGTGAATTTGGAGACCTTTGACCTTGACACATTTTTCGGTGCAAAGCGGGCCCACCTGTGGACCCCGTTCTGACCCGAAATTGTCGTTTTTGCCCTTGTCTCCAAATTGGACTCAAGGACAGGCGTTTCTAGATGATTGATATTTTCTGGATCTGATGGTGATGTTTGTTTCAGTAACCGGAGTACCGCCTGCAATTTCCGCCGAAGTCAGAACTGCAAACATAGTCGGAACCACAGGCAAGTGTACCTCGCCAAAACTTGCAGTCTTTGCTAAATATTCCTTGGCTTAGTTATATATCAGAGGGCAAGTATACCTTGCCAACTTTACAGTCTTATTGTATATTTCCTTGTTTTAATTATAACTGTTGTACATGCTTAACCTAGGACCGTGTGACGTACTTAGCGTCCGATCATAGTCGGGTGCCAACACTGTGCGCGATGTTGTGTACGCCATTTAGAGATGGACATTCGATACCCTTACTCTTGGTACTTGTCCTATCAAGTACAACAGAACCCAGGACACTTGACACTATTCATGGACAGGATCTTTTTGAGATATTCATGGTGATTCTGTATAGGATACAGACTTTATGACATTGACATTATGTTCCTAGATACTATATGACTTGTTGCATTAGATATGATCTTATGTGACATGGACATGGGGCCACATGGACATGGGAAGTGTGATTACATTGGGTGGGGAGAGACACACAGGCTACAGGCTGTTTTCAAATATATATACTATTAGTGTGAGGTCGTAGACTCTCCAGCAGAGCTAGACCCTTTACGTGTTACTACTGCTGCCGGCTCCCCGACACAGAGCTGGTAGTGGCTCAGCCTGAGTTCTAGTGATGCTCTCAACTTGCATTTATCACTTAGCTGGTTATATAGTTTACCCTATTGCTTATTTATTGCTGCACTACATTTATTTTGGCTTGTATTTTCTGTACCTTGCTGTCCCCTGAGGACCTGGATCCGGATTATGTCCCCAGGTATAGCCGAAGAGATCTATCCAGAGATATACCGTACAGGAGCACTTCCAGGAGCTGTACCAGGACCGGAAGACGAGCTCGCACCAGAGGACTTCTCCTGAGCATTGGCCGTATATAGTCAGTTATTTCTATTTCCAGTTATTTATTTCCTGTCTATTGTATCTGTTGTACCAGACATATTCTCGGATTATTTCTCGAGATATTTATTGAGATCAGCTTATTTTATTTGCATTACCCTGTCTTTATCTGTGATTATCTGTTGTGGATGAGATTAGAATAACCTGAGTCTTGTAACATTTTACTGCTAAACTACAGCTTAAGCATGCCCTGATGGATCCATTAAATTGGGTTGTCCATCGGTGCGTGCTGCTGGCCATTGCTCACGTGCTCAGTCCCTCGGCATTTTGGGACTGGGGCGTGACATAGCCCTCGGCCCCGACGAGCTCAACCACCACTCCCCGCCTCCTCCTTCAGCCCCTCATTTCCCCTCGACCCAGCCCCGCAGAAACCTCCCCCGACCCAGCTCCGCTGACCCCGCTGCCTCCGGACAGCGACGCCCCCAGCCTCTCCTGCGCCGCCCTCTAGCACCTCCGCCGACGTCCCAGCGGCTCCGCCTCGCTCCAGGCCACCCTCCTCAGCCCTCATCCGGCCTCCCCTGACCGCATATACCTCTCCCCGATCTCCTCTTCTGTCCAGAGCCGCTGCCGGCCGCCTGAGCCCTAGCTGACGCCTCCGGACCTCGCCGCCCGGCCGCCCTGGACCTCCCCGAGCTCTCACCGACCTCAGCCGACCAGAACCCCCGCTCCCAGCGGCCTGACACGGATGCCCTAGCTCGGACACGGTAGACACGTGTCGGACACGCGTCGGACCCGAAGATTACGTTGTTTTCAAGCCCTGTTCAGGTACTTGTAACTTCTTGCTCGTAGCTCTGTTTTCGATTCCGTCAGTTGCATCGCGTAGCCTGTATGACCCCCTCAGTGCCCGTGCAACCCGCTCGGTGCATCGCGTCCTGTGGTGATCGTGAACCGCGATCCAAAAACAGAAAAACTAACGCCTTGTTCACCCTGGAACTGAGTACGCCCCGCCAAACGGGATGACTTGGTCGCGTGCGGTCTTTACAGATACGTGCGCGTCATCGATACGGACGTGTGGGATTTTGCAGAAGCTGATTCGGATGTGCGTGCACACCGAAATCAGTGCGTATCCGCGGACAACGCCCCGTATCTGACTTTTCTGAATCTCGCTGTAACTTAGTGTACACACGTCGGATCAAGACGAAACTTGCGCCATCGGACTCGTAGCAATACGCTGGTCCTGTGAGCCAAGTTTGGTTCGATTCTGAGAACGTTGACAAAATCGCGTGTCGTGGGCCCCACAGGCTCCATTCGACGGGCGATTTTGTGATCGGCTCATCGGAATCCAATTCTGAAAGTTCCGTTGGGTTCGTATCATCGTTCCTGACCTGTTGACACTAAGTTAGACAGATTTGGAGATCTTTGACCCTGACGCATTTTTCGGTGCAAAGCGGCCCACATTTGGACCCCGCCTTGACCCGAAAATGTTATTTTTGCCCTTGTCTCCAAATTGGACTCAAGGACAGGCATTTTTAGCTGATTAATATCTTCTGGATCTGATGGTAATTTTTGTTTCAGCAACCGGAGTACTGCCTGCAATTCTCGCTGAAGCCAGAGCTACACTTGGAGCTGAAAACCCAGGCAAGTGTACCTTGCCAATCTCTGCAGTTTTTGCTATTTATTTTCTTGACATATATACTTGTTTTACATGCTTGACCTAGGACCGTATGACTTACTTAGCGTCCGATTACAGTCGGGTGCCAACACCGTACTCGGTGTTGTGTAAAGTCATCTAGAGATGGATACCGAGACCCTATACTTCTCGTACTTGCCATATCAGGTACATTATACCCAGGACATCTGACACAAATCATGATCAGAATCTTCCTGAAATATTCAAGGTGATTCTGTGTAGGTTGCAGGATTTATGACATAGACAGGATATTCCTAGACATTATATTCATAGACATAGTATGACTCACTGCATTAGATATAATCTCACATAATATGGACATGAGACGTGTGGTTACATTGGGTGGGGAGAGACACACAGGCTACAGGCTGATTATATATATATAAAATCCATAGTAAACACATAGTAAAACTCATAGTATAACTGCTACCGGCTCCCCGACACAGAGCTTGTAGTGGTATCAGCCTAAGTTCTAGTGATGCTCTCAACTGTATTTCACATAGGTGGTTATATAGTTGACCTTATTGTTTCATTATTTGCTTTACTGCATTTATTTGGCTTGAGCTTTCTTGTACCTTGCAATGTCCCCTGAGGACCTGGATCCGGATTATGTCTCCAGGATTTGCAGACGAGGTTTATCCAGAGGTATACGGAACAGGTGCACTTCATGGAACAGTACCAGTACCTGAGGACGAGGTGATCGCTGATGACTTCTCCTGAACAACTGCTTCTTCATGCTCAGTTATTATGGCAAATAGACTTTCTTTCCTGTTTAATTAAACTCTTTATTTCCTGTTGATGAGAACATTGTATCAGACTTTATATCGGGTTGTTCTCCGATTTTATTTACTTTGACTGGTTGTTGTTTAAAATTTCTTTTGCTGATATTGCTATCTTTATTCTGTGGATGAGAATAGTAAAACCCTGACTGATGTAATACAGCTTAAGTATGCCCCGATGGATCCATTAAATTGGGTTGTCCATTGGTGTGTGCTGCTGGCCATTGCCACGTGTCTAGTCCCTTGGTATTTTGGGACTGGGGCGTGACATAGTTTTTGTGGTGGCCCATGCAGGTCAAGGACTAAATTGTTCGGTTTCAACTTAGGGACCGAACAGGCCTGCAATAAGAATATGATAAGTTTTTTTTAGGATCTCATCCACTTGCTTAAAACGTTCTTGATATCTGTATCGTAATCGAATTAATTTTTGACTTGCATCTTGCCTTGAATCCTGTGCGCTTCTTATATTTTATTTTTGATGCAGAGTAATGGATCCAAGAAGCGGAGACGAAAATCCCTTGAGTACACCACACGATGCTGTGGTTACTTATGATGAAGGAGTGACACCCGAAGACCGAGGATAATCTTCTCAAGGAGCCCAGCAAAATTCAAGGTTCCGGCGTGATGACATTCTGCCACCTCCACAGTTCGTTCCACCGATGCCCGTATTCCAACAAGGGCAACCTATAGACGGGCAGGAGATATTTCAAATGATCTACGCAATGATGCAAGCCCAACAACAAATTCATCAGGAGACTCAGCGTCACGAGGCGGAGTACTTGAGGACCAGCCTAGTAACCGCATTGCAGCAAGTGAACCCACAAGCTAGGCGACCAGCAACGGGGTCTATCACCGATTTTTGTCAACTCAAGCCCCGTACCTTTTCGGGCAAAGAAGGACCAACCGAAGTGCATGAGTGGCTCACCAACATACAACACCAGTTGGAAGCAGCTGAGCTTCCAAGAGAACGTTGGATGACCGCCGTTAGAATGTAGTTGACGGACAATGCTCATCACTGGTGGCTATCTGAAGAGACCAGGCTCGGACCAGACCGAGTCACTTGGGAAGAGTTCTCCAGACTCTTTAAGGAGATGTACATTCCGTCTATCGCTCGATCAGAACTTCGGGACAAGTTCAATCGTCTCATTCAGAGCAGCATGACAGTGGAGGAGTACAACGCAGAATTCATTCGTCTAAGTCGCTTCGCCCCTACTTTGATCCCAACGGAAGAAGAGAAGGCTGAGAAATTCTTCGACGGACTAAACTTCGAGCTGCAGAGACTCATTGGATCCGTCGCACCTATCTCTTACTCGGACGTTCTCGCTGCAGCCCGACGCATGAAACGCGTCACCAGGAGAGAGACCAGTCTGAAACGGTCTTCCACATCAGCCAAAGCACCACAAGAAGAAGCTGCAAAGAGGCCTCATATACACCAGTCACCCAGAGCCTCTCCGCAGACATTACCTACATGTCAATACTGTGGCAAGGTAGGCCATACTGAGAAGGACTGCAGACGCAAGTTAGGATTATGCTTGATTTGCGAAACCAATCAACACTTAGCCAAGGATTGTCCTTATCATCGAGGAGGAGCACCAAGGGCAAACCAACAAGCTCTACCAGCACCAGGAGGGTATCAACCAAGGCCACCCTTGGCACCACAAGCAGCACTCTTCCAACAAGCCCAACAGCAGCAGAGGAATCCCCCACAAGGACGCGGACAAGCTTTCGTGATGACTTTGGAAGATGCGCAGAACCAAGGAGTAGCTAATGCGCGTAAGTTTCTATAGTTTTCTGTTTCTGTTATTGCTATAGTTCGTGCCTGCTGGTTCGTGACCCTAGACTTAACCTGATAATTTTAACTTGTTAATAATAGATAACCTAGTGATCACTTAGTAATTTTGAACTTGCAAATAATTTAGAATGTTAACCTGATATGTTTTTGAAAGATAACCTGGTTTCTAAAAACTGAAATTTCTTAGATTTCCCACATTTGGGAAATTGTATAATTTTTAATGCTTAGGGAAATAATTTTTCCTAGGTATTACTCTCAACCTTGATTCTCTTTGATTTTGATGTGCTTCGAACAATATTTGCAACCGTGTCATCTCTGTTGACCGGTTATTCTTTGATTGCGAGGACGCAATCCTCTTAAGGGGGTAGATTGTAATCCCCCTGATTTTCAAAATTTGATAAATTGGATTTTTCATAATTTTCTGATATTTTCTAGGATTTTTCTGTAATTAAATTCAAGTGTTTTAATTATTAAATGATATTTAAATGATAATAAATAATATTAAAATATTATTAAAATAATATTTTATGGTGTAAAATGAAAATCTAGACATAGGGTAATTTTCCGAAAATTTATTGGACACCGGAAGTATTTTTAAAATCCTAAAAACTATTTTATAATTAAAACCAAATTGAACCCTAATTAAATCGGGTTTATTTTAGACTAAACCAATATAAACCAAACCCATATAAAACCGAACCCGGCCCAACCTCTTAGCGGGTCGGATCCGGGTCAGACCCGACCAGCCTACCCTACCCGACCCGGGTGCTACAGTACACCCTCTTCCCCCGACCATGCCGCTTCCGCGCCGCTCCGGCCGTTACGCCGGCGACCGCCTCACCTTCCTCTCCCCTCTCTGTAACTGCCGCCGACCGCCGACCTTCCCCTCCCCTCACCGGCCGACGCACTGTCTCCCCGCTCCGCCCTATATAAAGCCCTATTCCCTTTCTTCTCCGGCTAGAAATCCCAAACTCCGGCCAACCCTCTCCCAGTCCCGCCATCCCAGCGGCTTAGCCCTCGGCCCCGACGAGCTCAACCACCACTCCCCGCCTCCTCCCTCAGCCCCGCATTTCCCCTCGACCCAGCCCCGCAGAAACCTCCCCCGACCCCGCTTCGCTGACCCCGCTGCCTCCGGACAGCGACGCCCCCAGCCTCTCCGACGCCGCCCTCTAGCACCTTCGCCGACGTCCCAGCGGCTCCACCTCGCTCCAGGCCACCCTCCTCAGCCCTCCTCCGGCCTCCCCTGACCGCAGATACCTCTCCCCGATCTCCTCTTCCGTCTAGAGCCGCTGCCGGCCGCCTGAGCCCTAGCTGACACCTCTGGACCTCGCCGCCCGGCCGCCCTGGACCTCCCCGAGCTCTCGTCGACCTCAGCCGACCAGAACCACCGCTCCCAGCGGCCTGAGACGGATGCCCTAGCTCGGACACGGTAGACACGTGTCGGACACGCGTCGGACATGAAGATTACGTTATTTTTAAGCCCTGTTCAGGTACTTATAACTTCTTGCTCGTAGCTCTATTTTTGATTCCGTCAGTTGCATCGCGTAGCCTGCATGACCCCCTCGGTGCCCGTGCAACCCGCTCGGTGCATCGCGTCCTGTGGTGATCGTGAACCGTGATCCAAAAACAGGAAAACCAACGCCCTGTTCACCCCGGAACTGAGTACGCCCCGCCAAACGGGATGACTTGGTTGCGTGCGTTCTTCACAGATTGGTGCGCGTCATCGATACGGACATGTGCGATTTCACAGAAGCTGATTCGGATGTGCGTGCACACCGGAATCAGTGCGTATCCGCGGACAATGCCCCGTATTTGACCTTTCTGAATCTCGTTGTAACTTAGTGTACACACGTCGGATCGAGACGAAACTTGCGCCATCGGACTCGTAGCAATACGCTGGTCCTGTGAGCCAAGTTTGGTTCGATTCTGAGAATGTTGACAAAATTGCGTGTCGTGGGCTCCACAAGCTCCACTCGACGGGCGATTTTGTGATCGGCTCATCAGAATCCAATTCTGAAAGTTCTATTGGGTTCGTATCATCGTTCCTGACCTGTTGACACTAAGTTGGATCATCGTTCCTGACCTGTTGACACTAAGTTGGACAGATTTGGAGACCTTTGATCCTGACGTGTTTTTTGGTGCAAAGCGGCCCATATTTGGACCCCGTCTTGACCCGAAAATGTCATTTTTGCCCTTGTCTCCAAATTGGACTCATGGACAGACGTTTCTAGCTGATTAATATCTTCTGGATCTGATGGTGATGTTTGTTTCAGCAACCGGAGTACTGCCTGCAATTTCCGCTGAAGCCAGAGCTACACTTGGAGCTGAAAACCCAAGCAAGTGTACCTTGCCAATCTCTGCAGTTTTTGCTATTTATTTCCTTGACATATATACTTATTTTACATGCTTGACCTAGGACCGTGTGACTTACTTAGCGTCCGATTACAGTCGGGTGCCAACACCGTACTCGGTGTTGTGTAAAGTCATCTAGAGATGGATACCGAGACCCTATACTTCTCGTACTTGCCATATCAGGTACATTATACCCAGGACATCTGACACAAATTATGATCAGAATCTTCCTGAAATATTCAAAGTGATTCTGTGTAGGTTGCAGGATTTATGACATAGACAGGATATTCCTAGACATTATATTCATAGACATAGTATGACTCACTGCATTAGATATAATCTCACGTAACATGGACATGAGACGTGTGGTTACATTGGGTGGGGAGAGACACACAGGCTACAGGCTGATTATATATATATAAAATCCATAGTAAACACATAGTAAAACTCATAGTATAACTGCTACCGGCTCCCCGACACAGAGCTTGTAGTGGTATCAGCCTAAGTTCTAGTGATGCTCTCAACTGCATTTCACATAGGTGGTTATATAGTTGACCTTATTGTTTCATTATTTGCTTTACTGCATTTATTTGTCTTGAGCTTTCTTGTACCTTGCAATGTCCCCTGAGGACCTGGATCCGGATTATGTCCCCAGGATTTGCAGACGAGGTTTATCCAGAGGTATACGGAACAGGTGCACTTCACGGAACAGTACCAGTACCTGAGGACGAGGTGATCGCTGAGGACTTCTCCTGAACAACTGCTTCTTCATGCTCAGTTATTATGGCAAATAGACTTTCTTTCCTGTTTAATTAAACTCTTTATTTCCTGTTGATGAGAACATTGTATTAGACTTTATATCGGGTTGTTCCCCGATTTTATTTACTTTGACTGGTTGTTGTTTAAAATTTCTTTTGCTGATATTGCTATCTTTATTCTGTGGATGAGAATAGTAAAACCCTGACTGATGTAATACAGCTTAAGTATGCCCTGATGGATCCATTAAATTGGGTTGTCCATCGGTGCGTGCTGCTGGCCATTGCCACGTGTCTAGTCCCTTGGTATTTTGGGACTGGGGCGTGACATGTTCTGACGTTGTTATCATTTTGTAGGCAACAGGTGCCTTTAGGAACAACAAAACTCATATATTATTCTTAAATCTAATCATTACATTTTCTTTTTCAAATGGCTCCATGCACGATCGAACAACATTTTTCCTGGAATATCCCCTAGCAGCAAATTTGGATTCGTATGTCCTGAAATAGATGGATATGTATGGCACCAATATATTGAATGAACTAGATTTACCTGTTTGTGTTGGTGTTTTCCACTTGGCTTTGGGATATCGACTTCCGCGAACAAAGTAACTTTTTCCTATATATATAAGTACATACATTATACATACTATTTTTTTTTATGAATAGAAATACATGTATCTACTTATTGTAATTTTGTCTCTGCTCGAAATTTCTCTCTCATTTTTCGGACATTTTCTAGGTACAGAAGGAACAACTATAAATACCACCACGTATAGTCATCACACTCATTTTTTTATTTGCTTATGTGGGCATAATTGATCAATGAGACATAATATTAGAGTTGTTGTCTCAATTGACTAGAAAGGTACCTTTTTATATATCTTCTTCTTCTTCTTCTTAATCTTAATCTTCTTCTTCTTTTTTATACCGCTACCAAATTTGTAAATTCGAGTAGAGTCCATTTTTGTTCGCCTACCAAAACTAGGATGAATGTTCATCATTCTTCTGAAGGGTTGCCACGTGTCATTTTTATTCAAACTAAAACCATTTTGGAAGTGGTTTAGGGAACATCCACACTAATTTTAACTAGTGGTTTCACACGAGGCAATTCCTGAGTAGAAGGACAAACATCCAAGCTAGTTTTGATGGGTGAACAAAAAATGGACTCGATTCGAGTGCTTAAAGGGGGTGCGAGACATAAATCAGTCCAACACCAATATGATAATGTTCAGGTTTTATAGTTGGTTATGTTGCAAAGGCGTATATAGTACACAAAACTATCCGATTTGATGGCACAAACACAGTCATTTATTTTGGCATATCATACTGTATTTTGGAATGTGTATATTATATCAAGCACGACACATAAAGCGTTGATCTTTGGAGTGTCCTTTTTATGGGCTTTCGCAATTCAACTTATCAATGCCTTCTCTTATTGACTGTGTTGCACGGATACTGATATGACAGGATATATATATATTTACAACGTCGACAAGGATTGGGTACAACGATTCTTGTTTGACGGTGTATCTTATTTTTGATGTATTTATAGTACTTAATTACTTATGACACGAAGATGAGTTGATGTGGTTTGTGCCAAATTGAATTGAAACTAATGAATTTTGTTGACGCATGCATGAATAGGATCAATCTTAAAGCGGGATTCTGGAAGTTCAAAATATACGAAACAACATAATGGCGTCGACTCTGCTAGCGTCTACCGCGATAATGCTGTGCTCGCTGGTGGCCATGCTTATGACAGACACCGGTAGGGGAGGAGAGTCGAAGCTCCTCGTGACCAGTACTGTTGCTCCATATGCTGCAATTAACAGTAGTACTACCCACACGAACTTCTTCCTGAAGTCGCTCTTCATACTCTCGTGCTTCCTGGTAGCGTTCCTAATGAACGTGCAGTCAATCCGGTACTACAACCATGCGTGCATACTCATTAACACGAAGAGGTCGTCGTCCCTGACGTCAGAGTATGTGGCAGGGATGGTGAACCGCAGGAGCTACTTCTGGTCGATAGGGCTCAGGGCTTTCTACTTCTCCTTCCCTCTCTTCCTCTGGATCTTTGGCTCGGTGCCAATGTGCATGCACTGTGTCGCTCTCGTCTTCATGCTCAATGTGACCGACGTCCCATTCCATGGGATGGTAGCTCCGTCACAGAAAGGGGATGAGGAGGACGAGGTTCATGATTTCGTAGGAAACAATATTGTCACCGAGGATACTGCTTTAAGAGTAAGGATACCCTTCTCGTGATTAGGCAATCGTTGCTAAACATTTCATATTTACCAACGCAAATACTTGTTCATCGCTAAAAGAATCTTTAGCCAACATTTTTTTAAAATGCTACTGAGGGATATTTCTTATATCTCAGTGACCTAAGTGGATGTATTGAAATAATAATTTTTTATTTTTATTTTTTAGGTATAAGTAATTTGCAAGTTTTGTTTACTGCATGTTCTGACGTTGTATCATTTTGTAGGCAACAGGTGCCTTTAGGAACAAAAAAACTCATATATTATTCTTAAATATAATCATTACATTTTCTTTTTCGAATGGCTCCATGTACGATCGAACAACATTTTTCCTAGAATATCCTCTAGCAGCAAATTTGGATTCATGTCCTGGAATAGATGGAAATATATGGCACCGATATGTTGAATAAAGCAGATTTACTTGTTTGTGTTGGTATTTTTCACTTGGCTTTGGGAGTTTTTGTCCCACATTGAAAAACTACCAATGTATATATCTCAATATATAGCTATGCTTAGTATTGGTATATGCACATGGGGTGGAGGCCCATGTGGGTTGA
Source organism: Iris macrosiphon (assembly GCA_036927795.1). NCBI lineage: Eukaryota > Viridiplantae > Streptophyta > Magnoliopsida > Asparagales > Iridaceae > Iris > Iris macrosiphon. The sequence continues at coordinate 5,276,026 of JAYESA010000010.1, forward strand.
CTTTCCTAGAGGGATTAAGTGTGAACCCCATTATGACAATCTTTGTTTTGTCACCACCTTTGGAAAGTTTCTCTTAGGAGCTAAGCCCCGCACAAAAACGTGTCACGACCCGCACCTGGTATAGGGACACGAGTACGTGGATACGTCCAGTCTACGCCGCAGCATCGGCGGTAGAATGTTGTCTAGGTCAACAATAGTATCTAATCATCTCACACAATATATAAGGGTACCTGCCAGTAATTTCTCAACTCTAAGAGGGATTAAGTGTGATCCCCATTATGACAATATTTGTTTTGTCACCACCTTTGCAAAGTTTTCCTTAGGTGCTAAGTCCCGCACAAAAATGTGTCACGATCCGTACCCGGTGTAGGGGCACGAGTACGTGGGTACTTCCAGCCTACGCCGCAGCATCAGTGATAGAATATTTTCTAGGTCAACAATATTATCTAATCATCTCACACAATATATAAGGGTACCTGCAGTAATATCTCAACTCCAATTGGAGGGGAATATAATGGTATAATTATAATGGATACTCAATCACAATATAAACTAGAGATAGATAAAGGAACGATATGGAATAGAAGAAAGAGGCACAAAAGTCATAATACAATACATCAAAGACTAATAGTCTAGCTACAACACAAATCTCAAATAATATAATTATGACAATGCCTAAAACTGAAATATATATACAATATGCTAAAGGAAATCTAAGTTGCCACCGTAGCCGGTACTAAATCCTCTGGCGGCTACCAGGATCGCCATCTTGTGGCCCATAATAGGTGGGACACATATCCTCTAACCACTCATCTGAAAAATATAACCAGTCAGGATTGGAGCAAAGTACAACCCAATAGCAGTTCAATTAATTGGTAATGACTATAAACAGAAATAGAGAATGTAATACAAGATGAGAAATAATAAACAATATCGTATTACGGTAGGAGAGACAGATAAAGTAGAATAATATGGTATAAACTGATCACGATGAAATAGAATGAAGACTTGGAATAGAATATTGTGAAGAACTGTAACTATACTAAGTGTTTGAAATACTAGTTAGATATGTGATTGGCTTGGGTTGAACATTGTCTACTTAACGTTGGATAAACACTGTCTAACTTAAACATTAAACATTGAACATTGATCACATATCTAGCTAACACTTTCCTTTTTCTCGACTAGTACAATGGATCCAACCATGACATGTTACGATACAAGATACTCAAGGCAATATAAAATATTAAACATTGAACATTGAGCTTTGAACATTGAACATTGTCTAATATTAAACATTGTTTAATAACCATATGAGAAGACGAAGAACAATAAAACAAGAATAACATCCCATGACTGAAGATCCATATGTATACTAGTCCGTGTACTAATGTGTCAGGAATCAAGTAATATATTTCTAAATACTTGCATTATAGTAATTATCAAATAATAAAAACTATCAAAGAATGTACTCACCTGTAATCCTGAGCAAAGTATGAGGATCAATGTCCACAATGGAGTCACAAGGTCCTAAATAGGAAATAATAGTGTTAATTGGTGAATAGAAAATATATGCATGATTTACTAACTAATGTTGATGTTTCTAGGCCATGTCTAAGTCCATACTAGTTTAACTAGGTCAACACCTTACCAAATTAGGTTTTCTAGATCAAAACTAGTCATTACCTTGCTAATACTAAACTTCCAGACTAATACCTTAGCTGTATCACCAATATCTCAACTATGGGTCAATACCTTGGTTAGAACTAGGTTACATTAGCTAATATTAACTAATACTAGGCTACACTAGGTAATATCGAGTCATTCTAGTCCATTTCTAATAGCTATGATAAACTAAACATCAATACTAGATATAGATATATAACTACTTAGCTTATATATTACTAATTATATAATACCTAGTCTATACTCAACACTTAAGCCATTACACCATCACCAAGTTCAGATACCCACTCATACCCCCACTAACTTGGGGTATCTTTAAGTTCTAATATCTAACCTCAACTAGAACTAGAACTGAGACTTCCCCCTAACATTTATTATCTACACTCACTCTCAAATAATACCTCTCTTACCATTATCTTATATTTCTAACATTATTCAAGTCTTAACCATCCCTTGATACCCACATTGTATAGATACCAGGGTATCAGTGCTCCAAACCTTTCAAACTGATACCACTTGCAGTGCACATCTCCCATTGCCCACAGGTACACATACACAAACCTGGGATCAACCTCTTTTTTTTCTCTAATATAACCCATATAGATGCACAAGAGTGATACTCCATTCAACACCAACTCCTCAAGAAACTTATACAATGCACCCATACATTATCTTAGCTATTCCCTAATCTCTAACTTCACTGATACCCAAGTGTATCAGGTCTCAGATACACCCTAACCATAGCGTGATACTCTAAGTATCACTATTACTTCTCCCCTTAACACAACTAGCTATTATGAATCCACCTGAGCACACACACACACACAAGTGACATTGGACACTCACATTAAACTGCAACTGTAGTTGCTATATCTCAACCATACCCTTCAACTATTGTACCAACTATACCCAGGGCACTTGAATCGGGTAGTGCACTGCATGTGTACTGCCTGTGCACCAAGTTGCACATCAACTAAATCTGGGCTGCCTACACCTGAAAGCAGTGCACATAAACTCATCCACACTGTGCTATACAATCCCTTTCATTGCAGTAACCTACAGCACACAAATGCCACACTTACCTATTCCAAAATTGCAGTGAACGTCATACTCAAATGTCTGCCATGCTCCACACAAACACCACCTCTCATCCTACCTATTGTTACACAGTGATGCACACCCAGTCCCAGTATTCTCCCCCTTCCGAATTCTGAACCCAAGCATTCAATGCACTTAACTTGGTTGCTGCAACTAAACACTCAAAACCCTTTTCCAGGTATAGGCACCAACTAATTAGTACAAATTTACAAGGTTAGCTCACTGTTACACAATCCTATAATTCAAATACTCCCCATACACAAATACAACAACACAACAACATGTTATATATATATATATATATATATATATATATATATATATATATATATATATATATATATATATATATATATATATTACCGCCCCCTCCTATCACTAATTACACATGTTTGTTACATAGAATGTTGTTCAAACACCACGTGTCTTGTCACCCAGGTACATGACTGATACTCAGTCCAATACCCCCCCTCCCCCGCACTCGATATCACATGACCTTGTGTATGATCTGTATTGCTCCTCTTGATACACGGGATGCTCCAGTTCTTCCCATACTAATTTTCCCAAACCATGTGCATTCCTGCAACCACAGATACTTGCATTTTACTGATGCTATTGACTGCATACTCCACACTCTCATGCAGTGCACCGATGTGCACTACCTGGCATAATTTAATACTTCTCTAAACATGTATTAGTCCTCACTGATACCTTAATCCATTTTAGAACTTAACTGATATTTGTATCAGTTTCCTCCCACATCTCTCATAATTATATACACAACCAAGTCCTAATTGATACTAAATAACAGTCATCTTGCCTCTTGAATCACACATAATACTATAGGGATATATATATATATATATATATATATATATATATATATATATATATATATATATATATATATATATAGTTAATCATATCTAACATGGATACCAAGACTTAGGCTCATGCTCAAGGGCGCAAAGTATCGCTTTGTTGGCGCACTTTGAATTTAGCACGTCAGCATCGTCGCATGGTGCTCATGCGCTCTTTTCTTGTGCGAGTTTGATGCACGGTTGCTAGCTCGGATGCATGTGTCGTGGCACATGCGGCCTGAAACTTTACGTACATGCGCCATGTGGCCAGGTTGGCATGAGGCTCGGTGCCCATGCGACTCAGTGCGAATGCGGCTCGGTGCCTATGCGGCCAGTTGCCATGCAGCCAGGGGTGCAAGCGTCTCGGTGCCCATGCGGCCTGTGCTCATGCGGCCTGGTCGACATGAGGGAGGGTGCACGAGTTGCATGCACGGTTGCTAGCTCGAACGTATGCTTCGTGGCGCATGCGGCATGGCGCTTTGCTTCCAGGCGCTATGCGGCCAGGTGCGTATGCGACTCGGTGCCATGCGGCTCGGTGTCCATGTGGCCAATTGCCATACGGCCAGGAGCGCATGCAGCTCGGTGCCCATGCGGCCTGTGCTCATGTGGCCAGGGCCTTGCGGCTTGGTCGACATGAGTTAATGTGCTATGTGAAGAGTCTGATGAGGAGGGGACAAGGTTCTGCGTGCAGGCGGCACGATCAGCGCATGCGGCGCGTGGCTCTCTATGCCACGCGGCTGCAGCTTTCGGCGTTTGGCGGCGCTGTCTGCTCTGTGCAGTACAGCGCATATGCGGCGGATGCAGCACGGGCGGTGCCAAGGGATTTGACTCCCAAATTTTGGGGGATCTAGTCGGTCAACGCTTATGCGGCCTAGATTTTTCTCATGTCGCATAGGTGCTGTTTTCTTCTATATATAAAGGACCTTCTCTTTCATTTGAGGTGTGAGAAAACAGATGGAAAACTAAGAATATCATATCATTTGTGGCCAAGAGTGTCTCCCTTCCACATGCTGTTTTTGAGCGTTTTTGAAGGTGACTAGAGCGTGAAGTTCATTTGTGAACTTGCAGGTTCCTGGGGGAATATCGCCTGTACGACGAATCTTGCTTTGGGCAACAGTGGTTTTGACTACCCCAGCAAGGATCTTTTCTTCAGCATTTCCTTTGCTTCGTTCTATCTCATTGTAGTGTGCGAACGTAAAGAGAAGAATATTTTACTTGTTGCTGGTTGTAATCTTCATTTTCTTCGGAGCCAATTTACAATATGTTCTTGGTTCGTGCTTCGTTGGAATCGAGAACTATCATATGCGGAACTCTTGTGTGAATCTCTGATCTCGATAACAACTTAGGTTCCATTAGAGAGCTGGCCTTCGGGTCTCGCTAGCATCTCTGCTGTGGCCTGCGTTCTACCATCTTTGATTTGCCTCGGGAATAACAATCTCAAAGCAAGATCCGAAGAAAGAGGTAGAACATACGATCAAATTTTCTCGGCAACAAGTTTTCATAAACTTGAGAAGATTGACGGGATACACTTCGAATATTTGGATGAAAAAATGAGTCTTTTGTCAAATGTTGAACGTGAGTTGTCAGAACCTACCATTTTCCAGGATGAAGGAGTTAGCGTTTGAAGGACGCGCATTATAAACCCCCTCAACAATATTTTCTTTAGGTAGACTGAATTTGCTGAGAGTTTTGGTTTAGTTCCAGGTTGTCTAAGTATTAGAAATTAGGGATTTTGAAGACTGGTTCTTTAATTAAACTCTTGGTGCACCTTACCGTTGCTACAATATTTGGAGCACAACAGTATATTTACCTTCCAACATTTTTTTGTACTCTTGACCTAGACGAGCCAACCTAGGCACTGGATATTTCTGTCACTCACAAACATACTCCCTTGTGAAGAAGGATGTGACGCGCTTTGTGTCGTAATGCATAACCTGTCAGAGGGTGAAAGCAGAGCATCAGAGGTCAGGCGGAGAAATACAGAATCTTGCTATCCCGGAATGAAAGTGGGACACAAGCATGGATTTCATTATTGGCTTTCCCAGGACACAATGGAGGAACGACACAATCTGGGTCATCGTCGATCGGTTAACCAAGTCAGCATACTTCATTGCCATAAAAAATACTTGGAGCATCGACCGCCTCGCCTAGACCTACCTTGATGAGATAGTTCGGCTGCACGGAGTGCCAGTTTCCATAGTATCAGATCGGGATGGACGATTCCTATCACGATTCTGGAAAAGCCTTCAGTCAGCGATAGGGACCAAGTTGAAGTTCGGCTCAGCCAACCATCCACAGACAGATGGCCAAACAAAACGAGTAAATCAGGTACTAGAAGACATGATGCACCTCTGCATAATCGATTGAAAGTCAAGTTGAGACGTCTACCTGCCGCTGGCCGAATTTGCATACAACAACAGTTATCAATCTAGCATCCAAATAGCTCCGTACGAGGCTCTGTATGGAAGGAAGTGTAGGTCACTAATCGGTTAGAATAAAGCTGGGGAGCGCCAAATCCTTGGGCCAGAACTGGATGAAGAAACAGTCCAAAAGGTTCGGTTGATCCGAGAACGATTAAAGGTAGCACAAAGCCGACAGAAGAGCTATGCCGATATTCATCGTCGCCCCCTTGAGTTCCAAGAGGGTGACTACGTATTTTTAAAGGTCTCGCCCATGAGAGGAGTTACAAGATTTGGGGTGAAAGGGAAGTCTCTCCCAAGATTTGTTGGCCCAATCAAAATTCTCAAACGAGTCACTTCAGTTGCCTATTAAATGGCTTTGCCACCAGCCTTGTCAGAAGTGTATGATATTTTTCATGTGTCATAGCTTAGAAAGTACGTACATGACCCGAACCATGTGGTAGACTTCGGTTAGCTGGATCTGCAGGCGAACTAATCGTACGTCGAATAGATAAAAAAAAAACAATTACGGAATCAGACAGTCTCGTTAGTGCACGTTCTGTGGTGGAACCACTCGGTCGAAGAATCGACCTGGAAACTCGAATCTGACATGAGGGAAAAGTTTTCCTCATTATTCCTTAGGGGTAGGTTCTATTCCTAAGTTTATAGGACAAAACTTTTTGTTAGATGGTTATGATGTAGTGCCCCGTTCCCCCTATTCGGGGAGCGCGGCTAAGAAATACTTGGTATCTTTCATTCGGGACAGATTGAATCAAGATCCTTTCCTCATTATGGATTGGTTTCTTCAGAATCAGGTCCCATATTCAACGGATCGTGCCTCAAGGAAGGACTCGGCGGCAGAGTCGAGAGGGGCCTTTCCGTTGTGCTGGTTTTCTTGCCCGTTTTTGATGCCGCTTGGTTGCTTTCTTGTTGGTTTTATGACTTACGTTTTCTTGAAAGGTTTCGATGGATTTTATTGCCTTCGTTCTTAGGATTTCGTATTTTGTAACGAATCTTTGGAGACCGAAACATGAGATATTGATCAGCTGTTGGTGTGTGCAGGTGATCGGGTAGGCGACGCGCAAGCGGAGTCTTAAAGATCTCCCCTTTTCTCTCCTAGTTCACCAACTTGTGAGTGGCTTTACTTCGATTAGCTCCCTTCTTTCAAGTCTTCATTCTAAATAGATTGACTCATTTGTGTATTCCGATCAAACGATACCAAAACAATAAAATTGAGTCAAAATAAAGAAGAAGTAGACTTAAACACTAATAATGATTGTCACACAGAATTACAAACGATCACATTGATGCGTGCATGTCCGTTATACAGATAACCATTTTGTGCCAATTGTAGTTAGTAATCATTTATCTATAATTGTTCAAGGTATGGTGCAAAAGGGAAATATGATCATTGTGCAAGTAGCGTAGACTATGGGAAATGCATGAAGTTTATTTACTTATATTGCTTGAATATGTGTTTCAATCGATAACTTAGTTGGTTGGGGAGGCATGATCTTGGACAACTTTTATACAAGGGATGTCGTTCTACGAACGGTCGCCGGGATACTGGGACCGCTTCGACCCGGGTAGAACAAATTGCTAGTGTAGTCCTAGCATTGGATGGGTCTGTGCGTCCTCGGAGGGCTAGCTACCCGAGGCGGAATAGCAGCCGACCCATCCCTAGTCCAACCAAGTGATTGCTATGTATATTTAAACTGTACAGACTAACAATGTCTTCGTGGCAGGGAAGGTCTTGGTAAGTTTTGTACAGGTGGTTCAGACGGTACAGGTAAAGTCATCGAGCGGTGGCACATTTGATTATGTCATTTTATTCTATCATATACAAAGAATTGAACTAAGGCAAGATAGAAGGATCACATAATAAAAATATTGCATGCTCATATGAATTTGTTATCGATTTTGGTAAGTTGGGTTAGCTCGCACTCACCGGTACTCTTTGAAGTACTGACCCTCGTTGCAGCAGGTTCTCCGAGCCGAGTCGACGCGGCGATGAGCTGAAGCTTTCTCCAACCCTTCACGAATCTGTGGGCATGTTCGTGCTGTGACTTTTGAAGCCCAAGTACATACTCAAGAAAGGAGCTTGCACTTCCCTTTTGAAGCTCCTAGGCGATGGTGCTGACTCGCACCCAAGGTGTTTTGTGCTTTTGAAATACTAGTAAATGATGTAATGTATGGATCAGCTATCTCATTTTGCGTCCAAGTTGTAAGCCTGTGCGACATTTTCTTACTTTTGGGTCAATAGTCTATAAATATATGTTCATTATCAATAAAGAGGACTTTTCTTTATATCAAGGTGTGATATCTTATTTGCGTACTCTGTTGCATTTGTTCTAAAGTATATCATTATGCCTAGGCCTTATGCACGCGCGCCTTACGCGTGCACGACATCACGCCCGGGGGACGATTATCGACTTAGTAAAATTGGGGCGTGACATATTATATTATGATACATTTTCAGACTTTTTTCTGTACATTAGTAGACTTATTTTCTCTGTGTTTCATATTCTTATGTCTCTGGATGAGATTAGTTACATTACTTATGTTTTAATGTTAGGTTATATCATTGTACATTACAACTTAGGTGCACTCCATTGGGTCCCTTAGATTGGGATGCTCGTCGGAGTGCACCCGCTGGCCAATGCCACGTGGCTCAGTTTTTTATATTTGGAACTGGGGCGTGACACGCATTCCAGTTGGAAGAAAGATTACAAGTTGACCAAGGATTACGTAGTATACGCATAACAAGACTTAACGCATGACAGTTCTTTGCGGTTGGCAAGACTTAGCCGTATATTAGTCTCTTGCGGAATGAAGACTCTTGTCGCATGGCAGACTCTTGGCAGATGGTAGACTCATGGCGCATTGAAGGTTCTGCCGCATGGCCAAGATGGCCGCATAGTATCTTAGGCACATGCAGGACGCATGATAGCTTATGCGCATGCAGGACGCATGGAGGCTTATGTGCATGGCATGACTTGGCACATGGTGGGCTTTGCGCATGAAGGTCACTGCTCTAGACAGGACTTGATGCATGGCTGTAATTGGAGCTTGAAAGCATAACCAATTCGAACCAATATAGCAAGGTATAACTAAAATTTAGTTCTTTTGATTACTTAACTTGGTTGCTATGATTGCGCAGGTTGAGTCATCAAGCGTGGTTACTGACTGGTGGGTAGACACTGATGCATCTGGCCACGCATGCTCTGTGAAAGAGCAGTTCACCAAAGGAGAGCACTATCTCAGAAGAAGGTCTCTATGGCGAATAAGTATCAAGCAGAAGATCTAAGGATCAAGATTATGATTCTGGATTTCCGGCTTGAGGAGGAGATTGCTCTCATTGAGTTGTGACACATCTGACTAAGATATGTCTTTTACAACAAAGATGTCTACTTTAGGGATATCTCCAAGATGTGGGAGTAAGGAGGTGGAGATACGTGATGCATGTGTTCAGACATAAGTAGTCAGGAAGTCGTTTAGACGGATGACTACAAGTACAGATCCTATGGAGCTGGTGCGCTCAGATCTCTGTGACTTCTATTCTCCACAAAGGGCCGGGATAAAGTTTATCACTTCTTTCTTCGATGATTTTTTGGGAAACGCATTCACATATCTTCTCAGAATTGAAGGATGAAGCGTTCGAGAACCTCAGGGACTTCAAGTTTGGAGCTGAACGTTATATCGATCCAAAACTCAATTGACTTAGAAGTTTTCTATACGAAGTACATTGTTCTTTGGATTCACATCGTTTATCTTAGAACATGGAATTGACTATGGAACATGCATCATTCTTTAGATTCACATCGTTCAGCTTAGAACATAAAATTGACTATGGAATGACATCATCGTACTCTCCCAGTATGTTGAAGGTGCAAATAGGAAGGACGAGCAGTTAACAATAATGATGGCTTATATATTGTTGTTCAAAGGACCTTCTAGATTGTCTGTGGGAGAATGTTGCACTTATGGTCATGTCCTTAGTATCGTTCGTCACTTCTGATATAATTCTGGTTCAAAGTCAGATCCACATAAATATCGTTCGATTGTGGTTATTTTTCGGAGGACCGTATCAGCCAGAGTTGTTGGCACTTTTGTAGAAGAAGACATAGTCCAGGAAGGAGTTTCTTTTAAGAGACAACATTTGAACCAGAACTTAAAGAGCAATCTGCTAGAAGAGTCAGGAGATCGAAGGACCAAAAATAATCTTATCACCTATCATATGGAGGTCATGCCACTTACCAATGATAAGACGTTAAAAGATCAGAGACTTAATCTACTAAGAGGAGGCAGTCCATGAAGAGATTGACCCCATAGCAGTACTTGGATGTTGATCTGTCATGCCCCGATTTTGTAGAATCGATAGTCGTCCCCCGGGCATGATGACGTGCGTGCCTAGGATGCACAACGCACAAGGCCAGGATATTTTATATAACGAGCACATATTCAGAGTACGCAGATAATTGAACACAATGTTGAAACATGAAAAAGTTCTCTTTATTGATAATGAACATCTTTTACAAACTCTTGTACTAGTCGGATAATTGTCGCACGGGCTTACAAAAGTGGACGCAAAATGAGATAAATGTCTTGTACATTACATCCGTTTACTAAAATTTTAAAGCTTATAGACACCTTCGGGCAAAACTATCGCCTTTCCACGAAGCTGCATAAGGTAGGTGCACGAGCTCCTGGAACTTCAAAATATGCTTCAACGGCACGAACTGGACGTGCCGGTAGGTGGACTAGATTGGAAAGTCGCTCTAACTTCTTGCAGGATCTCCTTGGTGTGGAAAACCTGTTGCAACGAGGGTCAGTACATCAAAATGCACTGGTGAAGGCGAACTAACCCAACTATACCAATCAATATGTTGTTTATATGAAGCATACAAGTTATTATGTGGTCTTTCTATCTTGCCTTAGTTTATTTTATAAGCAAGCATTAGATATGAAAGTTTACTAATATAAACATGCTACCGTTCGATGACTTTTACCTGCCCGTCTGGCCCACCTGCACAATACTTACCATGACCTTTTCTGCCATGAAGACATAGTTAGTTTGTATAGTTTAAACACATGAGGGGGGTCACCGACATGATACCATAAAGGATGAGTTATAGTCTCGAGAAGAGAATGATATGCAACGCTGGTGGCAAGCCCCGCTACATGACATTCCGTCCTAACAGACGACTATACATATCGTTTCGTCCGGATCGGATCGGTCCCAGTTCCCCGAAGACCGTCCACAGGAACCAGAAACCTTGTGCACAAGTTGTCTGTAACCAAACGGCGTCTAATACTAAGTTATCAAACGGTACAGCTTAAGGCAATACAAGTACGAGACAAGTTATATGGCATGATCTATTTTGCATACTCTCCCTGATCAGTTTATTGCAAAGCAAGGTGTGTTCTATACGTAGAACAATCATAGAAGAAGTATATATATTCTAACTAGAATTGAAGCAAGATAAAGAATATTCTAACTAGAATTGAAGCACGATGAAGAACATTCTGAATGAACTAGCATGCAACAAGATAACCGTTTACAAGTTGATTGACAAGCATAAACTAATCCAAGTCTATTCTATTTTATCTTGACATCTTTTAGTTATTATGGTATCGTTTGTTCGGAACAATCAAGAGAGCAAGATTTTTAGATGTGAAGAATTGGAAGAAGGGTCAACTAAATCAAATTATAGACACTCACAAGTTGGTTGAAGAGAGGAAAGAAAAGAGGTGCTTCAAGACTCCGCTCGCACGACGTCTACTGCACGATCACCTGCATTACCATGAACAAATAATCAATAACTCTTCTACTCTTTTCAAGCTCGAAATAAAATACAGTTCAACGAATGAAAGCAATAAAATCCATCAAAATCGTTCAATAAAATGCAAAATCCGAAAACCAACTTAAAAGCACGAAAGTAATAAGGCGACAGCAAAAACTAGGCAAGAAAACTTGCAGCGGAGAGGTCCCTCTTGACTCTGCTGCTAAGTCCATCCTTGGGGCACGGTCCACTGAATATGAGAATCAATTTCGAAGAAGAAAATCCATAACGAGAAAAAGATCTTGATTCAACCTATCCCGATCGAACGATACCGAGAGTATTCCTTAGCCGCGCTCCCCGAAAAGGGAGAACGGGGGACCACATGATCAATCTGCTTGACGGAGCTAAACCTATCAGATGCTTATATATATCTTGAATATAAGAAAATCGAGCAGACATAACAGTTGAGTTCAAGACCAGGCATATAGCCAAGGGGTTTTCTTTGATACAGGGGACTTAGTTCTTAGGCACCTCATTGAGGGTGTCATATATCAGGATGATGATTGTCGTAGTTACTATTTATAAGCTGATTATTTATCAGATAAAGGGAATACAACAAGTCTTGGAGGAAGACAGACATAAGAAATTCACGGACAAGCGTCAGAATTATTGTCATTCAGGTTTAAAAATGGTCTGCGGGTTGGTGATATCTTAATATGGCCCGAAGCAAATCCCAGGATGTGGCAGAAGGAGTTTGACAAGTAATCTAGTCAAAGTTGTCGCAAGATCAGCAAGACAAATAAGTGTGTATACACAAAGTTCGCTGATAATAAATAAGTCATTTTTTGTATCTATGTGGACGACCTGCTAAATCCCAGCTATGGATATAGAAGTGTAACTAGAACAAAGATGTCCTTTAATCCAGACTCAGGACATGGGATTGCGAATATTATCCTAAGAATATAAGATAATCCGGATGCCAGGTGGGCTTGCTCAGTCACAAGCTCTTTGCATAAGAAGATTGGTCACACGCTTTGGATATCAGAATCGATACTCCTCAGGTGTAACATAAAGATGAAGAAGCCTAATCCAGGGGAAAGCATCAGATAGTTGGTGTACTCGAGCATCATTAGGTGCATGATTCAAGTTGTGAGTACCACCAGGCCTGATATAGCTCTCGATGTAGGGATGCTGAGTCAGTGCACGAGCAGTATGTGTGTTGTTGAATACTGGAAGCTGTGAAGAGGGTCGTCAGAATTCTCAAGTAGACTCAGTAATATATCCGCACTACAGCAGTTATCCAGATATGATGGAAGACTTATGTCACGCCCCAGTCCCAAAATACCGAGGGACTGGAGATACGTGGCAATGGCCAGCAGCACGCACCGATGGATAACCCAATTTAATGGAACCATCAGGGCGTACTTAAGCTGTAAATAAGGTCTACTATACAAGTCACACTAATCTCATCCATAAAGATAAAGTAATAAACTGCATACTGAATGGAAATAAGTAGCAACAACAAATCACAGCAAGTCAGTCGAAGCAACAATCCGACTTAAGTCTGAAATAACTGGCTCTATAGGCCAGGAACAAAAGATATAAACATGAAGTAAATAAATGAGTACTGGGACAGGCACTCAGGAGAAGTCCTCGGCAGTCACCTTGTCTTCAGTGTTCGGTTCAGCTCCAGCAATAGCTTCAGCTCCGGTCCCGTATACCTCGGGATACTGCTCCTCAGCTAGACCTGGGGACATAATCCATTCCAGGTCCTCATTGGACATAGCAAGGCACAAGATAAAACAAGCCAACTGAATAAGCAGTGCAATAAATAAATGAATAGCAGGGTAAACTAAGTAACCATCTATGTGATATGCAAATGAGAGCAACACTAGTACTCAGGCTGAGACCGCTACAAGCTCTGTGTCGGGGAGCCGGTAGCAGTAATAACACGTAAAGGGTCTAGCTCTGCTGGAGAGTCTACAACCTCACAATAATAGTAGATATATATATAGAACAGCATGTAGCCTGTGTGTCTCTCCCCGCCCAATGTAATCACGCAAGCCATGACCATAACGTCTCATGTCCATGTCAGCGGGATTATAACTAATGCAACAAGTCATACTGTCTATAATAAATGTCTCTATCAAGTCCTGTATCCTATACAGAATCACCACGAATATCTCAGGAGGATTCTGTCCATGATAGTGTCAAGTTTCCTGGGTTATAGGGTACTTGATAGGTCAAGTACAAAGTAAGGGAATCGTAAATCCATCTCTAAATGACGAACCCAACACCACGTACGGTGTCGGTACCCGACTATGATCGGACACTAGGTACGTCATACGTTCCCTAGGTTAAGCAGTTTAAATTAGTTTATATGAATTTACACAAGACATCCAACAAAGTATTATTATAGAAAATATGAAAATAAAGACTGCAAGTTTGGCAAGGTGCACTTGCCTGATGTTTGAATTCCACTTAGGTCCTGGTTTCGGGAATTTCCAGAGATGTCTCCGAAAGCTGAAATAAACAGTACCATCACGCTCATAAGGTGTCAAACAGCTAGGATCGCCTGTCCTTGGGTCCAATTTGGAGACAGGGCAAAAACGGCAATTTCGGCCCAAAACGGGGTCCACCGGTGGGCCCGCTTTGCACCGAAAAACGTGTCAGGGTCAACGGTCTCCAAATTCACCAAACTTAGTGTCAACAGGTCAGGAACGCTGATACGAACCCAACGGAACTTTCAGAATTGAATTCCGATAAGCCGATCACGAAATCGCCCGTTGAGCGAGGCCTGTGGGGCCCACGACACACGATTTCGTCAACGTTCTCAGAATTGGACCAAACTTGACCCACAGGACCAGCGTATCGCTACGAGTCCGATGGCATAATTTTCGTCTCGATCTGACGTGTGTGCACGAAGTTAGGGTAAATTGCAGAAAAGGCAGATACAGGGAGATGTCCGCGGATACGCGTTGATTCCGGTGTGCACGCACACCCGAATCAGCTTCCGCAAAATCCCACACGTCCGTATCGACGAGGCGCACGTATCTGTGAAGACCGCACACGACCAAGTCGTTCCGTTTGGCGGGGCGCACTCAGTTCCGGGGTGAAACAGGGTCTGGTTTTTTTCCTGTTTTTGGATCGCGGTGTGCGATCACCACAGGACGCGATGCCCCGAGCGGTTTGTCCGGACACCGAGAGGGTCATACAGGCTTCGCGTAGAAATTTACGGAATCGAATTCCGAGCTACGAGGAGGAAATTAGGAGTACCTGAACAGGGCCTTTGGACACCGAGATTCCCTGTGTCCGACACGTGTCCGACACACGTGTCCGACCTAGGGTTAGGGTCTGGTGGAGCCGCGGCGGCCGGAGGCTGGCCGGAGGGGTCTGGGGGTGGTGCTGGCTAGGGCGGCGGCGCACCGGAGTGGCGGGGGTCGGCGGCGCCGGACTCGGCGGCTCCGAACGGCCGGGCGGCGTCGGGGTATGTGGCGGGGAGGAGTGAGGAGGAGAAGGGGTTCTGGAGAGCGGCTGGCCGCGGCGGAGGGCGGCTGGATGCTGGAGGGTGGTGGTCGGCGGGCTCCGGGCGGCGCTGGAGGGTGGGGGTCGGCGAGCTCCGGACGGCTAGGGTTCCGGCGAGAGGGTAGGGGATGAGGCGGAGGAGGAGAACGGGGAGAGGGGTTTAAATAAGGGCTGGGGGGAGGAGTTCGTGGCCGGGGGAGTCGGCCGAGGGGAGGACGTGGCCTCCCCCGGCGGAGGCGGTGCAAAATCCAGCGACGGAGCGGGGGACGCGGGCTCGCACAGGCGACGTGGGGGAGGGGAGAGATGCGGGTCGGGTCGGGCGCGGATCCGGACTGGGCGGACCCGCCCGACCCGCTAGGGGTGTGAGGGCTGGACTAGGTTCTTAACGGGCTCGGCCCACTGGGCCGGGCCGGGCCCAAACTAAAACAAAAATAAAAATAATAATAGTAATTATAAAACAGTAATTAATTAATTAATTATAAAAATAGTTTTTAGGCTTTTAAAAATAGGTCTGAGGCCCAATAAAATCCCAGAAAATTATCCTAAGTCCGGTTTTCTATTTTACACCATAAAATCATATTTTCATTTTATTTTAATGTTATTTATTGGTAATTAAAAATTATAAACTCTCTACAGGGCCTATGTAAATTCCTGAAAAATTGTATATTAATTCCAAAAATTGATTTAAAAAAATCTAAAAATTTTGGGGTGTTTACAATCTATCCCCCCTAAGAGGATTGCGTCCTCGCAATCGAAGGGTAAACTATAAAGGCAAGATTTATAGAATTAAAGAATGCTTAGGTTCTACCTGATTCTGCAAATAGGTGTGGATAACGCTGCCGCATAACATCTTCTCGCTCCCAGGTCGATTCGCCAGGAGAGTGCTGCTTCCAAGCTACTCGAACCAGCCTGATTGTCTGCCCTCGTAGTGTCTTCTCGCTGGTGTCGAGTATACCCACTGGTTGTTCTTCGTATCTCAGGCTAGGTCCCACCGAAATCTCAGAATGATCAACTATATGGCTTGGGTCCGTCACATACCTCCTCAGTTGTGAGACGTGGAATACGTCATGCACTCCCTCTAAGGACGGAGGTAATGCAAGACGGTAAGCCACATCACCAATGCGTTCCAAGATATCAAATGGCCCAATGTACCTTGGGCTCAACTTGCCTATGCTGCCAAATCAGATAGTACCTCTAGTGGGCGAGATCCTCAAAAATACATGCTCTCCTTCCTTGAACTCCAGGGGTCATCGGTGTGCATCGGCCCAGTGCTTCTGTCTATCCTGGGCTGCACGGAGATGGTTCTGAATCTGTTTTACCTTCTCTACTGTCTCTGTTACCAACTCTGGACCCAGTATTTGACGTTCGCCAACGTCGCTCCAGCATACAGGCGATCTGTACTTTCTTCCGTACAATGCCTCGAAAGGTGCCATCTGAATGCTTGCCTGATAGCTGTTGTTGTAGGAGAACTCCACTAAGTGCAGATGATCTTCCCAAGATCCTCCAAAGTCCAGTATACAAGATCGCAGCATGTCTTCTAGGATCTGAATTGTGCGCTCTGACTGTCCGTCTGTCTGAGGGTGATAGGCAGTACTGAATTTGAGCCTGGTACCGAGACTCTCTTGCATGCTTCGCCAGAAGTGAGATGTAAATCTCGAGTCTCGATCTGATACAATACTAACCGGCACTCCATATAATTTTATGATCTGACGCATATACATGTCGGCTAGTACTTCCGTGGATTGTCCAACTCTGAACGGCAAAAAGTGAGCCGACTTAGTGAGCCGATCCACGATGACCCATACTGCATCCTTACCACTAGGGCTTCTTGGAAATCCAGTGACGAAGTCCATGGTAATATGCTCCCACTTCCATTCAGGGATGGGAAGCGGCTGCAACATACCTGCAGTCCTTTGGTGCTCGGCCTTCACCTGCTGGCAGACTAAGCATTTTGCCACAAATCGGGCAATCTCCCTTTTCATTCCATGCCACCAGTAATATTGTCTTAGGTCCCGGTACATCTTGGTTCCTCCTGGATGAACCGAGTATATGGAGCTATGGGCTTCTGTCATCAATTCCTGCCTTAATTCTCCATTTGGAACACATAGGCGATTTTCACACCTTAATGTTCCGTCCTCGTGGATGCGAAGTTCCGTCTGCAGTCCTGCTTCTGTTCTCTCTTTCAGCCTTCGAAATCTGGCATCATTAGGCAAAGCTTCCTTGATTCTCTCCACCAGCGATGACTTCAATTCGAGGTTAGCCAGCAAACCATCTTGTCCAGGTAGAACAACCTCTATCTGCAGATCTTGCGAGTCTTATAATAGCTGAGGCTGCTCCGTTAAGAAATAAGCCGAGGGTTTTCTGTTGAGGGCGTCGGCTACAACATTTGCTTTCCCCGGGTGGTACTGCAGATCGATGTCAAAGTCCACCATCAACTCAAGCCAACGCCTTTGCCTCATGTTGAGCTCCTTCTGTGTATAAACATACTTTAAGCTCTTATGATCAGTGAATATCTCGACCTTTTCTCCATACAGATAATGTCTCCAGATCTTTAATGCAAAAATCACTGCAGCTAGCTCCAGGTCGTGCGTTGGGTAGTTCTTCTCGTGGACCTTCAGCTGCCTTGATGCATAAGCGATAACCTTGCCATGTTGCATCAAGACACAACCTAGTCCACTACCGGACGCATCACTATATACAACAAAACCTCCTGACCCTGAGGGAAGAGTCAAGACTGGTGCTGTTGTTAGACGCCTCTTCAATTCTTCGAAGGCATTCTGGCATTCTTCCGTCCATATGAACTCCTGATCCTTCCGTGTCAGCTTAGTCATCGGCTCTGCGATCCTTGAAAAATTTTCTACGAACCGCCGGTAATACCCAGCAAGTCCAAGAAAACTTCTCACTTCCGCAACAGAGGTAGGGGTAGGCCAGGTCTCTATAGCAGTGACCTTTTATGGGTCCACAGACAGTCCTTCACCCGAGATAATATGCCCTAAGAATGGCACCTTATCCATACAGAACTCACATTTGCTGAGTTTGGCATACAGCTTCTCCCTTCTCAAGGTTTCTAGCACAATTCTAAGGTGTTCCTCGTGCTCTTCGTGGTTCTTGGAGTAGACTAGGATATCATCAATGAACACCACCACGAACTTATCCAAGTACTGATGGAAGACCCCGTTCATCAAACTCATAAATACGGCGGGTGCGTTGGTTAAACCAAACGGCATAACTAGGAACTCATAATGCCCATACTTAGTTCTGAAGGCCGTCTTTGGGATATCTTCCTTCTTCACCCTAATCTGGTGATAACCGGATCTAAGGTCAATCTTTGAGAATACCTTAGCACCACTCAATTGGTCAAACAAATCATCAATGCGTGGTAATGGGTACCGGTTCTTAATAGTTACAGCATTAAGGGCTCTGTAATCAATGCACAGTCGTACAGATCCGTCCTTCTTGGGTACAAAAAGTATAGGTGCTCCCCATGGTGAAACACTGGGCCGGATAAATCCTTTCTCCAGAAGGTCGTCAACTTGTGTTTTCAGCTCCACTAACTCCTTAGGTGCTAGCCGATATACCGATGAAGTGATAGGTTCGGCTCCTGGAGTTAGGTCTATTGTGAATTCTATCTCCCGATCAGGTGGTAAACCTGGAAGGTCGTCGGGAAACACATCCACAAATTCCGTTATGACTCTTGGGTAACTTGAATCTTCTTCTACAGTCAATACCCTAAGAGTTGGCTGGACCCCTTATTCTACAGCTCCTCGTAGAAATTCAAACTCAGGAAGGCTAGGGGGTCTAAATATCACTTTTCCAAGCCGGCAGTCCAGTGTCGCATGGTACTGACTTAACCAGTCCATACCAAGTACAATATCGTAATCAGGCATAGAAAAGATCAGGAATTGGGCTCACATCTCTCGGCCACAGACTACTACCGAACATGATCTACAAGTATCACTAACCGGGATAATTCTATCTCCCGTTAGAATTCTCTTCATCTTCGAGAGAGGTGCGGTAGCTATTCTATGTGTGGCTACGAAGCTAGCAGCAATAAATGAATGCGAAGCTCCAGAATCAAATAATGCTACAGCAGGAATTGAAGCTACTAATAGGGTACCTGCTATCACTTCGCCTGCAGTAGCTTCCTCAGTGACTGCTAGCGCATATGCCTGACCTCGTCCCTGAGCGGGACTCCTTTGCTGACGAGCTTGTTGGAACAATGCTGCCTGAGGTGGTAGAGGTGGCCTGGCTCCTCCAGGCCCTGTCTGAGTTGCTCCCCCAGCTGGAAGAGCTGCAGGTGGAGCTGGTCGATTCGGAACTCCCTCTCGACGTTCCGAACAGTCCTTTGAGAAGTGTTGTCCAGATCCGCAAACCAGGCAGAGTCCCAGCTTTCGTCGACATTCCTTTTCAATATGTCCTACCTTGCTGCAGTAATGGCAAGTAGGCAAGTTCTTAGTTGCTGCTCTTGGAGGCGGGCTCTTCTGGGGCCGTTTAGCAGATTTCCCTGGTGATGACTTGGACGGTGCTGAGGAGAAGGGACGTTTCAGGCTTGATTCCCTCCGAGTAACGCGCTTCAGCCGACGTGCTGCAGCTAGGACGTCGGTGTAAGAGGTGGGCGCGACCGATCCGATTAACTTCTGAAGCTCGAACCTGAGCCCATCAAAGAACTTTTTTGCCTTCTCCTCTTCGGTAGGAATTAGCGAAGGGGCAAAGCGGCTCAGGCGAATGAATTCGGCATTATATTCCTCCACCGTCATGTTGCCCTGGATCAGGCGGTTGAATCTATCTCGGAGTTCTGACCGAGCCACAGCAGGGATGTACATTTCCTGGAAGAGTCTGGAGAACTCCTCCCAGGTAACCTGATCATGTCCGAGCCTTATTTCTTCGGACAACCACCAATGATGTGCGTTGTCCGTCAGTTGCATCCTGACGGCAGTCATCCATTTGTCCCTTGGTAGTTCGGCGGCCTCCAACTGATGCTGTGTGTTTGTAAGCCATTCATGCACTTTAGTTGGTCCTTCCTTGCCCGAGAAGGTACGGGGCTTGAGTTGGCAGAAATCTGTAATAGATCCCGTCGTTGGCCGCCTATTTGGTGGGTTTGCATGTTCCAATGCTGCGACTAGGCTGTTCCTTAGGTTCTCGGCCTCTCGGCGTTGGGTCTCTTGTTGAATCTGTTGTTGTGCCTGCATCATGGCGTAGAACATCTGGAATATTTGCTGGCCGTCCATTGCCTGTCCTGGGGGAAAGACAGGCATCGCAGGGGGAAACTGGGAGGAGGCGGGATGTCATCACGCCTGAACCTGGAACTTGGCTGGCCAGTTTGATTGCTCTGAGAGGATTGTCCTCTGGTATCTGGCGTCGTTCCAGCTTCGCAGGTAAACCCTGCTTCAGTCGGTGTACCCAAGGGGGTCTCGTCACCACTCCTGGGATCCATAACTCTGCACCAAAAGGAAACAATGAGAACGCACAGAGGAATCAAAACAGGATGCAATTCAAGCAATTAAATTGAATTCGACATAGAGTTCAAAAATGATTCAATCAATGGAGGAGATCCTATAAATTATCCTATCTTATTGCAGGCCTGTTCGGTCCCTAAGTTGAAATCGAATAATTTAGTTAGGACCTGCATGGGCCACCACTAAAACCATGTCACGCCCTAGTCCCAAAATACCGAGGGACTGGAGATACGTGGCAATGGCCAGCAGCACGCACCGATGGATAACCCAATTTAATGGAACCATCAGGGCGTACTTAAGCTGTAAATAAGGTCTACTACACAAGTCACACTAATCTCATCCATAAAGATAAAGTAATAAACTGCATACTGAATGGAAATAAGTAGCAACAACAAATCACAGCAAGTCAGTCGGAGCAACAATCCGACTTAAGTCTGAAATAACTGGCTCTATAGGCCAGGAATAAAAGATATAAACATGAAGTAAATAAATGAGTACTGGGACAGGCACTCAGGAGAAGTCCTCGGCAGTCACCTCGTCTTCAGTGTTCGGTTCAGCTCCAGCAATAGCTTCAGCTCCGGTCCCGTATACCTCGGGATACTGCTCCTCAGCTAGACCTGGGGACATAATCCATTCCAGGTCCTCAGTGGACATAGCAAGGCACAAGATAAAATAAGCCAACTGAATAAGCAGTGCAATAAATAAATGAACAGCAGGGTAAACTAAGTAACCATCTATGTGATATGCAAATGAGAGCAACACTAGTACTCAGGCTGAGACCGCTACAAGCTCTGTGTCGGGGAGCCGGTAGCAGTAATAACACGTAAAGGGTCTAGCTCTGCTGGAGAGTCTACAACCTCACAATAATAGTAGATATATATATAGAACAACCTGTAGCCTGTGTGTCTCTTCCCACCCAATGTAATCATGCAAGCCATGACCATAACGTCTCATGTCCATGTCAGCGGGATTATAACTAATGCAACAAGTCATACTGTCTATAATAAATGTCTCTATCAAGTCCTGTATCCTATACAGAATCACCACAAATATTTCAGGAGGATTCTGTCCATGATAGTGTCAAGTGTCCTGGGTTGTAGGGTACTTGATAGGTCAAGTACAAAGTAAGGGAATCGTAAATCCATCTCTAAATGACGAATCCAACACCGCGTACGGTGTCGGTACCCGACTATGATCGGACACTAGGTACGTCATACGCTCCCTAGGTTAAGCAGTTTAAATCAGTTTATATGAATTTACACAAGACATCCAACAAAGTATTATTACAAGAAATATGAAAATAAAGACTGCAAGTTTGGCAAGGTGCACTTGCCTGATGTTTGAATTCCACTTAGGTCCTGGTTTCGAGAATTTCTAGAGATGTCTCCGAAAGCTGAAATAAATAGTACCATCACGCTCAGAAGGTGTCAAACAGCTAGGATCGCCTGTCCTTGGGTCCAATTTGGAGACAAGGGCAAAAACGGCAATTTCGGCCCAAAACGGGGTCCACCGGTGGGCCCGCTTTGCACCGAAAAATGTGTCAGAGTCAACGGTCTCCAAATTTACCAAACTTAGTGTCAACAGGTCAGGAACGCTGATACGAACCCAACGGAACTTTCAAAATTGAATTCCGATGAGCCGATCACGAAATCGCCCGTTGAGCGGGACATGTGGGGCCCACGGCACGCGATTTCGTTAACGTTCTCAGAATCGGTCCAAACTTGACCCACAGGACCAGCATATCGCTACGAGTCTGATGGCGCAAGTTTTGTCTCGATCTGACATGTGTGCACGAAATTAGGGTAAATTGCAGAAAAGGCGGATACGGGGAGATGTCCGCGGATACGCGTTGATTCCGGTGTGCACGCACACCCGAATCAGCTTCTGCGAAATCCCACACGTCCGTATCGACGAGGCGCACGTATCTGTAAAGACCGCACGTGACCAAGTTGTCCCGTTTGGCGGGGCGCACTCAGTTCCGGGGTGAAACAGGGTCTGGTTTTTTTCCTGTTTTTGGATCGCGGTGTGCGATCACCACAGGACGCGATGCCCCGAGCGGTTTGTCCGGGCACCGAGAGGGTCATACAGGCTTCGCGTAGAAATTTACGGAATCGAATTTCGAGCTACGAGGAGGAAATTAGGAGTACCTGAACAGGGCCTTTGGACACCGAGATTCCCTGTGTCCGACACGTGTCCGACACACATGTCCGACCTAGGGTTAGGGTCTGGTGGAGCCGCGGCAGCCGGAGGCTGGCCGGAGGGGTCTGGGGGCGGTGCTGGCTAGGGCGGCGGCGCACCGGAGTGGCGGGGGTCGGCGGCGCCGGACTCGGCGGCTCCGAACGGCCGGGCGGCGTCGGGGTATGTGGCGGGGAGGAGTGAGGAGGAGAAGGGGTTCTAGAAAGCGGCTGGCCACGGCGGAGGGCGGCTGGGTGCTGGAGGGTGGTGGTCGACGGGCTCCGGGCGGCGCTGGAGGGTGGGGGTCGGCGAGCTCCGGACGGCTAGGGTTCCGGCGAGAGGGTAGGGGATGAGGCGGAGGAGGAGAACGGGGAGAGGGGTTTAAATAAGGGCTGGGGGGAGGAGTTCGTGGCCGGGGGAGTCGGCCGAGGGGAGGACGTGGCCTCCCCCGGCGGAGGTGGCGCAAAATCCGGCGACGGAGCGGGGGACGCGGGCTCGCACAGGCGACGTGGGGGAGGGGAGAGATGCGGGTCGGGTCGGGCGCGGATCCGGACTGGGCGGACCCGCCCGACCCGCTAGGGGTGTGAGGGCTGGGCTGGGTTCTTAACGGGCTCGGCCCACTGGACCGGGCCGGGCCCAAACTAAAACAAAAATAAAAATAATAATAGTAATTATAAAACAGTAATTAATTAATTAATTATAAAAATAGTTTTTAGGCTTTTAAAAATAGGTCTGAGGCCCAATAAAATCCCAGAAAATTACTCTAAGTCCGGTTTTCTATTTTACACCATAAAATCATGTTTTCATTTCATTGTAATGTTATTTATTGGTAATTAAAAATTACAAACTCTCTACATGGCCTATGTAAATTCCTGAAAAATTGTATATTAATTCCAAAAATTGATTTAAAAAAATCTAAAAATTTTGGGGTGTTTACAACTTCAGTGATGCCAGTTGGTGCTCAGGAAAAAAGAGGAAAAGATCCACAGGAGGACGTGACTTATCCAGGAGTGGTGCTGCTATATCATAGAAGTCGAAGAAGCAGTCTTTACTTTCAGAGTTTTTTGTACTATCAGTTGCAGCCTATAAAGCAGAATGGCTCTGGAAGCTCTCAGATGATCTTTCTATGGTTAGTACACAGATTCGGGTGATGCTGACATACTATGAATACTAGAAAGCTACAATAGTGGCATATATTCATCTCTTCAAAGGTCTGAAGAGAACTGTGAAGATATAACACAGAACACCGGATGAGCGCAGCCAACGTAGAGATTTACAGTAGTTAATGTTCGGAGCTAGGTGATTCTGGCAGATCCGTTCATGATAGGCCTCAAGGGCTAGTACAGAACATTGAATGAGCACAGCTAAATTATAGTGGCTAAAAGATTGTAGTAAGGTAAATATGGCAGATCCGTTCATAGTAGGCCTTAAGCGCCAGCTGATCGTAAGAACTATAAAGGAGCGTAGTACTCCATGTTATCGTGGAGTGACACCACCATGAGGTACCTCGACAGGGTAAAGCCTCGACTTTGGGCCATGTCACAACGGTAGTAGCACTACATATAGTCAGAGTCAAGTACTATAAAGGATCGTAGTACTCCATGTTACTATGGGGTGATGCCACTATGAGGTACCTCGACAGGGTAAAGCCTCGGCTGCTGGCCATGTCACAGCGGCAGTAACACCGCACATAGTCAAGGACACAACAGATATGGGCTTGGAGGAACTCTGGTATTGCGTCTCTGCAATCCTACTATTTAGTTTTATGCTATTGGTTCAAAGAGAAATCTACCAGGCATCTAGATATTGGTTCAAGGAAGGACCATTGACCAGGAGAATATCAGGTACAATGTGTAGTCCTCAGGGATATTGTGGGATACGTACCCAGAACCACTGTGGTCTACTATTTATTCTTGATTAGAATATTTTATGTGGGAGGATGGCTTTGATGCCTTAATGAGTTCTCGGGCAGAGTGAATGTCCGGCGTGCGTTGCAGGAAGCACGAGTAGTTTCAGCACTACAAGGGACTTGTATCCTATGCTACAGTGGCGTGACACCATACGAGGGAGTGAACCTCAGCTTCGGGCCATGCACAGCGGCAGTAGTACCGCACATAGGCAGGTAGCCTACTACTAAAAGAAAATAGAGAGTGGTATTACAACACTACAAAGATGCTTGTGACCCCATGCTATAGTGGTTGACACCACATGAGGTAGTGAACCTCGGCTTTAAGCCATGTCACAGTGGCGTAGCACCGCACGAAAGCGCAAGGCTTCATGCTGGGTGGTAGTACAACACTACTAAGAGGCATGTGACCTCATGCTACAGGGGTGACACCACATGAGGGAGTGAACCTCGAATTTAAGCCATGTCACCACGGCGCAGCACCTGTCACGCCCCAGTCCCAAAAATACGTAGGACTAGGACACGTAAGCATGCCAGCCGCATGGATATGGCACTCCAATATATGGGAACCAAAATCCACACGTACGATGTAATATGAATATCAATCCACAAGTGGTATAAACATATGTCACAAGTCACAGGATATAATCTAAATCTCATCCATGAAATCAAATATAAATAAATAACCAATATCTATGAAACTAGATCTCAATATAAGTATCTAAGGATGATGGTTGGATGAAAACAAATCCACTACCAACTGAATGAAAAAGTACAACACAATAAACACAATATAAGTATACCAGCTAACAACCACAGGGCTCGAAGAGAAGACATCCTCGAAACATATGTAACCATCCAAATCTGCGCTCCTGTAATACTCAAGAACAGATACCCCTGGAAAGGGACCAGGTCCTCAGAGGGACGTAACAAGATACATAGAAGCAAGCCAATTTGAATACAGTAAACATGCATATTGTTTGAAAATAGATAAGTACGTTGTACAAGACAATCTATATGAATGCAAATGAGGACAACTTTTCGATGTATGGGCAAGGGTAGGCTACTCGATCTAATCCTCACAACTCATACACTCGTCAGTGGACATCATCAGCCGACATACCTCGAGGGTAGCGACCCTCGGACTCCATCAATCGACATACCTCGGGGGTAGCGACCATCGGACACGACCACCATAGTACGTGCTAGTGACTACGGTTTACCAGAGTGGTTAAAAGCCCATACGCCTAATGATTGTCCTCTATGATACTAAGTGTCACGTGTGTGTCAACATATCTAATATATAGTAATGACTGAAAGGAACTACACATGCAATAAATAAATAGAAATACAATAAATATACAGAAATATACTAAGCATGTAAAATACTGTAAGCAATTTGGTAAGGTATCTTGCCTGGCAAGAAAGCTGTAAAGTGTAACGTCCCGAAGTCCAACACACAGGATCAGAAGCTATGGCCACAGAAAAAATATCTCCGGATGCTGAAATAAACATCACCAACGTTCCCAGAATAAGCAAAATAGCTAAAAAGCACTTTTTTCGTCCAATTTGGACACAGGGGCAAAACGGTAATTTTGGGTAAAAGTGGGATCCACGTGTGGCCCACTTTGCACCAAAAAATGTGCCAAGAGTAACAGTCTCTAAATGGAACAAATTATAGGTCAAACAAACTCTAAATGTCAATACGAACCCAACGGTATGTCCAAATATGAATTCCGATGAGCCGAACACAATTTCATCCAAAAAGTCAACCGTAGGGCCCGCCAATTGACGACTTGGTCAACTGTCTCAGAATTACGTAAAAAATTGGGTCACAGGACCAGCGCGTTACCACGAGTCCAGTGGCGCAAGTTTCGTCGCAATCTGACGAGCGTGCACAAAATGTGCGCGACTTCCACAAAAGTTGCGACACGGGGTGTGTCCGCAGATACGGGCTGATTTCGGCGCTCACAAATTTTGACGGGCCCTACGGTTGACTTATACGGCCCTACGGTTGACTTCCACTAGTTTTCACAAATTTTGACGTGTCCGGTTACGCTGTGTACACCGTTCGGTACACTTGGTACATGCGAGGCGGTCCCGTTTGGCGGGGCGCGCTCCGTTTCACAATTTTTGGAAATCTGGAAAAGTGTGTTCGTGGGGTTTTCCAACGAATTTAATTCTGTCTACAACAGTTAATAATCTAGGATTATTTAACAGAAATTAAACTAGGTCAAGTGGTCTACGCATACCAAAAAGAATCATCGAATTCGGATCTCTGTGGTTGGAGATACGAACTCGGAGACATGGGTGGTCACCGCAGTTTTCTGCGATCCCAGAATTCGGTCTATTTCTGCCAACTTTGGTGCTATTTTTGCCTAGGGTTTCGTGTTGTTCGAGGTCTACTATCATACAGATATGGAAGAGGGTTAATGGGTGAGCATACCGGTGAAGACAGGGTGGCGTTTGGTTGAGCGAGTCGACGAAAAATAACTCCGGAACACAGGTACCTCGCTGTGGAAATCTGCAGTGCGCGGGTCGCGGTCGTCGAGATTTGTTCGGACGGCCTGGCGGGGTTCTCCGGCTGCGGTGGCGACGCTCTCTAGGTCTAGATGGAAAGAAGGAGGGTCTGGATGATTAGGTTTAAGGTTTAGAGGAATATATATATATATATATATATAGGGAGAGGGGGAGTTTGGTATTAGAAGCCGCGGGGGGTGCCTTGGTTTTGCTGGTGTTTGCTAGGCAGCGGGTTAGCAAAGCTAGGATGGGCGGCTGTGGGTTGGAATTGGTTTTGCTAGGGAATAAGTTATGGTTTGCTTTGGTTTGCTTTAAGTTATTAGTTTATTATTATTTTCTTTTCTTTTCTTTTCTTTTCCTTTTATAATACTTTTCCAATTTTATATATATATATATATATATATATATATATATATATATATATATATATATATATATATATATATATATATATATATATACTCATAAGAAAAATCCTAGATTATAATAATGCACACCGTTAAGCTAGCACTGCTCAAGGGGTCTCCTACATGAAATAAATTTCGAAAAAATTCCTAATTGTCCCATAAATCCTCTAAGTGCACCAACACCTAAAATAAAAATTATTAAAAATCTATTTCTCTGAATTAGCCACTAATTACTATAATTAAATTAATAATTAATAATTAAAAAGGGTATATACGATTTCTAGGAATAGGGGTTTTACAACACCGCACAGAAGCACAAGGCTCCATGTTGTGTGTAGTAACGACACTACTAAGAGGCATGTGTCCTCATGCTACAATGGTATGACAGCACAAGAGGGGGAACCTCAGCCTTGGGCGGCCATATCATGCTGCGTAGCACCGCACAAAAGCGCAATGCGTCATGCCGGATAATAAACTCTCTATAGTGAAAGAACTCACCTAAGTGTATGGATAGAGATATAGGTCATCTCTTGAGGGAAAGCTTGTAGACGTCCAAGATATATACACTGAGACCAGGTCAGCACAGGACCTTTAACGTGCGACCGGGTGGCACAGCTGAGGTCATTGTGTGAGTGAAAAGAATAACAGCTATGGTACAGAATTCAGGGCCTAGTCCATTCTTGTATCGTACTGTTGTTTGACCCATGCGAGAAGATTCAAGTCGTCGGCGACATCTATCCTAATACATGATGGCAATCACTGTGAGGAACGTTCAACCATATATTGTGATATATGTGGGAGATTGTTGGTATTTTTCACTTGACTTTGGGAATTTTAGTCCCATATTGGAAAACCACCAATGTGTATATCTTAATATATAGCTATGCTTAGTATTGGTATATGCACATGGGGTGGAGGCCCATGTGGGTTGACTTTCCTAGAGGGATTAAGTATGAACCTCATTATGGCAATCTTTGTTTTGTCACCACCTCTGGGAAGTTTTTCTTAGGTGCTAAGCCCCGCAGGGGCTTAGCAACTCGAACTCGGACTCGGGCTCGTGCTCAAGGACGCAAAGTGGCGCTTTGTTGGCGCACTTTGCACTTAGCACGCCAGCATCGTCGTATTGCGCTCATGCGCCCTTTTTTGCGTGAGTTGCATGGACGGTTGCTAGCTCGGAAGCATGCTTCGTGGCGTATGCGACCTGGCGCTTTGCGTCTAGGCGCTATGCGGCCAGGTGCGCATTTGGCTTGGTGCCCATACGGTTCGGTGCATATGCGGTTCGGTGCCATGCAGCCAGTTACCATGCGTCCAGGAGAGCATTCGGCTCGGTGCCCATGCGGCCAGGGCCTTGCAGCCTGGTCGACATGAGGCAAGGTGCTATGTGGAGAGTATGATGTGCAGGGAATCGGGTTCTGCGCGTAGGCGGCGCGGTCAGCACAGGCGGCATATGGCTCTCTGTACCACGCGGCTGCAGCTTTCGGCGCTTGGCGGCGTTGTCTCCTCTGTGCAGTACAGCGCGCAGGCGGTGCATGTGGCGAGGGCTGCGCCTGCGGATTTGACTCCCAGATTTTGGGAGATCTGGTCGGTCAGCGCTTATGCGGCCTAGAGTTTCCTCATGCCGCATAGGTGTTGGTTTCTTCTATATATAGAGAACCACATCTTTCATTTGAGGTGTGAGAAAATAGATGGAAAACCGAGAACACCAGATCATATGCGGCCAAGAGTGCCCCCTTCCACATGGTATTTTCGAGTGTTTTCGAAGGTGACTAGAGCGTTCCAGAAGTTCATTTGTGAACTTACTGGTTCATGGGGGCAGATCGTCTGTATGGCGAATCTTGCTTTGAGCAACGGTGATTTTGACCACCCCAGCAAAGGGCTTTTCTTCAGCATTTTCTTTGCTTTGTTCTATTTCATTGTAGCTTCTGCGAACGTAAAGAGAAGAACGTTTTACTTGTTGCTGGTTGCAATCTTCATTTTCTTCGGATCCAATTTACAACATGTTCTTGGTTCGTGCTTCGTTGGAATCGAGAACTATCAGATGAGGAACTCTTGTGTGAATCTCTGATCTCGATGCAACTTGGGTTCGAGTAGAGAGCGGACCTTCGGGTCTCGCTAGCAGCTCTGTTATGGCCCACGTTCTATCATATTTGATCTGCCTTGGGACTAACTGTAGCGCCCCGTTCCCCCGGTGCGGGGAGCGCGGCTAAGAAACACAAACGGTATCGTTCGATCGGGATAGATTGAATTAAGAACTCGTCCTCGTTATGGATTTGTTTCTTCGGAATCGATTCCCATATTCAGTGGACTGCGCCCCAAGGATCGGCTTAGCGGCAGAGTCAGGAGGGACCTCTCCGCTGCTATCTTTTATTGCCTCGGTTTTCGATGTCGCTTGTTGCTTTCGTACTTTGAGTTGGTTTTGGGATTTGCTTGTTTTCTTTGAACGGTTTCGATGGTTTTCATTATTTTCGTTCATTGACTTGCACTTCTATTCCGAGATTGGAAAGAGAGGAAGAAGTATTAATCGAGCTGTTCGTGTGCAGGTGAACGAGCAGTAGGCGGCTTGCGAGCGGAGTCATGAAGCGCCTCTTTCCTTCTTCTTTCCAAAAATCTAAGTGAGTGGCTACCAACCCGATTAGCTAGCCTTGCTTCCAAGCTTCACTCCTTCGCCCCGATCAAACGATACCAAGTAATAATAAAAGAAACCAAGATAAAAGAGAATAGACTGGGTTCATTATGCTTGTCAATAAACTTGTGAACGGTTATATCTTTGCATGCCTGTTCGTTCGTAATGTTCATCAAATGCATAGATACAAGTTTAAACGTATATCCTGATGCATGAATATAACGTAGTTGCAATGTAAACGAATCATGCAATGTTGCTTATCTTGTTCACGTGCCTCAACTGCATCAACGTTAACGTGCCACGAACGATTGATCACGGACAACTTGTGCACAAGGTAACGGGTTCCGCGGACGGTCGCTGGGGCACTGGCACCGATCCGGTCCGGGCGGAACTTTACGATAGTCTCACGTGCGAACGGGATGGCGTGCAGCGCCTCACGTGCTTCGTTGCACACCATCTTTGTTCAAAGACTAAACGGTCCATTATGGCTCCTAGCCATTGATCCCAACGTGTATATTTAAACCTGTTGCATACTAACTTGTGTCTTCGTGGCAGGGAAGGCATGGTAAGTATTGTGCAGGTAATTCAGACGGTCAGGTAAAATCCACCTAACGGTGGCAAGTTTATTTCAGTAAATTCTATATGCTGCTTACTTGAAAATGAACTAAGGCAAGATAGAAACCCACAAAAATATGCATGCTTCACTAAACAACGTGTTGATTGGTATAGTCAGGCTAGCTCGCCTTCACCAGCATGTTTCGATATGCTGACCCTCGTTGAAACAGGTTCTCCGTACCAAGACGAACCGAGCGAGGAGCCGAAGTCGTCTACCCGATCCAGTCCAAGCTGTAGGCGCATCTTCACCGCGCCTCGAAGCCTTTTGAAGCCAGAAGCTGCAACTCTTCATACACAAATGCAGCTCCGTGGCAAAGCTATCCTCCAGCCTGGAGGTCTTTATCGCTTGAGTTTATAAAGGGATGTAATGTACAGGACTGCTATCTCATTTTGAGTCATCTCTTTTGTAAGCCGTTCGGCATATTAGCTAACTCGTTCAAGAGTTTGTAATAGATGTTCATTATCAATAAAGAGAACTTTTCTATGTTTCAAATCTGTGTTTCAATTTATCTGCGTACTCTGAATATGTGCTTGCTATGCAAATCATTAAAGCCTTGTGCAGGCGCAACTCCAGGCCCGCACGGCGGTCACGATTCGGGGGACGCCTCAAGTGATTCTACGGAATTGGGTCGTGACATAGTGGTATCAGAGCACAGATTCAAAGTTCCTTAGACTTCGTGCTGGAAAAGTTCCTTTAACGATCAATTCCTATGCGAACTCTTGAACTCGCTAGGCCAAAATGAGATACGTTCATGCAATAAGTCCATAATACATTATGATTCTAATATAAATTACCTTCTTTTGAAGGAATGGTACCAGCGCAATCTGCAGCGCAACCACCGAACGAAACACAAGAAAGCAGTTCGGATACTTCGGGAAGCTCTCGGAGCCAACGAGGCATGTCTCAAGTCGACCCGCTTGAGCGGGTAATGCAAATGTTAGAATCGCAACGACAACGAGACGATGCCCGCCAAGCCAAGCTCGAGAGTAATCCAGAGACCCGATTCTCAGTCCAACAGAAGCAGGTCGATGCCCTGCAACAAATCGTTCAGACTTTGGCTGCCAACCATTCCGCCGCAACAGCAATGAATCCGGTGGAACAGCCCGTGCTTGAAGTAGAGACGCCACAAATTCCAAGGCCGAGGGACGTGACTGCCTTCAACTTGGGATACTTTAAGAAAGTCTGCAACACCCCGTTCAACGGGACTGAGGACCCAGTGGTAGCTCTAGATTGGCTAGCAGAACTTGAAGATCACTTCGCTCTGCTAGAGGTCCCCGAAGATAAGCGCGTCGCCTGCGCGCAACTACAGCTCTGCCTCAACGCACACGATTGGTGGGACGTGCATCGACGATCTCTCCAATTTGATCACGGAGAGGAGGCAATCTCGTGGACGACCTTTCGTGCCGCATTCGAAGAGGAGTTTATACCCCCTCCAGTACAACGTCAAATAGAAAATGACTTCGTGCAACTGAGGCAAGGCAGGATGACAGTTAAAGAGTATTCCGCCGAATTCAACCGACTCTCCAAATTCACTAGGGCCTATTTACCTGATGCAGCGAGTCGAGCTAGAAGGTTTGAAGGTGGTCTCCGTCCTGCCATCCATTCGCACGTGGTCAATAATCACGTTTTTGATAGTTTTTAGTCGT
Source organism: Iris macrosiphon (assembly GCA_036927795.1). Taxonomy (NCBI): domain Eukaryota; kingdom Viridiplantae; phylum Streptophyta; class Magnoliopsida; order Asparagales; family Iridaceae; genus Iris; species Iris macrosiphon. The sequence continues at coordinate 5,308,726 of JAYESA010000010.1, forward strand.
TTTTTATCGTTTTTAGTCATTTTTGATCTGTTTAGTGGTTTTTAGTCATCGTTTTTGGTCGTTTTTTTTACCTTTTTATCGCTTTTGATCTTTGTTTGTCCTATAAAATAATATATAAAATAACGTGACTTTCTGTTCCATTTTTTTGTTTCAATCTGTTGTTCCGTCTTAGTGACTTTCAATCTGCTGCCAAATCTGTGTCTAGGAACTTGGTCCAAATATCTCTTCCTAGGAACTTTTAGGAATTTTTAAACAAGATATTCGAAATTTTTGAAATTTTTTTTATAGCCTAAACAAATATGCTAATAAATTTCATCCTAAATTTTTTCAAAAATAAAAATAATTATCTCATACCAAACATCCCCTAAAAGTTGATAGGGACAAAATTAGATAACAGAGAGCACACACATATACTCTATCTAATAATTATCTCTGACGTATATTTTTAACACAACTTTCTCTATTTCCAAAATAACTACATTTTCTTCCAAAACCCAAAAAATTAATCGAAATATTTAATAAACACAGAGAGAAGTAAAATTATCCGGATATGGCCATGAAACAACAACTCGGTCCAACCTCCAAACAAAAAATAATAATCCCTGCGGATTTGGTAAGTTCCTAGACAAAAGATTTGGTAAGTTCCAAGGCAAAGATTTGGTAAGTTCCTAGGCAAAAGATTTTGCTCATTATTATTTATCAAATCTTTTATATCTATCTATATAAATTTTCTTTTCCATGTCACTTCATTTTTATTGGGCCACATAAAAGCCACGTAGGATGGCTCATATAATAGTATGAGCCTATGGCTCATACCCCGTTTTTCCTATATAGGAAAACGGGATATGAGCCATAGGCTCATACTATTATATGAGCCATCCTACGTGGCTTTTATGTGGCCCAATAAAAATGAAGTGACATGAAATTTTTTTTTATATAGATAGATATAAAAGATTTGATAAATAATAATGAGCAAAATCTTTTGCCTAGGAACTTACCAAATCTTTGCCTTGGAACTTACCAAATCTTTTGTCTAGGAACTTACCAAATCCGCAGGGATTATTATTTTTTGTTTGGAGGTTGGACCGAGTTGTTGTTTCATGGCCATATCCGGATAAATTTACTTCTCTCTGTGTTTATTAAATGTTTCGATTAATTTTTTGGGTTTTGGGAGGAAATGTAGTTATTTTGGAAATAGAGAAAGTTGTGTTAAAAATAGACGTCAGAGATAATTATTAGAGAGAGTATATGTGTGTGCTCTCTGTTATCTAATTTTGTCCCTATCAACTTTTAGGGGATGTTTGGTATGAGATAATTATTTTTATTTTTGAAAAAGTTTAGGATGAAATTTATTAGCATATTTGTTTAGGCTATAAAAAAAATTTCAAAAATTTCGAATATCTTGCTTAAAAATTAAAAAAATAAATTACGAATATCCGTATAAATAATTTATCCAAGAAACATAGAAATCCTATCCCTTAAGAATATGTGGGTATATTTTTTGCCTTGCCAATTTTTTATTTTTGTTTAAGTTTTTTTCTTTTTTTGATCTTTTTTTTTGCTTTTGCTTTTTTTTATTTTTTTCGTTTGATCTTTTTAGTCATTTTTTTTTCTTTTTTGTCTTTTTGATCGATTTTAATCATTTTTGTCGTTTTTGATAATTTTTAGTTGTTTTTGTCAGTTTTGATATTTTTAGTTTTTTTAATCTTTTTTGATCATTTTAGGCATTTTTTCTCGTTTTTGATAGTTTTTAGTCGTTTTTTATCGTTTTTAGTCATTTTTGATCTGTTTAGTGGTTTTTAGTCATCGTTTTTGGTCGTTTTTTTTACCTTTTTATCGCTTTTGATCTTTGTTTGTCCTATAAAATAATATATAAAATAACGTGACTTTCTGTTCCATTTTTTTGTTTCAATCTGTTGTTCCGTCTTAGTGACTTTCAATCTGCTGCCAAATCTGTGTCTAGGAACTTGGTCCAAATATCTCTTCCTAGGAACTTTTAGGAATTTTTAAACAAGATATTCGAAATTTTTGAAATTTTTTTTATAGCCTAAACAAATATGCTAATAAATTTCATCCTAAATTTTTTCAAAAATAAAAATAATTATCTCATACCAAACATCCCCTAAAAGTTGATAGGGACAAAATTAGATAACAGAGAGCACACACATATACTCTATCTAATAATTATCTCTGACGTATATTTTTAACACAACTTTCTCTATTTCCAAAATAACTACATTTTCTTCCAAAACCCAAAAAATTAATCGAAATATTTAATAAACACAGAGAGAAGTAAAATTATCCGGATATGGCCATGAAACAACAACTCGGTCCAACCTCCAAACAAAAAATAATAATCCCTGCGGATTTGGTAAGTTCCTAGACAAAAGATTTGGTAAGTTCCAAGGCAAAGATTTGGTAAGTTCCTAGGCAAAAGATTTTGCTCATTATTATTTATCAAATCTTTTATATCTATCTATATAAATTTTCTTTTCCATGTCACTTCATTTTTATTGGGCCACATAAAAGCCACGTAGGATGGCTCATATAATAGTATGAGCCTATGGCTCATACCCCGTTTTTCCTATATAGGAAAACGGGATATGAGCCATAGGCTCATACTATTATATGAGCCATCCTACGTGGCTTTTATGTGGCCCAATAAAAATGAAGTGACATGAAATTTTTTTTTATATAGATAGATATAAAAGATTTGATAAATAATAATGAGCAAAATCTTTTGCCTAGGAACTTACCAAATCTTTGCCTTGGAACTTACCAAATCTTTTGTCTAGGAACTTACCAAATCCGCAGGGATTATTATTTTTTGTTTGGAGGTTGGACCGAGTTGTTGTTTCATGGCCATATCCGGATAAATTTACTTCTCTCTGTGTTTATTAAATGTTTCGATTAATTTTTTGGGTTTTGGGAGGAAATGTAGTTATTTTGGAAATAGAGAAAGTTGTGTTAAAAATAGACGTCAGAGATAATTATTAGAGAGAGTATATGTGTGTGCTCTCTGTTATCTAATTTTGTCCCTATCAACTTTTAGGGGATGTTTGGTATGAGATAATTATTTTTATTTTTGAAAAAGTTTAGGATGAAATTTATTAGCATATTTGTTTAGGCTATAAAAAAAATTTCAAAAATTTCGAATATCTTGCTTAAAAATTAAAAAAATAAATTACGAATATCCGTATAAATAATTTATCCAAGAAACATAGAAATCCTATCCCTTAAGAATATGTGGGTATATTTTTTGCCTTGCCAATTTTTTATTTTTGTTTAAGTTTTTTTCTTTTTTTGATCTTTTTTTTTGCTTTTGCTTTTTTTTATTTTTTTCGTTTGATCTTTTTAGTCATTTTTTTTTCTTTTTTGTCTTTTTGATCGATTTTAATCATTTTTGTCGTTTTTGATAATTTTTAGTTGTTTTTGTCAGTTTTGATATTTTTAGTTTTTTTAATCTTTTTTGATCATTTTAGGCATTTTTTCTCGTTTTTGATAGTTTTTAGTCGTTTTTTATCGTTTTTAGTCATTTTTGATCTGTTTAGTGGTTTTTAGTCATCGTTTTTGGTCGTTTTTTTTACCTTTTTATCGCTTTTGATCTTTGTTTGTCCTATAAAATAATATATAAAATAACGTGACTTTCTGTTCCATTTTTTTGTTTCAATCTGTTGTTCCGTCTTAGTGACTTTCAATCTGCTGCCAAATCTGTGTCTAGGAACTTGGTCCAAATATCTCTTCCTAGGAACTTTTAGGAATTTTTAAACAAGATATTCGAAATTTTTGAAATTTTTTTTATAGCCTAAACAAATATGCTAATAAATTTCATCCTAAATTTTTTCAAAAATAAAAATAATTATCTCATACCAAACATCCCCTAAAAGTTGATAGGGACAAAATTAGATAACAGAGAGCACACACATATACTCTATCTAATAATTATCTCTGACGTATATTTTTAACACAACTTTCTCTATTTCCAAAATAACTACATTTTCTTCCAAAACCCAAAAAATTAATCGAAATATTTAATAAACACAGAGAGAAGTAAAATTATCCGGATATGGCCATGAAACAACAACTCGGTCCAACCTCCAAACAAAAAATAATAATCCCTGCGGATTTGGTAAGTTCCTAGACAAAAGATTTGGTAAGTTCCAAGGCAAAGATTTGGTAAGTTCCTAGGCAAAAGATTTTGCTCATTATTATTTATCAAATCTTTTATATCTATCTATATAAATTTTCTTTTCCATGTCACTTCATTTTTATTGGGCCACATAAAAGCCACGTAGGATGGCTCATATAATAGTATGAGCCTATGGCTCATACCCCGTTTTTCCTATATAGGAAAACGGGATATGAGCCATAGGCTCATACTATTATATGAGCCATCCTACGTGGCTTTTATGTGGCCCAATAAAAATGAAGTGACATGAAATTTTTTTTTATATAGATAGATATAAAAGATTTGATAAATAATAATGAGCAAAATCTTTTGCCTAGGAACTTACCAAATCTTTGCCTTGGAACTTACCAAATCTTTTGTCTAGGAACTTACCAAATCCGCAGGGATTATTATTTTTTGTTTGGAGGTTGGACCGAGTTGTTGTTTCATGGCCATATCCGGATAAATTTACTTCTCTCTGTGTTTATTAAATGTTTCGATTAATTTTTTGGGTTTTGGGAGGAAATGTAGTTATTTTGGAAATAGAGAAAGTTGTGTTAAAAATAGACGTCAGAGATAATTATTAGAGAGAGTATATGTGTGTGCTCTCTGTTATCTAATTTTGTCCCTATCAACTTTTAGGGGATGTTTGGTATGAGATAATTATTTTTATTTTTGAAAAAGTTTAGGATGAAATTTATTAGCATATTTGTTTAGGCTATAAAAAAAATTTCAAAAATTTCGAATATCTTGCTTAAAAATTAAAAAAATAAATTACGAATATCCGTATAAATAATTTATCCAAGAAACATAGAAATCCTATCCCTTAAGAATATGTGGGTATATTTTTTGCCTTGCCAATTTTTTATTTTTGTTTAAGTTTTTTTCTTTTTTTGATCTTTTTTTTTGCTTTTGCTTTTTTTTATTTTTTTCGTTTGATCTTTTTAGTCATTTTTTTTTCTTTTTTGTCTTTTTGATCGATTTTAATCATTTTTGTCGTTTTTGATAATTTTTAGTTGTTTTTGTCAGTTTTGATATTTTTAGTTTTTTTAATCTTTTTTGATCATTTTAGGCATTTTTTCTCGTTTTTGATAGTTTTTAGTCGTTTTTTATCGTTTTTAGTCATTTTTGATCTGTTTAGTGGTTTTTAGTCATCGTTTTTGGTCGTTTTTTTTACCTTTTTATCGCTTTTGATCTTTGTTTGTCCTATAAAATAATATATAAAATAACGTGACTTTCTGTTCCATTTTTTTGTTTCAATCTGTTGTTCCGTCTTAGTGACTTTCAATCTGCTGCCAAATCTGTGTCTAGGAACTTGGTCCAAATATCTCTTCCTAGGAACTTTTAGGAATTTTTAAACAAGATATTCGAAATTTTTGAAATTTTTTTTATAGCCTAAACAAATATGCTAATAAATTTCATCCTAAATTTTTTCAAAAATAAAAATAATTATCTCATACCAAACATCCCCTAAAAGTTGATAGGGACAAAATTAGATAACAGAGAGCACACACATATACTCTATCTAATAATTATCTCTGACGTATATTTTTAACACAACTTTCTCTATTTCCAAAATAACTACATTTTCTTCCAAAACCCAAAAAATTAATCGAAATATTTAATAAACACAGAGAGAAGTAAAATTATCCGGATATGGCCATGAAACAACAACTCGGTCCAACCTCCAAACAAAAAATAATAATCCCTGCGGATTTGGTAAGTTCCTAGACAAAAGATTTGGTAAGTTCCAAGGCAAAGATTTGGTAAGTTCCTAGGCAAAAGATTTTGCTCATTATTATTTATCAAATCTTTTATATCTATCTATATAAATTTTCTTTTCCATGTCACTTCATTTTTATTGGGCCACATAAAAGCCACGTAGGATGGCTCATATAATAGTATGAGCCTATGGCTCATACCCCGTTTTCCCTATATATATATATATATATATATATTATATTTTTAATTTGGTTGGGCTGGAGTTTGCTTCAACCCATGAATAGATCCGGTCTTTATTGTATTCAGTCATATGTATGTTAAAAACTAATCATAATTAAGTACACTCAAATAGCATCATTATGATGGCATATCATTAAGAAATTATCGACCAATGCAGGGTGAGCTCTGACACAACACATATTGGATCCAAAATTTTAAATCAATTTTGATTCGATTTCGATTTTATTTTTTTAAAATTTTAATTTATTAAATTTTGATTATTTTAGTTCGATTGATATCGAATAAATTGAATATTTATCCATGCTCGCTAATAATATATACATAAATTCGAATGGCTAGAATCAACTGTCTATCAAACTGACGTGTACTTGACATGCTCACTAATAATGCATACATAAATTCGACTGGCTAGAATCAACTGTCGATCAAAACCGACGTGTACTCGACATGCTCGCTAATAAAACATACATAAATTTGAAGGGCTAGAATCAACGGTCCAATGGGAAACCAATCCTTGCAAATAATTGAATGATTACTAGTTGAACACTTTTTTTTCTTAGGAATTTTCTATTTATGGTTAGCAAATCAACTAGGAACTTGCTTAATTAAGTCACTCAGTTAGCCACCTTCTTAACTTTTGACTCGGTAACACGAAGACTAGCGCTAGGAGCTTTTACCATCATTTCTCTCCGTTCATTTATATTTAAGCGTACCTAAGTTATATAGAATAATGTTGTTAATTCCTCTCAAGTGTTTGTTCAAATTATTCCTTTTGATTTGGTAGCTAATGTAATTGTTAATATAACACTAACATGATAAATTCTAAATTTAAAATTAAAATTGATATTAAAATTAAAATTGATATTAATATTAAAAAGATTGGATGATTAACTTTTTGAATTAAAATTTGTTATGTCAACTGTCATGTTAGATGCTAAATAATACTATTTAACATGTAACGTGCGTTGTCACATAAGAAGAAATTTTTTTGAGTGATACTTTGGAGAGATTAATAGCATTACACAGTTATATATATATATATATATATATATATATATATATATATATATATATATATATATATATATATATATAGAGAGAGAGAGAGAGAGAGAGTTAATTGCTGAAATGGTACATGAGGAATGTAGTATTTGTCATTTTTGTGATCGATTTTTTTTTTGCCAAAATGGTACATGAGCTTTACATTTTGGCTCAATTAGTGCATGAATTAAATTTTGTTGGTATTTTTTAATAAAAATCGATAAAAATGGACATGTGATGGTCACGTACCATATTTTTAATAGTTATTTTGTCAAATTTTTGTTTTTAGACTACTATTTTTAACGATTTTTAACTATTTTCATCCAAATAATTTTTTTAAACACTAATATTCTTCTGAAAATGATAGTCAAAAATAAAAAAATTTGACAAAAGAACCATAAAAAATAAAGCACATGACCATCACATATCCATTTTTATCCAAAAATACTAACGAAATTTACTTCAGGTACTAATTGAGCAAAAATGCAAACCTCATGCACCATTTCGACAAAAAATAAAAATTTAATCACCAAAATGACAAATACTACATTCTTCATGTACCATTTTGATAACTGTTTATTTTGGAAAAAATGTTTTAATGGTGGTGATTGTGATTGGGTACATAAATTATCGGTGCTTTTGTCATAGTTGGAAGAGAGAGAGAGAGAAATATTAGACCAATATTTTAAAAATCGAATCAAAAATCGATCCAGACAAGATATCGAGTCGGATAAAACCGGTTCAATCAGCAGTTCAACCAGTAGGTTAACCTAAAGTAGCCTAAGTTCAATCCCTTATTGACATAGATTTCTAAAACAGAATTATTTACAAGCAATATTTAAAAAAGGTTGTTGATAAGGGCAATACAAAGTACACTCAGGACTAGACCAGTATTGGGGCTAACCCAGTTATGAATTTTTTTCACTTAGGCTAGCCCAAACTCTTCACCTCCCTCCTCCTGCTCCCCCCGTGCTCCACCGTCGCCCCCGCGCGCAGCAGCGGCCTCGTCCTCCACCGCGTGAGCGCTCCGCCTCTGCCTCTGCCTCCTCCCCTGTCCTCCACCGCCGCCTCCCGTCGCCTCCTCCTCCGTCTCCCGCTGCCTCCTTCCCCTCCCGCTCCTTCGCCTCGTACCCCATTTCGGCCTCTGCGCAGGATCCACCACCCGAACCCACCCCAACCTCCCTCTTGTAGTGCCTCAAATCCCGATCCGACCGGGACGAGCACTATGTAATTGAGCTTGTGGCTAGTCCGTCTGAGTCATAACTTAGATCTCGGCATCTTCTTGCCACGGACGAATTGCGATGATCCTTTCCAACTCATGGAAATGCCTCTATTGAAACGAGTCCAATAGTTTTCGTGTTTTGGTTGCTTGGTTTTCTTGATTGCCGCTTTGGAATTTTGATTTGGTGTTGCTTTCGATTTGCTTGGTTTTCGCTGCTGGTTTTATCGTTTGGAGCTTGGATTTTGGGGAGTTCGGCAAGGAAGGATAGACAAGATTTCTAACTCGGTGCTCGTGCTGTTTCAGGTCCGCGTAACTGATGTTTGATCGTCGCTAAGCGAGATTCCTAGTTTCAGCCTCTTTTTCCTTAACCAGTGAGTGGTTTGGTCCCTTCTTTCCTACTTCTTCATGCCAACATCTCTAAGTTTCAAATGTTCACTCGATGATGCCCGGTTGGACGCCTAGAAAATTTTTAGCCACAAGGCATGCTAGCCACTAAGAAAAGAACATGGGATTTGTAGACTAATTTATCATATGCTTGCACACCTTATAATTTGAGCTTGTTTATAAGGAAAGTTGGTTGTTGGTGGCGGCCTAGTACCTCGGATAGAGTTTGGACTTATGGGATAACTGAATCGGAATACCGCTTGAGAAATTATGAACTGTTGCATGAGATATATATGTTGCTGCTTTACTTCTTCTGTTTATTTCGATGCATTGTATGTAATATGAATTATTCATGCATTTGCATGGTCTGGGACAACTTGTGCACAGGGTTTGGCATTTCCTCGAAACGGCTTTCCGGGGCACTGGAACCGTATCGATCCGGAGGAAAATATTTGATTCGTGCTCGTCACGATGCATAGCGGGACCTCCAGCAGGACTTGCTACCCGGGCTGATAGGGCGCGCCGCTAATGCTTGAAATATGTCCCTAAGGTGTCGATCACACCAATGACCGCATAGACTAGAACGCATGCTAACTTATTGTCTTGTGCAGATGGTAAGTATACTTGTGTTTCGTTTCAGGGAAGGAGTGCATCGATTGAGTAAGCAATCGGTGTACTGGTTGGATTCAATGTTATTTTCATTCCTATCAAAACATGCAACTGATATGAATTGATTTCACTTGCTTCCTTATAGAAGCTATCTTAATGCATGCTCGCCCCTAACAAGCTAGTGTCGATTTAGTCGAGTGGGTTCATCCCGCTCACCAGTACAAGTTGAGTACTGACCCACGTTGTGGGCAACTATTTTAGGCAATCAGACGGTGCAACGCTAGTGCGTAGCGAGGAGGCGTTAGGAGCACCTCTATTTTGAAGTATAGCTGGAGTCAGTTCATTTTGGAGGCATGGACTTCAATCTATACAAGGGCGTAATGTGCAAACGACGTGGACTATCTGACGGAGCGCGCCCTGCATTTTGAGTTATCTTTTGTAATGCAATTCAATAGCCGAGAAGGCGCATCAATGTAAACTCTATGTAAATTACTCTGAATTATCAATGAAAAAGCATGTTTCTTTCGCATTTGTGTTCAAATCTCTGTGAATGTGTTTTATAAATTATGTTTCAAAATGGGTTCCTAAAACTACAAGTTCTTGCCTTGTACGAGCGAAACCCCAGGCTCGCACGGCATCACGCCCCTAGCGAGGACAATCAGTTCCATAAAGGATCCGGCGAGGACGAATGACCCTTTCAGGATCGGGGCGTGACACCTCTACCCCCGTCCCACCCTCGTCCAGCTCAAGCTCGACTACCTCGGCACCCTCGGCGTCCGCCGCTCCTCCCTCCCCTCCTTCCTCCGCCGCTACCCCCAGTTCCTCCACTCAAGTCAAATTTTGACAGTCCTAAAAAATTAACATATATTTTTAGGACTGTCAAAATTTTGACAGTCCTTTCAATTGGTAGTAAAATGATCATACCAATGTCATCTGTAGCATTTTGAACTATAGTTGATCTTTGAAAGTATCCAATTCAGCTGAATAGTAAATGAACGTGTGGATATAGGATGCATAAAACTTGCCTAGGCCCAACATGCCGAAAGAATAAACCAGGAGGTTTGGCGATCATCCTTTGTCCACTCTCCAGTATCCTTCCAACCTAATGTGGAAGGATAATTAGACATTCAGTAAAATACATTTAAATGCAACCTAAAACCGTTATTTTCAACAAACCATATCTGATCCTCTTACTAACTATATTGTATAGTCACATAGACATTGGTCAGATGACATGAATAATAGCACAATGACAAAGAAAAATAACAGCACACAAGAAACCAAAAAAGAAGAAGAAAAAAATGGAAGGACTGTCAAAATTTGGCAGTCCTAAAAATATATGTTGATTTTTTAGGACTGTCAAAATTTTGACAGTCCTAAAAAATCAACATATATTTTTAGGACTGTCAAAATTTTGACAGTCCTTCCAATTTGTAGGACTGTCAAAATTTTGACAGTCCTAAAAATATATGTTGATAAAGACATATATCTCTTTGGATGTAATAATTTGAAGAGAGTAATAATTTGAGGATTCCTCTCGTGTCCGAGAGAGGACACTTTCATGCCCCTAAGCAGATATTCGATTTTGTACAGTACTACGCTTTTAATTTTACGATATTTGCGCTCACCATGATCTACTCTTTGTTTGCTCTGCTGGTGGTTCCTGTTGGTGCCCTCTACTTTGGTTACCGATATGTGGTGGATAAGTGTCACGACCCGCACCCGGAAGTTCGGGCACGAGTGCGTGGGTACGTCCAGCCTACGCCGCAGAGTCGGCGGTAGTACGCTGTCTAGGTCAATCCATCTAACTAGTCTAACTCATTCACAATTTAACATAGGCAAGATAATAATGAGAATAGAAACTTAAATTATGCAACTGGAATGAATGTGACAACAATTCAAATGTTTAATACAGGAATTTCAAAAATGAAATCGGGGACAAACCCGATAAATAAGATAAGAACAGAAATAAAAGATAGCTACTGAAAGCTACTCAGCAGCAGGGGTCTCCTGGGTGGGTTCTGGCTCCTCATAGGTATAATCTGTACCCTCATAAGGACCATAATAAGTAGGAGCAAGGTCCTCATCATCGCCTAAATCAACAGATCCAGTCAGGAAAGGAGCAGAGTACACAGTGCACAACAATATTAAACTAGATATTTATGACAATTAAACATAGAATATCATGTTAAGGAAACTGCATAAAAGAATGTTAATATTTCAGAGTCAAAACTATAACCGGAATATGAGAAAACAGAAGTAAATGAACAGAAGTAAATGAACAGAGTGAAACTATCACAGTCAGCAATAAAGATAACATGACTAGAACTATCTGTATGAAACTTGTGTTTGTTTTTAGAATACTTAGTTGGCATGCAGGGGTTTATAAGGCTAATCCGGCCGTCATGAACGGCTATTAGTCACGAATAATCGAGATCCGGCTGATGGACAGTCGTGTACCAACAGCTATTATTCACGGCAAGGGGAAGGGTAAACTACATGCCTTTCAGTATTCTCCCACCTGACATGAAAAACAAGACATGAATTCCAAATATTCAAGACATAAAATATAGTATTCTAACACTACGTATAATCAGCAAGAGTACTAGTAGAGCAGGGAATTTAATTATCACAATATAAAGATTAACTTGAAGTGCAGGTACTTGCCTGTTGTTTGGATCTGTTTAATTTGGTTCTTGGGGGGAAATTCCACAGATGAGTCCAAAAGCTGAAATAGACATTACCATCATGCTCAGAAGATGTCAAATAGCTAGAAACGCCTGTCCTTGGGTCCAATTTGGAGACAAGGGCAAAAACGGTAATTTCGGGCCAAAACGGGGTCCGCCGGTGGGCCCGCTTTGCACCGAAAAACGTGTCCAGGTCAACGGTCTCCAAATTCACCAAACTTAGTGCCAACAGGTCAGGAACGCTGATACGAACCCAACGGAACTTCCAGATTTGGATTCCGATGAGCCGAACACAAAATCGCCCGTCGAGCGAGGCCTGTGGGGCCCACGACACGCGATTTCGTCAACGTTCTCAGAATCGAACCAAACTTGACCCACAGGACCAGCGTATCGCTACGAGTCCGATGGCGCAAGTTTCGTCTCGATCTGACAAGTGTGCACGAAGTTAGGGCGAATTGCCGAAAAGGCGGATACGGAGCGATGTCCGCGGATACGCGTTGATTCCGGTGTGCACGCACACCCGAATCAGCTTCTGCGAAATCTCACACGTCCGTATCGACGCTGCGCACGTATCTGTGAAGACCGCACGCGACCAAGTCGTCCCGTTTGGCGGGACGTACTCGGTTCCGGGGTGAAACAGGGTCTGGTTTTTTTCTGTTTTTGGATCGCGGTGTGCGATCACCACAGGACGCGGTGCCCCGAACAGTTTGTCCGGACACCGAGAGGGTCATACAGGCTTCACAACGCAATTTGCGGAATCGAAAACGGAGATCCGAGGAGGAAAATAGGAGTACCTGAACAGGACTTTGCAAACTGGTTTCCTCGTCTCCTCGTGTCAAGTTGACACTGTGTCCGACACGTGTCTAGCCGTGTCCACTGTTCAGCTTCGAAGGGCCAGGGTTCCGGTGTCCGTGTCTTCTGTCGGCGGACACGGCGGTGGTGGCTCAGGGCGGTGAAGCGCCGGCGAGGTCTCGGGGGCAGAGCGGCATTCGGCCGGAGCCGGAGCGGCTCAGGGCGGGGCTCTGGTGGGCGAGCTGCGAGCTCGGGGACGCCTCGGGGGACGGATCCGGGGGAGCAGAGGGTAGTCGAGGGTGGAGGGAGGCCGGCGTCGAGTGGGGCGGGGTTCTGCGAAGGGCGGAGGGAGGCCGGCGTTAGGGTTCCGGCGAGGGGGATCGAGGGAGATGGGGAGGCGGAAGAGGAGGACAGGGGGATTTATAGGGTTTCGGTGGGAGAGGGTGGCCTGGGTCGTGGCGAGGGGCTCGGAGAAGGAGGAGGACGTGGGAGGTTCTCCGGCCGGCTCTCGCGGAGGGGCGACGTGGTCGCCGGAAATCGCGGCGGCGGGTTCGCAGAGAGCGGGTGACAGGGGTGCGGGTCCGGGTCGGGCGCGGATCCGGTCAGGCCGACCCGCCCGACCCGTTAAGCATAGGGCTGGGCCGGGTTCTCTAACGGGCTCGGCCCACTGGGCCGGGCCGGGCCCAAAACTTAAAATATAATAATAAAAAAATAATAATAATAATAAATATTAATTAATTAAATAATTAATTAATTTAGAAAATAGTTTTTAGGCTTTTAAAAATAGGTCTGAGGCCCAGAAAAATCCAGAAAAATTGCCCTAAGTCCAGTTTTCTATTTTACACCCAAAAATATTATTTTCATGATATTTTAATATTATTTATTGCCATTTAAAAATCATTTATTAATCAAAAACCTTGATTTTAATTACAGAAAAATCACAGAAAATTCCAGAAAATTGGGAAAAATCCAAGATTTAATAATTTGGAAATTCAGGGGGTTTACAATAAGTATAACTTCTTGTTTGTCTACAGAGGTCGAGGCTTCCCTACAGGCAACGATGGGAAGCTGATGGACAGGGTGCTGTGCATTATGCACTTCTGTGTGGTCTTGTTCCTTCTTTCGATGTTGCTCTTCTTCTCAGTTCAGGGAGACTCGACAAAGCTGCAGGCAATATTCATTCTTGTCTTGTTGTTCATTTATAAAGTGCTTCCTTCCGAGACTAATGTCATTCAGCCATTTATCTTGGAAGGAATGTAAAATGTGGACAACTTTGTTGATGGGCCAACTGGTATTTTTAGGACTGTCAAAATTTTTCTGATTATAGAAGAAGAAGAAGAAGAAGAGAAGTGGGCAGTTCGAAGTAAATTTTGGGAGTGACAAACTTGTAATTATCAATGGTAAAAATATGGACTGTTCCGAGTGAATTTTGTAGTGCCCTTATCAATAGCCTTAAAAAATAGTCGGTAAACAACAACCTAGCTATCGGTTCAAAGATCAATCGGTTGAACCAGCTGGTCCAGTTTGATCCGGATATTAAAAAATTGAATTAGAGGGTGCAGCCCAAAGAGAATGTGCAAGGTGGGTAGGAAGGCCAGCGAGGATTAAAGATTAATTAATGGAAGGCGATGGATTCGAAGATCTCAAATGCTCCCCCAAAGGACCACAATTAACATCCTCCGCACCCATCAAGATCTCGGCGTATCTCGCTCGCTAACTGCGTGTTTTTGTGTGAAACAATTGATAATGCTTAGTAGTTGATTAAATTAAGCAAAAGAAATTAATTAAGCGACTATATAAAAAGTACAAAATGAAGTCAATTACAGACTCCACCTCCTAATGTTGTTCTACCTACCTCTCCAGATTGTTCTCAGGTTTAGGAGGGATAGGTCTTAGGTTAGGTGAGTGAAACCAAGTTTCTTAATTATGGTGTCCCACGTACTAGATGACTACCTACTTTTCTAGACTTGTTCTTAGGCATAGGCATAGGCATAGGCATACTTCTTGGGTGAGTAAAATGGGAAACACATCTGTTGCCTATTTTGTCAAATCCTGTCCTATTCTTATTATATGTGGAGTCCATACAGAGAGTTTGGGAGTATATATTAATATATAAAATCGAGACTTTTACACATAATAAAAATATTTGCTGTTTTTTTTTTTAAAGTAAGAAATATATGCTAATTTTAATATTTTGGATAAAAATATTTGTTAAAATATTCTTTAAAATTATTGTATCTCTTTTGGCAACCTAAACTTATCAGAAAGGTGTTCGCAGAATCACGACTTTGAAAAATAAAAATTATTTACCTTTTGTATTTGGATGTTCAAAGAAATGAACATGAAAGAAATTTATTTTTTAAAATAAATAAATAAGAGGAAATAATTCCCACACTCATCCTACGTTTCCATTTCCAATTATTTACTTATTAGAAAATTTATTGTACAAAAAATATTTTTAAATAAACTATTTAAAATGAAAGTAATTTTAAAAAATTTGAAGTTACAAAATTTTCGCCATCCCAGATGACAAAAATATGAAAAAAATATAATCTAATTTTGTTTTTCAACAATTTCACCAACTCGGTTGGCGAAAATATGACTATCGATTTTTTTTTCTTTTTTCTGTTGGTTTCTTTTTTGGTTTATTTTTTTCCGTTGTTTTTAAATAATTTTTGTAAATAAATTAGGAAAAAAATTAAATTTAACATCTAAAATAAAATATGCAGCATTGAACATCCAAAATTTTAAAAAATTCTGCCGTAAGAAAATTACGTTTGTCGTCGGGCAGATTTCGAGCGGCTATAACTATTTGTCCGAAAATCATTTTTTGTCAAACAATAGGTCGATTTGTATGTTTTCGACGAGAGTAACACAATTTCGTATACAAAGATTTTTCATCCGAAGCAAGATGCACATGTTACAGGCAAAAGTATAAAATTTAAAACTTAAATGTATCATAACTTTTGACTGAGAGATCGAAACGAGATCCAGCTTGTGTCAAAATGACCATAACGAAAGTACTATGGGATAAACTGTTTCACCGTTTTGACGAACTTTGAAAAATTTTAGAATCGCAAAAAAATGATGTTTCGATCTCCAAAATTTACTTTGGATAATTTTATTTTCGAATTTTTTTCGGTATTTTCATGTTAACGAGTAAAAATTGGTGTCTCTGGACCCTCAAATTTTATCATATAATATATCAGTGTGAAGATGATTAAAAATTGGATAAAAATATATATTTTTTATTTTTATTAACGATAAAATTATCTATTCATAAATAATTTACTAATCGTAATAAGATCGATTTAACTTTCGATTACGGTAGAAACTTTAAGGGTCTGCTTGACAATTGTGGGAGTACAGCTGTTATTAGGTTTTATAGTACCAGTTATGAAAGATTATGAGTGTCACGTCCCAGTCCCAAAATACGTAGGACTAAGAATATGTAACATGCCAGCTACGCATTCGACCAGACTCTGGTCCGACTCGAATACGTATAAGCTGTATTATAATGGTCACTATCTAAATAATCAAGTAAATATAAATATCTATGCCTCAATCCACAATGAACAGAATACACAAGAATGAGCTACATGTGCTAAAGTCGGCCGCCCATTAACACACAAACTCGAATAGACTCGAGAAAGAAATATGAGTCTATAAAACTAGGCTACATCAGCAGATAAATAAATAATATGAATAAATAACCATAACTCTGATAGAAACGATATAAGTACCTGGCACCAATGCCCGCATGACAAGCAACATACAACAGCAACTCCAAAGGCTCCATAATCGTCTATGCTACAATAACTGACAGGGGACCAGGTCCTCAGAGGGACGTAACAAGGTACAAGTAAACAACAAGCCAGAAGTAAACAGTGTAATAAAACCATAATCCAGGATAAACTACTGTAACCAACTATGTGACATGCAAATGAAAGTATGGTATCGTACCCCGGGCTGGTACTCACGAAAGATCCCAATGGACACTTTCGTAATCTAACAGTACACTCAAGACTCCGTGTGGGTAACCAGGAGGAAGATGTATATATATATATAATATAATACTTTAGATTCCGCATAGGGAACCTAAAGCCTTATACACATAAATATAATAGTAAAATATGTCCAAAGCACGATGAAGACTCTTCCCACCTAATGTAACCTCACGTCTCAATCAAGACACGCAAGATCATGACCTCTAACTATCAATACAAGTCATAGTCAATATGTACAATTATAATTGCCACTATAGCATGCATCCTGTAGTCCTATCCAGAGTCCAAGTACCACGATCAAGTCGAGAAAGACTCTGCCACATGAATATCGTGTCAAGTGTCCTACGATCAGATGTGCAAATAATATATGCACAAAAAATGGGTTCGGAAGAATGACTCTCTAATTACGATACTCGACTCCGCAGAGGATGTCGGTACCTGAATTTTGTCCGGACACAAAGTATCGTATAACGGTCCTAGGCTCACAAGTACAATAACCAAGCAACACAATTATAGTATCTAATGCATACATAATATCAAATAAATAATGTATAACTGTAAACATCTTGGCAAGGTACAGTTGCCTGGTTCTGCAGTCAGTGGTGGTTAAGATGATCCCGCGTCCACTCCTTCGAAATTTAATTGACCTAAACACCAATTAAATACTTAAGGGTCCAATCATGAATTCTTGTAATTATAACTTAATTCTATAATTTTTTCGATGCCATGCAAAACCAAGCCCGTTATTATTTCTAACAACTTTGCTTACTTTTACAGGGTATCGGGACCTAGTTTCTTGGTTTTTGACTTTCAAATTTAATTTTAAGTTCCCAATTTAATGACATGAACATAAATTATAATAAATCATATAATCTTAATTTAAATATAATTTATATTTATTTTAACAATTAATTTCTAGATTTGACAAAATAACATATTTTAAGATTATGGCTACTTTAGGTTGAGTAGTTTTGTCCGAAACCTGTTCGAGACATTGCTAGTCCATTAGTATGGTTTATATTTATGAAAAAATATTTTATATTATATTATATTCTGATTTACTCTCAGAAAATATTCACCAATTTATTGCTTCCAAAATAACCTCTATTTACTAGCAAAACAATGTCATAAAGTCACCTGAAATATAGCTAGTGGCCCTTATTTTTAGGGTTCAGGTTTGACCTGCAAATACCATAAATATAAATTTGAGATACTTTATTTTCAGAATTAAAACACATATAAATTCAGTTTTAGGAATTAAGATCAAACCCTCCAAGAATCGTATCACAAAGTCATGTTGTGCGTCGACTAGGTATTCTGGCAACTTGATGCTAGTTTGTACATGCAACATTACCAACTTGAGTAATAAAGTAATTTTAATATAAAATTATATTATTTAATTTTCTAGAATTTAATAATAATTATATATATAAATAATTATATCACATCATTCATGCAATCATCTCAACTACGCTATCTAGTTATTCTTGCAACTTGGCCAAGTAGTCTTTGCATCCAATCTTTTCGGCAGCATAAAACATGATTAATTATATAATTATAATATTTATATTTTGAATCAATAAAATATAATTTTTTGGAATTATTTTATATATATTTATCATGGCAATACTCATTGAACCTTGTCTACCATTTGTCCGTGTCATGATTGTTCAATTTTTTTGGAATAGTTTCTACATAGAAATACGAGTTTCTCATGTATAGAGTTAATCCTACTCATCATCTAATATTATCATGAGTTACACAATTTTTGGTTCATGGAGAATAGAAAAAAGAATCTAAGTTGGAGGACTTACCCGTATGTGATTACGGCGTGATCCTTTCTCGCGACACGGACCCTTCGGAGCACCAAACGGACTCTAAACTCCACAAAACTTGAGGGGGTGCTTGGGGGCTTCATATAGGAGGTAAATATTCAGTTTGGAGGTAGTTTTTAGGGCTGTGATAGGGGCAGACAGCAGCAAGCAGTCAGCCTCTAGGGGTGGCTAATCTCTTGCTCTAGGACTTGTCAGCTTGTGGGGGATGAAGTGGAGGTTGGGAAGGAGTGAAAAGGAAGTGGAGAAGGAGAGGGAGAGGCTGAAGGTGTCATGGAAGAGAGGAGGGAGGATATAGGGGCGGCAACAAAGATGGAAGTACATGTTAGGTTTAGAGTTTGGTGATAAGTTGATATATATATATATATATATATATATATATATGGGCTTTTTAAATAGATTTAAATATAAGTGGGGGTTATCCTAATGCTAATGAGGTTCGTCCAAGGGGGGGCAGGCTGCTCTTGGCCAAAAATGAGAGGGTGGGGTTGGTTGTTACGGTTATGATTGGATAAGGTTTGGTTGTTGGGTTGGTTAGGGAGTTGGTTATGTAGTTATTTGCCAACTAGGATGCCACCTATACCACTTTCTATAAATAGAACTCCTACAAATAGAAATAAATTAATTTAAATATCATATATATATATATATATATATATATATATATATATATATATATATATATATATATATATATATATATATATATATATATATATATAATATTTACATGAGGATATTGGGGTGCACTACATGCCCACATGTGTTTGGGTCAAGTTCTAGTCAAAAGGAGACAATTTTACGGTAACCGTAATTCTTGACGTTCTTTAATATTTTTGGAGCATGGGGGAGATTAAATAAATACAAAATCCATATTCCAACTATATTAGACTCAATTAAAATTATTATTATAAATTTTTTTTGAAGGAAAATTGTCGTGCATTGCTCAAAATATCAAAGCCATGGCAAAGGGTCATATCTAAAACAAGGTTTTAGAAATTACTACTATAATCTATTAAATTAAATAAAATAATTAAAATAAATTGAAAAATACTAAAATAACCCTATTCAAAAATAAGGGACTTACAATGAGGGTCCGTTACTGCTTCAAAAATAAACAATCGGTTCAAACATATCCAAAAATCGGTGAAAATACCGTTACAAAAAAAATTGAGAATTTTGCCAACTCAATTTGCGAACTATTTCGTTACCGTTTCAAACTTTTTTCGTTTTTTCGAATTTACTTAAAAAATTTATAGGTATAGCAAATTTTCTGCAAAAAAACAAACAAAAAACAAATAAACCAAATAAAACTAAAACCAAATACACAAGAAAACTTAAACAAAATTAAAAAAATAATAAAAAATAAACCAAATAAAATCCATAACAAACACAAAAACAAAATACGAAGTCTGCTTGACGGCAGACGTAATTTTATTACGGAAGAAAATTTTAAATTTTTTGGATGTTCAATGTTGCATATTTTATTTTGGATGTTAAATTTCATTTTTTTTTCTAATTTTTTTTATAAAAATTACTTTAAAAAAAAACTAAACCAAAACAAACCCCCAAAAAAGACCAACTGAAAAAAAAAATCGATAGTCATATTTTCGCCAACTGAGTTGGCAAAAATTTGGACAAAGTCAAATTTTCACCAACTAAGTTAGGCAAATTATTGAAAAAAATATTTTTTTATTTTTTATTTTTACCATCTGGGATGGCGAAAGTTTTTCTAACTTCAATTTTTTCTAAATTACTTTCGTTTTAGTTAATTTATTTAAAAATATTTGATGTACAACAAATTTTTTGTTTACTTATTTTTCAATTTTTCGGACCTTTTCAAACACCAATTTTCTTTTTTAATAAAAGTTACGATTTCTCAAAGGAAATGAAAGAACACATAAATAATTTTCTTGCCTTTTCGCGAACCGAACGAGGTATTTGTTTCTTTTATTTCTTGAAACTAAAAAAAGGGAGTTGATTTATGTAACATAATGTTTGGAAAAAAACGAGAAAAAGAACAAAAATTGAGAGAAAATGGAGAAAAAAAATCAAAAGGGACAGTATTAGGAAAGGATGAGGAAATGAGAGAAACGAATTATAGGAAAAAGATATGTGGTCCTCCATAAATTTTTCTTTTCTTTCCCAAAGTGAAAAGGAAAATGGAAAAAGACGAAAGAATTTTGGAATAATTTATCCTACCATCAATAAAACATGTAAGCATAAATTGAGAAAGTCAATGATTAGATAGTAATTATATCTTTATTTCACAAACATTTTTTTCCACTTTTTCTTTACTTTTTCTTATTCTTTTTTTTGGTTATCTAAACGAAAGAAAAAAAATTACTTTTATTTTACTTGCTTTATTTTTATTCCTCGTAATTTTCAATTTTTTTCAATTTTTTTTTCTTTCCAAAAACACCTTAAATACATGATGATACATCAAAAAAATGTTTTCAAAGGACCCAAGCACAAAGAAACCCAAGAAAAAGTTTGAATATTACATTCAATAAGATTCGATAAGTCTGACTTTTGTCTTCTCCAACCTCTCTACCAAGATTTTATTCGAAAGAAATCATGTCTTTTATATGGTTATGCAATAATCTCATACATGGAAACAACCTAAACATGAACCCTAGGTCCCTTCTAACCAAGTTGGTGGCTCAAGAAATAAAAAATAAAAAAATACACACGAAGTACGTACAAAGTCCAAACTCTAAGAAATAACAACATCCGTTCTAACATTTTGGAGGTTCTAGACAAGTCTAAAAAATAAGACATTCTTCTCTCTATATTTTGTTTAAAATTCAAAATCCAGAAAATTCAATAAATCCAAAATACAATATAATTAGTTTTGAATACACGTAAATTATCACCAATATCTAACAAATTAAGCAACTTCTAAAAGAAAGGAGGATAACAATTTTAGATTCAAATAACATGAAAATAGTTCTTTCATGGACCTGCAGTCTTAGTATGACCTAAATTTATATTTTCTAATGATTCAAAACAATGAGGTCCCTAGGGAGAGGAGGTTCTAGGTGTTGTCTAGTCCGCCTCCCTCTGGAACCGGCTATGAGAAATACCAAAAGAGATTGAGATCATATTATACAAAAAAAATACAAGATTTTTACACGATCTAATAGAGCTTTTCTATCCATGTGATACAAGAAACATGTTGGGAACGAAACGCGAAAATCGTTCCCCAAACCAGAGAGTACCTGCGAAAGAACCGAGCAAAACGCACAAACCAAAAAATACCAAACACAAATCGCAGACACAGAAACTTTTACGTGAAAAATCCAGATAAAAAAACTACAGAACGATCGGAGTCCAACCCTGAAGAATCTCGACTAATGGAATAAAGAGATTACACCCTCTACAAGCTCCTTACTGATCCAACACGGATCACCGCAACTCTTTGGAACAGAAAATAGATTACATCCACAAAGAAAAAAGATAATAAAAAATACCCCAAATTGATCTATTTCTCCGAAACGACCTCCAATCATTCTTTCTCATCTCCAAAGTTGCAATGGCACTCTTGCCACCTTTTTTTCTCTCACTTATTTTTTTCTCATGTTGTTGTATATTGCATGAGCCTTTATATAAACCCTTGCATGAATGAGGGTTTCCATATGAAAATCTATATATGGAAGCCAAAAATATTTATGAAAATTCAATTACATCCAATCATATATTTAATGGAAATTAAATCATAAATTAGCTTACCATAAATTGAAAATCCAATTATATGAAAAGTTAATATATGAAAGATCCAATCATAAATATATAATTAAACTTAAAGATGGAAATCCAATATAATATTTGCTTACCATAAATGTTCTAATACACGGCGCTCGATGCACTTTTCGAGCTTTTTCGACATATGGATGGCGATCGGAACAAACCAATTACCAGATCCACCTATCATCGCCGGCTGCATCATGGGATTTCATGTGGAATCTAATTTGAAAAATACCTAAAGTTAAAGATTTATCAATAGGTATTGTTGCTCCAATACCTAACCAAAGAGCTACTGCGGTACCAATCAAAAAGAGTGTTGTAGCTACTGGACGATGAAATGGATTTTGAAATTTATTAACATTCTCTAAAAGGGTACTGTCAATAATCCCATTGGTACTAAAGCCATTAAAAGAACACCCAATAGCTTATTGGGTATTGTGCGGAGTATTTGAAATACGGAAAAAGTACCATTTCGATTATTTAATAAATTATTTAATGAAAGCAGGTTACCTTACCATTAATTTCATAACTCGCGATGCATTCCATTTGTACGAATCGCGAACATACCACCCATGACTGGACGTAGAGCCTTCACTGGCAGACCGGGCGGGGCGCAGGTGCCAGATCCTAAAAAGGGAAGAAAGGGCGTGCCTAATGTCTTATAAAAGACGGTACCTTTACCAGCCCGAGGCTGTGTTAGCCCTTCGTCCTTATTTCAACTTGAACATGAATTTTCAACACATTTTGACAATTTCTTATAACAATACCATACCATAATCAAAAGGTACAATGGCCCGAGCGACCAGACTTAACATAAATGTAGCCACTGGAGCCATTCAAAAAAGGGAGAAATTAGCACTACTTGGTGAAATAGGTTCCTTCGGGCGTCTCCTTTTCTTTCCAAGCAATCAATGCGGCTAAGCAAACTAGGTAACCCTACCTAAGAGGGACCCCGTCGACTTCCAAGGGTCGATAGGTCAGTCAAACCCTGATCCGGCTGCTCCGGTTGAGTCGCACTCCGGGGTATTGTCCACATAGGTTGGGAACCCCACCCATTACAAAAAATCTCCCCCTTCACAACTATGTGGAGGGGGTCGACATCCCGACGATTCGCCTGCAGTACTCAAAGTTTTCCTTGGAAGAATCTTTGTGAACATATCTACTTCATTGTCATCTGTATTAACCTTCTCCAGCGTCGCTTCCTTCTATTCCACAACATCCCGTATCCAATGATACCGGGTCTCAATGTGCTTGGACCGGCTATGGAATGTCTGGTTCTTCACAAGGTGAATAGTACTCTTACTATCGCAAAGCAAATGATATTGCTCTTGCTTTAGCCAAATTTCCTGCAACAGCTTCTTCATCCACAACAACTCCTTTCAAGCCACTGTCGCAGTAATGTACTCTGTCTCTGTCGTCGACAAGGCAACACACTTCTGTAACCGCGACTGCCACGATACTGCGCCACCAAATGAAAGTCTCCAATTGGCAGTGCCCTGAAGATATCGTAGAAACCACTTGACCCAACTCCAATGTACACTTCCAGGATTGGAAGTATACCTGCTAACTGTGCCAACTGTGTGACCGATGTCTGATCTCATACACACCATAGCATACATAAGACTCCCCACAGCTGAGGCTTATGGAACCCGCTCCATATTTTTCTTCTCGTCCTCAGGAGATTGATACTGCTCCTCAGTGAACTTAAAGTGAGCCGCAAGGGAGTTACTCACTTTCTTCGACTCGTCCATCCCAAAATCCTGAAGTACCCGGTAAATGTACTTCTTTTGGGACAAGTGTAGCAGCTTGGACTCTCTCTCTCTCTCTCTCTCTCTCTCGGCTGATCTCCATCCCAAGAATAGACTTCGATGCGTCCAAATTTTTATAGAGAAGGTCGCGCCCAGTTGGCACTTCAACTCCGCTAATCTAGTGGTATTTCGACCCACCAATGGCATATCATCAACATAGTAGTAAAATGATGAAATAATCCTCGGCAAAGTACCTCACAATGTACTTTGTATTCAAAGAACCTCGTGCCTTGTGATTTGCCCCCTATACTCAGATGTATTATTGTTTGCAATACTGTTCCTCCGCTGCGTACTCGATCGATACGATGATAGCCACAACTTTAACGATGTTGCCTTGTGCGGGCGTAACCCCAGGCTCGCACGATATCACGTCCCGATAGCAAACGATAATACGTCCCGCGGGAGCGCCGAGGCGCGTTGATTCGCGCCCAGCGGGGTATTGTCGGAACCTTCGGAATCGGGGCGTGACATAATTATATCAGAGCAACTCGATCTTCTGGCCTTACGCCCATTTCACTGCTGTTCTTAGATGATGATTCCTTGTGCATTGATATCGTTACTGAGTAGAGCGTTCCATACAATAAGTCCATAGATATTCTCAAAGATGCTAGCAAAAAGTTTTCTGGATTTGATTTGTTGCTTGAGAGTTATACTTTCGTGCTTGTGGTTTGATAGAGTTTTCGATTAAGGATGGTGAGGGATGAGGACTATCGCTGCTCTGGATATCAAAAAGTTTCTCCTTGAGTTTTGAGGACGAAACTCTTTTTTGGTGGGTAATTATGTAGTGACCCGCTCCGCGTAGACACTATGTACAAGAGATATCAGTTTGCTGACTCAAAAATAATATCTTCCTTAAGAGCTCCTTATTGAAACAGAAGATGACTGATCTAGGTGAGTGGACAGAAACTTCATTCTTTGATTCTTGCACGCCTTAATAATGAATCTAAGTTTTTGAATTGCTTGTTTGCTTAATAAGATAAGTTTGCACGAATGATAGAACGAGAGCATGCTTGCCTAAAAGAGATAAAACTATTGCCATGCTAAGTATAAGAAATATTGTATGCTAGTTACACTGACACAGCTATCGAACGAACCTGGCCATGCTAGAAAAAAAAAGAGTAGAACTGCATGTTAACTTGAAGAGATAAATAGACCCGTGCCATGCCTGCTAAAATCATATATCATTCATATGTTTGCTTGTTATCGTGTATATAATTGCTTGTCTTGGATACTAAAGCTTGATAAAATGTATGCTTGTTTTGTTATAAGAGTAAATGCTTGTCTTGTTTTTGCAGAGACGAGTAGCCCGCTCTGATGTTCCGGTCCTACGGGATCTAGGGGGTGCGACTATTAGATAAGAGATATTCGGATTGAAAGCTTGTATTGTCACGTTGTGTGTATTATAAGATGTGATATGCTTGTTATCGAGGGAGCTTGCGGGAGATGTAGGCTAAACGATAAGTTGGGAGACTAATAGTGCACCCTGAGTTCGGGGCGTGGCTATTAGAATGGTGGATGGAGATTGATGGGGTGAGACTAATAGTGCGTCCTAATGTTCCGGTCCTACGGGATCCAGGGGGACGTGGCTATTAGATGGGAGGCGGTGCTTCTGTTGAGAAGAGTTGAGTTTATGTTAGAGAAGTTAGCTTGTTCATGGAGATAGCTACATTCAGGTAGTTAGGGAGCATGCTAGGCTAGCCTTCTTGCATACCTAACTGTTTGATGCAGAGATGGACAGGGAAGGAGAACCATATGTTTATATATGCATATGTTGCTAACTTGTATGTCTGCTGCAGGAATAACCGATCGGCAAGGGGTAAGAAACACAAAGAGAATATATATATATATATATATATATATATATATATATATATATATATATATATATATATATATATATAGTCTGCTTGTTCATGAACATGTGCATCTTAGAGTTTATCTTATAGTGTTTTATGTATTTGCATCGGTCGGACAATGGCTATTAGTGCAGAGCTGAACCATGAGTTACAACTGCTAATAGTATCTGATAAAGTAGTCATTGGTTAGCTGGATTACCGCTACTAATCTTGAGTTTCTCGGGGACCGACATCTTATTGATAGTTCAACTTGTGTGCTTGATTGAATAATAGTTCTTGAATGCTGCATTGACCCTAGAGTTCTTGAGTATAGCTCACGAGACACGCTACGCACACCCCAATTGATACCTCGTGCTTGAACTGTTTGCCTTATATGCTTGGTTTTATTGAACCGAACTCTGTTTTTAAATATATTTCCAAAAAGAAGTAATATGACTCCGTTTCTGTGCTGCATGTAACGAACATAGGTAAAACTAAAAAGATCACTAATAATATAATATTTTATAACATAATTACTTAGTGTTGGTTTTAGTGAATGTTGCTTCTGTTCGTTGATTTTAGACTCACCAGTTCTTTCTCCAAAGGGCTGACCCACCAACAGTTTGCTTGTTCGCATGTGCTGGATCGTCCGAGGAAGCGATAGTCGTGCCTCATCCCCAGGACCCGAAAATCTGGTTTTGATGCCTTGAGCCGTATCGATTGCTTTGAGCTGCTTTTGTGTAGAGGGACATAATGTATAGAACGATGCCATTTGTCACGCCCCAGTCCCAAAAGATCGAGGAACCATGTAAACTCTCTCGACCAGATTTCACTATTTTAAAATCATTTTTAACAAATTAGAATTTATTGCAATATTTTATTTATTTATATCCTATTGATTGTGCACCTGTCCATTACACAATTAATTAGAGCATTACACTAGCTGTAATTCCCAAACAAAGTTCACATACCTGTCCTAGACATGTTAGACTATTTTCTGCATTTTGTGCAACTCCCAGATGCTTTATTTTGAGCCTCGTTTGAGACGCACAAATATCGTTACAAAAGTTCGTATTTAATTCCTACTTAATTTTCTACTCTTTACCCATCTTTGTACCCCTAGGGATTTGAGGCCAAACATGCACCTGTTTTGCCCAAACAAAAATACGATAATATTCTAGACTGAATATACTACAATCAGTGTATTGACCCCGTAGAAAAATTATGTCCCTACCTGCCTCTAAATAATTAGTGAACTCCGT
Organism: Iris macrosiphon; assembly: GCA_036927795.1. Taxonomy (NCBI): domain Eukaryota; kingdom Viridiplantae; phylum Streptophyta; class Magnoliopsida; order Asparagales; family Iridaceae; genus Iris; species Iris macrosiphon. The sequence goes on from JAYESA010000010.1 coordinate 5,336,082, forward strand.
GCGCAGTATTTATTAAATAATAAATACGGTGACCCGTATCACCCAAAGAACTAGACCCTGCCCCTGCCCAGACTCACCCCCACCCCTGCCTAGGCACTCCCCCAGCTTTTTCCCTCATTTTGTGCAATTTGGTATTTCTAGGAACCAGGTATTTTTTCAGACAAATTTCGTAATTGTGCAATTTTCCAATTTTAGGACTTTTCTGTAATTTATGAAATTGCAGGGGTTGTTATATAAATTATAATGCGAGGTGGCACTTCCCTATTGGCTGGTGGACCTACACCTGACATGTGTCAAGTGGGACCCACCCTAAATCCTGAAAATATCAGGATTAAATATCCTAAAATATCCTAGAAATCAAATTACTAAAATACCCCTTAAGTTATTAAATATTTACAAAATAACCTAAACCCTAACCCTATATATATCTACCCAGCCCCCTCCCATTCCCGATCACCCCCCACCCAACTCCGGCCACCCACCGCCACCGGACCACTGCCAACCTCCTCGTCCTTTCCCCAGCCACCCCCCAGCCAACGGCCATCCCCTCCGGCCGCCGCCTCCGCCTCCGGCAGCCCCCGCGGCACCCTTCCTTCATCCCTTCCACAACAGCTCCTCCCCACCCCGACGCTCCTTACCGCCACCCCCGACCACCGTGGACCACAGACACCGTCCCCAACCGACTCGCCACTTCCTCCTCCACCGTCCCGACCAACTCCCACCGCCCCACGACGCCCTCCTCCGCCGGCAGCTCCCCCGCAGCATCTCCTCCCTTAACCGCCACTGCCTCCCCGAGCCACCCCAACCGCCTCGAACTCCCCCTCTGGCAGGCTTCGATCTCCGCCACCACCTCAGACCTCTTCGCCGTCCCCTCCTCCTCCGCCCTGCCACCCTGAGCTGCCTCCACCACCACCGCAACCGCCGCCATAGCCACCGCAGCAGCTGCTGTTGCTGCTACTGCTGACTGTTGCAGCTGCTGTTGTTGCTGCAGCCGCCGCCGTAGCTCGCCGGAGCTTCGCCGGACCTCCACCGGCGACGACGAGGGCCACCCCCTGACGTGTCAGGTATACCTTCGTATTATACGTATTTATACATGTATTTAAATATATGTATGTATATATATATATATATATATAAGTATATATATATGTATATATATATATTAATGTTTATATTTATATATATTATATATTATGTGATATATAATACATATTATATATTATATAATTATTTAATTACTGCATATATACTGTATGTATTTATATTTCTATTTTTATTTATATGTATATGTAAATATATATATAAATATTTATCTATATATATATGTAAATATATAATTATATATATAATACTATATATATATATATAATATATATACTTAAAATACAGAATTTATACTGTATATATATATATTATATTTATGTATGCATCTTTTATTTCTGTTTTTATTATTATTATTTATATATATATATATATATATATATATATATATATATATATATATATATATATATATATATATATATATATATATATATATATATATATATATATATATATATATATATATATATATATATATATATATATATATATGTATGTATATATATATATGTATTCTATATGTAATAATATATATAAATTATTATTATTACTATTATTATTACTATATACAGTATATATATATATACAGTGTGTATATATATATATATATATATATATATATATATATATATATATATATATATATATATATATATTATTATTATTATTATTATTATTATTATTATGAATATGTATATATATATGTATGTTCTTTTTTCTTCATTTTATATATATAAATATATGTATGTATATATATTTATATATATATATATATATATATATATATATTACTCTATATAATTATATATGTATTATATATGGTATTATATATACTATATGATAATAATACTGGATAATACAGTATATATATAAATATATGTATTTAAATTTCTGCATTTTTTCTTTCTTTTGTATATATGTAAATATAAGTATTTATATATGTATTTATAATTCCTGCACTGTATTCTTTTTATTATATATATATATATATATATCTATATATATACTATATAATAGCGTACTGGATAATATAGTACATATATACATATATATGTATTTACATTCTGCACCGTCTTTTCATTTATTTATTTATATATATATATATATATCAGTGGTTATACCCTGCTAATTATTATCTTACTATATATATCAGTGGTTATATATACCCTGCTACTATTATAAATATTATAATTGCTGTATATTACAGCCTATATATATATATATATATATATATATATATATATATATATATATATATATATATATATATTTACATTACCTGCATTTTTCTTTTCTTTATCATATATATATGCTATATATATACATACTACTATATATACTATATCTATATGTATATATATACTCTACATATACATATGTGTACCCTATATTATATATATACATATTGTTTAATATGTATATATTTACATAAGTATGTATATACTTTTATATTATATCCATGATAATCACGAACCCTGTATGTCCTAAACAGAGTACCTCTACGACGCAGTCAGTGACCCCCTGTCACAGGACCCCCCGACTTGATTGCAAGTACAGGTTTTCAACACACTCAGGAAGTAGGCAAGTATACCTTGCCAAGTTTTTACTATTTAAATATTAACTGTTAAATATTATTTTTAGTAAATTTACATATAAACAGTATGTATCTGAGACTGCCTCGGGTACCGTCAACAAATACGTTGACACGTAGTGTAATTAACTTAGTCTATACAGACTTACCATCAACCGTGAGGGTATCCTAATATCCTCTTAGACCCTATCACGGGTACACACAACAAGGTTGCACTTTATTTTGGGATGCAAGTTTGCGTAGTTGATTAGCTACCAGTACGTACGACGTGCATCACGGCTTAGAACAAAATCAGGAAAGTTACGACTTAGTATTAGTTACATTGGGCGGGGAGAACGACTAAAAGACGTATGGGACACCCACCTCTTTATCCCGATGCCGCACTCGACGGAGTGATATGGATGTTATATATATATTCCTGTGACCATACTCATCGTAGATGGATAAATGTATAGTACCCTTGAACGGGGGCATATGTGGCATATACTAGCCAGTCACTACGGATTGGTGAATTACGTCAGCATATGTCTAGCCACACTTTCCTATACGTACTAGGTTGTCTCAAATTGCATTCACTTAGATGGTTAGCACCCTGTATTTATTTATTCAGTATTTACATACTTGGCATGTTATTTTTATGTATCTTGTTACGTCCCACTGAGGACCTGGTTCCCTGCCAGGTTTAGATGAGACACTCTACCCCACAGTACATGGACCTGGACAGGAGACTGGATATGCCCCTGAGCAGGAGTTAGAGGAGATGCCATCAGAATCTGCCTGAGTACACCTGGAGTTGGAGCTACATATTTCGAGGATGATGCACTAGTCATCTTATTTCAGCTTTTACTTATCTTTTGTAGTGGGTTTGTTCCCACCTGACTTTATCTGATTTGTGTATAACATTTCAGACTCAGCATCTATATATTCAGCATTATTTCCCATATATCATGATATTCTATAGAGTTACCTGTATTTAGACTTGTAGTATTTTAGGACAGCGTAGCACATCACTTTGGGTCCATTAAATTGGGTAATCCCTCAGTGACGTGTCAGCTGGCCAATGCCACGTGGCCTAGTTCCATATATTTTTGGGACTGGGGCGTGACATAGTTTTAGTAGTGGCCCATGCAGGTCGAGTTAATTGCTAGTAGCATGATTACATGCCCATCAAACCTGTTATAGGATAGGAATACTAGGTCTCATCCACTCTGACTTCATCCATAAATTCTTGCATCCTGCTTGATTATCATTTATTATTTCCTTCGTACTTTTCTAAATTATTCTATCTTCTTCAGAAATATGGACATACCCAGTGGACACGCGATTGATGGGGTTGACCAAGCAACAGACCCATTGCCAGATGTCCAAAGGACCCCAACCCCTCCGAGAGACCAATCCCCGAGAAGGATGCTAGTCAATCCAACAACCCTGTACTTTCCCCAGGACCCTACCCAGGAGACAACACCAGCCCAGCTAGAAGGGCAAACTTTCCAAGCACCAACACCGCAGGCGGAGACACCTTTGCCTCCACCTCCAGCCCTCTCAGCCCTGATGCCACAGCTTGAGGGACAAACCCAGATGTTCCAATATTTCCAAACCCTGTTGCAGGCTCAGTGGCAACAGACTGAAGCCCTGAGACAGGCTCAATGGCAACAAACTGAAGCCCTGAGACAGACCTTGATAACAGCTCTGGAGATGACAACTGCCCCGGCACTAGCACCTGTCCAACCTCCTAACACTGTTCAAGGCTTTCGCCGAATGAGCCCGAGAAACTTTTCTGGCAACGAAACTCCGGAAGAGATCTCAGACTGGATCTCCAACACGAAAATACTGCTAGAAGGTTCACAGCTTCACCCCGATCTATGGATGACCGCAGTAAGGGCCCAACTAAAAGGCAACGCCCATCACTGGTGGGACTCCATAGAGCGCAGCATCGGCAGAAACCATACTTGGGAGCAATTCCTGGAATACTTCAAAGCGAAATACTTTCCAGCCACGGTTAGAGATGATCTGTACTCCCAGTTCCTGCATTTGGAACAAGGAAATATGACCGTCGACGCCTACGACGCAGAGTTCAGTCGACTAAGTCAATTCGGTGCCATCCTAATACCTAACGAGCTGGAGAAGGCCCTGAAATTTCATCACGGTCTTACCCTCGAGCTCCAAGGGCATACTACGGCACAGTCAAGGATTTCCTACGAAGAAGTTCTTTCGGAAGCAAGGATACAAGAAGCCATTGGCCGAGAAGCAAGAAGCTCAAATCCAACCATATCAGCCAGAGAATAGACCAGAACAGGAGAACCAATCTGTCACCCGGAAAATCAGGCACAACACAAGATAGGGCCATATCAATACAAGGAACTTCCGACTTGTCACTATTGTGGCAGGAAAGGACATTATGCCAAAAACTGCCGAAGGAAGTATAGACTATGCCTGATATGTGGAGACAATCAACATAGGGCCAGAGACTGCCCACAATACCGGGAAGCAGCACTCCAGAACGGGCAAGGACCATCAACACCAGCCCAGAGAATGCAACCTCCTACTAGAGGTCAGCATCTACTAGCATATGGAAGATTGCAGAGGGGACCATCCTTGGTCACCCAAGAAACGCAGTACTACCTAGCCAGACAACAAACCGAAAGACAAAGGCACGGGCAGACCTTTGCACTAGCTGCAGTTGCAGAAGGACCGGAAAGTGAAACCATTTCAGGTACCTTTATAGTTACTTTATTACCTGCAAACCGCATTATTTAATTCTGGCACTACGCTGTCATCATGTCTAGTAGTTTCGTAGCCATGCAAATAGCCACTTTTACCAGAGGAGGCATTGTTCCAGTTACCAACATTACTAAAACCTGCTAGTAGTCATGAATAGTAGAGTAATGAGGACGCGATTCTTGGTACTTCCAATACCAAACTTCGACTCTGTCTTAGGCATGGATTGATTAAACCAGTACAAATGCTATACTAGACTACGGGAAGAGAAGCGTCATCTTTAGACCACCAAGTTACCCATTCAGATATAGATAGTACCTAGGATAGCAAATCGTAGTAGTTAACCCTAGTTACCGACCGACCTAAATATTGTTTCCACCTCTAGATAATGATCAGGACTAAGCCCAAAAACTGACAGATCGATTGCTAGACATTGATTGCTAGGCTCAATCATATGAATAAAATGATAACTGAGTACTATAGCCAGTATCGGGAATAGAACCATTAGATTGAAGGTGAAGAGGGTAGACAGATGTTAGCCTTAAGAAAAATATCATGAACTACCTATAATATACGACCTGTTGTAAACCTGATGGTACCCCTATAATTTGGATGAAGGGTATACATAGAGTAAAATAGGAGATCATGTGTTTTTGAAGATCCCACATACTCGAGGAACTATCAGACTTGGAAGAAGAGGAAAACTAAGCTCAAGGTACATCAGACCCTTCAATGTATTGGAACGTAACAGAGAAGTTGCTTACCAGTTAGCATTACCCCAGACATTGGAAGGAGTACATGACATCTTCCATGTATCCCAATTAAGGAGATACACTCCGGATACAAGTCATGTGCTGGACCTTTGAGATTATTGTCAGAGCCCGTAGAAATCCTAGATCGAAGAGAGAAGATGTTGCAAGGCCAGACTATCCTTTAATTCGTATTGCATGAAAACATCATGCACCAGGCAAATCAACCTGGGAACGAGAAGAGGATATTCGATAATGTTTCCCCCATCTATTTCCAGACCAGGGTATGTCCAAATATTTCAAATCAATCTTCAACTATGACTATGTCTTAATATTTCAAATTAATCAATCTTTCGTTCTCATTATATGTCTGTTTTTATTTCGAGGACGAAATATTCTAAGGAGGGTAGATTGTAAACTCCCTCGACCAGATTTCACTATTTTAAAATTATTTTTAGCAAATTAAAATTTATTGCAATATTTTATTTATTTATATCCTATTGATTGTGCACCTGTCCATTACACAATTAATTAGAGCATTACACTAGCTGTAATTTCCAAACAAAGTTCACATACCTGTCCTAGACATGTTAGACTATTTTCTGCATTTTGTGCAACTCTCAGATGCTTTATTTTGAGCCTCGTTTGAGACACACAAATATCGTTACAAAAGTTCGTATTTAATTCCTACTTAATTTTCTGCTCTTTACCCATCGCTGTACCCCTAGGGATTTGAGACCAAACATGCACCTGTTTTGCCCAAACAAAAATACGATAATATTCTAGACTGAATATACTACAATTAGTGTATTGACCCCGTAGAAAAATTATGTCCTTACCTGCCTCTAAATAATTAGTGAACTCCGTGCGCAGTATTTATTAAATAATAAATACGGTGACCCGTATCACCCAAACAACTAGACCCTGCCCCTGCCCAGACTCACCCCTACCCCTGCCTAGGCACTCCCCCAGCTTTTCCCCTCATTTTGTGCAATTTGGTATTTCTAGGAACCAGATATTTTTCCAGACAAATTTCGTAATTGCGCAATTTCCCAATTTTAGGACTTTTCTGCAATTTATGAAATTGCAGGGGTTGTTATATAAATTATAATGCGAGGTGGCACTTCCCTATTGGCTGGTGGACCTACACCTGACATGTGTCAAGTGGGACCCACCCTAAATCCTGAAAATATCAGGATTAAATATCCTAAAATATCCTAGAAATCAAATTACTAAAATACCCCTTAAGTTATTAAATATTTACAAAATAACCTAAAACCTAACCCTATATCTACCCAGCCCCCTCCCATTCCCGACCACCCCCCACCCAACTCCGGCCACCCACCGCCACCGGACCACCGCCAACCTCCTCGCCCTTTCCCCAGCCAACGGCCACCCCCTCCGGCCGCCGCCTCCGGCAGCCCCCGCAGCACCCTTCCTTCATCCCTTCCACAATAGCTCCTCCCCACCCCGACGCTCCTCACCGCCACCCCGACCATCGTGGACCACCGCCACCGCCCCCAACCGACTCGCCACTTCCTCCTTCACCGTCCCGACCAACTTCTACCGCCCCACGACGCCCTCCTCCGCCGGCAGCTCCCCCGCAGCATCTCCTCCCTCAACCGCCACTGCCTCCCCGAGCCACCCCAACCGCCTCGAACTCCCCCTCCGGCAGCCTCCGACCTCCGCCACCACCTCAGACCTCTTCGCCGTCCCCTCCTCCTCCGCCATGCTACCCTGAGCTGCCTCCACCACCACCGCAACCGCCGCCATAGCCACCGCAGCAGCTGCTGTTGCTGCTACTGCTGACTGTTGCAGCTGTTGTTGTTGCTGCAGCAGCCGCCGTAGCTCGCCGGACCTCCACCGGCGACGACGCGCCCCCCCCTGACGTGTCAGGTATACCTTCGTATTATACGTATTTATACATGTATTTAAATATATATATGTATATATATATATATAAGTATATATATATGTATATATATATATATTAATGTTTATATTTATATATATTATATATTATATGATATATAATACATATTATATATTATATAATTATTTAATTACTGTATATATACTGTATGTATTTATATTTATATTTATATTTATATGTATATGTAAATATATATATAAATATTTATCTATATATATATATATATGTAAATATATAATTATATATATATTACTATATATATATATAATATATATACTTAAAATCCAGAATTTATATTGTATATATATATTATATTTATGTATGCATCTTTTATTTCTGTTTTTATTATTATTATTTATATATATATATATGTAGTATATATATATATATATATGTATATATATATATATATGTATTCTATATGTAATAATATATATAAATTATTATTATTACTATTATTATTACTATATACAGTATATATATATATATACAGTGTATATATATATATATTATTATTATGAATATGTATATATATATATGTATGTTCTTTTTTCTTCATTTTATATATATAAATATATGTATGTATATATATTTATATATATCTATATATATTACTCTATATAATTATATATGTATTATATATGGTATTATATATACTATATGATAATAATACTGGATAATACAGTATATATATAAATATATGTATTTAAATTTCTGTATTTTTTCTTTCTTTTGTATATATGTAAATATAAGTATTTATATATGTATTTATAATTCCTGCACTGTATTCTTTTTATTATATATATATATATATATATATATATATATATATATATATATATATCTATATATATACTATATAATAGCGTACTGGATAATATAGTACATATATACATATATATGTATTTACATTCTGCACCGTCTTTTCATTTATTTATATATATATATATATATATATATATATATATATATCAGTGGTTATACCCTGCTAATTATTATCTTACTATATATATCAGTGGTTATATATACCGTGCTACTATTATAAATATTATAATTGCTGTATATTACAGCCTATATATATATATATATATATATATATATTTACATTACCTGCATTTTTCTTTTCTTTATCATATATATATATGCTATATATATACATACTACTATATATACTATATCTATATGTATATATATACTCTACATATACATATGTGTACCCTATATTATATATATACATATTGTTTAATATGTATATATTTACATAAGTATGTATATACTTTTATATTATACCTATGATATTCACGAACCCTGTATGTCCTAAACAGAGTACCTCTACGACGCAGTCAGTGACCCCCTGTCACAGGACCCCCCGACTTGATTGCAAGTACAGGTTTTCAACACACACAGGAAGTAGGCAAGTATACCTTGCCAAGTTTTTACTGTTTAAATATTAACTGTTAAATGTTCTTTTTAGTAAATTTACATATAAACAGTATGTATCTGAGACTGCCTCGGGTACCGTCAACAAATTAGTTGACACGTAGTGTAATTAACTTAGTCTATACAGACTTACCATCAACCGTGAGGGTATCCTAATATCCTCTTAGACCCTATCACGGGTACACGCAACAAGGTTGCACTTCATTTTGGGATGCAAGTTTGCGTAGTTGATTAGCTACCAGTACATACGACGTGCATCACGGCTTAGAACAAAATCAGGAAAGTTACGACTTAGTATTAGTTACATTGGGCGGGGAGAACGACTAAAAGACGTATGGGACACCCACCTCTTTATCCCGATGCCGCACTCGACGGAGTGATACGGATGTTATATATATATTCCTGTGACCATACTCATCGTAGATGGAAAATTGTATAGTGCCCTTGAACGGGGGCATATGTGGCATATACTAGCCAGTCACTACGGATTGGTGAATTACGTCAGCATATGTCTAGCCACACTTTCCCATACGTACTATGTTGTCTCAAATTGCATTCACTTAGATGGTTAGCATCCTGTATTTATTTATTCAGTATTTACATACTTGGCATATTATTTTTATGTATCTTGTTACGTCCCACTGAGGACCTGGTTCCCTGCCAGGTTTAGATGAGACACTCTACCCCACAGTACATGGACCTGGACAGGAGACTGGATATGCCCCTGAGCAGGAGTTAGAGGAGATGCCATCAGAATCTGCCTGAGTACACCTGGAGTTGGAGCTACATATTTCAAGGACGATGCACTAGTCATCTTATTTCAGCTTTTACTTATCTTTTATAGTGGGTTTGTTCCCACCTGACTTTATCTGATTTGTGTATAACATTTCAGACTCAGCATCTATATATTCAGCACTATTTCCTATATTTCATGATATTCCTGTGGATGAGATAGAGTTACCTGTATTTAGACTTGTAGTATTTTAGGACAGCGTAGCACATCACTTTGGGTCCATTAAATTGGGTAATCCCTTAGTGACGTGTCAGCTGGCCAATGCCACGTGGCCTAGTTCCGTATATTTTTGGGACTGGGGCGTGACAGACCAGAAACGTGGCATTGGCCAGCAGCACACACCGATGGACAAACCTAATTTAATTGATCCATCGGGGCGTACTTAAGCTGTAATACAACAATAAGGATCTAGATATACACTGATTCTGAATAGACAATTGTAATACACTGATTCTGAATAGACAATTGTATTAGTGTGTCGACCCAATAATACATATGTCATGATCAAGCTCGATAGAAGAGTAAGCTTGCAAAACTAGGCTATATTAGCGGCATAAGTCAAGGTAGTACAACAAATATAAGTATGCTAGATGATGATGAAAGGAGGTACAAATTAATTCAAGTTCACAAAGACAAAAATAAAATAAGCAATAATAATAAAAGACTTTACAATCTCTACCGTTATCATACAACCTCCTCGTCCAAGTTGCTAGTCGACCAAGTAGGGGCAAGGACCTCTAAATTCTATCGTCTGAATAAACACTGCCGTCTTTTGCTAGCATGCGATTAATGTCATTCAGTTACACTTCAATAATGGGTCAAAAGACTATGTGATTTTAGGTTGTGAGGTATACTACCCAGCTTATAACAATAAACTAATACTGAAATCGTCTTAAGGATACCGTGGAAACTCTTGTTAAAGTCTACGAGAAGGGGTCTTGGTACCTATTAGGGTATCCTCCTATATTTCATAGGTTATGGTCGTCTTAAGCCTTAGTCTTAGTGCTTATAGAACAAGTGTCGATAGTGAGGATAGAAGAGTTACTGGCCGTCAAGGATAAGGGATCTAACTTGTATCGAGGTGGGGGTACTAATTACGCGACTTAAAGCTAAGGGGTAATCATTAGGTCATAATTTACAATAATAACGTAAACTGTCAAGTTCTAATTACCAACCACATAGTAAAAAAGTTTTAGAGTAACAATCAAATAACAATAAGAGGCGCACAGGAATCAAGGCATGATGCAAGTCAAAAAATTAATTCGAGTCCGATATAGATATCAAGAACGTTTTAAGCAAGTGGATGAGATCCTAAAAACTTATCCTATTCTTATTGCAGGCTTGCTCGGTCCCTAAGTTGAAACCGAGACAATTTAGTCGTCGACCTGCATGGGCCACCACAAAAACTATGTCACGTCCCAGTCCCAAAAGATCGAGGGACCTGTCACGACCCGTACCCGGAAATTCGGGCACGAGTGCGTGGGTACGTCCAGCCTACGCCGCAGTGTCGGCGGTAGTACGCTGTCTAGGGCATGATCACAGGTGATAAATCTAGCTCATTCACAATAATTAAATAGGCAAGGAAAAATAGCAGGAAAAGAATGCTAAGATTTTATAACCAGAATATGATAATCAGATCCAGAGTTTATTACAGAACCATAGATTATATCGGGGACAAACCCGATTACTAAGATGAAAGGAAAACAAATAGCTAAATGCTAACTACTCTGCAAGAGTAGTCTCCTGGGTGGGAACCGGCTCTGCAACTGTATCACCTGCTGTCTCAGAGGGTCCATAATAGGTGGGGGCAAGGTTCTCGTCCTCGCCTAAACAACGGATCCAGTCAGGAAAGGAGCAAAGTACTCAATGCACAACAAGATTTAAACTAAATATTTGTGACAGGTAGAAAATAACTGACTAAGCATTATGTTGAGAAATGCGTAAGTAAGTAGTGAAGTTAACTGAGAAATAATGTTATAAAACAAGACTAGAAGTAAAATATGATTGATTGCTATAAACCAGAAATCCGAGTAAAACAGGAATAAAATGTGACAAGAAATATAACTGTAACAAGACAGGAATTTATGTGCGTGAACTTGTATATTTAGAATACCTAGTTGGCATGTAGGGGTTTATAAGGCTAATAGGGCCGTCATAGACGACTAGTACACAATGATTACAGGAATAATCAAGTATAAGGCTGATGGTACAATCGCGTACCAACAGCTGGCACACAGTGATTACAGGGGGAAAGGGTAAACTACATGCCTCCTAGTATTCTCCCGCCCGACACGAAAATCAAGACACGAAATACATTATTCAAGACATGAAATTTAGTGTTCTACCTCTACATATAATCATCAATGGTACTAATAAAGCAGGGAATTTATTTATCACAATATAAAGGTTAAACTTTAAGTGCAGGTACTTGCCTGATGTTTGGATCCAAATATAGTTTTGTGTCTCGGGGAAGTTTTCCAGAGATGAGTCCAAAAGCTGAAATAGACATTACCATCACGCTCAGAAGATGTCAAATAGCTAGAAACGCTTGTCCTTGGGTCCGATTTGGAGACAAGGGCAAAAACGGCAGTTTTGGGTCAAAATGGGGTCCGCCGGTGGGCCCGCTTTGCACCGAAAAGCGTGTCAGGGTCAAAGGTCTCCAAATTCATCAAACTCAGTGTCAACAGGTCAGAAACGCTGATACGAACCCTACGGAACTTTCAGAATTGAATTCCGATGAGCCGTTCACAAAATCGCCCGTCGAACAGGGCCTTGGGGCCCACGACACGCGATTTCGTTAACGTTCTCAGAATCGAACCAAACTTGACCCACAGGACCAGAGTATCGCTACGAGTCCGATGGCGCAAGTTTCGTCTCGATCCGACGTGTGTACACAAAGTTAGGTCGAATTACAGAAAAGGCGAATACGGGGCGATGTCCGCGGATACGCGTTGATTCCGGTGTGCACGCACACCCGAATCAGCTTCCACAAAAACTCGCACGTCCGTATCGACGATGCGTACGTATATGTGAAGACCGCACGCGACCAAGTCGTCCCCTTTGGCGGGGCGGACTCAGTTCCGGGGTGAAACAGGGTCTGGTTTTTCCTGTTTTTGGATCGCGGTGTGCGATCACCACAGGACGCGATGCCCCGAACAGTTTGTCCGGACACCGAGAGGGTCATACAGGCTTCACAACGCAATTTACGGAATTGAAAACGGAGCTACGAGATGAAAGTTACACGTACCTGAAGGGGACCCGGGAATCAGGGTTGAGCCGTGTCCGTGTCGTGTCCGACACGGAATCCAAATTAGGGCTAGGGTTAGGGTTTTCGTCGGAGTCCGGCGGAGGGCGGCTGTTGGACGGCCGGGCTCGGGGGCACGCGGCGGTGGGCGACGCGGCGAGCCGATGGGGTCGTCGGCGGCGGCTCAGGGCAGCCGGAGGCGGCGGCTGCTCGTGCTGCTGCTGCGGTTGGAGTCGGGCGGGTGGCGCCGGAGGAGGAGCGGAGGAGAGGGGAGGAGGCGCTGGCGGAGCTAGGCGAGACGGGGCTGGGCACGGCGGGGGTCGACGGCGGTGGTGAGCGGCGGAGCGGCGGGTTAGGGTTAGGTGGCCGGAGGAGGTTGGAGGAGGAAGACGGTGGGGGAGGGTTTATAAAGGAGGAGGAGGAGGTGGTTGGCCGGGAGAGGCGGAGCGCGGGGGCGATGTGGGAGCGGGACGCACGGCGCTGCGCGCGGCGGCCGCCGCTGGACGCGGGGCTCGCCGGAAAGGTCGGGGTCGTGGGGGGGTGCTGGGCTGGCGGGTGACGGGTTTGCGGGCGGGTCGGGTTGGCTGACCCGACCCGACCCGAAAGAGCGGGTGGCTGGGCCGGGCTGGGTTTCGGCCCACTGGGCCGGGCCGGCCCAGAAAAATAAAATAAAATAAAATAAAATATAAATAATAATTAATAATAATAATAATAAAAACAGTAAATTAAATAATTAATTTAAAATTAGTTTTTAGGCATTTAAAAATAGGTCTGAGGCCCAGAAAAATCCAGAAAAATTATCCTAAGTCCAATTTTCCATTTTACACCCAAAAATAATATTTTCACAATATTTTAATGTTATTTATTATCAATTAAAAATTAGGTAATAATTTAAAACCCTGATTTTAATTACAAAAAATTCCCAGAAAATTCCAGAAAATTGTGAAAAATCCCAATTTTAATATTCTTGAAAAATCAGGGGCTTACAATCTACCCAACTTATAAAATTTTGTCCTCGAAATTTAAAAATATGGCAGGGTTCTCTCTGTCCAATCTCACTTGATTACAGTCCAACGGTTTTCTCTCAGGTGAACATTGCGGTCGCTACCCAACTTATAATTTTACCCATATATCCTCTAAGGCTGTACAACTAGTAAAGCTAGGTCTGTCACGCCCCAGTCCCAAATACGTAGGACTAGGGACACGTAAGCATGCCAGCCGCATGGGTATGACAACTCCAATATATGGAAACCATAACCCAAACGTACGCTGTAATATGAATATAAACTCACATGTGGTATATATAATGTCACAAGTCACAGATATGCTAATCTCATCCACACAACAAGTCATAGAAAAGAAATACTAACTAGAATAATGAGTCTGAAATATCCACAATAATAGTCGGGTGGAGACAAATCCACTACCAATGACTATATCCAAAACTAAAATGAGAGAGGAGTGTAAAATCTCCAATATAAAATAATGTAAGGACAGAAGTGTATCAGCTAAAAGAATCCATCGCCAGAAAATCAACGATGCTCAGAAGGTAAGATCTCCTCGACAGAAAATAATGCGTCAGGTCCAGGCCCGTACTCCTGCAAATACTCAAGAGCAGATACACCTGGCAGCGGACCAGGTCCTCAGAGGGACGTAACAAGATACAGAAAATACGAGCCAACTTGAATACAGTAAACATGCATATAATTTGAAAATAAATAAGTACGCTGTACAAGACAATCTATATGAATGCAAGTGAGGACAACTTTTCGACGTATGGGCAAGGGTAGGCTACTCGATCTAATCCTCACAACTCACACACACGTCAATGGACATCAGAAATCGACATACCGCGGGGGTAGCGACCAGCGAGACTCCAGAAATCGACATACCGCGGGGGTAGCGACCAGCGGACACACACGCCCGTAGTGCGAACTATATACTACGGTTTACCAGAGTGGTCAAAAGCCCATACGCCTAATAATTGTCCTCTATGATACTAAGTGTCAAGTGTATGTCAACATATCTAATATATAGTAATGACTGAAAGGAAAACTACACATGCAAGAAATATACAGAAATAAATTAAATGAACAGAAATATAAATAGCATGCAAAGTACTGTAAACAATTTGGCAAGGTATCTTGCCTGGCAAGAAGGCTGCAAAATGTAGTGTCCCAATGTCAACACCAAGAGTCAGAAACTATGACCTCAGAATGAACGTCTCCGGATGCTGAAATAAACATCACCAACGTTCCCAGAATGAGCAAAATAGCTAAAAAGCACATCCCTTTCGTCCAATTTGGACACAGGGGCAAAATGGTAATTTCGGGCAAAAGTTGGGTCCACGTGTGGCCCACTTTGCACCGAAAAGCGTGCCAAGGATAACAGTCTCTAAATGGGACAAACTATAGGTCAAACAACTCTAGATGTCAATACGAACCCAACGGTATGTCCAAATGTGGATTCCGATGAGCCGAACAAAATTTGGTCCAAAAAGTCAACTGTGGGGCCCGCCAATTGGCGATCTGGTCAACCGTCTCAGAAATGCGTGAAAATTGGGTCACAGGACCAGCGTATTACCACGAGTCCAGTGGCGCAAGTTTCGTCGCATTCTGACGACCGTGCACAAAATACACGCGAGTTCCACAAAAGTGGCGACACGAGATGTGTCCGCGGATACGGCTTGATTCCGGCGCGCTCACGCGTCCGAATCAGTCCCCACAAATTTTCACGTGTCCCGTTATGCTGTGTGCACAATTTGGTACACTTGGCACACGGCGGGGCGGTCCCGTTTGGCGGGGCGCGCTCCGATCTCCAACTTTTGGAAAACCGGAAAAAGTGGGTGCGCGCAGTTTTGTGACGAATATATATTTGTCCACAGCAACTAATAGCACAAAGTTAATATACAGAAAATAAACTAGGTCATCTAATCTACAGGTATCAAAAAGAATCACCGAATTCGGATCTCTGGGGTGGGAGATACGAACTCGGCAATATTGGTGGTCAATCTGGAATTCTGCGATTGCAGAATTCTGCCTGCTCGTCCAACTTTGGACGCTGTTTTTCACCTAGGGGCACACGTTTTCCGAGGTAGGCTATAAAACAAATATTTGAGAGGGTTAAGGGAAGATCATACCTATGAAAACGGAACCGCGTTTGGTCGAGCGAGTCAACGGGAAAACACGCCGGAGCGAAGGTGCTTCGAGTGGGAAACTGCAGTTCGCGATGTCGGCGTCGACGGGATGGTTGGATGGCTTGGGGAGGCTTCTCTGGCTGCGGTGACGGCTCTAGATGGGAAGAGGAGGTCTGGGAATATTAGGTTAGGGTTTTGGGAAGCTAACTATATATATATATATATATATATATCATATATATTAAGAGAGGGGGAAGTGTTCGGTTTATAGGTTAATGAAAAAAAAGAAAGGCCGAAGGGTTCCTGGCCGCGTGAATGGAACTAGGAATTCTGAGTTGCTTAGGGAGGCTTAGCATTCAGCAAGCGTTCTGTAGCAAAACTAAAGGAAAAGTAATTGTATTATTATTAACATTATTATTATTATTATATTATTATACTTATTATATTAATAAATTCTTTTTCTTTCTTTTCTTTATTTATAAAATATATATACGTATATATATATTTGTATATACATATATATATATATATATATACTCATAAGAAAAATTTTATAGATTAGGGTATTGCACATCGTTAGGCTAGCAACTGCTCAATGGGTCTCCTACATGGAATAAATTCCGAAAAAATTCCTGAAGGTCCCATAAGTCATCTAAGTGCCCGAACACCTAACATAAAAATTATTAAAAAATCTATTTCTCCTATTTAGCACATAATTACCTTAATTAAATTATTAATTAATAAAAAAATAATAAATATAATTTTTTTGAAATAGGGGTTTTACAAGGTCCAACTTAATAAATCATGGTATTGAATCTTTAAGTCTGCAACACAGAACACATCACCTAGGGTATTGCCTTAGTCATAAAGGGTTATCATCTAGCACTATAAATCAAATTTATACCAAACACAGGATTCTGTCCTTCCGAAGTAAGGGAAGGTGAGGATCAATAATAAAGAGTTTAAGGGCGAGGTGGTAGAACAGAGGTATAGGGATCAAGGCGTTTAAAGAATTCTAATGGGAATGGTCAGGCGGTTATGGATTAAGATTCTATTCTGGTAATCATTTATTCGCATGCTCGTATTAGTACAGTTATGTAACTGATACGATATGCTCAGACGTATTTAGGGGCAAGTATACTAGTCAACTATATATCTCAATCCACGTAAAGTAGTCGTGCGAAGTGCGAATCAAAATACACTAAGGTTGATCAGACCGTAGTACACTGATTCTGAGTAGACACTTGTATTAGTGGGGTTGATCAGGCCTCAATAATACATGTGTCATGAACAAGCCCGATAAAGGGCAGGCTTGCAAAACTAGGCTATAAAATAGCAACATAAGTCAAGTTCAGCAAAATTAAGTGTGCCAGATGATGATGAAAAGGAGGTGCAAATTTAATGAAGTTCACAAGACACATATAATAAGCACAATAGCAAAAACCTTAAAATCTCTACAGTTATCAAATATAAAAGCATTCCAGGTTATTTAGCAAGTTTAAAATTACTAGGTTGGGGCTGAGGTCACGAACCAACAGGCACGAAAACAATACTAGGAAAAGGTATCTACGAATCACTTACGCGCATTGGCTGCTCCCAAGGTCTGCGCGTTCTCCACGGTCATCACGTAAGCTTGTCCGCGTCCTGGAGCAGCGGCACAGTCCCTCACTCGATGTGCTGTTGATCCACAATACAGACAGGCACCTAGTCTCTTCCTACAAACTTGCCAGGTGTGACCTTGTTTTTTACAAAAGCCACAAGTGGGAACTCGTTGATTCTGTCCTTGAGCTTGGTGTTGGGGTGCTGTAGCTTGAGGGAGAGGACGCTGGGTTTGCTGCGGGGACCTCTGCTGTTGTTGTTGTTGAAGAGGGCGTTTGTTGGGTCCCGCATTTTCGGTATCTCTTTCCCGCTTTAGCTTATGCCCCATGTCTCTCTCAACGCCTTGTGCCACGCTCAAGATTTCCTCATAGGTGCGGGCTCGGCTGGTGGTGACAGCAAGGCGAATATCCGGAGACAGCCCCTTCTTGAATCTACGGGCTCTATCCTCCGGGGTACGAACCATGTACTCCGCAAAGTGGCTTAACCTGCTAAATTCAGCAGTATACTCATCAACAGATAGGTTACCTTGTTCCAGTCTCTCGAATTGGCTTTCGAGAGCTTCCCGAGCCACTTCGGGGTAGAATTTCTCCTTAAATAGCCTCTTGAAGTCCTCCCAGGTGAGGTCAGGAGCAGATAGTTGGGGTTCATCTCTGAACCAGGTCCGAGCTATGTCGAACAGTTGCAGGCTTGCGGACTCCACTTTGAGATCATCAGGAACCCGAGCAGTCTTCAGGAGTCTCTCTACGTTCTCTATCCATTCATCGGCATAGAGAATGCCTTCAGTTCCGTAAAATTCCAGGGGTCTGAGGTTTTTGAAGTCTTTGGCACTCCCTGGCCTCTTGAGTGGCGACTCCTGGGACTTAATAGCTTCTGAGAGGCTGGTCCGCAGAAGTGCAGTCTGTTCTTTCTGGGATTCCACTAGTCCCTGGAACACTCCAAGTAGTTGTGCCCCATCTAAAGTAACTGCCGGAGTAGATGGAGGTGGAGGGAGTGCAAGAGTTTCGGGCACAGTCTGCTCAGCTGGTTCTGATGTGCCTCCTACTGTGTTCCTTGTCTGAACCATTCTGAAAGATGAAGGGATAGGGAGATCAGAATAGATTACTTGGAAATCAAGGGCGATAGAAAAAATTGATCCGAAGTGATATCAAGAATTGAAATTAGGACCCTATACTGTGAATGAGCTTTTCCTAGAATTCTCAATCTTATTGCAGGCCTGTTCGGTCCCTAAGTTGAAACCGAACAATTTAGTCGTTTGACCTGCATGGGCCACCACAAAAACGTGTCACGACCCGCACCCGGAAATTCGGGCACGAGTGCGTGGGTACGTCCAGCCTACGCCGTAGTGTCGACGGTAGTACGCTGTCTAGGGCATGATCACAGGTGATAAATCTAGCTCATTCACAATAATTAAATAGGCAAGGAAAAATAGCAGGAAAAGAATGCTAAGATTTTATAACCAGAGTATGATAATCAGATCCAGAGTTTATTACAGAACCATAGATTATATCGGGGACAAACCCGATTACTAAGATGAAAGGAAAACAAATAGCTAAATGCTAACTACTCTGCAAGAGTAGTCTCCTGGGTGGGAACCGGCTCTGCAACTGTATCACCTGCTGTCTCAGAGGGTCCATAATAGGTGGGGGCAAGGTTCTCGTCCTCGCCTAAACAACGGATCCAGTCAGGAAAGGAGCAAAGTACTCAATGCACAACAAGATTTAAACTAAATATTTGTGACAGGTAGAAAATAACTGACTAAGCATTATGTTGAGAAATGCGTAAGTAAGTAGTGAAGTTAACTGAGAAATAATGTTATAAAACAAGACTAGAAGTAAAATATGATTGATTGCTATAAACCAGAAATCCGAGTAAAACAGGAATAAAATGTGACAAGAAATATAACTGTAACAAGACAGGAATTTATGTGCGTGAACTTGTATATTTAGAATACCTAGTTGGCATGTAGGGGTTTATAAGGCTAATAGGGCCGTCATAGACGACTAGTACACAATGATTACGGGAATAATCAAGTATAAGGCTGATGGTACAATCGCGTACCAACAGCTGGCACACAGTGATTACAGGGGGAAAGGGTAAACTACATGCCTCCTAGTATTCTCCCGCCCGACACGAAAATCAAGACACGAAATACATTATTCAAGACATGAAATCTAGTGTTCTACCTCTACATATAATCATCAATGGTACTAATAAAGCAGGAAATTTATTTATCACAATATAAAGGTTAAACTTTAAGTGCAGGTACTTGCCTGATGTTTGGATCCAAATATAGTTTTGTGTCTCGGGGAAGTTTTCCAGAGATGAGTCCAAAAGCTGAAATAGATATTACCATCATGCTCAGAAGATGTCAAATAGCTAGAAACGCCTGTCCTTGGGTCCGATTTGGAGACAAGGGCAAAAACGGCAGTTTTGGGTCAAAACGGGGTCCGCCGGTGGGCCCGCTTTGCACCGAAAAGCGTGTCAGGGTCAAAGGTCTCCAAATTTACCAAACTCAGTGTCAACAGGTCAGAAACGCTGATACGAACCCTACGGAACTTTCAGAATTGAATTCCGATGAGCCGTTCACAAAATCGCCCGTCGAGCAGGGCCTGTGGGGCCCACGACACGCGATTTCGTCAACGTTCTCAGAATCGAACCAAACTTGACCCACAGGACCAGCGTATCGCTACGCGTTCGATGGCGCAAGTTTCGTCTCGATCCGACGTGTGTACACAAAGTTAGGTCGAATTGCAGAAAAGGCGGATACGGGGCGATGTCCGCGGATACGCGTTGATTTCGGTGTGCACGCACACCCGAATCAGCTTCCACGAAAACTCGCACGTCCGTATCGACGATGCGTACGTATCTGTGAAGACCGCACGCGACCAAGTCGTCCCGTTTGGCGGGGCGGACTCAGTTCCGGAGTGAAATAGGGTATAGTTTTTCCTGTTTTTGGATCGCGGTGTGCGATCACCACAGGACGCGATACCCCGAACAGTTTATCCGGACACCGAGAGGGTCATACAGGCTTCACAACGCAATTTACGAAATTGAAAACGGTGCTACGAGATGAAAGTTACACGTACCTGAAGGGGACCCGGGAATCAGGGTTGAGCCGTGTCCGTGTCGTGTCCGACACGGAATCCAAATTAGGGCTAGGGTTAGGGTTTTCGTCGGAGTCCGGCGGAGGGCGGCTGTTGGACGGCCGGGCTCGAGGGCACGCGGCGGTGGGCGGCGCGGCGAGCCGATGGGGTCGTCGACGGCGGCTCAGGGCAGCCGGAGGCGGCGGCTGCTCGTGCTGCTGCTGCGGCTGGAGTCGGACGGGTGGCGCCGGAGGAGGAGCGGAGGAGAGGGGAGGAGGCGCTGGCGTAGCTAGGCGAGACGGGGCTGGGCACGGCGGGGGTCGACGGCGGTGGTGAGCGGCGGAGCGGCGGGTTAGGGTTAGGTGGCCGGAGGAGGTTGGAGGAGGAAGACGGTGGGGGAGGGTTTATAAAGGAGGAGGAGGAGGTGGTTGGCCGGGAGAGGCGGAGCGCGGGGGCGACGTGGGAGCGGGACGCGCGGCGCTGCGCGCGGCGGCCGGCGCTGGACGCGGGGCTCGCCGGAAAGGTCGGGGTCGTGGGGGGTGCTGGGCTGGCGGGTGACGGGTTTGCGGGCGGGTCGGGTTGGATGACCCGACCCGACCCGAAAGAGCGGGTGGCTGGGCCGGGCTGGGTTTCGGCCCACTGGGCCGGGCCGGCCCAACAAAACAAAATAAAATAAAATAAAATATAAATAATAATTAATAATAATAATAATAAAAACAGTAAATTAAATAATTAATTTAAAATTAGTTTTTAGGCATTTAAAAATAGGTCTGAGGCCCAGAAAAATCCAGAAAAATTACCCTAAGTCCAATTTTCCATTTTACACCCAAAAATAATATTTTTACAATATTTTAATGTTGTTTATTATCAATTAAAAATTAGGTAATAATTCAAAACCCTGATTTTAATTACAGAAAATTCCCAGAAAATTCTAGAAAATTGTGAAAAATCCCAATTTTAATATTCTTGAAAAATCACGTCCCAGTCCCAAAAGATCGAGGGACCAGACACGTGGCATTGGCCAGCAGCACACACCAATGGACAAACCCAATTTAGTGGATCCATCGGGGCGTACTTAAGCTGTAATACAACAATAAGGGTCTAGATATACTAATCTCATCCACAGAAATGAATATAACAATATCAGAATCACACAGCAAGATCAATCTCAATAAAATACAAACTCGAAAAATATTCCGATAATGAGTCTGATACATCTGTCAAGATACAAGAATAAAGATAACCACAGCAAATACTGAGTATGGAACATTATATACTCAGAAGATACCCTCAGGGATCGCTCGTCTACTGGATCTGGTACTGCTCCAGTGTCTGCTCCTGCTCCTGCTCCTGCAAATGCTCCTGTCCCGTATACCTCGGGGTAGATCTCGTCTGCTAATCCTGGGGACATAATCCGGATCCAGGTCCTCAGGGGATATAGCAAGGTACAAAATAACTCAAGCCATAATAATGCAGTGCAGGAAATAAATGAGTAAATAGGGTAAACTATATAACCAGCTAAGTGATATGCAAATGAGAGTTTTAGTCATACTCGGGCTGAGACTACTACAGGATCAGTGTCGGAGAAACCCATAGCAGTATTCTCTCGAAGGGCCAGAACTTGTGCCAAAGCTCTGTGTCAAAGACTAAGACACCTCCAGATGACAATATATGTAATATAATCAGCCTTTGTATGGTAATACTCTCCCCACCCAATGTAACCTCACGTCACAGTTCTCGATGTACATATCCATGTCACGCAAGACCATAACTAATGCAACAAGTCAGGATATAATCTAATCATGTAAACTGTGTATGTCATAAACCTGTATCCTATATAGAATCACCATGAATATCTCAGAAAGATTCTGTCTCATGAATAGTGTCAAGTGTCCTGGGTATAACGTACTTTATAAGACAAGCACGAGTAATATAAAGGGTCACGATGTCCAACTCTAGATGACGTTACACAACTTCGCGTACGGTGTTGGCATCCGACTATTAATCGGACGCTCAGTAAGTCACACGGTGCTAGGTTTAGCATGTACAATAATGTGAATGAATCAAGAAATATGTAACAAGACTGCAAAGTTTGGCAAGGTACACTTGCCTGGGGTTCTGGCTCCAACTGTAGTTCTGGTCTAAGTGGGATTTGCAGGTATTCCTCCGGTTGCTGAAATAAATATTACCATCAGATTCAGAAAATATCAAATAGCTAGAAACGCCTGTCTTTGAGTCCAATTTGGACACAGGGGCGAAAATGACCGTTTCTGGTCAAAGCGGGGTCCACATGTGGGTCGCTTTGCACCGAAAAATGTGTCAGGAACAAAGGTCTCCAAATCCGTCAAACTTAGTGTCAATAAGTCCAGAACGATGATACGAACCCAACGGAACATCCAGAATTGGATTCCGATGAGCCGATCACAAAATTGTCCGTTAAGTGAAGCCGCGGGGCCCACGATGCACGATTTTGTCAACGTTCTCAGAATCGAACCAAACTTGGGTCACAGGACCAGTGTATTGGTACTAGTCCGATGGCACAAGTTTCGTCTTGATCCGACGTATGTACACAAAGTTACGACGTATTCCAGAACAGACGAATACGGGGCGTTGTCGGCGGATACGCGTTGATTCAGATGTGCACGCACATCCAAATCAACTTCTGTGAAATCCTGCACGTCCGTATCCACGGTGCGCACGTTTCGGTGAAGACCGCACGCGACCAAGTTATTTCGTTTGGCGGGGCGCACTCAGTTCCGGGGTAAAACAAGACGTTAGTTTTCCTGTTTTTGGATCGCGGTTCGCGATCACCACAGGATGCGACGCACCGAGCGGGTTACACGGGCATCGAGAGGGTTACACAGTCTACGCGTCACAACTGACGGAACCGAAAATGGGTCAACGAGGAGAGAGAACGGGTTACCTGAACAGGGCTCTTTGGAACGGGTTTCTCGTATCCGGGTTCTGTGTCCGGGTGCTGTGTCCAGTACTACGCCGTGTCCGGTACTGTGCCGTGTCCGATACTGTGTCGTGGTTAGGGTTTCTGCTCGAGTCGGGGTCGTCGGTCAGCGGGGCGGCCGAAGATGAGATCCGTCGTGGTGGTTGATGGTTCAGGGGGTGCTCGGGATGCAGGGAGGAAGAAGATGACCGGAGTAGCTCGGCGGGAGGGGTGGTCGGCTCAGAGTCGTGGGAAGGAGTGGAGGGCGGTGGAGTCCAGGCCAGTGGAGGAGTGTGGTCCGGTCATGGGAAGGGCTGATCAGGTCGTGCAAGGCGGAGCTGGTGGCTAGGGCACGGGCTAGGCGGAGCTGCGGGAGATGGAAGGCGGGGGTGGAGCTGGGCTGGTGGTCGAGGCTTTAGAGCTGCTAGGGCGGAGCGGTGAGGGGATGTTCTGGTCGGGGAAGACGAGGTCGGGGCTGGGCTAGGGCGGAAGGCTGTGGAGGCGGTGAGGGGATGGTGTTCGTCGAGGGAGAAGGCGGCGGGGATGAGTCGGGGGAGGAAATCGAGGGCTGTTAGGGTTTTATGGGTGGAGAGGTCGAGGGTTCGGTGGAGGGCATCGACGGTGTGGTCGATGGAGTCCTCGCGGCGGTGGAGGGATGTTAGGGCGGAGCGGGGAGTTCTGGACGGTGGTCGAGCTGGGCTAGGGCGGTGGAGGGGGTCGACGGAGAGGGGGTCGAGCGGGGATGGGCGGAGGAGAGGGGTCGATGGAGAGGTGAAATCTGGAGGAGGAGGAAGTCGAGGGAGGTCGAGCGGGGCTGGGCGGAGGAGAGGGGGTCGACGGAGAGGTGGGCTAGGGTTCCGGTGAAGCGGGGCGAGTCCGGGCGGCCGAGGGGTTAAATAGGCGCTCCGCCGGAACAGTAATTTGGGGAGGATTTGGATTAGGGTTTCGTTTAGGGTTAACGGGTCCGGTTCGGGTTCAATTCGGATCCGACCAGACCCGTTAAGGACTGGATTTGGTCCGGTTCGGTTCACTACGGTTTGATTTATTAAAAAACCGGGTTCAGTCAGGGTTTATTTTGGTTTAAATATACCTTAGTTTTTAGGGCTTTAAAAATGCTTTCGGAGTCCAATAAATTCCCGAAAAAATATCTTATGTCCAGTTTTTCATTTTACACCAGAAAATATTATTTTTATAATATTTTAATATTAATTAACAGTAACTAAAAATCATTTAATTACCAAATACCTAGGTTTTAATTACAGAAAGTTACAGAAAATTGTTTAAAATCTAAATTAAAAATTCCTGAAAAATCAGGGTGATTACAATCTAACCAACTTATAAAAATTTCGTCCCCGAAATTAAACTAGGGTAGGGTCTAAAGAATTCCTCTCAAGTGAACATTGCGGTCTCTATCCAACTTAGAATTTACCCATCTATCATCTAAGGCTATACATCTAAGAAAGCTATGCCCCAAATTATTTAATCATGTTATTGAATCCTCAAGTCTTTAACACCAAATATATTACCTATGATATTCCCTTAATCATTTATAAAAGGGTCATCACCAATGCGACTGGCCTGCGGGTATATCTAGTACTATCTATATATCAAACTTATACCAAGCAAGATGTTTCGTCCTTCCAAAATAAGGGGAGACGAAGATCAATAATAAAGAGTTCAAGGGGGAGGTAATAGAATAGAAGTATCGGGATCAAGGCGTTTAAAGAATTCAAGGGGATTTGTCAAGACAATTGTGGATTGAAATCATAATTTGGTAATTCCTATTCATATGCTCGTATTAGTACAGTTATGTAATGATACGATATGCTCAGACATATCTAGAGGACAAGTATACTAGTCAACTATATATCTCAATCCACGTAAAGTAGTCGTGCGAAGAGCGAACCAAAATGCACTAAGGTTGATCAGACCGTAATACACTGATTCTGAATAGACAATTGTATTAGTGTGTCGACCCAATAATACATATGTCATGATCAAGCTCGATAGAAGAGTAAGCTTGCAAAACTAGGCTATATTAGCGGCATAAGTCAAGGTAGTATAACAAATATAAGTACGCTAGATGATGATGAAAGGAGGTACAAATTAATTCAAGTTCACAAAGACAAAAACAAATAAGCAATAATAATAAAAGACTTTACAATCTCTACCGTTATCATACAACCTCCTCGTCCAAGTTGCTAGTCGACCAAGTAGGGACAAGGACCTCTAAATTCTATCGTCTGAATAAACACTGCCGTCTTTTGCTAGCATACGATTAATGTCATTCAGTTACACTTCAATAATGGGTCAAAAGACTATGTGATTTTAGGTTGTGAGGTATACTACCCAGCTTATAACAATAAACTAATACTGAAATCATCTTAAGGATACCGTGGAAACTCTTGTTAAAGTCTACGAGAAGGGGTCTTGGTACCTATTAGGGTATCCTCCTATATTTCATAGGTTATGGTCGTCTTAAGCCTTAGTCTTAGTGCTTATAGAACAAGTGTCGATAGTGAGGATAGAAGAGTTACTGGCCGTCAAGGATAAGGGATCTAACTTGTATCGAGGTGGGGGTACTAATTACGCGACTTAAAGCTAAGGGATAATCATTAGGTCATAATCTACAATAATAACTTAAACTGTCAAGTTCTAATTACCAACCACATAGTAAAAAAGTTTTAGAGTAACAATCAAATAACAATAAGAGGCGCACAGGAATCAAGGCATGATGCAAGTCAAGAAATTAATTCGAGTCCGATATAGATATCAAGAACGTTTCAAGCAAGTGGATGAGATCCTAAAAACTTATCATATTCTTATTGCAGGCTTGCTCGGTCCCTAAGTTAAAACCGAGACAATTTAGTCGTCGACCTGCATGGGCCACCACAAAAACTATGTCACGCCCCAGTCCCAAAAGATCGAGGGACCAGACACGTGGCATTGGGGCATACTTAAGCTGTAATACAACAATAAGGGTCTAGATATACTAATCTCATCCACAGAAATGAATATAACAATATCAGAATCACACAGCAAGATCAATCTCAATAAAATACAAACTCAAAAAATAACCCGATAATGAGTCTGATACATCTGTTAAGATACAAGAATAAAGATAACCACAGCATATACTGAGTATGGAACATTATATACTCAGAAGATACCCTCAAGGATCGCTCGCCTACTGGATCTGGTACTGCTCCAGTGTCTGCTCCTGTTCCTGCTCCTGCTAATGCTCTTGTCTCGTATACCTCGGGGTAGATCTCGTCTGCTAATCCTGGGGACATAATCCGGATCCAGGTCCTCAGGGGACATACCAAGGTACAAAATAACTCAAGCCATAATAATGCAGTGTAGGAAATAAATGAGTAAATAGGGTAAACTATATAACCAGCTAAGTGATATGCAAATGAGAGTTTTAGTCATACTCGGGATGAGACTACTACAGGATCAGTGTCGGAGAAACCCATAGCAGTATTCTCTCGAAGGGCCAGAACTTGTGCCAAAGCTCTGTGTCAGAGACTAAGACACCTCCAGATGACAATATATATAATATAATCAGCCTTTGTATGTGTAAAACCCCCTTCCTAAAAAATTGTATAAACCCTTTTATTTATTAATTATTAATTAAATTATAGTAATTAGGTCTAAATAGGAGAAATAGATTTTTAATAATTTTTATGTTAGGTGTTCGGGCACTTAGAGGACTTATAGGACCATCAGGAATTTTTTGAAATTTATTCCATGTAGGAGATCTCTTGAGCAGTTGCTAGCCTAACGATGTGCAATACCCTAATCTATAAATTTTCTTATGAGTATATATATATATGTATATACAAATATATATATATGTATATTTTAGTAATAGGAAAAGAAAGGATTAAGTAAAAGAAATTATTTAATAATAAGCTTAACTAATAATAATAATAATAATAATAATAACTTAATACTATACTTATATCCCCTTTAGCAAATGTCCCAGGGAGTCCCTCCATCCAGCAACTTACGCCAACAGGGACCCGCCCCCCAATTTGCATTGCATTAGCCCAGCGCCCCATATTCCGATTCCCTTCGGCCGAATCCAAAACCCGCTCCTATTCACCCTCTCTCCTTCCCTATTAATATATATAATTCTCTCTCAAAACCCTAACCTAATTTTTAGACCTCCTCTTCCCATCTAGAGCCGTCACCGCAGCCAGAGAAGCCCCGTCAAGCCATCCAACCATCCCGTCGACGCTGACATCGCGAACTGCAGTTTTCCACTCGAGGCACCTTCGCTCCGGCGTGATTTTCCGTCGACTCGTTCGACCAAACGCTGTGCCGTCTTCATAGGTATGATCATCCCTTAACCCTCTCCAATATTCGTTTTATAGCCAACCTCGGAAAACGTGTGCCCCTAGGTGAAAAACAGCGTCCAAAGTGGACGGACAGACAGAATTCTGGAATCGCAGAATTCCAGAATGACCACCCGTATTGCCGAGTTCGTATCTCCCACCACAGAGATCCGAATTCGGTGATTCTTTTTGATACCTGTAGAATACCTGACCTAGTTTAATTTCTGTAAAATAACCCTAGACTAATAGTTGCTGTGGACATAGTTATATTCGTCACAAAACTGCGCGCACCCACTTTTTCCGGTTTTCCAAAAGTTGGAAAACGGAGCGCGCCCCGCCAAACGGGACCGCCCCGCCGTGTGCCAAGTTTACCGAATGGTGCACACAGCATAACAGGACATGTAAAAATTCGTGCGGACTGATTCGGACGCGTGTGCGCGCCGGAATCAGGCCATATCCGCGGACACATTTCGTGTCGCAACTTTTGTGGAACTAGCGCGTATTTTGTGCACGCTTGTCAGATTGCGACGAAACTTGCGCCACTGGACTCGTGGTAACGCGCTGGTCCTGTGACCCAATTTTCACGCATTTCTGAGACGGTTGACCAGATCGCCAATTGGCGGGCCTCACAGTTGACTTTTTGGACAAATTGTGTTCGGCTCATCGGAATCCACATTTGGACATACCGTTGGGTTTGTACTGACATTTAGAGTTGTTTGACCTATAGTTTGTTCCATTTAGAGACTATTACCTTTGGCACGCTTTTCGGTGCAAAGTGGGCCACAGGTGGACCCCACTTTTACCCAAAATTACCGTTTTGCCCCTGTGTCCAAATTGGACGAAAGGGAAGTGCTTTCTAGCTATTTTGCTTATTTTGGGAATGTTGGTGATATCTATTTCAGCATCCGGAGATATTTATTCTGTGGCCATAGCTTCCGGTCCTGTGTATTGGACATTTGGGCGCGTACACTTTACAGATTCTTGCCAAGCAAGTATACCTTGCCATTGTACTGTTATTTATATTTCATATGTTGCATGTATCTTTATTTTCTATCCTTAGTTCATATATTTTAATTGTTATATAAAATGCTCGCGACGGTGACGTCGCGATAGGTTTTTATTTATGTATTGCATTGACCTTGTTCATGAGACTACCCCATTATCATATAGCACCATTAGGTTTCATTTGACTGTGACACATATTTTTACACGAGTTGTGAGTCTCATATAGATCACGGACGCACGTATTGACTGATCATCGGTACGTGTGGGACGTGCGTTAGGAATAACTGCTGTTAGAAACTTTGCATGCTAGTAGACTTGACAGTTATTAGAGGTCCATGGACATAGCCTATTATAGTACGGTGGTCCCATCCTTATCCTTGTTTGGTTACAGGATTGGGCTAGGGTACTAAGAATAGGCTATGGACCAAATCGTGTCATGGATGTGACATGCTTAGAGCATGGGGTGGGGAGAACAACAAGTACCGCATTTGAGCTCCTTTACACTTTTCTCCTGTACGCCCGGATTCTCCGCTGGAGATACGGGTCATGATGACCACTATATATTATGTACTATCAGGCGGGCCACCGGCGTTCAAAAGATGACGTGCCTTTTAGGCCCCTGGATCTCCAAAAGAGAACCATGCCAAATCCCAGTTTTCAGCCAGATAGCTCACTTGTGGGGAAAGGTGTTCTTAACTGCATTCACTTAGATGGTTAGGCGACCCATTGGATATTTATTTTAGTACTTTATTGGCATGTGTTTAAGTATACTTGTTATGTCCCTCTGAGCACCTGGTCCGCTGTCAGGTGTATCTTTTCTTGAGTATTTGCAGGAGCACAGATCGGATGGCTATATATATTTCGTGGATGTCGTCTCTCCGAGCCCATGATTGTAGCTGGTATTCCTATAGTGTGTTTATTGTGTAGTGGTGTTGTACTTATATTGTATATTCTTTCCATTCGAGTTGGTAGTGGATTTGTTTCCATCCAACTATCATGTTTAGATACTCTCGTTGAGATCTAGTTTCATAGATACTGGTTATTTATTTCTATATAATTTTGGTGGATGAGATTTAGATTTTTCCCTGTGACTTGTATTACATTTTATACCACTTGTGGATTTTATATTCATATTACAGCATACGTATGGGTTGGTTTCCATATATTGGAGTTGCCATATCCATGCGGCTGGCATGCTTACGTATCCTAGTCCTACGTATTTTTTTGGGACTGGGGCGTGACATGTTTTTGTGGTGGTCCATGCAGGTCAAGAGCATATTGTCTCGGTTACGTTACTGTGCCGAGCAAGCCTGCACCTAGGAATAGAGTATAGGATCTCATCCACAATTGACTATGATTCGTTTTCCTTCCAATCCATTCTATCTGAATAATTGCATCATGCTTGATTCTTGTACTTTCCTAATAAATTTTTGAGTGTAGCCTTCTGCTAGAATATAGGAACCCCTGTTATTAGGATTATAATTAGGGTAGTACACCTACTAAGAATACAACGAGAATATAGACACCCCACTAATTTTAGAACAATTAAGTGAACCGTAGAATTTCTTATCTATAGATTGGTTTATCATTACCCCTTTATGTATTAAGAAGACTTGAGAGTAGTATAGACACTACTAGTGTTAGTTAGAAGTTTGACCATATTGTTGACCCTAGTATTGAGGAACCAATAGGAAACCAAAACTCAATATTTGGACTGAACTAACCTTCATAGTTAGATAATATTAGAACTATAAACTTAGATCATTGTCTTATTATTAGTAGACAACACTTTAGGAAGCCAAGAGCATTGAATATAGTAGTTTCTTGAACATACCGTAAACACAGAGAGTAGCGTAGCATCTCCCCTTAGGAAACCTTGACATTATCTATAGCCTCTCTATTTTATTTCATATATTTGTTTCCCTGAAACCCTAGCACTCGCTATTTGTGCGACGACTAAGCATGTTCTTCTTTTCTTTATCCTTCAACTCGTGCCATCTGACACTTCGGATAGTAGGCCAAGTAACTTTATTCTTTGTTAAGGGCTCATAGTTTGCTAGGATTATAGTTGTAGCCTTGAGTGTGAAATTTTTTTTTTTATGCTTGGTAGTTAGAACTTGATAAGTTTAAGTTGTCTTGTAGATTGTGACCGATGATTAAACCTTAGTTTTAAACCATATAATTTTTACCCTCACCTCGATACAAGTTAGACCCCTTTCCCCCTTAACAGCCCGTAACTCTTCTATCTTTACCATTGACACTTGCTTATAAGTGCTATGACTAAGACTTAGGATGACCATTACCTACATAAAAAGGATACCCTAATCAATACCAAGATCTTTCCTCATATACCCTAATGAGAGTTTCTGTTTTATTTACATGTGCAAGATTATTTTGCAGGATCCTCTTAAAGACTGTACAGTATTAGTTTAATTCTTATAAGTTGGGTAGTATACCTCACCACCTAGTATCATATAGCCCTTGTGATCCATTGATGAAGTGTAACTGAATGGCATTAATTGTATGCTAACATAAGATGATAGTGTTTATTCAGACTATAGAACTTAGAGGCTCATACCCCTACTTTGTCGACTATCGACTTAGACAAGGAATTAATATGATAACTGTAGAGATTGTAGAGTCTTTTGTTATTGTTGCTTATGTTGTTTTGTTTTTGCAACTTGAATTATTTGTAACTTCTCTCATCATAATCCAGCGTTATATTTTCTGTACTACCTTGACTTATGCTGCTATTATAGCCTAGTTTTGCAAGCTTATTCTTTATCGAGCTTGTTCATGACATGTATTATTGGAGTACTACACTAATACATTTCAGAATCAGTGTATGAAGGTCTAGCTAATCTTAGTGCGCTCGATTCGCCCTTCGTAACGCTACTTTACGTGGATTGAGATATGTAGTGATTAGTAGACGAATATACTTGCCCTAGACATGTCTGACATATCGTATCGGTTACATGACTGTACTAATACGAGCATGTGAACAGGAACTACCAAAATAGGATTTTAATCCACAACTGCTTTGACAATTCCCAATTGAATTCTTTAAACACCTTGATCCCAATACTTCTATTCTATTACCACTCCCTTGAACTCTTTATTATTGATCTTCGTCTTCCCTTATTTCGGAAAGACGAAACCTCGTGCTTGGTATGAATTGATACGCAGAGAGTACTAGATATACCCATAGGCCGATCACATACTTGAGGATTATTCTTTCGTAATTAAGGACATATCATATGTGATATGATCGGCGTTGAAGTTTCGAGGATTGAACGACATGAGTAAATAAATTAAGGGATATTTTCTTAAGGTATATAGCCTTAGGTGATAGGTGGATAAACTCTAAGTTGGGTAGTAGTGCATTGTCAACTCGGGAGGAATTTCTTTTAAGATTATAATCGAGTAAGATTAGATTGGGAGAGGTTCAAGCCGTTGTAATTTTGAGAAATTTAGAAGGATGACTAAGATGATGAGGATCAATGAAATGATATTGAGGACCCAATATTTATACCTTAAGTGCAGTTAAATTTTTGAACAATGAAGGTAGAATCACCAATTTGAATTTAGAGGATAAATATAGAATTTCAGACTTGAATATTGGTGGACTGCATTTAAATTATCTTTTTATTTGGTGATTTGAATTAAGAATTAAAATTCTGGTTGGACGACCTATTTGAAATAATGAGGATGTGAATAAAATTTAAAGAGTTGAGGCATACAAAATTTATAAGTGAAAATGGGAATAACATTGGACTCGAATTACTTCTGGAGGAGATTACGATAGTGAGAGATCGTGAGGTAAAATTTACATGCTTATTTAAATCTTGAAGATGTTATGTGGATTTAATATGAATAAATTCGAACCAAGGGAGAAGAGATAACCATAGGTTGAATTTTGATTGGAGCAGTGATCATCTTAACCTTGGAGTGATGGATATGATTAGGATTTAATTATCGCAAGAAGATTGTGATTGACTTGCCGTATATACATGAAGGATTAACAGATTCTGCCTTATTTCAATTTTGAGGACGACATTGTCTTAAGTTGGCTGAATTGTGAAACCCCCTCACCTAAGAATTTGACCTACTCGGCTTAGATAGTGAGACTGAGGCTAGTACGAATCCACTTAGAAATAGAACACGGTATTTTTTTTATTTAGTTTTACAACAGGATATCACTTGACACGCCTTACCGTGCTCCGATAATTGGAGCACTACACTAGTCACTGCCTTCCTACAAATTCTACACCCTTATCCTAGACATGCCCATCATCCAATTCTCATCTTTGTGCAATTTTCTAATTGTTGGACGCTTTTATGCAAAAGAGCATTTATGTGTCCACACCATTGGACATGACACATGAAGAAACCTATTTTTCGCTCATGTAAATTTTTTCCATGATTTTCGGGATGTGCAATGCGCAACATCGTCCACCTCTTTAAGCCTAGCCTTGCATTTTAAACGATGCAAATCTTATACCATCATTGCATTCTATCGCGGCTTAATTTTAATTTCGAGGACGAAATTTTTATAAGTTGGGTAGAATGTAAAACCCCCTTCCTAGAAAATCGTATAAACCCTTTTATTTATTAATTATTAATTAAATTGTAGTAATTAGGTCTAAATAGGAGAAATAGATTTTTAATAATTTTTATGTTAGGTGTTCGGGCACTTAGAGGACTTATAGGACCATCAGGAATTTTTCAGAAATTATTCCATGTAGGAGACCTCTTGAGCAGTTGCTAGCCTAACGATGTGCAATACCCTAATCTATAAATTTTCTTATGAGTATATATATATATATATGTATATACAAATATATATATATATGTATATTTTAGTAATAGGAAAAGAAAGGATTAAGTAAAAGAAATTATTTAATAATAAGCTTAAATAATAATAATAATAATAATAATAATAACTTAATACTATACTTATATCCCCTTTAGCAAATGTCCCAGGGAGTCCCTCCATTCAGCAACTTACGCCAACAGGGACCCGCCCCCCAATTTGCATTGCATTAGCCCAGCGCCCCCTATTCCGATTCCCTTCGGCCGAATCCAAAACCCGCTCCTATTCACCCTCTCTCCTTCCCTATTAATATATATAATTCTCTCTCAAAACCCTAACCTAATTTTCAGACCTCCTCTTCCCATCTAGAGCCGTCACCGCAGCCAGAGAAGCCCCGTCAAGCCATCCAACCATCCCGTCGACGCCGACATCGCGAACTGCAGTTTCCCACTCGAGGCACCTTCGCTCCGGCGTGATTTTTCGTCGACTAGCTCGACCAAACGCTGTGCCGTCTTTATAGGTATGATCATCCCTTAACCCTCTCCAATATTCGTTTTATAGCCAACCTCGGAAAATGTGTGCCCCTAGGTGAAAAACAGCGTCCAAAGTGGACGGACAGACAGAATTCTGGAATCGTAGAATTCCAGAATGACCACCCGTATTGCCGAGTTCGTATCTCCCACCACAGAGATCCGAATTCGGTGATTCTTTTTGATACCTGTAGAATACCTGACCTAGTTTAATTTCTGTAAAATAACCCTAGGCTAATAGTTGCTGTGGACATAGTTATATTCGTCACAAAACTGCGCGCACCCACTTTTTTCGGTTTTCCAAAAGTTGGAAAACGGAGCGCGCCCCGCCAAACGGGACCGCCCCGTCGTGTGCCAAGTGTACCGAATGGTGCACGCAGCATAATCGGACACGTAAAAATTCGTGGAAACTGATTCGGACACGTGTGCGCGCCGGAATCAGGCCGTATCCGCGGACACATTTCGTGTCGCAACTTTTGTGGAACTAGCGCGTATTTTGTGCACGCTTGTCAGATTGCGACAAAACTTGCGCCACTGGACTCGTGGTAACGTACTGGTCCTGTGACCCAATTTTTATGCATTTCTGAGACGGTTGACCAGATCGCCATTTGGCGGGCCCCACAGTTGACTTTTTGGACAAATTGTGTTCGGCTCATCGGAATCCACATTTGAACATACCGTTGGGTTCGTACTGACATTTAGAGTTGTTTGACCTATAGTTTGTCCCATTTAGAGACTATTACTCTTGGCACGCTTTTCGGTGCAAAGTGGGCCACAGGTGGAGCCCACTTTTACCCAAAATTACCGTTTTGCCCCTGTGTCCAAATTGGACGAAAGGGAAGTGCTTTCTAGCTATTTTGCTTATTTTGGGAATGTTGGTGATATCTATTTCAGCATCCGGAGATATTTGTTCTGTGGCCATAGCTTCTGGTCCTGTGTATTGGACATTTGGGCGCGTACACTTTACAGATTCTTGCCAAGCAAGTATACCTTGCCATTGTACTGTTATTTATATTCCATATATTGCATGCATCTTTATTTTCTGTCCTTAGTTCATATATTTTAATTGTTATATAAAATGCTCGCGACGGTGACGTCGCGATAGGTTTTTATTTATGTATTGCATTGACCTTGTTCATGAGACTACCCCATTATCATATAGCACCATTAGGTTTCATTTGACTGTGACACATATTTTTACACGAGTTGTGAGTCTCATATAGATCACGGACGCACGTATTGACTGATCATCGGTACGTGTGGGACGTGCGTTAGGAATAACTGCTGTTAGAAACTTTGCATGCTAGTAGACTTGGCAGTTATTAGAGGTCCATGGACATAGCATATTGTAGTACGGTGGTCCCATCCTTGTCCTTGTTTGGTTGCAGGATTGGGCTAGGGTACTAAGAATAGGCTATGGACCAAATCGTGTCACGGATATGACATGCTTAGAGCATGGGGTGGGGAGAACAACAAGTACCGCATTTGAGCTCCTTTACACTTTTCTCCTGTACGCCCGGATTCTCCGCTGGAGATACGGGTCATGATGACTACTATATATTATGTACTATCAGGCGGGCCACCGGCGTTCAAAAGACGACGTGCCTTTTAGGCCCCTGGATCTCCAAAAGAGAACCATGCCAAATCCTAGTTTTCAGCCAGATAGCTCACTTGTGGGGAAATGTGTTCTTAACTGCATTCACTTAGATGGTTAGGCGACCCATTGGATATTTATTTCAGTACTTTATTGGCATGTGTTTAAGTATACTTGTTATGTCCCTCTGAGGACCTGGTCCGCTGTCAGGTGTATCTTTTCTTGAGTATTTGCAGGAGCACAGATCGGATGGCTATATATGTTTCGTGGATGTCGTCTCTCCGAGCCCATGATTGTAGCTGGTATTCCTGTAGTGTGTTTATTGTGTAGTGGTGTTGTACTTATATTGTATATTCTTTCCATTCGAGTTGGTAGTGGATTTGTTTTCATCCAACTATCATGTTTAGATACTCTCGTTGAGATCTAGTTTCATAGATACTGGTTATTTATTTCTATATGATTTTGGTGGGTGAGATTTACATTTTTTCCTGTGACTTGTATTACATTTTATACCACTTGTGGATTTTATATTCATATTACAGCATACGTATGGATTGGTTTCCATATATTGGAGTTGCTATATCCATGCGGCTGGCATGCTTACGTGTCCTAGTCCTACGTATTTTTTTGGGACTGGGACGTGACAGTATGGTAATACTCTCCCCACCCAATGTAATCTCACGTCACAGTTCTCGATGTACATGTCCATGTCACGCAAGACCATAACTAATGCAACAAGTCAGGATATAATCTAATCATGTAAACTGTGTATGTCATAAACCTGTATCCTATACAGAATCACCATAAATATCTCAGGAAGATTCTGTCTCATGAATAGTGTCAAGTGTCCTGGGTATAACGTACTTGATAAGACACGCACGAGTAATATAAAGGGTCACAATGTCCAACTCTAGATGACATTACACAACTTCGCGTACGGTGTTGGCACCCGACTATTAATCGGACGCTCAGTAAGTCACACGGTCCTAGGTTTAGCATGTACAACAATGTTAATGAATCAAGAAATATGTAACAAGACTGCAAAGTTTGGCAAGGTACACTTGCCTGGGTAGTTCTGGTCTCAGTGGAATTTGCAGGTACTCCTCCGGTTGCTGAAATAAATATTACCATCAGATTCAGAAAATATCAAATAGCTAGAAACGCCTGTCTTTGAGTCCAATTTGGACACAGGGACGAAAATGACCGTTTCTGGTCAAAGCGGGGTCCATATTTGGGCCGCTTTGCACCAAAAAATGTGTCAGAGACAAAGGTCTCCAAATTCGTCAAACTTAGTGTCAACAAGTCCAGAACGATGATACGAACCCAACGGAACTTCCAGAATTGGATTCCGATGAGCCGATCACAAAATCATCCGTCAAGTGGAGCCGCGGGGCCACGATACGCGATTTTGTCGACGTTCTCAGAATTGAACCAAACTTGGATCACAGGACCAGTATATTGCTACGAGTCCGATGGAGCAAGTTTCGTCTCAATCCAACGTGTGTACACAAAGTTACGACGTATTCCAGAACAGACGGATACGGGGCGTTGTCGGCAGATACGCGTTGATTCCGGTGCGCACGCACATCCAAATCAACTTCTGTGAAATCCCGCACGTCCGTATCCACGGCGCGCACATTTCGGTGAAGACCGCACGCGACCAAGTCGTCCCGTTTGGCGGAGCGCACTCAATTTCGGGTAAAACAGGGCGTTGGTTTTCCTGTTTTTGGATCGCGGTTCGCGATCGCCACAGGACGCGACGCACCGAGCGGATTGCACGGACATCGAGAGGGTTACACAGTCTACGCGGCATAACTGACAGAACCGAAAACGGGTCAACGAGGAGAGAGAACGGGTTACCTGAACAGGGCTCTGTGGAACGGGTTTCTCGTGTCCGGGTGCTGTGTCCGGGTGCTGTGTCCAGTACTGCGCCGTGTCCGGTACTGTGCCGTGTCCGATACTGTGCCGTGGTTAGGGTTTCTGATCGAGTCGGGGTCGTCGGTCAGCGGGGCGGCCGGAGATAAGATCCGTCGTGGTGGTTGATGGTTCAGGGGGTGCTCGGGATGCAGGGAAGAAGAAAATGACCGGAGTAGCTCGGCGGGAGGGGTGGTCGGCTCAGAGTCATGGGAAGGAGAGGAGGGCGGTGGAGTCCAGGCCAGTGGAGGAGGGTGGTCCGGTCAGGGGAAGGGCTGAGTAGGGGGAGAGGTCGTGCGAGGCGGAGCTGGTGGCTAGGGCACGGGCTAGGCGAAGCTGCGGGAGATGGAAGGCGGGGGTGGAGCTGGGCTGGTTGTCGAGGCTTTGGGGATACTAGGGCAGAGCGGTGAGGGGGTGTTCTGGTCGGGGAAGACGAGCTCGGGGCTGGGCTAGCACGGAAGGCTGTGGAGGCAGTGAGGGGATGGTGTTCGTCGAGGGAGAAGGCGGCGGGGATGAGTCGGAGGAGGAAGTCGAGGGCTGTTAGGGTTTTATGGGTGGAGAGGTCGAGGGTTCGGCGGAGGGCATCGACGGAGCGATCGATGGAGTCCTCGCGGTGGTGGAGGGATGTTAGGGCGGAGCACGGAGTTCTGGACGGTGATCGAGCTGGGCTAGGACGGTGGAGGGGGTCGACGGAGAGGGGGTCGAGCGGAGATGGGCGGAGGAGAGGGGTCGACGGAGAGGGGAAATCTGGAGGAGGAGGAAGTCGAGGGAGGTCGAGCGGGGCTGGGCGGAGGAGAGGGGGTCGACGGAGAGGTGGGCTAGGGTTCCGGTGAAGCGGGGCGAGTCCGGGCTGCCGAGGGGTTAAATAGGCGCTCCGCCGGAACAGTAATTTGGGGAGGATTTGGATTAGGGTTTCGTTTAGGGTTAACGGGCCCGGGTCGGGTTCGATTCGGATCCGACCAGACCCGTTAAGGACTGGGTTTGGTCCGGTTCGGTTCACCACGGTTTGGTTTGGTTTATTAAAAAACCGGGTTCAGTCAGGGTTTATTTTGGTTTAAATATACCTTAGTTTTTAGGGCTTTAAAAATGCTTCCGGAGTCCAATAAATTCCCGAAAAAATATCCTATGTCCAGTTTTTTATTTTACACCAGAAAGTATTATTTTCATAATATTTTAAAATTAATTAACAGCAATTAAAAATCATTTAATTACCAAATACTTAGGTTTTATTATAGAAAATTATTTAAAATCCAAATTAAAAATTCCTAAAAAATCAGGGTGATTACAATCTACCCAACTTATAAAAATTTCGTCCTCGAAATTAAACTAGGGTAGGGTCTAAAGAATTCTTCTCAAGTGAACATTGCGGTCTCTACCCAACTTAGAATTTATCCATCTATCATCTAAGGCTATACATCTAAGAAAGCTATGCCCCAAATTATTTAATCATGTTATTGAATCCTCAAGTCTTTAACACCAAACATATCACCTATGATATTCCCTTAATCATTTATAAAAGGGTCATCACCAATGCGACTGGCCTGCGGGTATATCTAGTACTATCTATATATCAAACTTATACCAAGCAAGATATTTCGTCCTTCCAAAATAAGGGGAGACGAAGATCAATAATAAAGAGTTCAAGGGGGAGG
Organism: Iris macrosiphon; assembly: GCA_036927795.1. Lineage (NCBI taxonomy): Eukaryota > Viridiplantae > Streptophyta > Magnoliopsida > Asparagales > Iridaceae > Iris > Iris macrosiphon. The sequence continues at coordinate 5,376,258 of JAYESA010000010.1, forward strand.
TAATAGAATAGAAGTATCGGGATCAAGGCGTTTAAAGAATTCAAGGGGATTTGTCAAGACAATTGTGGATTGAAATCATAATTTGGTAATTCCTATTAATATGCTCGTATTAGTACAGTTATGTAATGATACGATATGCTCAGACATATCTAGAGGGCAAGTATACTAGTCAACTATATATCTCAATCCACGTAAAGTAGTCGTACGAAGAGCGAACCAAAATGCACTAAGGTTGATCAGACCGTAATACACTGATTCTGAATAGACAATTGTATTAGTGTGTCGACCCAATAATACATATGTCATGATCAAGCTCGATAGAAGAGTAAGCTTGCAAAACTAGGCTATATTAGCGGCATAAGTCAAGGTAGTACAACAAATATAAGTATGCTAGATGATGATGAAAGGAGGTACAAATTAATTCAAGTTCACAAAGACAAAAACAAAATAAGCAATAATAATAAAAGACTTTACAATCTCTACCGTTATCATACAACCTCCTCGTCCAAGTTGCTAGTCGACCAAGTAGGGACAAGGACCTCTAAATTCTATCGTCTGAATAAATACTGCCGTCTTTTGCTAGCATGCGATTAATGTCATTCAGTTACACTTCAATAATGGGTCAAAAGACTATGTGATTTTAGGTTGTGAGGTATACTACCCAGCTTATAACAATAAACTAATACTAAAATCGTCTTAAGGATACCGTGGAAACTCTTGTTAAAGTCTACGAGAAGGGGTCTTGGTACCTATTAGGGTATCCTCCTATATTTCATAGGTTATGGTCGTCTTAAGCCTTAGTCTTAGTGCTTATAGAATAAGTGTCGATAGTGAGGATAGAAGAGTTACTGGCCGTCAAGGATAAGGGATCTAACTTGTATCGAGGTGGGGGTACTAATTACGCGACTTAAAGCTAAGGGGTAATCATTAGGTCATAATCTACAATAATAACTTAAACTGTCAAGTTCTAATTACCAACCACATAGTAAAAACGTTTTAGAGTAACAATCAAATAACAATAAGAGGCGCACAGGAATCAAGGCATGATGCAAGTCAAGAAATTAATTCGAGTCCGATATAGATATCAAGAACGTTTCAAGCAAGTGGATGAGATCCTAAAAACTTATCCTATTCTTATTGCAGGCTTGCTCGGTCCCTAAGTTGAAACCGAGACAATTTAGTCGTCGACCTGCATGGGCTACCACAAAAACTATGTCACCCAAAAGATCGAGGGACCAGACACGTGGCATTGGCCAGCAGCACACACCAATGGACAAACCAAATTTAGTGGATCCATCGGGGCATACTTAAGCTGTAATACAACAATAAGGGTCTAGATATACTAATCTCATCCACAGAAATGAATATAACAATATCAGAATCACACAGCAAGATCAATCTCAATAAAATACAAACTCGAAAAATAACCCGATAATGAGTCTGATACATCTGTCAAGATACAAGAATAAATATAACCACAGCAAATACTGAGTATGGAACATTATATACTCAGAAGATACCCTCAGGGATCGCTCGTCTACTGGATCTGGTACTGCTCCAATGTCTGCTCCTGCTCCTGCTCCTGCTAATGCTCTTGTCCCGTATACCTCGGGGTAGATCTCGTTTGCTAATCCTGGGGACATAATCCGGATCCAGGTCCTCAGGGGACGTAGTAAGGTACAAAATAACTCAAGCCATAATAATGCAGTGCAGGAAATAAATGAGTAAATAGGGTAAACTATATAACCAGCTAAGTGATATGCAAATGAGAGTTTTAGTCATACTCGGGCTGAGACTACCACAGGATCAGTGTCGGAGAAACCCATAGCAGTATTCTCTCGAAGGGCCAGAACTTGTGCCAAAGCTCTGTGTCAGAGACTAAGACACCTCCAGATGACAATATATATAATATAATTAGCCTTTGTATGGTAATACTCTCCCCACACAATGTAATCTCACGTCACAGTTCTCGATGTACATGTCCATGTCATGCAAGACCATAACTAATGCAACAAGTCAGGATATAATCTAATCATGTAAACTGTGTATGTCATAAACCTGTATCCTATACAGAATCACCATGAATATCTCAGAAATATTATGTCTCATGAATAGTGTCAAGTGTCCTGGGTATAACTGTAAACCCCCTCGACCAGATTTCAGTATTTTTAGGATTATTTTAACTTTTTAGGATTTATGGAAATATTTTAATTTATTTTCCTACATATCCTGTTGACTTGTGCACCTGTCCATCACCAAATTATTTGGAGCTTTACCTTGACTGTTATCCCCGAACAAAGTTCACATACCTGTCCTAGACATGTTAGACTATTTTCCTGAATTTTGTGCAACTCCCAGATGCTTTATTTTGAGCCTCGTTTGAGACGCACAAATATCGTTACAATCGTCCGTATTTATTCCCTATTTAATTTCCTGCTCTATACCCATCTCTGTACCCCTAGGGATTTGAGGCCCAACCTGCACCTGTTTTGCCCAGACAAAAATACGATAATATTCTACACTGAGTATACTACATTTAGTGTATTGACACCGTAGAAAAATTATGGCCCTACCTGCCTCTAAATAATTAGTGAAGATCGTGCGCAGTATTTATTAATTAATTAATACGATGGCCCGTATCACCCAAGAAAATCAGGTCCTGCCCCTGCCCAGACTCACCCCCATTCCCCCAGGGCCCTCACATAACAATTTCCTTCAGTTCTGTGCATTTTAGAATTTTCAGGAATCGGGTGTTTTTTCCAGACAATTTCGTAATTGCGCAATTTTCCAAAACTAGGACTTTACGTAATTTATGAAATTACAGGGACTTTTCTGCAAATTGCAGTACGAGGTGTCACCCCCTCACTGGCCGGTGAACCTGAGCCGTCCATTTGGAGGCGGGACCCACCCGAAAATATCCCGAAAATATCCCAAAAATATCTACAAAATATCTTATAAATATCTTTAGATATTTTACATATTCTATTAATATATTTTTCTATAAAAGAAAAATAAGAAAAAGAAAATAAAAATAAAACCAAAAACCTAACTCTACCCAGCCGCAGCCCCCCCTAGCCGACGGCTACCCCCCCCCCCCCCCCCGCCGGAGCGGCGAGCCCCCTCGCCGGAGCTCCGCCGACTCCTCCCCCCATGGCGAGTTCCCCCCCCCGCTGGCCCGACCCCCCCGGTACACAGCACTCCCCCCCAGCTACAGCTCCTCCTCCCCTCTTCCCCTCTTGCCGGACCGCCACCCCATCACAGCTCCTTCCCCGACTTCCTCTTCCCATCTTCTCCTCCCCTCGGCTGAGCAAGCCGACCGCCACCACCCCCATCACCGACGACACCACCATCATCATCACCGCCTCCTCTCTCTTCAGCCCCCTTCTCCTCCACTCCGGCTGCCACCGCCAATCTTCCTCCTCCTCCTCCTCCTCCTCTTCTTCTGGAATACGCTGTAACTTTGTGTATACACGTCGGATCGAAACGAAACTTGCGCCATCGGACTCGTAGCAATACTCTGGTCCTGTGAGCCAAGTTTGGTTCGATTCTGAGAACGTTGACAGAATCCCGTATCGTGGGCCCCACATGCTCCACTTGACGGGCGATTTTGTGACCGGCTCATCGGAATCCAATTCTGGAAGTTCCGTTGGGTTCGTATCGACGTTCTGGACCTGTTGACACTAAGTTTGGCGAATTTGGAGACCTTTGACCCTGATACGTTTTTCGGTGCAAAGTGGCCCACATATGGACCCCACTTTGACCGGAAACTGTCATTTTTGCCCCTGTGTCCAAATTGGACTTAAGGACAGGCATTTCTAGCTATTTGATATTTTCTGAGACTGTTAGTGATGTTTATTTCAGTATCCGGAGACATTCATTCTGAGATCATAGTTTCTGACACTTGGTACTTGACATCGGGACGTTACATATTTGCAGCTCTCTTGCCAGGCAAGTATACCTTGCCTTGTTGTACTGTTTAACTTCAGTTATTGCTAGTTACATGTTTATCTATTTTTATATTATATAAATGTACGCGTCCGAGAAAACTCGGGTGCAGTCAACGAAGGCGTTGACGTTAGGACTTGTGTCTGACCTAGTGTCTAGTAGACCCACATAAAGTTGTGAATTTATTGATATAACTTTCCAGGCCTTGACACGTATCATTACACGTCACAGAGTGAGTACATGTAGGGACGCGTGCCTCATGCGCGACTGGCCATCAGTGTGAGCAACACGTGTAGCGGTATTTAGCTCAGTGGTTTATTTTATTGAGACTTGCATCATAGTAGGAGGTGTCCACGTCGTTTTCACGACTTGTACATCTATATTGGGCGGAAAAGATACTAGTAGGCGTATGGGACACCCCCCTCCTTGAGTTTTTATCTTTCGTACCATGCTCCTCGGAGATGGTCGATTGCAGAGCTACCCATGTGTCCGGGGGCATATGACACATATACTAGCCGGTCAGGACGATTGGTGAATTACGTCAGCATATGTCAAGCCTACACATTCCCATGCGTACTACAAGGTCTTTAAATTGTATTCACTGAGATGGTTAGCACACCCCATTTATTTATTCAGTATTTACATTATGGCATGTTATTTTTATGTATCTTGCTATGTCCCTCTGAGGACCTGGTCCCCTGCCAGGTGTATATGTTCTTGAGCATTCGCAGGAGAGCAGATCCAGGCATGTTACGTATATCCCGAGGAGGTCTTCTCTTTGAGCCTCGTGATTGTCAGACGTTGTTCTTATATGGTGTGTATCTGGTTCCTTTTTATATTCTATTTCGGCAGTAGATTTGTTTTCATCTGACTGTCATTCTTAGATATCTGTATTGAGATCTAGTTACATGGTTATTGGTTATTCATATGTTAATGTGATTTCTGTGGATGAGATTTAGATATTACCCTGTGACTTGTGATTAGTTTTACCACTTATGAATTACTGTTCAATATACAGCTTATACACATATATATGGTTTCCATATATTGGAGTTGCCATATATACAGGCGGCTGGCATGCTTATGTGTCCTGGTCCTACGTAATTTGGGACTGGGGCGTGACATATTTTTAGTGGTGGCCCATGCAGGTCAGAGCATATTGTCTCGGTTACGTCACTGTACCGAGCAAGCCTGCACCTAGGATTAGAGCATAGGATCTCATCCATAATTGACTATGACTTATCTTCCTTCCAGTCTGTCCTACTTACATAAATGCATCCTGCTTGATTCATGTCCTTCCCTAATAATTCCTTAAGTATAGCCCCTGCTAGAATATAGAAATCCCTGTTGATAGGATGATACTTAGGATAATATTCCTACTTAGAATACAACTAGGGCTTTAACACATCCCTAAGTTTAGGATACCAAATGAACCCTAGTCTTCCATACTACCTAGTGAACCCTAGCATCACTACCTATAGATTAATTTACCAGTATCCCTTGACATATTTTTATATATGACTTGAGAGTAGTATAACCACTACTAGGATTAGTTAGAGACTTAACCATAGTGTGACCCTAGTCTTAAGGAACCAATAGAAATCCAAAGTTAAATACTAAGACTGAAACCTCATCCTATGTTTGGATAAAACCAGTCTTAAGGAACCAATAGAAATCCAAAGTTAAATACTAAGACTGAAACCTCATCCTATGTTTGGATAAAACCAGTTTTACGCTAGAGACCCTTTACCCTTGTTGGCATAAAACCCATTTGACCGTTGTTGGCATAAGAACCAAACAACTACTAGTTGGCGTAAAAGTCAGATGACTTTCTTGTTGACGTAAAAACCAAATTCTGCAAGAGATTGACTCCTTTATGCCACAGTTAGGACAACCGCTACCCACGATCCCTTAGTCTTCCTTACCCTGCGTCATGCAAGCCACGTAGGTAACTATCCTGCGTAAACCTGATAATTCATAGATAAACAGCGTAGAGTAACCTGACTAGGCGTAGAACCTAAGAATAAAATGTGAGCGTATTGTTATAGCCTTAGCTTTTCCCAGCCATGACCCAATCTCGTGCATTAAAGGCAGAGATACGCCTCGAGCCCTGTGCAAAAAAAAAAATAGCTTTTGACAGGACATCTGGTTTTGTCTCACCCCGAGCGTAAGTGACTTGTATCCAATAAAGTCACTAAACGACAACTTGGGACCCCGTGCAAATTCATCATCAAACCGTCCACTCGATCGTTGTGCGAGTACTTTTGTCAGATGTCAGGATTCACTAGATTTGACTGACAAACTCATGAGTTTCTCGTACAACTTTACGCTACGACGAATGCTAGACTTTACACAGGAGATAGTTTTGCGCAGATTTTAGCGCAAAACTTTTACGCCCAGACTTTCACCCAGACTTTTACGCAAGAGATATCTACGCACAGACTTATTACGCGGACAGCTCTGAAGCTCTACCTTACGCTTCTCTGATTTACGCGGATAGCTCTGAAGCCATGCGTTACGCCAAATTATTTTATCTCTGCTTTACGCAGGCAACCTTGAACCCCTACTTTACGCGGACTTTCTTGAAATTTCTATTTTAGGCAGACAACCTATAGTGTATTTTAAGATTGTAGAACTTAGAAGGCCATACCTCTTTTAGGTCAACTAGCGACTTAGACAAGGAATTAGAATATTAACTGTAGAGATTGTAGAGTCTTATTTTTTTTTGTGATTGTAAATTGTTTGTAATTTCTCATATCATAATCTAGCGTACTTATATTTACTGGACTACCTTGACTTATACTGCTATTATAGCCTAGTTTTGCAAGCTTATTCTTTATCGAGCTTGTTCATGACACATGTGTTATTGGGGCCTGATCCACCCCACTAATACAATTGTCTATTCAGAATCAGTGTATTACGGTCTGATCAACCTTAGTGCATTTTGATTCGCCCTTCGCATAACTATTTTACGTGGATTGAGATATATAGTGATTAGTAGACAAATGTACTTACCCTCTAGATATGTCTGAGCATATCGTATCAGTTACGTAACTGTACTGATACGAGCATGTGAATAGGAATTACCAAAAATAATATTTTAATCCGCAACTGCTTTGACAAATCCCATTGAATTCTTTAAACGCCTTGATCCCCACACACTTCTAATCTATTACCTCCCACTTGAAGTCCTTACTATTGTTTTTCGACTTCCCTTATTTCGGAAAGACAAAACCTCGTACTTAGTATAAATACGAAAGTCTATTGTTCTGTAGCCATTTCTGTTTGTTTCTTGGGTATTTACCAAACCCTATTATTAGATTAGATTGCAGTCTATAAATTGTGCTAACCTTTAGATGACCCTTCACTACCTACCTACTTTCCTGGTACGTGCATCACTATGGCAGCATGAAATTTTTGCCTCGTAACTTTGTTCAAAGTGTTACAATAAAGGAATGTATCATTTTGTTGACAGGAGTCTAAATGGATTTCACCTGGATAAACAATTGATTGACTCCTGAAAGGATAGCAGCACCTATGACTAGGTTGACTTGTTAGGATTAAGAATTCCTATCGACCAACGAGTGTCAAGCCGCTTTCGAGGAGTTGAAGAAGCAACTGACCACAGCACCCGTATTAACTATTCCATTCGGATCCGACGGTTGTGATCTACAGACGCATCAGGAAAAAGTTTGGGATGCGTATTGATACAGGATGGCAAGGTAATAGCATATGCATCTAGACAATTATGAGTGCATGAGAAGAATTTGGAACTTGCAACCGTTGTAATTACTCTGAAGCCATGGAGACATTACTTATATGAGGCAAATCGCAAGATTGCCCGGCATACCAGTCAGCATTTTACCAGACAAGGATTCACGTGACCAGAGTTGGTAGTCAACGCAGTAAAGGCAGTTAAGTAAAATACGAGGACGCTTGCAAGCAGCGCAAGACAGACAACAACAGTAGGTAGAACGTCATCATCGTCCCTTAGAATTCAAAGAGGACGATCATGTCATATCACCTACTAGAGGCATCATTAGATTCGGAGGACACAACAAGTTGAGTCCAAGGTATGTTGGACAATTGACGTGCTGGAAAGAGTAAGAGTAGTGGCATATCAACTTGCGCTACCACCTTCATTTGAGGAAGTACTTGATGTATTCCACGTGTCGCAACTCAGGCGATATGTGACAGACAGCAGTCATGTTCTCAACCATTCAGAGATCACCATTAGGCCGAGCATGTCGTATCAAGAGCAACCCATGGGAATCCTTGATCATCGAGAAAAAGGTATTGAGAAATCAGTCTATTCCCTTGGTCCGCGTAGCATGGAAGCATGGCGCGCCAGGAGAATCTACTTGGGAGCGTGTGGACGACATGCATAAACGTTTTTCGAACCTATTCGTAAACCAAGATATAAATTACTTTGTTAAATTATATCTTATGCCATCTTTGACTACTACCGTGACTTAGTTTTAATTTCGAGGACGAAATTTTTATAAGTTGGGTAGATTGTAAACCCCCTCGACCAGATTTCAGTATTTTTAGGATTATTTTAACTTTTTAGGATTTATGGCAATATTTTAATTTATTTTCCTACATATCCTGTTGACTTGTGCACCTGTCCATCACCGAATTATTTGGAGCTTTACCTTGACTGTTATCCCCGAACAAAGTTCACATACCTGTCCTAGACATGTTAGACTATTTTTCTGAATTTTGTGCAACTCCCAGATGCTTTATTTTGAGCCTCGTTTGAGACGTACAAATATTGTTACAATCGTCCGTATTTATTCCCTATTTAATTTCCTGCTCTATACCCATCTCTGTACCCCTAGGGATTTGAGGCCCAACCTGCACCTGTTTTGCCCAGACAAAAATACAATAATATTCTACACTGAGTATACTACATTTAGTGTATTGACACCGTAGAAAAATTATGACCCTACCTGCCTCTAAATAATTAGTGAAGATCGTGTGCAGTATTTATTAATTAATTAATACGATGGCCCGTATCACCCAAGAAAATCAGGTCTTGCCCCTGCCCAGACTCACCCCCATTCCCCCAGGACCCTCACATAACAATTTCCCTCAGTTCTGTGCATTTTAGAATTTTCAGGAACCGGGTGTTTTTTCCAGACAATTTCGTAATTGTGCAATTTCTCAAAACTAGGACTTTACGCAATTTATAAAATTACAGGGACTTTTCTGCAAATTACAGTGCGAGGTGTCACCCCCTCACTGGCCGGTGAACCTGAGCCGTCCATTTGGAGGCGGGACCCACCCGAAAATATCCCAAAAATATCCCGAAAATATCTACAAAATATCTTGTAAATATCTTTAGATATTTTACATATTCTATTAATATATTTTTCTATAAAAGAAAAATAAGAAAAAGAAAATAAAAATAAAAATAAAACCAAAAACCTAACTCTACCCAGCCGCAGCCCCCCCTAGCCGACGGCTACCCCCCCCCCCCCCCACCGGAGCGGCGAGCCCCCTCGCCGGAGCTCCGCCGACTCCTCCCCCCATGGCGAGTTCCCCCCCCCCGCTGGCCCGACCCCCCCCCCGTACACAACACTCCTCCCCCCCAGCTCCAGCTCCTCCTCCCCTCTTCCCCTCTTGCCGGACCGCCACCCCATCACAGCTCCTTCCCCGACTTCCTCTTCCCATCTTCTCCTCCCCTCGGCTGAGCAAGCCGACCGCCACCACCCCCATCACCGACGACACCACCATCATCATCACCGCCTCCTCTCTCTTCAGCCCCCTTCTCCTCCACTCCGGCTGCCACCGCCACCCTTCCTCCTCCTCCTCCTCCTCTTCTTCTCCACCTCGACCCCCTTCCAGCCGTCGACCCCGGCCAGCTCCAGACCCCTCCGACTCCTCCCCCACCGGATCCAGCCCCCGACCACTGTGCACAGACCCCCGACTTCCCCACCACTGTGAGCCCGACCTCGGCTCGACACCACAGCCCCCATCCGGCCAGTGCAGCCGACCCGCCAAAGCAGTCTCCCCCCCACCCCGTGCAGCTCCGGTGCACCGCCCTGACTCCGGCAGAGCAACACCCTTCCTCCTCCTCCCTGTCCAGCGTTCCCCCGCCCGGACTACACCCTGTCCACCATCCAACACCACCACTTGTGCTCCTCCGGCGACGCCCTGAGCCGCCACGGCGAAGCTCCGACGATCCTCAGCCTGAATAGTGACCAGGGCACAGCACAACAGCTGGACACAGCCCGGACACGGCGGAGATGAATCAGGACACAACAGCGTCGTGTCGCCTCAGACACGAAGAAAATTCAATCCACGGAGCCCTGTTCAGGTAACCCGTTCTAACTCCTCGTAGTTCTGTTTTCAATTCCGTCAGTATTGACACGTAGGCTATGTGACTCTCTCGGTGCCCGTGCAACCCGCTCGGAGCATCGCGTCCTGTGGCGATCGCGAATCGCGATCCAAAAACAGGAAAAACAACGACCCGATTCACCCCGGAACTGGGTACGCCCTGCTAAACGGGACGACTTGGTCGCACGCGGTCTTTACCGAAACGTGCGCGACGTTGATACGGACGTGTAGAAACTCGGAGAAGTTGATTTGGATGTGCGTGCGCACCGGAATCAACGCGTATCCGCCGACACCGCCCCGTATTCGTCAGTTCTGGAACACGCTGTAACTTTGTGTATACACGTCGGATCGAAACCAAACTTGCGCTATCGGACTCGTAGCAATACTCTGGTCCTGTGAGCCAAGTTTGGTTCGATTCTGAGAACGTTGACAGAATCTCGTATCGTGGGCCCCACATGCTCCACTTGACGGACGATTTTGTGACCGGCTCATCGAAATCCAATTCTGGAAGTTCCGTTGGGTTTGTATCGAAGTTCTAGACCTGTTGACACTAAGTTTGGCGAATTTGGAAACCTTTGACCCTGATACGTTTTTCGGTGCAAAGTGGCCCACATATGGACCCCACTTTGACCGGAAACTGTCATTTTTGCCCCTGTGTCCAAATTGGACTTAAGGACAGGCATTTCTAGCTATTTGATATTTTCTGAGACTGTTAGTGATGTTTATTTCAGTATCCGGAGACATTCATTCTGAGATCATAGTTTCTGACACTTGGTACTTGACTTCGGGACGTTACATATTTGCAGCTCTCTTGCCAGGCAAGTATACCTTGCCTTGTTGTACTGTTTAACTTCAGTTATTGCTAGTTACATGTTTATCTATTTTTATATTATATAAATGTGCGCGTCCGAGAAAACTCGGGTGCAGTCAACGAAGGCGTTGACGTTAGGACTTGTGTCTGACCTAGTGTCTAGTAGACCCACATAAAGTTGTGAAGTTATTGATATAACTTCCCAGGCCTTGACACGTATCATTACACGTCACAGAGTGAGTACATGTAGGGACGCGTGCCTCATGTGCGACTGGCCATCAGTGTGAGCAACACGTGTAGCGGTATTTAGCTCAGTGGTTTATTTTATTGAGACTTGCATCATAGTAGGAGGTGTCCACGTCGTTTTCACGACTTGTACATCTATATTGGGCGGGAAAGATACTAGTAGGCGTATGGGACACCCCCCTCCTTGAGTTTTTATCTTTCGTTCCATGCTCCTCGGAGATGGTCGATTGCAGAGCTACCCGTGTGTCCGGGGGCATATGACACATATACTAGCCGGTCAGGACGATTGGTGAATTACGTCAGCATATGTCAAGCCTACACATTCCCATACGTACTACAAGGTCTTTAAATTGTATTCACTGAGATGGTTAGCACACCCCATTTATTTATTCAGTATTTACATTATGGCATGTTATTTTTATGTATCTTGCTATGTCCCTCTGAGGACCTGGTCCCCTGCCAGGTGTATATGTTCTTGAGCATTCGCAGGAGAGCAGATCCAGGCATGTTACGTATATCCCGAGGAGGTCTTCTCTTTGAGCCTCGTGATTGTCAGACGTTGTTCTTATATGGTGTGTATCTGGTTCCTTTTTATATTCTATTTCGGCAGTAGATTTGTTTTCATCTGACTGTCATTCTTAGATATCTGTATTGAGATCTAGTTACATGGTTATTGGTTATTCATATGTTAATGTGATTTCTGTGGATGAGATTTAGATATTACCCTGTGACTTGTGATTAGTTTTACCACTTATGAATTACTGTTCATTATACAGCGTACGCACGTATATATGGTTTCCATATATTGGAGTTGCCATATATACAGGCGGCTGGCATGCTTACGTGTCCTGGTCCTACGTATTTTGGGACTGGGGCGTGACATATTTTTAGTGGTGGCCCATGCAGGTCAGAGCATATTGTCTCGGTTACGTCACTGCGAGCAAGCCTGCACCTAGGATTAGAGCATAGGATCTCATCCATAATTGACTATGACTTATCTTCCTTCAAGTCTGTCCTACTTACATAAATGCATCCTGCTTGATTCATGTCCTTCCCTAATAATTCTTTAAGTATAGCCCCTGCTAGAATATATAAATCCCTGTTGATAGGATGATACTTAGGATAATATTCCTACTTAGAATACAACTAGGGCTTTAACACATCCCTAAGTTTAGGATACCAAATGAACCCTAGTCTTCCATACTACCTAGTGAACCCTAGCATCACTACCTATAGATTAATTTACCAGTATCCCTTGACATATTTTTATATATGACTTGAGAGTAGTATAACCACTACTAGGATTAGTTAGAGACTTAACCATAGTGTGACCCTAGTCTTAAGTAACCAATAGAAATCCAAAGTTAAATACTAAGACTGAAACCTCATCCTATGTTTGGATAAAACCAGTTTTACGCCAGAGACCCTTTACCCTTGTTGGCATAAAACCCATTTGACCGTTGTTGGCATAAGAACCAAACAACTACTAGTGGGCGTAAAAGTCAGATGACTTTCTTGTTGACGTAAAAACTAAATTCTGCAAGAGATTGACTCCTTTACGCCACAGTTAGGACAACCGCTACCCACGATCCCTTAGTCTTCCATACCCTGCGTCATGCAAGCCACGTAGGTAACTGTCCTGCGTAAACCTGATAATTCATAGATAAACAGCGTAGAGTAACCTGACTAGGCGTAGAACCTAAGAATAGAATGTGAGCGTATTGTTACAGCCTTAGCTTTCCCCAGCCATGACCCAATCTCGTGCATTAAAGGCAGAGATACGCCTCGAGCCCTGTGCAAAAAAAAAACAGCTTTTGATAGGACATCTGGTTTTGTCTCACCCCGAGCGTAAGTGACTTGTATCCAATAAAGTCACTAAACGACAACCTGGGACCCCGTGCAAATTCATCATCAAACCGTCCACTCGATCGTTGTGCGAGTACTTTTGTCAGATGTCAGGATTCACTAGATTTGACTGACAAACTCATGAGTTTCTCGTACAACTTTACGCTACGACGAATGCTAGACTTTACACAGGAGATAGTTTTGCGCAGATTTTAGCGCAAAACTTTTACGCCCAGACTTTCACCCAGACTTTTACGCAAGAGATATCTACGCACAGACTTATTACGCGGACAGCTCTGAAGCTCTACCTTACGCTTCTCTGATTTACGCGGATAGCTCTGAAGCCATGCGTTACGCCAAATTATTTTATCTCTGCTTTACGCAGGCAACCTCGAACCCCTACTTTACACGGACTTTCTTGAAATTTCTGTTTTAGGCAGACAACCTATAGTGTATTTTAAGATTGTAGAACTTAGAAGGCCATACATCTTTTAGGTCAACTAGCGACTTAGACAAGGAATTAGAATATTAACTGTAGAGATTGTAGAGTCTTATTTTTTTTTGTGATTGTAAATTGTTTGTAATTTCTCATATCATAATCTAGCGTACTTATATTTACTGGACTACCTTGACTTATACTGCTATTATAGCCTAGTTTTGCAAGCTTATTCTTTATCGAGCTTGTTCATGACACATGTGTTATTGGGGCCTGATCCACCCCACTAATACAATTGTCTATTCAGAATCAGTGTATTACGGTCTGATCAACCTTAGTGCATTTTGATTCGCCCTTCGCATAACTATTTTACGTGGATTGAGATATATAGTGATTAGTAGACAAATGTACTTACCCTCTAGATATGTCTGAGCATATCGTATCAGTTACGTAACTGTACTGATACGAGCATGTGAATAGGAATTACCAAAAATAATATTTCAATCCACAACTGCTTTGACAAATCCCATTGAATTCTTTAAACGCCTTGATCCCCACACACTTCTAATCTATTACCTCCCACTTGAAGTCCTTACTATTGTTTTTCGACTTCCCTTATTTCGGAAAGACGAAACCTCGTACTTAGTATAAATACGAAAGTCTATTGTTCTGTAGCCATTTTTTTTTGTTTCTTGGGTATTTACCAAACCCTATTATTAGATTAGATTGCAGTCTATAAATTGTGCTAACCTTTAGATGACCCTTCACTACCTACCTACTTTCCTGGTACGTGCATCACTATGGCAGCATGAAATTTTTGCCTCGTAACTTTGTTCAAAGTGTTACAATAAAGGAATGTATCATTTTGTTGACAGGAGTCTAAATGGATTTCACCTGGATAAACAATTGATTGACTCCTGAAAGGATAGCAGCACCTATGACTAGGTTGACTTGTTAGGATTAAGAATTCCTATGGACCAACGAGTGTCAAGCCGCTTTCGAGGAGTTGAAGAAGCAACTGACCACAACACTCGTATTAACTATTCCATTCGGATCCGGCGGTTGTGATCTACAGACGCATCAGGAAAAATCAACTTCTGCGAAATCCCGCACGTCCGTATCCACGGCGCGCACGTTTCGGTAAAGACCGCATGCGACCAAGTCGTCCCGTTTGGCGGGGCGCACTCAGTTCCGGGGTGAAACAGGGCGTTAGTTTTCCTGTTTTTGGATCGCGGTTCACGATCACCACAGGACGCGACGCACCGAGCGGATTGCACGGGCATCGAGAGGGTTACACAGTCTACGCGTCACAACTGACGAAACCGAAAATGGGTCAACGAGGAGAGAGAACGGGTTACCTGAACAGGGCTCTGTGGAACGGGTTTCTCGTATCCGAGTTCTGTGTCCGGGTGCTGTGTCGAGTACTGCACCGTGTCCGGTACTGTGCCGTGTTCGATACTGTGCCGTGGTTAGGGTTTCTGCTCGAGTCAGGGTCATCGGTCAGTGGGGCGGCCGGAGATGAGATCCGTCGTGGTGGTTGATGGTTCAGGGGGTGCTCGGGATGCAGGGAGGAAGAAGATGACCGGAGTAGCTCGGCGGGAGGGGTGTTCGGCTCAGAGTCGTGGGAAGGAGAGGAGTGCGGTGGAGTCCAGGCCAGTGGAGGAGGGTGGTCCGGTCAAGGGAAGGACTGAGCAGGGGGAGAAGGTCGTGCGAGGCGGAGCTGGTGGCTAGGGCACGGGCTAGGCGGAGCTGCGGGAGATGGAAGGCGGGGTGGAGCTGGGCTGGTTGTCGAGGCTTTGGGGCTGCTAGGGCAGAGCGGTGAGGGGGTGTTCTGGTCGGGGAAGACGAGGTCGGGGCTGGACTAGGGCGAAAGGCTGTGGAGGCGGTGAGGGGATGGTGTTCGTCGAGGGAGAAGGCGACGGGGATGAGTCGGGGGAGGAAGTCGAGGGCTGTTAGGGTTTTCTGGGTGGAGAGGTCGAGGGTTCGGCGGAGGGCGTCGACGGAGCGGTCGATGGAGTCCTCGCGACGGTGGAGGGATGTTAGGGCTGAGCGGGGAGTTCTGGACGGTGGTCGAGCTGGGCTAGGGCGGTGGAGAGGGGGTCGACGGAGAGGGGGTCGAGCGGGGATGGGCGGAGGAGAGGGGTCGACGGAGAGGGGAAATCTGGAGGAGGAGGAAATCGAGGGAGGTCGAGCGGGGCTGGGCAGAGGAGAGGGGGTCGACGGTGAGGTGGGCTAGGGTTCCGGTGAAGCGGGGCGAGTCCGGGCGGCCGAGGGGTTAAATAGGCGCTCCGCCGGAACAGTAATTTGGGGAGGATTTGGATTAGGGTTTCGTTTAGGGTTAACGGGTCCGGGTCAGGTTCGATTCGGATCCGACCCGACCCGTTAAGGACTGGGTTTGGTCCGGTTCGGTTCACCACAGTTTGGTTTAGTTTATTAAAAAACCGGGTTCAGTCAGGGTTTATTTTGGTTTAAATATACCTTAGTTTTTAGGGCTTTAAAAATGCTTCCGGAGTCCAATAAATTTCCTATGTCCAGTTTTCCATTTTACACCAGAAAATATTATTTTCATAATATTTTAATATTAATTAACAGCAATTAAAAATTATTTAATTACCAAATACCTAGGTTTTAATTACAAAAAATCCCAAAAAATTACAGAAAATTATTTAAAATCCAAATTAAAAATTCCTGAAAAATTAGGGTGATTACACCATTGTATTCAGAGAACCTCGTGTCTTGTGATTTGTCTCGTATACTCAGATGGATTATTTTTTGCAACATTGTCCCTCCGCTGCGTACTCGATCGATACGATGATAGCCACAACTTTAACGATGTTGCCTTGTGCGGGCGCAACCCCAGGATCGTAAAACATCAATTCTTGATGGCAAACGACAATACTCTCCGCGGGAGTGCCAAGGCACGGTGATTCGCGCCCGGCGGGGGCGTTATCGGGACCTTCAGGATCGGAAGGTGACACTTCTCGCTAATGTGGCCGAGACATTTGTGCCACAACTCGGGAGATGCATCAGTAGCTGTGTTCACTTCATGTGCCCCATGTGCGCTCCCTTCCATATAGTAGAGTTTAGACCTTTTGCTTCCTCTGGCAATCACCATCGAACCTCTGGAAAGCTTCCACTGACTGTTTTTCGAAGAGATTGAAGAAACCCTCGTCATCCAACCTCCAAACTGATACCATGTTGAAACGGATACCAGGGACATGACGAACATCTTTCAGAACAAGAACTGCACCCGTCTTTGTCCTCAAATGCACATCTCCAATGGCAACTGTCTTCGACTCATCTCCATTGCCCATCTTCAACACTCCACAGTCGCCTATTGTGTAAGTAGCAAATAGTGTTCTGTTGTGAGATACGTGCGCTGAAGCACCTGAGTTCTCCAGCCAAGAGTTGTCATCGCAGGCGAGACTCATAACTACCGTATCACCTACAATGATCAGATTACCTCCATGTGCCGAGGCCGCTGTAGTGTTCTCGTCATGCTTCCCCTTGTCGCCCTTCTTCTCTCTCTTCTAAGCGAAACAGTTCCGCTTGACGTGGTCCTTCTTGCCACAATGGTAACACTTTGAGTCCTCGTACCGACCCTTGGACCTTCCTCTGCTTTTGTCTCTCCCACCGCCTAGACCCCTGCTTTTACCCCTTTCTCGGCTCTCTGAAACAATCGTCTCTGAGTGGGATGTGGATGAAGTGCCATGAGAACGTCTCTGCATCTCTTCATTCAGTACCCCGCTCTTCGCAAACTCCAGACTGACCATGCCTTCCGGAGTAGAAGCGATCATAGACACTCGTACGGTCTCCCACGAGTCTGACAATGTACACATCAGCCATAGTCCCTGAACCTCGTCGTCGAACTTGACTCCTATCGTGGATAGCTGGTCAACCACCCCATGGAACTCCCTCAAATGATCTGTAATGAACGCCCCATCTTTGTACCGCAGACCTATCATCATCCGGATCAGGAACAATTTATTTATCCCGGTCTTCTTCGCATACAAAGATTCCAGCTTATCCCACAGTGTCCTCACGTGATCAATACTGGCAACGTGGTTGTACACGTTCTCGTCAATGAACTGCTTGATGTACCCACACACCTGTATATGCTCGAACTTTCAGTCCTTTTTGAATTTGTCATTGGACCTCTCGGAAGCAAATACCGGCAGATGCAGCTTCTTGACAAATAGCAGATCCTTCATCTTGCTCCTCCAGTAATGATAGTTGGTACCGTTCAGATTTACCATGCGCACCGGTTTCACGTCCATCTCTCCTCTCTGATTTGCCTGTCAACTCCTGACACCCTTCTAAAATTTCAAAACCTGGCTTTAGGAAGAGGAGGTTCTAGGTGTTGCCTAGTCTGTCTCCCTCTGGAGCCGGCTATGAGAAATACGAAAAGAGATTGAGATCAATATTATATAAAAAAAATACAAGATTTTTACAATCTAATAGAACTTTTCTATACATGTGATACAAGAAATCCATAAACGAAAATGACATGAGTCTCATTTGTTCAACATCTTTCTTGCTTTCTTGGGTTGTAACAGACTTCTCTTATTTTGAAAATAATTAAATCTCTTATATTTTACGTTTATTATATAATTTTTTTCTATATTTTATATTTTATGTAAATGATTATAACACTAACAACTTTTTAAACATAAAATATAAAAAAAGTCTATGTAATTAATTTTTAAAAAAAGTGTAATAAATATAAAATACGGTTTTTTTTAAATAAAGTAATATATTTATATATAATTGCAAAAAAAGGGAGGAGTTTGGAAAAATTATAGGAAGGGGGAGAACTGGCCAACTGAGTTGGCGGGTTGTTGGGGCCCGTCAACTGAGTTGGCGAGATACATGCAGGCCGCCAACTCAGTTGGCGATGGACGCTGAGTTGGAGGCTGTGCCCGCCAACTGAGTTGGCGAGTGAGGATTTAGGGGGGAGGCTGTGACCGTTGCACTCTGTCCGCCAACTTATTTGGCGAGTAAGGATCCGTTGAGAAACATGGGAAGCATTATAGCCGTTGCACAACGGGTATTACATTCAACACTCTCACTCTATATATTTCCTATCTCAACCAAATCATCCAACTCTCACTCTATTTCCTCTCTTCCCTCTAGCAAAGTCTCCAACACTCTCTCTGTCTCTCTGCCTCTAGCAAAGTTTATGTCAAAGTTTTGCCTGCAGCTAAAGTTTATCTGAGTTTCTTGTAGCAAAAGTTCTCAACCGTCATGGATCGTAGCGTAAGAATTGTATGCTCGCACGACGGTAAAGTAAATGGGTTAAATTACGAAGGAGGAGAAAGTATAATTTTTTTAACTTATCCGAATATTAGTTTTAAAAATATACGTAATCATATTATTGAACGTTGTTCTATTCATTATGATTTTATTCTGAAGTCTATTTTTGGTTCTAATTATTTTTTGATAGATAGTGAAGATGCATGAAATTATATTCTTGAGATTAATTCACAATCACGGTATATAAAAATATATGTTATTAAAGTAGCAGCAACATTAGATAATAGAAATAATGAATATTTTTCTGAATATCAGCATGTTAGTTCGGGTGCTAGTTCTTCTCAATAAATTTTTTCATTTATCCAAGAATGTCATTCATCAGATTGTTTCATTTTTAAAGTATAATGAAGTCATACCAAATCATGCATGCCATCGACAAAAGCACGCAGAGTAGAATCATCTACGGATCTACTCTTGAACCTTTGCTCCTCATATTGGTATACTCGGTTGCTCATAAGAGGGCATCCCCACCATTGCCTATAGTCCAGGTTACCTATGTCTGCATAATGTAAACAAAATTTTAGCAAACTATTTACACTAAATTAATACGAATAATGAGTAACTTAGAACTTATATTCCTCAGCAGATCTTAGTCCGGGAGACATGTCCCTCACACTATAATTCTCGAACCGATTATTCCAGTCAGCAACGAGACCAAGGATTCGTTGTAATGCATTTGCTGCCTCATAACCGATTGTCGGTGGATCATCGAAAATTATTGGGCTCATTCCGAATTATCGAAGAACATGGTGTGCCGGATGATACATGGTGAACCGATCATATATATAATATAAGATCTGTGTAAAGTAACGAAATAGATGTCCTCTTGATTTCTGGAGCATCATCTTCACATGTGTAAGGTAACCATGTAACCTATTTAAAGATATTGTATCAAATAGATGTGATGTTTATCTACGATCAAAACTGTAATAATTTAAAGATATTTATTAGATATTTAAAAATTATCTCATGATACTGCAGTGTATCAAATTGGCTACGATAAAGTGATACACTCCTGTATTGGTAGTGTTGATAATCCACTACATCTGTGGGCCATCGCATAACAACTGAAAATACTCCAACATCACTGAGAATGCTAGTAACATGCCTACCAATATAGAAGTGCTCGTAGGACCAGAACTATAAAACAAAAATATGATATTAGTACAAACAAAATTTGCGTATAAAATTACTCTAACTAATTTAGGTCTTTCATTCATACCTGAATCAGTGAAATACATCCACAAATACTCTTGCGATTGGATCTCACAAATTCTGTCAAATTTGCGTATAAAAAGGCTAGAGTAGCCGCTCCCCACGCATGCTGAGTAGGTTTTGTCAAATCATCCAAGAATGGTAGAAGCTGCACATTTACCATATTTTCCGATGCATCGAAAAATAGAATTGCACCACATAAACAGAGCAGATACGCTCTAGTGCAACGAATGACCTTAAAATATTAAGTGTTATATAGACACTAAATTAAGTCATAAACAAATATTACTAATAAAAATACATACCCGCATTTCATCTACATCAACCACCCCGTCAATAGTGTGATGTAGGTCCATGAAGTTGTCACGAAGCCATGTAAACTTCACAAAATTGTCGTCTTTTATACCAGATGGAGGGCTAACACCGAGATACCTCCTGATCAGATCAGATCAGATCCCTTTAAGTGCGGATCAAAATATATAGCGTCACCTTTAATAGGTAACCCTAGTATATTTGCCACATCAAATAGGGTGATCGTCATCTCGCCGAATGGGAGTTGGAAAGTCTTGCGTTCAGGCCACCAACGCTCCGCAAGACTTACAACTAAATGAAGATCGTGGATTAAATATCTAACACGATCTATATAGTGGAATCCAAAGTATTCCACCAAAGCCTTTTGGACAGAATTTAGCTCCCACGTACGATAATTCCTTTCGGTCAGCCAATGTACATGGATCCGGGTTCGTAAACCAAGATCATGGTCGTATAACTATAAAAAACATATGCATTATATTTTGTGTGTAAATTATTTAACTTGGAAACTTATAATTTCAAAAATTACCTCGCCAGTAAATATCCGACTAGATATGTGGTGTTCACGTTGCTTAATAATAAGCTGGGTAGTCGGTCCACCAGGAATACGACCGTCATTGTGGTTAGCCATCTCCAAAAAATGTAGATTATAGGATGAAGGGGGATTGCTATGAGGAGGAGTGCTGGGAGGAGGAGGAGGAGGAGGAGTTGGGGTTTAGTTATAGGGAGGGGGGGGGTCTCCCAGAAGGGGAGGAGTTGGGGGGGGGGGGGGGTCTCCGAGGCGTCAGGGGGGAGGGTCGCCGAGGCGGAAAGGAGGGGAGGATAGGGGTCCGCCAACTGAGTTGGCGAGCTTGTCCAGAGCCCGCCAACTGAGTTGGCGAGTTCCTCTCGAACTCTGGGCCCCGCCAACTCAGTTGGCGAGTTCTCATCCTCCCTGTAAATACATCAAATTTCTCCCTTTTTTTACAATTTTATATAAATATATTATTTTATTTAAAAAAAACCGTATAAAATATAAAAAAAATAGTAAATAATCATTCTCTCTCTCTCTCTCTCTCTCTCTCTCTCTCTCACACTATTGATGGTACGAGTAGTATAACAGTTAATCACGGAAATAAAACTCCCAAATAAAATCTAGACCATTTTACATAGCGACATCACAGATTAAAACAACCCAACAAAAAAAACAGAAAACAATTTCTAATATTTTACACTTTAGATGGTCTGAGTTAACAAGACGACATGATCGATCCGATCTCTATCACCAGTCGACGGATAAGAACACCACATTCAAAATATGAGCCAAAAATTATAATGAAAATGACCATAATACCCACTTGTTTCCAAATTATATTTTGTACTTGTGTATAATAATACAAGCCACCATTACCCCCACCCCCACCCCCACCCCACTCCCCACTCCCACCTCTCTCTTTCTTTTCCCCCAACCCAACTAACTTGCAAGTTGCAAACCTCCCCCCTAATCTTTGTTATTTATAACCTCCACCAATAAAGAAAAGAAAAGAAAGAAGCAGACAGCATCATCATCAGTTGTTCGAGGATATGGGCCTCTCCAGCAGTCTGAGCGACGCCTCGTCGGACTCCCTCCCCCTCCTCCTCCTCCTCTCCGCCGTCTCCTTCCTTTCCCGCCTCCTCTCCCTCCTCCGCCTCTCCCCCAACTCCCCGCAGCCGTCCGATCTCCCCTCCCCCCTCCCCCCCTCCGCCATCGGATCCCGCCTCCACTCCCTCTCCCTCCTCGCCGACCACCTCTCCTCCAACCGCCCCTTCCCCTACGAAACCCCCGCCGGCGCCGGCGCCGGCGGAGGAGACGACGGATGCATATTCTGCCTCAACCGCCTCGAGAGGGGGGACCAGATCCGCCGGCTCGACTGCTGCCACGTGTTCCACAGCGGCTGCCTCGACGGCTGGTTCGACGCGATGAACCTCAGCTGCCCGCTCTGCCGGTCGCCGCTCCTGCCGGCGGAGGACCGCCGGAGTAAGGCGGAGGCGGAGCGGCGGATCGGGGCTGAGCTCGTCGCCTGGCTCTCCCCCTACTGATCGGATCCGACCCGACCCGATCCGGTTCCGTTCTCTTCGGTATGGTGTTCTTTTTGAGGCTCTTTTAAGAAGTCTTTTTTTTATTTTTTCCTTTTCTGTACTAATGTTTTTGGCCCCTTTATTTCGGCTTTGTTTTTTCTTCTTTAAGAACATATTTTTGTAAATTTTGGGACGATAATATATTATGGGAAAAATAATGAAAAAAAAAACCCCGGCGTATGTACATAATATATAACGATGAATAAGTAATATTTTTACCCCGAATAATGTTATAGATGGAACATAATCAAAGCGAAACATGCAGTAATAAATAAAGAACTTGCACCGACTTGTAAGCAAGTAGTAGTATTGCAGTATTTAGTTACATTGCAGTTGCAACTGGAAAAAGACGACAGAAACTATAATTAGATTGCAACTGAAGTGTACCAAACTTGATCTTGTATTGCAAGAAGGGGCTATTGTGGTTGCTTTAAAGCTACGAAGTTGGCTACCAAAATCCTCTTTCAACATTTGGTAAAACATTAATAGGATCGTTTCTTTGTCTGCATTCAATTTTTAGAAGAGAAAGGACCTGCCATGTTTCTCATTGGTACATCTATGGACCGGTTTCTAATGTTTTATCAAACGGTTTCTAGAATTGAATCCATTTTTTTTTTTTTTTAAGATGTCCGACAGAGCTTTGTGCACGCTCGGTTGCAAGTTATTTGGGTCCACTGTCCCATATTTTTCATGTCGTTTGATTCTAATACTGTCCGTCTAGTATCTCTGATCACAAGAGCCAGTTGAGTTGAGTTCGGTGTTGATTTTTGTTCATCTATCAAAATTAGTATATATGATCATCTTTTCATTCAAGTGTTGTCACGTGTTATATTTTATGCAACCTAAAATTATTTTAGAAGTGGTTTTGTGAACATTCAAAATGATTTTGATCCTATTTTGATACATGACAACACTTGAATGGAACAGTAAACGTACATGATAGGTCCTTATTTTTGTTGAAAGAACAAAAATAGACTTATTTACGATTTGCACCTTTACAGAAAGTGTAACCTTATTTCACGTGAATTCCAATACGTAATGATGATCGTAATGATGCTCGTAAGATCGTACTTGCATATAATGTAGAACTAGAAGTAGTCAATTGTCTTATGTAGTAACTAGTAATTGTGCGTCCGTTGCACATAAAATAAATTTAAATATAAAACTTACAATATTATTAAAATATAAAAATATAAATTATGTTATAATATTTTAAATATAATTTGAATTAATTTTAGTTATGATTTATTATAAATATGTTCTTAAAATTTTGGATATATGTTTAGTTAGATAATATCATTTAGTTAGTTTAAATATAATTTATGTTTTAAAATATTTTAGGATTTACATGTCTTAGGAGAAGTGTAGGTTTTTAAATTTTTTTAATTGTAGGTTAACATTTTATTTTTCAACTACGGAGAAAACAACTACAAAAAAGTTTTTTAGAATTTTAAATTAATTGGTTGATGATATAAATACTACTTAGACGATTTAGTTTGGAGTTGGTTCTAAGTCTCTATTATAATAATAGAGATGTGGACAAGGCCGGCCAGGAGGGTCAGATTTTTATATCCGGATCTAATTTAGGTTGTAGTATGATCTTTTTTTTGGACCGTTTCTAGGAGGCCACTTGCTACTCTGACCTCTTGAGTAAGAATGTGTCCTAAGCAGAGGGAGGTTGTCCAAATTTGAAATTTTATCAGACTTACTGGCTGGCTGGCCCTGAATGTGGAATAACATATCTAGTATTTGTATTTGTATTTGTATTTGTTGAATTATGAAAAAGCAATAGATGTAATGTATCGTTTGAAGCTTATGTTTGGACACAAACATATAGAGCCCAGTTATAGGATTACATATTAAGTACAAAAAATTCAAATGTTTATGCTGATCAGAAATCCACAGAAGCCTGACTTGACAGTATGTCTGGATTTGCTTCTGCGGTGGAGTTTGGAATTCTTAGACGACAAAATTTGCCAGGATGTTTCTTGCTGGCAGCTAGAAGAAGTTTTAAAAAACACCAAATTGCATTCATGATCACTGTCATGAGAATTATGGGATTGCGATTTGTTTGTTTAGGTCCATATTGGCAGTTTTAAGACCTATGAAATGAAATAAAGAATTTCAATAGGTTGGGTAGCGATGTGGTATTTGATTGCATTGCAGTTGCAACTGAAAAAGAGAAAAAAGAAAAAGAAAAGAAAAGGGTAAGTGAGCCTATGATCGGGTTTAATTAGTATCTTAAATGTTTAAATTGTAACATGCACTGCAATTGAGCATCCCCTCTTACAAGAAGAGGGTGTTTGGTTCGGCGAAGTAAAAAATTCGAAAACTAACATTTTGAGTAAACATCAAAAGTACCATTATCATTCCTACCATCAAGCACCTTATCACTGTTCTAAAAGGTGGTTATCTAGACTGTCTAGGTGCTAGGCAGCAGGTGTTCGTCCGATGTCCGTCTAGTTCTTCCGGCGTTCGATTATGCATGTTATAGAATTTTATGAACTTTTTTATCAAATTTTATTAGTTTTTTTAAAATAAATTATATTTTTTAATCATCTCTAGACGGTCGTCTAGACAGTGCCTAGTTGGAATAGGCACTAGGCAACATGTGTCCGTCCGTCTAGCATTTTTCACAACCTTGCACATTATACAGCCCTGGTGGGTGCAGTTATTGTTGCTACCAAAGCCCCCAAACCTAGCTATGGTACCAATAATAATGATGAACATCAATTTGTTTGAGTAGTTAGCTACAGGTAAAACAGTTGCAAGTTATTTTAGTGCAAAAGAAATAAAGAAGGAAATAAAGCCCAAGGTTATGAATATATTGTATCTATATTTGTTGAAATACGCAAGCGTATATGGTTATATGCACGAATACATGCACAAATATCGATAAGGACGGGATGGATCTATGTACAAAGGGGGTGTTGGTGGGTTGTTGGCTTAAGGACCCGCTGGATTTTCAAAAAATAAATAAAAAGAATACCATGTAGGTGTTTCCAAAGAATTTCGTCAAGTTAATGAATTTATTTTACCCTTTCTCATAATCACTAATAAGGCTAGGTCAGTTCATAAAGGCCGTATTTGATTGGTTTTTTTTTTTATGAAAAATATTTTCATCACAAATTTCACTAATTGTAGTGTTTGATAGCTTATATATTTTTTTTAATCAATTTTTAAAAAACTATCATTTTTCATATTTTTCTAAAAAATTGTAGAAAATAAAACTTGTCATAGAAAAATATTATTTTTCATGAAAAATGATATTTTTTGTGAAAATTAATGGCAATCAAACACAAAATTAAGTTTTTGATAAAAAAAATTGAAAATTCTATGAAATTTTTTTCATAGAAAAATAATTCTATGAAATTAATTTCTTTTATATATATATATATTTTATCTTGCAATCAAATACATCCCAAGTATTTTGACCCCACTATTTTTTTTTTTTCAATCTCTCGAGTTTCTGGCTCCGTCCCTTGGATAAGGACAAATAATTTCAAATAGATACAATGAGTAGTCACTTTCAAATAGATACAATGAGTAGTCACTTATGTTGTATGAATACATATAGATATACGACACGATACAAATACAAATGCCGATTTTTCTTGTTCGTACACTATATATATATATATATATATATATATATATATGTGAGATGGATCAAAAGTTTCATCGTGGGAGTTCCGTCCTTTTTTAGCGCTATCGGATCGGAGGACCCGCGTGGGACCAGGGCGGTTGGGGAGAGCAGAACTTCTGCGTTTGATCTCCGTTCACAAAATATATATATATATATATATATATATATATATATATATATATATATATTTATTGTTTGAAGGTCGGACCAGCTGGATAAAAAAGAGGGTATATAGAGCCCCAGGTATTGGAGTATAGATATAAGCAATTGAATGTTTATGCTGACCACAGTGCGTGGCTGGCTTCGCTTCAGCGGTGGAGTCGAATTCTTAATCAATAAAAAATGCCAGCATGTTTAATATTGGCAGTCAGAATTTGTTTCCGAAAACATGAACAACTAGAGTTGGGACCATACTATCTTCCTGCTGCTATACTCTGATGTTGCTATTTGTTTCCGGTCCTGCTCTTGTTGCAGTCCCGACCCCCGTCCCGCCTCCCACTATCGCACCTGACGATTGTCCAGCCTCCCGCTGCAGGCTCCGTCCCGTCTCCCGTTGCACACCCCCCCCCCCCCCCCCCTCCAATAAATGCCGCCGCCGCTCTCCTGTCCTGCTATTGCCATCGTCGACGAGGAGAAGGGGGGGGGGGGGGATGGAAGTAGGAATATTTTTGTTATTTTAGTTTTTCTGTTAACATATAGTATCTTAAGTTGTACGATTATAGTTGAGGTATCAAGTTTAAACTTTAGAGTATTAAGTCGAAAAATTAGAATAGTTGCGGGTATTAAGTTGAAATTTAGCTTAAATTTATTGGATGGATCTTAATCAACGGTCAGAAATGCTGCATCAGCAGGGCTGTGCAGTCATCGTCGTTTCTGCAGACATGAAAGGAACAGATTTGGGACCATCAGAGTTTAGTGTCTGCAGGCATGCATTCAATTGGCTGAACAATTCAAACACTTGGCCCAGTTTTGGTCCTGAATAAAAACCTCTTTGACAATTCAAAGTTGTGCCGACCACGCAAAAATGAATCTATTGGCAACTAGTAGATGCTATGCTCTCAGGGACTAAGACATGATTGAGTTGTCCTATTCGAAGTTAATTTTAGTTGTCCTTTAATTTTTATTGTGAGACAATTCTAGAGGTCATCCGTGACTCCGTTCTTTGGTGGGATCACGCTGAGCTTGAAAGATTATCCTAGTCCAAGTCCGAAGTCTTGTCCGACTTATTTCAGGGTGGGTGATCTCTCAGATTTCACGTGCAAAAACTGGTCTTTTCTTTTTTTCTTCTTCTTCTTCTTCTTTCTTGGCAGCATCTATCTAATTTTGAGCTCTGCCAATCTTTTCATCCACCATTTTGTGAAAGGTCTCGATCAGGTTTGTTTCTATGGCTCTTATTGCTTTCCTTCTTTGAAATAATTGGTGGCTTGTCATTAGCAAAGATTAGATTAGATTAGATTAGAAGGTGCTGTAGCGCCTTCAATAATTGCTTGTTGTGTCTTAATCTGCCATTACTCACCACCATCTCCTTCAATCCGTAAGACTTAGCGAGAACCTTGTGTTTTGCTCCTTCCCAGAAAGTGCAAGGACTGCTACTAGTACTTTTCCTGCTACTGCTACTGCTACTGCTACTCAGTACTTGATTTCTTCCACTAGAATTATGTGCTACGCTATGAGTCAAGACAAGAAAGATAAGTTGATCTTAGAGAAACATTTGGAAATTAGGGTTTTGATACTTGATTTGGGTTTGTGACGGTTAACTCAAAAACGACAAGAATGTTTATTAACAAATTTTGAGTCATCAACACTGCTCAACCGTCTTCTCATTACGATTTGACTATTCACTTTAAGCTCACCTAAAGTAGAACTAAGATGGTATAATTTGCTGTAAGGGGGGAATTGCGTTCTTTACGACACATTGAACTATGGAATAAAAGAACTACGGAATAAAAAAAGATATGACATTCCCATATCTTCATCTTAGTTAGAAAAATAAGACTCCGAATCAAATAAGGTCCTGATAAACACATGGAAATTAAAAGATGCAAGTGCAATACGTGGGTTATCAAGCAAGGACATGCACTTGCTATATAGGCTACTACAATTCTTTGAATTGACAGGTTAACCAACAAAAGACGACAAAGTGGTTGCTTCAAGGTTACAGAGAGTAGAGATGAGTGGCAATGAGCGATTGTTAAGAGGAACTATTTTTTCCACATTCAAAACTTAAGAGAAACGTAGGAACAACTCTTACATCTCAATCTCATGTGCATCCATATTTATAATTATATTTTATTTCTATTAATCTATATGTGTATTGATTTATATAAAAATATGAGTTATGACTCATAAATATATAAAATGTTGGTAAGATATTTGTTAGTTATGAGGAGGACTCAGCCGTTCAATCTTCAGATTTTAAATCAGTCAAAGAACCAGCATTATGTTCAAAATATTACCAAGTCTGGCATCATAAATCAGCAACTTTACTGTAATTGTGATTGAACTAAATAGTCGACTGCTCAATCTTCATATATATATATATATATATATATATATATATATATATAGAGGCAATTAATTAGCAACGGAAACCAATCCGATTGTAACGTTGCCTGACAATGGATTACCTGAATATATTCTATTAATACCATAATTTGCAGCATCGACCGATACCAATCCGACACGTCAGATACCAATTCGATTTGGCATATTCCGATCTGATACTGACCGATAGCGATATAAGCCGATATCGACATCAACGATCTCTTTTTTCAGTTAATTTAGCAAAAAAAAAAAAAAAAAAAAATTAGCCAAGTTATAAAAAATAGTAAAGTTGTAAAGACATGTAAAAAAAAGAAACTTAAGATCCGTTTAGATAGGTTTTCTAAAATTTTGTTCTTAAAATAGTTTTATGAAAGCAAATTATAAAGTTGTTTTATGAGTATAGAAGTTTTGACTTTGCGTTTGGTTACTTTCATCTGGAAAGTAATTTTAAGAAACAAAAATTAAAAAATTTGTTTGGTAAAATATTTTTAATAGTAATTTTTTTAATTGTGCACATTGTTCTGTTCCCAGCTGTGTCCACACTATTCTGTGTTCGTGTCCAACTGTCCACACTGTTCTGTGTCCAACTGTATTTGACACGTGTCCACCACATAAATAGTCAAGATTCGGCCCCGAGCTCCGTCCCCACCACGTCGAGACTGGAATTAGGGTTAGGGTTTTCTTCTCCGGTTCTTTTCTTGAGTGGGCCCCACGTCGGCCACCGGCCGCGTCGAGTCAAGTCGTTGTCGAGTCATCGTCGTCCTCGACGAGTTAGTTCGAGGCGTCGTTCTCACCAACGAAGTCGTCGTCCTCGACGACTGGGACTCCGGTCGTGGTCGAGTCGACGACGTCATCGTCCTCGATGACTGAGGCTCCGGTCGTAGTCGAGTCCTCGCTGACTAGGGCTCCGTCGAGTCAAGTCGGCGTCGTCATCCTCGACGAGCTAGGTCGAGTCGAGTCCTCGCCGACGAAGTCGTCATCCTCAATGGTCGAGCACCGCCCCATTGCCACCGGATCCTCGTCGCCAACTCCTCCTCTCGCTCGGCCGCGGACTGCCGCCCCCTCCTCAAACCTAACCCTAGGCTCACCTCCCGATATCGAAGAGAGACAGAGCGCGAGAGAGAGAGAAAGAAAGAGAGAGAGCGTGAGAGAAGAGGTTTTCCTCCCTTTTTGAAAGTATAATTAAAACTCTACTTTTGGAAAACATTTCTTTGAAAAAAAATCCAAATGCACTCTTTTTCGGTACTGTAGCTTTTTTACTCCTAAAACAACTTTGAAAACCACAACCAATCAGAACCTTATCCATCACAAATAAACTAATTGGCAAGGATAACTACTATATCACTTAATTCAAAATTAGTAAGAAACAACACATTAAATACTTAAAATTATATCTAAATATATAAAATATTTTTTGCCTAAAATTTTAATAATGTATTAAAAATTATTTATTCTTCAATACCAAAAATCTGATATTCGATCCAAAATCGTCGATTCTACATATACCGTCGATCCCAATACTTATAAATCGTCGATTCTACATATATCCTCGATCCCAATACTCGTACGATTGTAGAGTATGAGTATTGGGATCCGATTTCAATACCTATACCGCGGACCTTTATTAATACACGGTTTACTCACTGCAAGCACGAGATATGAGGAAAACATAACTCATATTCACGTACATAGCATAATTAATTCTGATTGTAGAGAACTGTGGCATAATGCCTTAACATAAACTATATATTACAGCATTTTGAACTAACATATAAGCTATCTTTAACATAAAAAACCATATAAAGTAGGAACTCTTTATACATGTATATTTTTAGACTTGGAATACCTTCATGGTACCCCATATATATATATATATATATATATAATTTTTTTTTGAAACCTGGTAAATAAATTCGTGAAACCCGTCCCACTAGTGCTCAAACTTCCTCTCCTCCCCCCCCCCCCCCCCCCCTTCCTCTGACGTCATGTCTTCTTTCTACCATTAGGTTAGAGGCTCATTGAATATATATATATATATATATTAGAATTTATGATGCGTTATGTCTCCACCTTCATGAGACCACATTTACAGAGAGTCCGCTATCTTCACCAGAAGAGGATGCAAAAGGTTTGGGTGGTATCTGCAGGCTCTCCAAGCTCCCTAAAAGCAATTGGACTACTCTTGTCATTGTGGGTCGATCCGTCGGGCTCCATTGTATGCACCAAAAAGCGATGCTAACAAGCTTTTTGGCAATATCAATCCCTTCTTCTTCCTCCATAGTTCCGAGTCCTAGATCTTCACCATCAACTAAACGTTCATATAGCCATTCTGGAAAATAAACCTCACTCTGATCTTGAATGGCTGGATCAAGATTCCTCCTTCCGGTCACCATTTCCAGCAGCACCATTCCGAAGCTATAGACATCAGATTTATACGAGACCGCCCCGAAGTTCCTAGAGTAGACCTCCGGCGCAATGTAGCCCATCGTCCCCCTGGCCGCCGTCATCGTGACCATGCTCTCGTCTCTCGAGCACAGCTTCGCGAGCCCGAAATCCGTAATCTTCGGATTGAAGTTGTGGTCCAGCAGGATGTTGTGGGGCTTGATGTCGAAGTGCAGAATTCTCCGGTCGCACCCCTGGTGCAGATACTCGATACCCCGAGCCATGCCAACCGCGATATCCTGCAGCTTCTCCATGCCCAATGGCTGATCGTCGAATCGCCTCGACCCTCTCGAGAATATGAACTTCTCCAGCGATCCGTTGGGCATGAAATCGTAGACGAGCGCGTGCCTCGCGCCTTCCGCGCAGAACCCCAACAGGCTGACCACATTGACGTGATGGACCGTTCCGAAGACGGACACTTCGTTGATGAACTCCTCCACCTCGCCTCTCGACTTCTCCAGCAGCTTGACCGCGACGGGAACGCCGTTGGGGAGCTCCCCTCTGTACACGATTCCGAAGCCGCCCTGTCCCAGCTTGCGCCTGAAGTGTTTGGTCATCTTCTTGATCTCAGAGTATGTGTATCTGGTGGGCTTTGTGGATGTGTACGTTGCCAGGAACATCTCTACTTTCAGTCGAGTTTCTTTTTCCTTTATGGATGTCCGAGATATGTAGACGAAACCTAAGGACGCCGAGACGAGGACGACGACGAGTAGTCCGCCGATGGATCCGCCTGAATGTGATGATCAGAGCTCATCAGTATATAGAACTATATATGAAAACAATCAAGAGTTAACCCTGTAGATGTGGTTAGCTCATTGGAGACAATTCCTGGATAAATTTGTTCCGAGTATTTGAAGGCTCACCTATAATTGACTTTACTTGTGCACCTGCAATATGACGAAGATGGAAGGAATTAGTAAGAGTAGCTATTATACATCTATTTTCAGTTAATAAGAGTGCATGTTACTTCAATACTTGTAAATGTACATAGTTTTATGATCCGATTACTTAGGTATGCGAATTTGTGTCCATTAGCTTATCAAAGAGTTGGGATATTGAAGTATGGATTGTAACTGCATAAATTAGTACAAGTTTGGTCACTAACCATGACATTATAGATCTGAATCTGATGTTGATGACAGGAAACAGAGGAAAACTGTAAAGTATTTAGAAAGCAAACATTATATCTGAGCTGATCGATAGTTTGCAGTATCATCCGATATCGGTCCGATATCGACCGATATTCGATACCGACCGATACTGACATTGGGAGTCCCTTTTTTGACCAATTCAGCAAAGAAAATTGAACGAAAAAGACCAATCAACAAGTGTGTAAAAGCATAACAAGATTGTAAAAACATATAAAAGAAGAAAACTTATCAACCGCATGTAAACCAATCGGCAAAAGTGACTACTATTTCAAAACTAGTAAAAAATAACACCGAAAACACTTAAAATTATACCTAAATATATAAAATATATTGTCTAAAATATTAATAATTATTTGGTTTTCAATGCCAAAAAAATTCTGATACTCCAATCCGAAACTGCTGATACTACCGATACTGTCAATTCCGATACTCGTAGGAATTGTCCTATACCGATTTCGATGCCGATACTGCGAACCTTGGAGCTGCCCTTGCCATGCATTACTTAGTAACAAGTTTTGAATATAATTTCTAACAAAAGGGGATTTCTTAGTTCATACAGTAATTCCTTCAATATTTCCCTTTGAATTGTGTGATTAACCCCAAAAGACATGATACTCGCCATTCATTCAAGATAGCATTTAATAAAATAGAAAAGCATACTGTTCAGTATTTATATAAATCATTCATGCTACAATTTCCTTTCTTATTCTAGGTAGGAAGAATTAAGCATTCTTTAGTTTAATTGGTCAAACTAACAACATCTGTTAACAGCTTAACATATCAAAAGATGTGTGTGTCGTGTCGGACACGAATCAGATATTCTAAAATAAACTAGGACACGTCAGAATAAGTGTTATAGATATATATATAAATGGAGTGAAGAATCTGACCACGATGGCCGTCTTTCTGGCAGAAGCTCTGGTTGGTCTCCTGGTCAAACCCACACAAGCTCCCTTCTCGTTCACAATCCCTACACTCCTCACTAATCCCAGGAATAGACTTATCCCAGCTCAGAATAACTTCCCTTCTCCTCTCAAAAGAATCCAACATATCGCCAAAGGAAAGATCATAATACTCAGCGTCGAAAGCATATAAAGGGATCTCGCCACCGGTCTCCACCACCATGCAGTCCCCATGCAGCACGTCCATCGACTCCGACGTGTCCACCGCGTACACGTAGTAGCCCGGCCCGCTAAGACACCGTATCGGGCCGGCTACCCGCACGTAGGACGGACCCGGCACGAGCTGTTTCGAACAGCTGACCAGGCTGATGGGTGCCACGAAGGCCGGGGCGTAGTATGGGGTGGCGGGGAAGGAGAGGGAGAGGGAGGTGAGGTTGCGGAGCGGGCACGGGTCCCCGTTCCCGATATCGACGGTCACGAGGCTGTACCGGTAGTCGATGGCGGTGACGCGGAAGGAGGAGAGGAAGGTGGCGTTGCCGCGGCACGTGAGGTCGAGGCCGTTAGGGCTGCAGGAGGACGGGGAGGAGCGGAGGCGGAGCGGGAAGCGGATGTTTAACCGGCTGGACCCGCATGAGGCGGGCGGGCAGCTTGCGAAGAAGTCGGATTGTTGCGGGTCGGGTTCCGAGAGGACGGACCGGGTCGTGGTGTGGAGGAAGAGGAAGAGGAAGAGGAAGAGAGGAGGCATGGTTAGTAGTGAAAATGTTTCTGATTTCTTTTTTGGAGAATTGAAGTATAATGCGGTTTAGAGTGGACTTTGACTGGTCAAAGTTAGAAGTCTGACTTAAACCGTTTACATAGAAGGAAGGGGATTTGAACAAGTCAAACAAATGCTGTATCTATACTAGTTAAAGAAGAATTTTTCGATTTCGGTGGAGTCTTGCTCATTAATTATTTTATTTACATTCAAAGTAGCATCACAAATACTGTTTTATTCTTGAATTGTCATTCTAAGCCAATCCCACTCAAGGATACATACCAAAGGAATGTGTATTTTGGGGAAATTGGATCTTTATTTATGTTATATCAATAAATTAGGAGAATATGTTGGAACATTAAAGCATGCTAATGAATATTGTGAAAGTTAGAGGAAATACATCAATAGACAGGCCGCACGAATATATGTTGGTAGATGCTTCTTTTTGGCTTTTGATAAGGGCACTGCACATTTTACTCGAGGCTAGTCCAGGATTGGAGCTAGCCCACTAAAGAGGAACTTTTACTTATACTAACCCAACATTTTACTCATACTAGCCCACTACTTCCAAACCCTCCCTACCCGACCGGAGCCCTCCCCCCTCCCGCCGTCCTCCTCCGCCTCCTCCCCCGTCCTCCACCGCAACCTCCCGTCGCCGCGCCTCCCGTCGTCGTCGCCGTCAAAACCAAAAAAGAAAATGAAAAAATAGAAGAACTGTCAAAATGTTGATTTTTAGGACTGTCAAAATTTTGACAGTCCTACCAATTGGAAGGACTGTCAAAATTTTGACAGTCCTAAAAATGTATGTTGAATTTTTAGGACTGTCAAAATTTTGACAGTCCTAGATTTTTTTTCTGTTAATTGTTGGGGGGGCCAATTTCAAAATATCCTTAAAATTTCTATCCTTAAAATTTGTTAAAGTATTCTGTTATTTAAAATAGTAAATTTATTATTGGTACATTAAATATTTGATAATTTTTTTTTTTTTTTACCAAAAGTAAAATTTGGAGGTCGAAACATCGTTTTTTTGCGATTCTAAAAATTTGGGAAGTCCGTCAAACGGTGAAACGGTTTATCCCGAAGTACTTTTCCATACGGTCATTTTGGCTCAAACTGAAGCTTGTTTCGATCTCCCAGTCAAAAGTTATGATACTTTAAAGTTTTATATTTTATATTTTTGCCTGTAATATGTACGTCTTACTTCGGATGAAAATTCTCTCTACACGAATTGTGTTACTCTCGTCGAAAACATACAAATAGACCTATTGTGTGACGAAAAACGATTTGAAAACAAATAGTTATGGCCGTTTGAAGTCTGGTCGACGGCAGACGTAATATTCGTACGGTAGAATTTTTTTTTTGGGTTCAATGATAACATATTTTATTTTGGATATTAAACTAAATAAAAAAAATCAAAATACAAAACTAACTAAATAGAAATAAACTAAAAAAAAAAATCCTGACAATTAAAATGAGGACTGTCAAAATTTTGACAGTCCTCATTGTTTGTGGGACTGTCAAAATTCTGACAGTCCTAGTTTTATATAAAATTTTCAGTGGGTTAAAATTAGGACTGTCAAAATTTTGACAGTCCACATAGCTTGTGGGACTGTCAAAATTATGACAGTCCTAACAATTTGTAGGACTGTCAAAATTTTGACAGTCCAACAAGCTATGTGGACTGTCAAAATTTTGACAGTCCTGATTATAACAATTTGGGCTAGCCCCAAATGAGGACTGTCAAAATTTTGACAGTCCTCATTTCTTGTGGGACTGTCAATATCCTGACAGTCCCAATTTTATATAAAATTTTCAGTGGGTTAAAATTAGGACTGTCAAAATTTTAACAGTCTACATAACTTGTGGGTAGGACTGTCAAAATTTTGACAGTCCTGATTATAACAATTTGGGCTAGCCCCAAGTAACTTTGGAAAACTTGTAATTTTAGGAAATGGGACTGTCAAAATTTTGACAGTCCTTCCAAGTGGTAGGACTGTCAAAATTTTGACAGTCCTGAGTATTACAGTGGGCTAGCCCCGAGTAACTTTCATGATGGCAAACTTGTAATTTTTTCTAATTTTAAAATGGACTAGCCTCGAGGAAAATGTGCAGTGCCCTTATAATTTGCCTTCTTTTTCCTCTTCTCCTCTCTTCTACCCCCTCCTAAATCTCTTCCTTTTCTGCTAATGTCTTCTTTTTCCTCTTCTCCTCTCTTCTCTTATAGCTATAAACCACCTTTAGAGGCCAAGACCAAGAACCTACTCTCCTCCATAGCAGCAGCACAGCATGGTAAGCTCTCACCTCCTTCAACACTAGTCCCCTTCACCACAGAACCCTCACCACTCTCACAGACTCCACAAAAAACAGTAGTGGAACTACTTGACCACTCCGCACCTTCCCAAAATGGCAGACTGCCCAACAAAGAAAACACCAATCCCTTCGGTCCCATCGGAAAAAGTTTCGATTTTGATGAGGAAAAACGTAATCTTGGCTTGATTGGGGAAGAGAACTATAGAGCTCACGCTGTGTTCGTTGAAATGATCAAGAAGAACGAGCCGGACGATGCTATGAGGGTATTGGATGAGATGGTGCGGAACGGGGGCCTTCGGCCTAATGTCATGACTTTCACGATCTTGGTCGATTCTCTTTGCAAGAAGGGGAGGTTGAGGAATGCTTTCAGTGTTTTGGAGACCATGAGGAGTGTCGGGTGCGAGCCGGCGATACGGACATACAACAGCTTGATTGGTGGGCTGTGTTATGTGGGTAGGGTGGAGGAAGCCGTCGAGCTCTTGAACAAGATAAGGAAGTCTCCGATGTCTCCGGATATCTATACATTCACTTTAGCGATCGATGGGTTGTGTAAGGTTGGGCGAACTGATGAGGCCATGGAGCTACTGGAGGGAGCTACGGACATCGGTTTGAAACCTAATTCAGTTACTTACAATTCGCTACTCAATGGGTATTGCAAGGAAGGGAGACCTCTAGATGGGCTTCCCCTTTTGGAGGAGATGGAGAGGTCGGAATCTGACCCGGACTTTATCAGCTATAGCATCTTGCTAAGGGGTTTCTTGATGTGGGGTGAGACCTTGGCCGCTCTAGAGATTTATAAGAAAATGAGGGCGAAGGGTTTTCGGAGCGAGGAGCGTGCAATGAACACGCTTCTCAGAGGGCTTTGTAGGCAGTCGATGGCATTGATGGATGGTGAGGCGCTGAAGGATGGGAACGAGCTTTTCGAGAGGATGATAAGCGAGGGTTACAAGACTTCGCCTTATACATATTGTTTGTTGGTTGAAGCTCTTGCTAAAGGAGATGAGATTGACGATGCATTGGCTCATTTATACAAAATGGCAGGGGGTGGGTACTTCCCGAGGATGATCACGTGCAACGCTGTACTTCGAATTCTTTGTAAGAAAGGAAGGGTTGATGATGCCCTGCATGTTCTGATTCTTATGATTGAACGAAATAGTATTCCCAGTAGGTTCTCGATCATCTTATTACTTGAGGAGTTTATGCAACAGGGGAGACAGTTGGAAGCTCTAGGAGTATATGGGGCTGCAGTCACGCGGGGTATTCTTCCGAGTCAGAAATCAGGAATACCAATGATAAGAAAACTGTTACGGAATTTGTCATCAGGAGAGGGTGAAAAAACTCGGGGTAAAGAGGAGGGCTGTGAATATCGTGTTGTGGAGTCGACATCCTCAGAAAATCTATGACACTGGGGAATGTTTAAAATCTTCTCACAGAACAGTGAAGACATCGAATATACAGAATATTGCACTCGCTTCCTGAAGCCATTGAGTATATTCAGAAAGTCTACCTCTCTGCATTATATACACAGTCAGTTATTTTGACATGGTCAT
The DNA here is from genome assembly GCA_036927795.1 of Iris macrosiphon. Classification (NCBI taxonomy): domain Eukaryota; kingdom Viridiplantae; phylum Streptophyta; class Magnoliopsida; order Asparagales; family Iridaceae; genus Iris; species Iris macrosiphon. Next base: position 5,414,119 of record JAYESA010000010.1, read on the forward strand.
GGAGTTTCTGACTATTTTTCCTGTAAAGTTGAGTAAACTGTGAAGCTTCCAGAATGATGCGTTTGATATGTGGATGACAAATGGAGAAATTATCAACCGGAGATTGGCTGGCAGAAAGTAAAGCAACAAACTCGGGTGCAGAGAAGCCTTATCGTATCCGATATTTTAGGGCCATTGGGGCTTTTTCTCATGTCATAAGAAACACTGGAAATTTCTTGTATGCAGTAAGTCCAGGTGATTATGCAACCTTTTGCATTGTGATTCTGCTATTACATTTTCGTTTTGTTTAGATGGTACAATAAGGAAGAGTTAATGGAAGTATCCAATAGTGTTTAAACAATAAAAACTTTAATTAAGAACATATTGTGGTGTAAATATGCTGATTATAATATAAACAATTATAGGAAAGAATGATATCCTTTTATGCATGTAAGAATGGATAATTATAGAATAGCTTCGAAGACTATCAGGATATTATTCCGTCAATAGAAATTTTTACGTTGTATGGTATGATACATGGCAATACTTGATTGTTGACCACCTCATGCCATGTCACTCTCTCTGTACTAAAAGTGAACTAATTCCAACTGCTAACCTATCATGAATGGATGAATATGACGATTTGGATTCTGCTTTGAGTTAGTAAGTGAACTCCTTTCTTAAGGCAATCTAGTCTGACTCTGGCAACCTTGTCGTTAGCAGAGTATGACAACTTCCATAGTCGTCTGTAGTGGCGAAGTAGCAGCAATTGTTATGCCACTTTGGCATATGCATTACAGTATTATAGTCTCAGTACCTACCAAAAGATTAAACATGTTAGATATGAGAAAATTATTATTATTAATAGTAAACCATTTTCTGATTGTGATGGTAATATGTATACCCATCTTATTTCTGTGCTGAAATACCAATTTTATATTGTATATTTTTATCCAAGTTCATTGGGATATTTGTTGACTTGTAAGTTGCGTCAGTAGATATTAAATATGAGTATTATGACAATATAAGCAGCTCTTGATTAACTTAATATATGCATCTCATAAGTAGTATAGTACTATGATGACTAGATTTACTGAAGAAATAAATATAATTAGATTTCACCTAACTAACATAGCCATCTTGCTAATAAAGGGGAAGCCTGAACTATAAATATCTAAATATCATTAGCCATGAATTACCGAAACATCGAAGTGTTGGCCCATTCGGTCTCAGTCAACTTGATTTTGATAGTTAACTAAACCATGCATTGATATATCGTGATCTGAAGCCTCAACACTGTTTTTACATGTCGTCTGTACTTCGTCTATTCAAATGTAATCTTTCATTTATTTGAGTGGACTTGGTATCTGGGTATAGGTTGCCAGTGCGACTCAGCTTACATCAGTCCTAGACTCAAATAAATGAAAGATTAAATTTGAATAGACGAAGTACAGACGACATGCAAAAGCAGTGTTGAGGCTTCATATCGCGACATATCAATGCATGTTTACCAAATTTCAACACTCATCCTGTTGATTCTGTCCCTCCTGTTGATGAACAACCGCAAACCTTAGTCTATTTTCAATCTGTTGCGTAATCGCTTCCACCAAGAAGATATACGCAATCGTGCTACTGATCATCGCCAAACTCTTCAGACTCAGGCTCTTAGCAACACTTTTATAAACATCCAGTACACCCTATCGAAGCACCTAGCCGGACCTTTTTTCGATTCTCCGAAATCCAAATCAACAAGGATTTCGTATTGATCACCCTTATGTTCAGCGACATTTGGATCCAGCTGATGCCTTCTTTGATCCAAACAGAATCCTTAAACCAGATGATGAAGATGAAGAAAATGACAACTAGTTACTCAATGGATTTAAATGTCTAAAATGTTTACTTTTAGATGTTCTACTATGATGTTTCCATTACACATAAACTTTTGTATGTTTTCTTTCAAATGAATAAAAGTTTAATGCAATTTTCTTTTGTCATTATATATTATCCTGTATACACTTTACTCTCTTGTTTTTCTTGTCATCTCACTGATTTCGGGGGAGTATGCCATTTCGATCAAATGACAACGGGGGAGAAAGATATACATGATACTAGCATACAAGACGATACTTGACAGACGTTGTCTTCAGCATTTCAACTGCTCCATAGTTACGGGGGAGCCTTGCATATCAAAGACTTGCAGTATCATTCATAGTTTGTCAATAATCAAAATGGAGGAAATTGTTGGCTCATCCGATCTCAGTCAACTTGATTTTGATAGTTAACTAAACCATGCATTGATATGTCGCGATATGAAGCCTCAATACTGCTTTTACATGTCGTCTGTACTTCGTCTATTCAAATGTAATCTTTCATTTATTTGAGTCTAGGACTGATGTAAGTTGAGTCGCACTGGCAACCTATACCCAGATACCAAATCCACTCAAATGAACAAAAGAATCTATCCACCAAATCAGGCCACATTCATTTACAAAGTCTACCATACTAAGATATCGAACTCGGGCCGAACTCGTGCCGAACTCGGACCGAACTCGGACCGAACTAATAGGAGCAAATGTAAGCCTGTCCAGCTATAGAATCACAGTTTCGAGAATTAATAGATAAATATCTTGATAAATTTGTAGGAGTTTGGGCAATATTATGTCAACCTGCAAGATAATTAACTGCTACCTGATAGAAGTGCTACTATGTCAATAAAGACGATGATGAAAATCATAACTCTATATATGACGGAAGAAACGACGACAGAGAAAGCATGATCACCATATCTTAATTGATCTTCATACAATGCGAGAATCCCTTCTCACGTTGGAAGGGATAGAATTAACATGTTCTCTCTTCCTTTCTTCCCAAGGATATTACCTGAATTAGCAAATTTCATGTTACATTATAATCATGAATAGAACAAAGTGGATTTCTTTTACTATTTTCAAAGTAACAATGAATAAATAACATAAAATATCGGTTAGGAAATGATCTAATATGATGGCTGCTCACACTGTAGCTGTCTTCAGGCAGAAATGGATGTACATTGATGTTGTCATTCTGTTGTGATCCCATTCAAGACTGAACCCCTCTTGCAGGATTTGAAACATATCAACTTCTGAGCTTTCTATATCATAAGGCGTAGCAACCATAAATAAGAAGCTGCAGAATGGAAATATATCTCCTACACCAGATCCATAGGTAACATACAAATCTGTTGTTCTGGCTCAGGCAAGAATGGGCCAAAACATGTCGTTCTGGATCATTTTCGAACAGTTCACAAAAGTAGCCCAATACTGCCCCACTGAGGATACATAACTTGCTGACAAAAGATACAAAATAACTGCAATTGCCGCCAACAACAATCTGGAAGAAATATTGGTAACTAAGTACTTACTAGAGGAATTTTCAATGACTTGTTATTATTGCCGGTAAATTGCATCATCCTTTAAACAGAAAGGGTACCTGATGCTTTGGATTTGTCTGCAAGGAGGAGGAGGACAACCATCTTTCCTCTAGGCACTTGCAACAATGGTGGAGAGAAGGAGGAAAAGCATTAAAGAGGAGACTGTGTTACATTTGACCTCGTCATTCTGCTACGCAACAATGTGCGGGAATGATCAGGAAAGACCGAGACAGGTAAAATCTCAACGATATATGCAGATATTATTGTCTTTTAATTAACCATCTATATATGAGTGTGTGGTTCTATGCTTAGCACTCTCCTTAGTCTAAGAGTCAATGTCTGAAGATTGTATTATAGAAAGCTGGATTACTATGCTTAACTATTACATGAGTTGGTTGTTTTTATTGGTGGAGTACTATTCTCCTTGATCACTACATGAGTCTTATGCTGGAGGATTGTTCAATATTAGGCAGCACCAAAATTCTGGGATAAAGATTTTATTGTTGATATGAATTTATTTTAGCTATTGTTTCTAGTCATGCAATTGAACTTTTCTTTTCACAGGGTCATTGAACAACTTGGTCTGGTGGAAAGCTGGAGAGGGGTGAACCGTCTGTTGGTTTTAGTGAAGTGATCCAAGCGGTTACAACTTGAATATCAACTTGCTTGAAATTAAGCCGTGGCCATACTTGTGACAGAAGTAGTAATCATAGTTTTGATCCAACTTGTTGGAGGCCTGGACCCATTTGCTACCAAGTAAACAAACATGTTGATGGCACAAGCAGATCGGACACTACAAAGTGAAGTCAATACTATCGATGACTAGAGTTTGTATATGAGCATCTTTTATTTGTAGCATACATATGTTGGGAACTCTGTGTAATGTGATAGAAGTAAATTCATTGTTCTATGGAAAATACACATGGAAATTTCCCATTCCCAATTGCTATTAGAAGTGATAGATGTTGGAGTTCTCTTTAGGACTAGCAAAGATAGTTACACATTGGATACAACTCCAAGTGAATATGGGTTGAGGTGGGGCACATGTGGGTGTCCTATGAGAGTATTTTTTTTAGGAGAATTAAGGTTAAACTCTTCAAAATAGTATTTACATGTTTGTTACTTTTTTGAAAAAAAATTCTTAGAAGTAGCAACTCGGATCATGATGATAGTCCTGCTGTGTGGAGTTATCCAACCCTTGATTTTTTCACATTGGCCTCAGACGAGATCAAATTTTGATGGCACATTATGTATTTTGCATGTGCGAGCTATGCGCGCATGCACTGATGCGCGTATGCGTGCATGAGTCGTTGCGCTGCTTGGTCTATGCGCGCAGAAGCAGCTGAGGCTGTGCTGCTACGGACATATTTGCAGATAATCGGTTTGGCGCATATCTCCGCTGATTGCGTCGTGACGACTATGGAAAGATTGAGTCAATTATTCAGATCCGATTTTTACGGGATTTGAATTTAATTGATTCATATCTTTCCGTAATTGTTTGGCGGCTAGGATTAGGATTAGGATTTCATCCCTACTCCATAAATACTCAGTTCGTGCCTCCATTGTGGATTTACTTTGAAATTGAGACAGAGAGATTATATTGCTGCTGATGTTGGAGTCCAAGAGTTCGTACGAATCAGAACAGATGTGACGGCGAGTGTTCCAAAAAAAATTCGTGAACTTGCTGGTTCCTGGAAGCAAATCGTGTGAGGACGGATCTTTCTTTGAGCAACAATGGTCGTCATTATCTCAGCAAAGATTGTTTACTGTATTCTTATCTTTCTTTGTTCTTCTTCTTTGTAGTACGTTATGTCGTAATTGTAACACGTTTGCAAATAAAAATAATTTTGATGTTCTGAAAGTTGTAATAAAATACTATATTATATATTTATTATTTTGTTGAAATCGAAGTAACCAGAGTGCAAACCTACCCAAAATTTTAGATAAGCACTTTGTTGCTGCGGCTGCTGCGGTGGACCTATATGAGTTAGAGACCAAATGATACTAAGTTTCTCAAGTGCTAAAAGTAGTCAGTCTATAACACATTAAAATACTGTGGGAGGATGTCTGAATGAGCCAAAGTTTTTACTATTGCCAAAGAAGCATTATTTACAAACTGGGTTCATTTTTCCCCCCAATTCAAAACTAGTTGTATGTTCACCTTCTATTTGAAAGTGTTGCCTTGTATCATTTTTATATAATTTAAAATTATTTTGGAAATGATTTTATGAACATTCAAAGTAGTTTTGATTTCTATTTTGACTAGTGTCGGACTTTAGATTTTGAGACATAAGACAAACTCTAAAAGTGGTGCCCTTAAATTTTCATGGACGATGATGTAATAGTATTATTATCAACATAAAATTCAGGAAATAAACAATAAACAAAATATAATATCCAAAATTATATATGCCATAATGAAATACTAATAATGAAGATGTTCCAGACCCAAAAAAAAAAAAATAATAATAATGTTGCAGACAAATAAACAAAAAGAAAAGTAACAAAGGAGATTAAGACGAAGGAAATTGACAACGGCGGAACGACAGAGGAGATTGAGAGCGTCAGACTTTAGACCAACGGAAGGAAAGAGAATTTTGACAGCAAATGCACCAATATTTTTTTATTTTGATTACGTTGTCTCTTAATATTCTAGTATATGACGTTTAGATATCCTATGACAAATTGAATTTTTTTTTTTTTTTGCTAACTAAAATGGTTAGAACGAGTATGTTGGACGACCTCTGTTTAGAATTGGCTTACATACATTAAATAATATATAAAACAAAAAATTGGTATCATCTAAAATTTTGGGTTGAGACAGCCGTCTGATGGATCTCATATCAAGTTTTCTGATTTTGACACGTGACAACACTTGAGTGGAAGGATAAACATACTCACAGAAAATGTCCGATTCCGAAACCGATACTACAAACCTTGATTGTTATCCAAAGTTCATGGGGATATTTGTTGTGCTGTAATTAGTTAATGTCTATAGAAGCAAGCAGCTTCCGATGAAATACCAAAACATATGAGTTAGTAGAGCTTGCATTTAGATAAAATTATAGAACTTGTTACAAGTATTCTGAATGAAGAGAAATAGTATCACTCACTCACTCACTCACTCCTCTGAGAGATGATTGATAGTTGTTCATCTGTTGTAGAAGAGGCGATGATGCCTGGCCGTCTTAACGTTATAATCCTCGAACCAGAAGCGAATGGCTTCGGTGGCATCACGAGTGTATCCCCATCCGCTTCCAGCATCTCCACCACTCTGCTCATCGACGGACGGTCCGATGATCTCATCTGAATGCACCAAAGACCAACTTTACTCAGCTTCGCCTCGACGTCGTCAATCTGAACAACGCTGGTATTGCCAATCTCGAGGACTACTCTTTCCCTTTGCTCGAGCTGGTCATAGATCCAAGACGGATAGTACGCCTCGCTCGAGTTCTCCGCCTTCAAATCGACGTTCCTCCTCCCTCCCGCCATTTCCATAAGCAGCATTCCGAAACTGTACACATCAGACTTGTACGATATGAGCCCAAAGCTCCTGGACACCAACTCGGGGGCCATGTATCCGATCGTCCCTCTCGCGGCACAGGCCGACACGGTGCTGTAGTCCTTGGGGTACAGCTTGGCGAGTCCGAAGTCCGACACCTTCGGTTCGAAATCCTGGTCCAGGAGTATGTTGTGCGGCTTGATGTCGAAATGTAGGATTCTCATGTCGCACCCTCGGTGCAGGTAATCGATCCCCCTGGCCACGCCCAACGCTATCTCGTTGAGCTTCTCCTTCGTGAACTGCCGGTGATTCGACTTCCCGCCCGAAGAAGAAGAAGAAGGGAAGATGTACTTGTCGAGTGAACCGTTGGGCATGAACTCGTACACCAGGGCCCTCTTCGACCCCTCCGAGCAGAACCCGACTAGCCTGACCACGTTCAGGTGGTGGATCGTGCCGATGGTCGACACCTCGCTGATGAAATCGTCCCCGTCGCATTTGGAGCTGCTGAGGATCTTGATGGCGACGAGGAAGCCGCCCGGTAGCTGGCCTTTGAAGACGGCTCCGAAGCCGCCTTGGCCTAGCTTCTCTTTCAAGTGTCCGCTCATCGCGACGATGTCGGTGTAGGAATACCTAGTTGGCGCCAGGGTTTGGTGCTTCTGTAGAAATTTCTCCACAGTGTCAACAGGAAGGAGCATTTTCCAGAGATTGTAGGCAAGGAGTGCATATATAGACAAAGGCGCAAGTATGAACCTGCCAATTAGTGCAATCACTGCATCGAGAGGGGATATATAGATGAATATCTTGAGAACATTTCATAATTAAAACATTCAGGAGAATTGAATTAATTACATATGGTACCTGTTAGAAGAGCTGCAACGTCTATGGAGATGATGAAGGCAAACATGAATCTGTATATTACAGAAGAAGGGACATACGGAATAGTAGAACTGTCAGAGATGTAGGAATTTGGGTTCATACAATCCAAGAATTCCTTCTCAATTTGGAAGGGGTAGATGAACCACGTTATCATGCTCTTTCTCCTCCTTTCTTCCCATGGATAATACCTGAATTACAAATTTCAAGTTACATTATAATCGAATTGAGGACAAGAGAGGGGGAGAGAATATCTTAGATTGTTTGGACATACACAACGCTGACTAATAGATGTTCGATGCTTCCGAAAGGAGCAATAATATATTAGTTAGTGGAGTCCTAAAGATGTATATGGTTTTTGTTAGTGTTATATGGGTTGAGCCGAATGGAAGATTTAAATCATAGTTTGTAGTATCGGCCGATACCGATACAGTTTGCTATGTCTCTATCCGATACTGGTCGATATTGACATTAGGGATCTCTTTTCCGAACAATTTGGTAAAGAAAATTGAACGAAAAAAAACCAATCAGCAATGGTATAAAAGTATAGAAACTAAAAGAAGAGAAAACTTATCTATCAATCAGTAAGGCCGGATGAGTACTATTTCACTCAATTTCAAAACTACTAAGAAACGAAGCACGTAAAAGAAAAGAAAGGGAAAACTTTTACGCCTCAATGTATGAAACAAAATTTTCTAAAATATTAACAATTATTTGTTTTCGAAACCGATTCTGATAACCTAACCTAACCGGAATTGATACATAAGATCTCAGTTTGGAAATTATCTGACTTTGTAGCATCCTTGAGGCAGGCACGGATGAATGTCGATGTTGTCATTCTGATTGGTGTCCAATTGAGAGTGAACCCCTCTTGCAGGGCTTGAAACACGTCGAGTACTTGTTGTTGGCTCGTTATATTGTAAGGCGTAGGAACCATAGACGAGAAGCTGCAGAATGGAGCTATGTCACCCACACTGAATCCAGACGTGACATACACAAAGCTGTTGTTCTGCTGGCTGAGGCATGGAATTGGCCGGTACTCGTCGTTCTGAATCTTTTCAGAAGAGTTGACGAAAGTGGCCACCGCCTGGTCGACCACCTTGTAGTATCGGCTCTGCGGATAGCTTGCGGAAGAAGAGCTGCAAGTTCCGGCGGCGAAGCCGACACCGACAACATGGATGGTAGCATTCTCGTAAGAAATATCGGTAACCAAGTACTTGCTGGAGGAGATGTCAAGGACCGGCTTGTTGTTACTATTGCAGGTAATTTCGAAGTTGGGATCGCCGCAGTTGACCGGATCGTCCTTTAAACGGAAAGGGTAGCGGATGCTTTGGACCGGTCCGCAGGAGGAAGGAGAACAATCTTCTTTCCCCTCGACTGCGGCGGAGAGGAGGAGGAACAGAAGCATTAGAGAGGAGACTGAGATATAATTTGGGCTCGCCATGCTACTCCTCGACCGATCGTTAATGATTTTCAAGATCAGCAAACCATCTGCAATGTGTGTCCATCTCCTTAAATGTATGTAGAATCAATATCTCAACATTTATTACACGTGCGTTGCATTGCGTTGCGTAACACTATTTATTACACGGCTTGCTTTGCTTGAATGATGCATGTGTTGTTCTACCGAAGAAGAACTTGGTGGTTGGATATAATAAATAAATTAATGTGTTATTGAACAACTTGACAATAATGCTATTGTACAGCTATTTTTTATTTTATTTTTGCCAGAGAGTTTTGTGTACTTCGAATGGCTGCTACTTGAATAGACGACTTCCTTGTAAGCGCTGACCGTTTATGTCAGGCAAATCATATTTCTGGTCAAACGTGGAGACGTAGACCATATATTATGAGTGCAGTTCGACTACATAAACTCAAATTCAAAACTTGCAATAGGATACACGCGTACAAAAAAATTCATTTAGATCCTTAACTTTTTTTTGTTTAGGCACCTAATGCTATGTTTGGGAAAGAAAGAAAAAAAATTCGGAAAAAGTGGGAGGAAAATAATAAGTTTATGATGTTTGGAGAAGCTGAGGAGAAAAATTTGGAAGGAAAATTTATGTAGGTTCCATTCAAAATTATTGCTCACAAGAATAGGAGGAAAGAAAATGAACACATATGAAAAAATTGTTGTAAATTTATCCAATTATCTCTCAATTAATTTATTATTTTTGCTATATTGAGAAAGTCAACGGCTGATTAGAATTTTATATTTGTCCCCAAAACAAGCTAAAAATTAATTTAAAAAATTAGAAACTCACGAGTTTTTCTAGAATTTCTGTTATAAGGAATATCGGTCCCTATTGTGATTTTGGAAAAAAGTTGTTTCTTAACATTTTTATTTAAAAAAATTTCTCCAGTACAATTGTCAAATAAATTATAAATCTTACGTGTCAAATGTTACAGAAGTATTTAGAAAACAAATAAAAAGATAAAAAAATTGTCTTGAAAGTTGTAAAAAGTAAGCATCTCAATACTTTTGCGAAAAACTTTTCAGTTCAAACTCAAATAATAATTCTAAATAAGAAACTACAATATGGATAAGACACATGGACTTCACTAAGAGCATCTCCAACACTATTGTCTTGTTTTGTATTGTGATTCCTATTCAGTCTCAAATCCTATTGTCTTGTTTTGTATTGTGATTCCTATGTGGCATGAGGCACAAGACAAAGTCTTTACTATGTGACAAGATTATATTCACACAAGACAACGAGATATAAAAGTGTTCTCCAATGCAAAAGTATTGAGAAGACAATAAAAACTATTTTTTTTCAACTTTCAAGACAATTTTTTCACTTCTTCCTTCTTTTTTTTATAAATATTTTTATTTATAATTGATGATGTATAATAAAGTTATTGTGAAGCTCATTGTCTAGATCTAGACAACCAACTTCACTTCATATTGTTCTTGTCATGTCATTGTCATGTCAACTTTACAACCAACTTCACATTTGCATTGAAGAAGAATTTTTGAAATAAGAAGTTGTGATTCTTTCGTGGCAACCATTTTTTTCTCAAACTCACAACATGGTAGGAGAGCAGATGCTCTAACATTACAAATGTACTCATTTTCTGTTTAGATCCTTAAATAATATTTCTTTTTATCGGAGAGCAATCTATCCTGTTCGAACAACTTTACAATTACAATTTGATTTGTGTTTTTATTGATGTACTATTTCTTCCATTTCCTGATAGGAAGAAGAAATAAAAGGTTTAGGGGGGAACTGCAGGGTTTCCAAACTCCCCACCAGCATTTGTATCACTCTCGTCATTGAAGGACGGTCGAGCGAATACCACTGTATGCACCATAACGCGACGATAACAAGCTTTTTCGCAACGTTTCCTTGGTCGCCGTTGCCGTTGCCGCCGCCCATGGTTAATCCAAGATCTCCTGCATTAACCAGTCGATCGTACGCCCACTCTGGGAAGTAAACCTGAGTTTGATTCTCAATTGTGGGATCCACATTTTTCCTTCCGCTCACCATCTCCAGCAACAACATCCCGAAACTGTAAACGTCCGATTTGTCGGACACGGTCCCTAAGTTTCCCAAATAAATCTCCGGTGCGGCGTAGCCCATCGTGCCCCTAGCTGCGGTCATAGCGACGATGTCCTCCTCTCTCGAGCACAGCTTCGCGAGACCAAAGTCCGAAACCTTGGGATTCAAGTTCTGGTCCAACAATATGTTGTGTGGCTTTATATCGAAGTGCAGAATTCTCTGGTCGCAACCCTGGTGCAGATACTCAACGCCCCGAGCCACGCCGACAGCGATTTCGTGCAGTTTGCCCATGCTCATCAGTTTCTTTGCTTCCTTTGAGAAGATGAACTTCTCAAGCGACCCCCACGGCATGAACTCGTAGACGAGCGCGTACCTTTAGATAATACAAGAAAATGTTATGAGTTACGGATTAAAAAAAATTTGTGTACTGTCCTAAGAGATTATTCGAAATTTATTAGCCAGAGGCTAAATTTCTTTGCTATCGACTTTCCGTCACTACCGTAACGACACACACCTCCAATAGAATGATCTGAACTTTATTATTTGGTCCGTTGTCAAATAAATGTGCAAGGGATATAGGCTTGAAGACTGAAACGAGAGAAAAAAAAATGTGGGTCTTCGGATAGATATACGGCAGCCGTCGCAGAAGTGAACATCCGCTCAAATTTTGCACACCTAACGCAAGCTTGGCTCAGGATAGGAGTGAGCATTCGATTAGTTCGGTTCCAACCGAACTGAATAACCGAAAATTCAATTCGATCGAAAACTAAATAAGCAAAATCAAAACTGAAATGGTCCATAACCGAATAAAACCTTCAATTTTCGATTATATATATATATATATATATATATATATATTAAAATTTTAAAATCGAATAAAAAAAATGTAGTATAATGTTCACCCCTAGCTCAGGGCAATCCCACAACTCCTTGATACGAGTGGGAGAGAGAAATGTAAGCACTCTAAAATGAGTGCTTCCAATCAATGTGGGACTAAAGAGTTTTGGAAGTTGGTCTTTTCGTCTAGTATTACAACAATACCTTGTTCCTTCGAAGCAGAATCCCAGCAGACGGACCACGTTGACGTGATGGATTCTTCCCATGGTACCTACTTCGTTTACGAAATCCTCCTCCCCGCAGCGACCACCACCGTCGGCTTCCCCGGCCAGCATCTTCACCGCGACAGGAATGCCGTTGAGGAGCTCTCCTTTGTACACGCTGGCGAAGCCGCCTTCGCCCAGTTTGTGCCTGAACTGTTTCGTCATCTTCCTTATGTTGGAGTAACTGTACCTTGTGGGCTTCCCGGAGTCGTATGTTGCTAGGAACCTCTCCACCTTCAAGCAGATTTCCTTCTTCTTCTCCCATAGTCTGTACATGTAGACTGCAGCTACTGACACTGATAGAAGAACAACGAATCCACCAATGGATGTTGCTAGATGCATAAACAAGACTCGATCAGCATCCACACATCTCTCTCTCTCTCTCTCTCTCTCTCTCTCTCTCATAAACGTTATTTATCTATGTTGCACGGATACAGATTCGGATACGGACACGATTTCTAAATACGTGCAATATGTAGTCTCTTACAGACAGATATTGGTACAAACACAATATGGATACAGACACTATTGTCCTTTGTCCGCACTCGTATTGTGTCCTTATCCATGTATGTCTATCATGTCCTTATCCATATCCACGTCGGCGTCCTTGCAACATAGTGTTTGATCCAAGAACTGGATGAGTATGTTTCTAAGTGTGCCTGAAGACTCACCTGTAATCAGTGCGAGTGGACCTGCAAAAAGAGGAGTGCAACTAATCAGGATTAGATGCAACTTAAGTAATCCTATTAACAAGTTCTTGGCAGTCGATTTCAATTGATAAACTACTAGCTACTAACATTAAGCCACTATTTTATTATGGAAAGAAAATTTGATCTTTTAAACCCTTATTCTTTTTGGAAAAGAATTTTTTTAGAGACATTACAAAAGTTATTCGGGACTGTCAAAACTGTCAATTTTAACAGTCCTTCCAATAAGTAGAATTGTTAAAAAATTTGACAGTCCAAATGTTGTTATCTACGTACTGTCAAAATTGTCAAAATTGTTAAAAACTTTGACAGTCCGATTTAACCTTGTCGATCAGCATTCAGAGGAATTTAATTTTAGATACTCTTCAGAAGTCGGAAAAAAGAGAACGAAAATAAAGAAAAAAAATAGGGAGGAAAAAATCTACCAAACATGAGAGGAAAATAAAGAGGAAAAAGAGGGAGAGAAAGAGGAGGTTAATTTAGAGTTTTTATTTTGGAGTGTAATACTCCAAACGTAATAATTGGAGTATGATTTAGAGTAGCATGATTTAGAGTAGTTTAGAATATTACTACTGTGGATGGGATGGTCTTAATTAAGCATAAGAAATGGAATGGAATAGACAGGAATTATGAAGCTGAGTACGCACCGTGTGAATGTTGTATGCAGAGGCTCTGGTTTCTTGCCCAACTGAATCCGCACGAATCCCCGGCCCGCTCGCAGTTCTGGCACTGCGAGGTGACGCCGTCAACATATAGGCTACCGCCAAAGTTCTGCCAAAGAAGACGGAACTCTCTCCTCTCGATGAACCTCTCGCTCAGTTGCGCGTAAGAAAAAGCCCCCGCGTCGTCGCGCTCGTCGTCGCCCAGCAGTATCGGGAGCATTCCGCCGGTCGCGACCACCGTGCAGTCACGTGGCAGGTTGCTCGCCAGCTGTCCCACTTCCGCAACGTACATGAATCCGGTATCGTCACCGGGAGAGCACGGTACCGGGCCGGCGATCCGAGAACCCGGATCCGGTACGAACTCGGTCGAGCAGCTCAGCAGGCTGACGCCGTACGCGTCGACGGAGTAGTACGGAAATTGGCTTAGGTCCGTGAGGTTCTGGAACGGGCACACGGATCCGGACCCGGACGCGATGGTGAGGCGGAGGTCGACGTAGTCGATGGAGGTGACGGCGTAGGGACGAGGGACGTAGGGGGGAGCAAGGAGGAGGAGGAGTGCGTCGACGTCGTCTCCGTCGCTGCAGGTCAGCTCGAGGCCCTCGAGGCCGCAGGAGGGAGGGGCGGTTTGGAGGCGGAACGGGTAGCGGACCTCTATGGACCCGGACCCGCAGCGGGATGGGGGGCATCGCTGGAGGAATTCTTCAGCTTCTTTGCTTTTTCCGGCGCATGGATGAAAGTGGAATTGGAGAGCTAGTAAGGAAACAACAATAATACAGGCAGAACACATAGCTAAAAAAAAGAAAAAGAGAGAGAGAGAGAGAGAGAGAGAGAGAGGTCCTTTCTTTTTGTTAACTTATTATTGGCTAAAATACACTTAATGCTCGGCAATTGTTGGGACAGTAGTTATGAAATGTTTTTAAAGTAAAGTTTTGAGCGGTTAAGAGGGTCCAGTTTAGAATGGTTTTAAGTGAAGACTCTTATTAATACGTAATTCTAGAAAATTTATTTTGCAGGAATAAAATTATCTATATGTTCAGACGCAGCAAAGAAAGAAGATTTCGTTTCTCTCCGATTAATAGCAGAAAATTCATCTAGTTTTGAAATCAAGTCTTGCATATGTAAACAAAACCTCTACCACTTGAATATCAACTCATGTCAACCAAAAGTCAGAAAAAAGCCAAAAATTTATTAGTCAGAAAAAAGCCAAAAATTTATTAGTCAGAAAAAAGCCAAAAATTTATTAGTCAATTGTAATTTGTTGTTCTGTTCAGACACGACGAACGGTTCCAAGTGTAGGGAACTGACGTCCTAGTCTGAAAAACTGCCATCCAATCCACGTCTCGATCAAAGGAGGTAGGAGTTCATATTTAATCAAAATAATAGAAACACATGAAATAATGAAATAATATAAACGTCTAAATGGAAGTGGAAGAAAAATTTTAAAAACTTACCTAGCTGTAGTTTGAAAGAAGTAGAAGAAAAATACAGATAAGAAAAAAAAAATATGGTAGAATTTTAGTTTTTTGGTAAGGATCTAAATTAAATAAAATAATAAAAAAACTCAAAAATCTATTGAATTTTTGTGTTTATAATAACACAAAATTATATTACATCAATTTTTAAAAAATTTAACAAATCAGTAATAAAAAAATTAACAAATATAAAATTTTAAAATACTTTGTAAACATTCAATTCAAAAACACTCCAAAATCAGTTAAAAGCTTACCAAACAGGCCCTTAAGCTTACAATAAGAAAATAAACTCTAGTCCATCTTTCCACTACCGTTCCCTCTCATCTATAAAGACGGCTACCGCTATGAAGTTCTAAATTATTTTTTCCCTCTTTTTTTCCTACTTCTTATTAAATATCTTTGTATTTGTTTTTTTAAGCACGTGATGTATTTATTGTTCATCTATGTCAACGCTATGCATGGCGTTTCTTAACAAAACTATAGAAAAATATATAAAATATTTTCAAATTAACATCTAATATTATTTTTTATGTACAAGCTGAAGGTAGACAAGAAGGATCATTAAGTATATGTCGTTTCCATGGATGAAGGCCTAAAGCATCTCCAACTCTGTTGTGAGTTTAGAAAAAAAATAGTTGGCACATAATAATCATAGCTTTTTATTTCAAAAATTATTCACCAATACAAATGTAATGTGACAATGACATAACAAAGACAATACGAAGTTTGTTGTCTAGATCTCGACAATGGACTTCATAATGATTTTATTTCAAATCATCAATTATGAATAAAAATATTTATAAAAAAGGAAGAAGTTAAAATGTTGTCTTGGAAGTTGAAAAAAATAGTTTTTATTGTCTTCAGAAAAATCATTGTCTTGTGTCTCATGCCACATAGCAATCATAACACAAAACAAGACAATAGGGTTGGAGATGCTCTAAGGTCCACTTGTTAACATTTATCATTATTGTTATTATCTGAATAATGAGTTATGGAGTCATATTCTATAGGAAGATAGTTTGTTTTACGGGAATATCTCATCTATTTAGGATTTTTTTTTTATCATTGGATTAGTTGTTCCATGTTTTTAGTCGGTTTGATATTTTGTACGTGTATTTATATTTGCATTTCAGCTAATGAATATATCA
This sequence comes from Iris macrosiphon, assembly GCA_036927795.1. Classification (NCBI taxonomy): domain Eukaryota; kingdom Viridiplantae; phylum Streptophyta; class Magnoliopsida; order Asparagales; family Iridaceae; genus Iris; species Iris macrosiphon. The sequence goes on from JAYESA010000010.1 coordinate 5,430,474, forward strand.
GTTCAAGATTGCTTTCTATCTCTCGTCTTCGAGTTTTATAAACTTTCAACATCTTGTATGTATCAGTAATAGCTCAAGACATTAATCCATTAACAAAGAAGATTGTAACTAGCCGAGATGTTGTGTTTGATGAAGAAAAGACATGGAATTGGATCAATAATATAGCTCAAGACAGCAGCAGATTCCAGTTTACTTTGATGAGGAAGAAGAAAAAGAAAGTAACCAGCAGCTGCAACCACCGCACCTGCAGCTGCAGCCACTCGACTCAACTCCTACCACCTCACCAAGTTCTCCTACAATCACAACAATTGAAGGCGAGCCACGTCCTCAACGTTCAAAGAAGCGACCAACATGGATGGCGGATTATGAGGTTAGAGGTATTGTTCAAACTGATGATGATAATGATGACACTATTGCCCATTATGCCTTGTTTTCAGATTGTGATCCAATAAGTTTTCAGGAAGCTAGCAAAGAACAAAAGTGGCAAAAATCCATGGATGCAGAGATCGAGTCTATAGAGAAAAATAACACGTGGGAGTTGACAGACCTTCCAGGGGGCAAAAAACAATTGGTCTCAAGTTGGGTTTCAAGACAAAGTTGAATGAGAAAGGAGAGATTGACAAGCATAAAGCATGTTTAGTGGCAAAAGGCTACAAGCAAGAGTTTGGTGTTGATTACAAGGAGGGCTTTGCTCCGGTTGCAAGACTGGATACTATCTGGTTGGTTGTATCCATTGCATGGTGATATTCAAGAACAAGTGTACATTGAACAGCCTCCTGGGTATGTGCAGCAAGGAAATGAGAAGAAGGTGTACATTCTAAATAAGGCATTATAAGGACTGAAACAAGCACCTCGGGCTTGGTACAGTTGTATAGATGCTTATTTTGCTAAAGAAGGCTTCCATAGATGTCCATATGAGCACACACTGTTTACTAAAAATGGAGATGGAGGTAAATTTCTAAGTGTATGCCTGTATGTAGATGATTTGATTTACATATGAAATGATAAAGCAATGGTTGATGCTTTTAAGCAATCCACGATGAAATAGTTTGATATGAGTGACCGTGGATTGATGCATTATTTTTTTGGGAATCGAAGTAGAGCAAACTGCTGCAGGAGTTTTTTTTTCACAAAAGAAATATACTCAAATGATTCTGGACATATTTGAGATGAAGAATTGCAATTCTGTCTCTACTCCAACTGAATATGGGTTGAAGCTATTGAAGAATCCTGAAGGAAAGTAAATTGATAGCACCTTTTACAAGCAAATTGTGGGCAGCCTTATGTACTTAGCAACTAGACCTGATATGATGCATGCCGTGAGTCTCATCAGTAGATACATGGAAAGTCCGACTGAATTTCATCTCCTTGCAGCTAAAAGAATCGTGCGCTATTTGAAAGGCACTATTGACTTTGGAATTTGGTACAAGAATGGAGGTAAATCAGCACCATCACTTATAGGCTTCACTGATAGTGATTATGCTGGAGACTTGGATGATAGAAAAAGCACCTCTGATTATGTTTTTTATGATAGGTGCAGGAGCTGTTTCATGGTCCTCAAAAAAGCAACATATTGGCACTTTATCCACAACAGAAGCAGAGTATGTTGCTGCAGCAACATCTTGTGCATATCAAGCAATCTGGTTAAAGTGAATGCTTGAAGAACTACATTGCAGTCAAGAGGGTTCTATTCCAGTATTTTGTGATAATAGTTCAGCCATCAAACTTTCAAAAAATCTAGTTTTACATGGGAGGAGTAAACATATTGATGCAAGATATCATTTCTTGCGTGATCTCTGCACCAATGGACTTGTTGCCATGATTTATTGCAGAAGTGTAGACCACGTTGCAGATATTCTAACGAAGCCTCTCAAGTTTCCCGCCTCTCAAGTTTCCCGTGTTTGTGAAGCTGAGAGAATTGCTAGGAGTTTGATCCTTTAAGGATATTGGTGGATGAAGTTAGTTTCTTTTAATGCACAAGAACTGGAGTGTTTTTTTTCTCTTTAAACTGATTGTCTGCTGACTTCAGTTTAAGGGAGGATGTTAAGATTTATCATTATTGTTATTATCTGAATAATGAGTTATGAGTCCTATTCTATAGGAATATAGTTTGTTTTACCTGGTCTTTGGGAGTATCACATCTGTTTAGGAGTCTGTTTATCATGGGATTAGTTGTTCCATGTTTTTAGTCGATTTGGTATTCTGTACGTGTATTTATATTTACATTTCAGTTAATGAATATATCAGTTCAAGATTGCTTTCTATCTCGAGTTTTCTAAACTTCCAACACCACTCTCATTAACTCAATAGAGGATTAGATAATCATGTAAGTCCCAACATAAATATTGTTCATAGCCTGATTCCGTGTATTGACCAAATTGTTTGTTCTTCAGAAGTCACAGTAGGAAGAAATAATATATGTGAAGAAGCAAAAACTTGAGAAGAGAGGGAGAGAAGAAGACGCTGCGAAAAACGTTCTCAGCTTGCCTCATCCAATTGCTCTTCCATTCTTTTGTTTATTGGCAGGAGGTAAGATGAGAGTTTGCACACTCGTTTTAAAAATGTAGAATTGTAAAATCACAACTCTGCTTTACTTTGTACAACTTTACTGATCTGCTACTTTGAATGTTGAATTAGTCAGTACTATGTTGTTCAAAGATTTTTTCCTGGTCCTCCAGCCCGCAAGGGGTCCAAGGAACCGAACCGAGAAGCCGTCTTTGTCATTTTCAGTTACCAAAAATCGTAAAAAATATGTGTAAGTAAGCACACAAACAACTATGCTGAAATTCGCAACTGGAAGCACAAGAACAACCACGCTGAAACATAGATCTCGCGGGAGCACAGTCTCACCGGAGCACCAGTTCCACGGGTGCACAGTTCCGCTGGAACCTAGGTTCCGTAGGAGCTGACTGTCCGCTGGAACATAGGTCCCGCGGAAGTCGCATTTCCGCGAAACCGCAGCCCAGCACGACCCATGTGACTCCGTTGTCGTCTTTGTTATTTTCAGTTACAGAAAATCGTACAAAATAATTGTAAGTAAGCACACGAACAACTATGCTGAAATTAGCAAGTGGAAGCACAAGAACAGCCACGTCGAAGCATAGATCTCGCGGGAGCACAGCCTCACTGGAGCACCAGTCCCACGGGTGCACAGTTCCGCTAGAAACTAGGTTCCGCTGGAAACTATGTTCCATGGGAGCTGATCCCCGCTGGAACATAGGTCCTGCTGGAGCCGCCTTCCCGCGGAACCGCAGCCCAGTGCGACTCTGACGCACTGGCGCTACTCCCACGACATTCTCCGTGCAAACCCACGAGAGAACGGCGCAATGACGTACAAAAGTGCTGGAAATCAAGTTTGCTGAAGGGGGGCTGAGTTCGGTCCGAACTCGATCCATGGCCGAGTTCGGGCCGAACTCGGTGTGGTGTTCCAGAACTTTCGAACCAAACTCGGTCCGAGTTCGGTGTCGGCGATGGCTGCTCGGATTTTGGAGTTTTTATGCTATATTGTGGATCGTTGGATGCTAGTGGACGGCTGAATCTTTTGGTTGACTATTTTTAGGGTTTCCTAACCCTAAAATAGGTTTCTCATCCTATAAATAGGGAGGAGGGTGGAGGCACAAAGTAGAAGCACAAGTTGGAGATTCGGGGTGCTCGTCCACATGAAATCTAAGAGAAAGTCCATGCATTGCTCTTAGGACTTCGACATCCAAGACAGAAGGAAGAAGGAGATCTAATCGAGGAGTCGTCAACTTCGGTTAGGAAGATTGTTACTGGTTGGTGAGTGATTTCAATTGTAATATTCTGCATTTCTTCTTGAGTGTGGTGAGGGGGTTGAACCTATTAGGACAAATGGTTTCAACATTAGTATTTTATAATCTTGTAATTTTATCTGAGTTATAAATGTTAGAATTTGTCCAGGTGACGTAGTCACCTCCATATACTTGTCTTCATCTGTGCTTGGTGTTCGTAGATTGATTTGGTCATCTCAAGTGGGTTGGCAAAATGCTTCTGCGACGTGTCGACCACGTGGTATCAGAGAGCACGTGTTCCCAGCACGTGGTATCAGAGCCAGGTTCTTCTCGAGAGGGAAGGTACAACTATGTCTATGGAGCAGATGAACACTCGTATGATCATCCTCACAGGAGAAAATTGGACATTTTTGAAACCAAGGATGAAGGATCTACTCTGGTGCAAGGACTTGCATGGTTCGTTGGAGGGCGACAGCGCAAAGCGGACGGACAAATATGCTAATGACTGGAAACGACTGGATCGGAAGGCTGTTGGATTCATCCGCCAATGGCTGGACGATTCGGTGTTTCACCATGTGTCCATGGAGAATTCTGCAAAAGCATTGTGGGAGAAGCTGCATTCGTTGTATGAAAGGAAGACGACTGGCAACAAGATATTTCTGATTCGCCAACTCGTCAACTCGAAGTACACGGAGGGTGCACCGGTGGCACAACATCTAAACGAGGTTCAGGACATCATCAATCAGCAGTCTGCGATGAAGATGCGATTGAGGATGAGCTTCAGGCCCTTCTGCTTTTGAGTTCTTTGCCGGAAAGCTGGAGACGTTGGTGGTGTCGGTGAGCAACTTTACTCCTGATGGAGTTGTCACGATAGAGGCAGTCAAAAGCAGCTTGTTGAACGAGAAGATCCGACGTAAGCAAGTGGAATAGTCACAGCAGTCCGCTTTGGTGGCCTCCTACGGGAAGGGAAGACCCAAGTCACAGGCGAGGACATGAGAGAGTTCTCGGGATCTTGCGATTATGGACCGCAAGGAGGACTGTTGTCACTGTAGCAAAAGGGGTCATATCAAGAGAAACTGCATGAAGCTCAAAGCTGGGAAGGCCAAAAGGCAAGAATGATCAGGAGGATCTTACGGTAATGAGAGATCTTATCATCACAACAACCGACGCAGAGGAACCTTGTGGCATGTGTCATAATAACGACTGGGTCATGGACACGGGAGCGTCGTATTACGCCACTCCATATAGGAGGATCTTCACGTCATGTCGTGGTGGCAGGTTTGGACTTGTGAAGATGGATAACAAGGGGACGGCTGCAGTTGTAGACATCGGTGATGTGCACTTGACAACGGAGCTTGGTGAGAAGCTCGTTCTCAAGGATGTGCGACATGTACCGAGTTTAGAATACAACTTAATTTTGGTAGGGAGGCTGGCGGATGATGGTTGTCACAGTTTATTTGGGGACAAAGATTGGATGCTTACGAAGGGTTCCCAGCAGCTGGTTCGAGAAGATTTGTGTTGTGGCATGTACATGCTCAAGCCGCTGAGGTGTACATGCATGCCACAGACACTGGATGGAGGCTCGAGGGGTATTCGACCGGAGGTCGATCGTCGAAAACTTGTCTTGGAGGGCCTTCGAGATACTTTGAGAGATACAGAGGATTCGGTTCATTGAGACAAAGCGACGAATAGTGATGAGTCAAAGATTGAGGGTCAGTCAGTCTGTCCCATGACAGTTGGTCGGTCTCCAGGTGGGGGTCGTTCCACGGATCCAGTTTTGGCGACTGGTGATTTGCCAAAACTTCACGGAGCGACATTGGTTTCAGCAGTTCGATGCCAATGAAAAGATCAAGGTTTACAGCAAACTCAATCTGAGGCAGGAGCACCATCATTCACACAGTTCAGGGGAAGGTGTGGGTCATCGACAGCATGCACAGTGCGTGATGTTCTGCTCGATGACGCATGTGTATGGTGGAGCTTCAGGTTCGTACACGAAAGTAGGCAGATTCAGGAGTTCGAATCTCGGAAGAATCACACTGTCCGCTTGATTGGGCTAGCCAATGGTGAAGAAGCTCGTCGGAACGTTAACACGTTTTGGTGGAAGACGAAAGTCGGGGACATGCAGCCAAGACTCACGGTGAGGCTGATCATCAGGAATTTCGATCTTGGCCGTGTCATCGATATCGGCAGGATCCTAGTAGTGCAGGAGGTGCTACGCATGGCAGCTAACGTCGACGTGACGGTCGAGGAGCTGGAGATAGCGGAAGATGCAAAGCAACTCGGGGGATTGGAGATCGGTGGCATGGGAAAGCAGGTTTTCTGTCGTAGGACAACATGCATGGAGTCCAGTTAAGGAGCCATGGAGCCAATACCTCTCATCAGACTGGAGGGAGAGATTATTTGGAATCAAGTCTGCTGAAGGGGGGTAGAGTTCGGTCCGAACTCGGTGTGGTGTTCCAGAACCTTCGAACCAAACTCGGTCCGAGTTCGATGTCGGCGGCAGCTGCTCGAATTTTTGAGTTTTTCTGTTATATTTTGGACCGTTGGATACTAGTTGACAGCTGGATCTTATGGTTTCTGCTCACAAAACCTACAATAATACAGGTGCATTCTTATCAAAGGGGGCCAAGAAGTCTCGACGATTAGGAGGCATTCAAAGGGGAAATCCCTATATATGCTGCGGCTGCGGCCGTGGCTGAAGTAGTTCAAGCATGCTGAAACTAAACAGCCTTCAATCTGAATTTTCCCTGGACGTGGCAAGGCATCTTCATGACCGTTATTGTGGCTTTGTGCAACTGGTGGTAGATCATTTGGAACTATTCTGCCACGCGTGGAGATTAGCTGCAAGTTATATGGAGATATGACTTGTACTCATTTCTCCTTCATATATGTTTTTTTTTTCCTTTCTCCCCAGTTTAGATTTTCATGAATGATAGAATCAAATATACTGACCTTCAACCACAAGATAATCATAGCACAAAGAATAGCTCTTCCTTTTGATTTGACCATGCATGCCTCATAAATCATATATAGTAGAATGATGCATCTGCTTGCTTATTAAATCAAGATGGAAATACCCCCACAGAAGAGGGAACTACTCAAAAAAAAGGAGAAAAAGCACTAAATGGAAATGATGAGTTCATAAGAAGTCCAAAACATTCATAGTTACAACTCATCTCTATGAATGGCAATTCAGCTTCACATACCCAGAGAATCTTAAGCATATTTTATTAATTATGCCATTCTCTTGGATTTGGTTGGACTATTCAATTGTAACGATAGTTTACAGTATCGGCCGATACCGATCCGATACGGACGATATCGATCCGATACGGTTTGACATGTCCTGATCTGATACCGATCGATATCGACATTGGGGCTCTCTTTTCTGATCAATTCGGCAAAAAAAATTGAACGAAAAAGACCAATCAACAAGGGTGTATCGTATATAAACCAATCGGTAAGGCTGATTAATATTTCATTCAATTTCAAAACCTACTAAGAAACAAGACAAGAAATATTTAAAAATTATGCCTAAATGTATAAAATATATTTTTTAAAATGTTAAATAATTTATTAATAAATATTTGCTTTCCGATACAAAAAATCGGAGAATCATATCCGAAACCGCCAATATTGCTGATATCGTCGATCCCGATACTCATTCTTATGGGAATGTTCTGATACCAATATTGTGAACCTTGGTTGTAACATGCTTAAATAGTCTCATATGGAGACATCTATTTTCCGTATCCTAACCCAACATGCAAGCCACAAATCACTAGCACCAAAGCCAAGGAACCTAATTGCCAGGATCCAAGTTGGGAGCGGACAACGAGGTCCCATTTCCAAGCTAATGCCAAGCAAATAAACCCAGAATTATTATATTTATTCTTGCAGTAATGTATCAATGTCGGATGCTGGACACAAGCATAATACTGCTAGTGGCTGGACACAAGCATAATACTGCTAGTGGCAAGATGGTGCTCCAACAAAAATTGTGACTTATAAGTCTATAATTTGTGTCAACCAAAGGTGCAAGCTAAATTGCAACACAATAAACTAGGCTTTCTTTGGTATTACTACTTTTTTCCTTAAAAAAACACGAGCAGAAGAAACTTTTGAAACTAACCACTCCTTCTTTCAACATTCTGCTTTTGGTGTTTTGATGGAAAAATAAAATATCATATTTTTATTTTTTAATGTATACTCTTTTATGTTCATTTAATATCTAAAAATACTCATTATTTTTATATTTTGATCTAGAATGCAATTGGAGTCACTAAATACAAAATGGACATAATTGTCAATTTTGGACAGTTTTGACACATTGTAGCAAAATAGTCACAACTCCCTCATCGGAAGTCCAATTGAGTTTATTCAAATTGATTCAGAAAGCTAAGAGACAGAGTAACAATTTTGATGTTTTAAGTTTTTCGAGATTCTCACTGCAATCATGGACTAAATCAGACTTCAAGTTGAGTCAACTATGTTGTACACGAAAATTGGAACTGAATTAACCATTTCCTACTTGTTCAAATGATTTTATTTTATTGTTTCGGAAGTTGCAACTCATAGAGGATTTGTGGAAAGATATTGTGGGCTTCAAACAACTAATTTAGAGTGTATAAAAGGGATAGAAATCATAAGAAAAAGGGACCACAACACACAACTCTTCTTCTTCTTCTCCAACATTTCTTTTGAAGTTTTCATGATCATGTGCGGCTAAAGTCTTCTTAGTCGAAGGAAACGGAAGCCTCGGAATGAATAAAAACTTGTGAGATCTAATTTGTGTTTATATGTTTGATTTGTGCTTTGAGTATCGAATGTTTTCTTATGCATATTTTCATGATTATCTTGTCTAATGAGTAGGATGCATACTAGTTTATTATTCTTGACAATCTATTGCTAAATTAGATATCGAATCCGTAATTGTTCGATCCCTCTAATTTGTGAAGCAACCAAGATTTAGTGAACTCATCGAATTTGTTTTATTAGATCTTAGGAAAAAAAAATCGACAAAATTAAATGCAACCGCTTGTGCTTGTATTGTTTTGCTTCATCGATCTCATCGAGTTTAATACGCTACCAGATTAAACCTTTAGCGCTTGTCTAGGGTTGTTTAGTAGTTAATGTTAATTAGATCGCTTTTTTTTAATTAATTGTGGCTAAAGGAGATAGGAAAATAATTCCAACAATGAATATTTAGAGTACATATCAATATATGTTTGCATCTATGATCAATTTTAATATTTCGATGGTGAATGTTGACTTAAACCAATGCCTGCTATTTTAATTTCTCTTAATATTTTATTTGTTCTTCTTAATTTGATTTTATTTAATTCAAACCCTTCCCCCTCCATCCTTGTTCACATAGCATAAAAGTAGACTAATTGCTCTTCGTAAGATCGATCCTTACTCTCACTACTACATATAATTTTAAGAATAAAGATTTTATTTTTTGGTGTCTGCGACAGCACTCCATGTTGCTTCCCAATTAAGATGAGGGGGTAAATACAAATAACTCTTATAAAACTTACAGTTGATTGCCCTTTTACCAAAGAAATTTGAGAATGTTCCATGTAAAAAGCTTGGAGAAGTAGTTGAATGCTTATCATAATAAGAATAAATATTTTAGTTGTCTATATAACCTTCTTTTTCTCGTAGTGTTATAAACGTCTTATAATAATTTTTATCTACGTCATTTATATATTTTTGTTTTACTCTTTTGGTGAGTATTTAACCATGTTGTTTATGTTGTTTATCCAATGAAATTTTGGATTAACAGAGATGAAGAGTTGAAGCCTGCCTTTTGATATAGGTTTTTCATTCAGTTTTTTTCTAAAGATCTTTTTTTGTCCATCGTTCTCTCTTGTAAGAGAGATCCACTATGTAGTTTGATATTCCGAACTCAAGTTTTCACTGTGTGGGAAGAAGAACAATATGTTCATATTGATCTTTTGTAAGATCAAAGGAGCACTTGTGCGTGTCTTCTGGGACAATAATTCTCTCCATTGGGAGGGGTCTTGAACATATTACATTATGTAGTTCATTTCACTTTGAATTTGACCTCTAAGTTCTGCAGCTTGACGTAGTACTCCTTCATGCCCCTTAGCATACTGTGGTTTTATTGCAGGGTTAGGTCTCGAATTGTCATATTCCTAATCCCAAAATACGTAAGACTAGAATATGTAACAATGACCAGCTACATATCAGGTGAACTCCTGCCAAACTCGAATATGTATACGATGTCCAAAAATAGTGTAACTATCACTAAGTCATATAATCTCTCTAACTCAATCCACAAAATAAAAACACAAATAATGGACAATATAAATACTAGTCTGCATTCTAATAAACATACTTGTCCGAATAAACTCGAAAAAATCATATGAGCCTAAAAATACTAGACTATCAAACAATACAAATAACAGAACAAATACCTGTAACAAGAAGATATCATCAATCCATCCGATGAACACCCCAAAAGCAACTCAATCAACCTCGGAAGAAAACCAGGTTTTCATATGGATGAATAAATATGAATAGAATCTACAACCACAAACATATCTACCGATTTACAAAACTAAAATGGTACGTTCGTTTCCTATACCATACACCATACGTACAGGCTAACAAACAAAGCTTAGTAGAAACTATCAAGACAATATGTCTAAGCTAACATATTTTTATTAAAAACAAACATAAGAGAAGAACACTACAATTTTATTCGCCAACTTGGCTCTGATACCATATTTACAAAGAGTAGGAAAAAAAAACACAGAAAAATACAAAGCAAACTAGAGGAAGGCTTATATTACAATCCCTTAGTCGATGCCTTCTTTACTCTCTTACATATTTATAGAAAGGCGTTGGGGCCAATGGAGATAGGGATCCACAATGTAGCACGGCTTCCTGTGGCAATGTCTCCACCATGCTTCATTCGTCGGTATCTCCAATTTTGAGAGCATTAAGATCGCCGTCTATATCATTTGGCTCGTCTAGATCATTTCTTCGTTCTCGAACAATTTTGTTATTTTGTACCATGGCTTCAGATTAAGTGTTGTTGGTACAAATTAATCTTCTTTTGTACCATGGCTTCAGACTCAAGCAGCCTGAACCTTTAGTGTTTCCAGTAATTCTAAGAAGTCTTGGATTCTTAGGTTTACCAAAAAAACTGCAATTTGCAGTTGAGAGAACATAGATCTCTAATTTCCCTGTTCAGAATAAGTTCCAGAGAAAAAAAATTATTTTTCTTTTGTGTATAGTATTTCTGACTTTGATGTCGGAGAGAAGGAAACCAACCTAGATACCAGATGTTTTACTTCTCCAAGCTATTTCTCTAAAGACAGAATTCTCTCTGAGAGAGAAGTGTGATTTCTCCAATTGAGAAAACCAGTAATTAGCAGTCCTCATGTCTGAGGATTGGATTGCTCTAAAGCAAAAAGCATTGAACTTGTCCCCAGTCTATTTGTCTTGGTTTTCTAATTCCTGCCTAAACCAGTTTTAAACCACTGCGCCGAGGCAAATGGCCTTCTAGTAGCTTGTGTGGAAACTATGTTCTTCCCCTTTTGTTGGCTGTTCGCCGAAGGGGTTTGCTTGGTACTTGTAGCCGGTCGCTTACCAAATCTGCAGTTTGCAGCTTGGAGAATATAGATTTCAAGTTTCTCTCTTCATAAGAAGTTCCAGAGAAAAGATCTTTTTCCTTTTTGTTTAGCATTTCCGACCTCGATGTCGAAGAGAAGGAAAGCAACCTAGATACCAGTTGTTGTACTTCTCCAAGCTTTTTCTATGAGACAGAATTTCTCTCTATTTGAGAGAAGTGTGATTTCTCCAATTGAGAAAGCCAGTAATTAACAGTCCTAGTGTCAGAGGATTGGTTCGCTTTAAAGCAACCATTGAACTTGTCCCAAGTCTCTTTCTCTTGTTTTTCTAATTCCTGGTTATACCAGTTCTTAACCATTGCCGAGCCAAATAGCCTTCGGATGGTTTTTTTAGAAACAGTTGAGGCAATTGGCCTTCTAGTAGCTTCTGTGGAAACTACGTTCTTTCCCTTTTGTTGGTTTTTAGCCAAAGGGGTTTGCTGTATTATAGCTTCTCCTGTGGGAGAGGGAGTGGATTCTGTGGAATCCTTCTGCAATTCCTCCCGTCGTTTCATTTGTTCATAAAGTTTCTGAAATCGTTCAAATTCGTCTACGTCCATCGATTATGTCCTGGGAAGAAGATTAACATCAAAGTTAGTATATCCTGAAATATACTTGGAATATACTTGAAACATCGTAATTAAACATTTCAAGATACATGACAATTCTAATTCTCGGATAAGAATTTGAGCAACAGATTTAATATCTATTTCGATACAATTGTCTAATCCTTCCATCGCTGAGAGGGGTCATTTGAGAGATGTGGAAGTACCATTTTGATTTGAGAGATGTGGAAGTACCATTTTGATATATATATATATATATATATATATATATATATATATATATATATATATATGAGTTGAATTTTAAAAACTGTTCAATTGTTTAACTCCACTATTTCAGAGGGATATTCAAACATATTTGCATTCTTCACTGTTAGCTTTTATTAAGATTTTTTAAATTCGAATCAATTGCCCGGGAAGAACTCATATTATAGAACTATTATTCTTTTTTCGGAAAATTTTAGTCAGAGCACAAAAGTTTTGTATATTTATAACAAAAGTATAAAAGTTTTCAAATTTACTATAAAAGCATTAAAACGTCCTTTGTAAGGACGTTGTATGCTTTTCCGTTAACTCCGTTAACGACCTAAATTTAAAAAAAAAATTAAAAATAAGGTAAAACGTCCTTACAAAGGACGTTTTATATTTTTTATTTATTTTAATTTCTCTCCTCTTTCTCTCCTCTCTCTTTTCTCTCTCTCTCTCTCTCTCTCTCTCCTCCTCTCTTTCCCGCTCCCCTCCCCTCCCCTCCTCTCCTCTCCTCTCTCTCTCTCTCTCTCCTCTCCTCTCTCTCTCTCTCTCTCTCTCACGCTCCCCTCTCCTCTCACACTCCTCACCCGTTACTCTCCCCTCCTCTCTCTCTCTCTCCTATCCTCTCCTCTCCTCTCTCCTAGTCAAAGTAATATATATATATATATATATATATATATATATCTTCTGATTTTTTACTCTCACTCTCTCTCTTCACACATTTACTATCTCTCTCTCTTTTATCACTCTCATTTCTCTCTCCTTCCTATTAAAGTAGATAGAACTAGGTAATGTTATTATGCTAGAACTAGGTGTAAAATAGGTAACGTTATTATGCTAGGGAAGTAGATAGTAGTAGTAGGCTAACGTTTATATTCTAACGGTTAGATTTAGTTTTTATATATATATGGCTCAACGTATGAGTTTTGTATATCTCATCCACTCTCTCTTTACCCTATTTATCTTAAATTGAAGTCAGAAGAAACTTTCATCCCTAATCTTCTACCATTTTCGTCTCAGCTTTTTCCTGATATACTTCTGTAAGTCTTAATTTAGACGAAAGTTTTTACTATGGATCAAAATTTAGTAATAATTTGCTACCATGGAGATATACTAGATGGATTATCTTACCATGGAGGTAATACTCATCTTATAACCACTTATAAAAATATTACTTTAGCTAGTTTGCGTAGTACAATTTCTGATCGTTTTTGCATAAGTTATGAATTTACAATAAGGTGGTTTTATGAAGATGCGTTGATAATAGTAGATTGTGAAGAAACATGAAATTTTATTGTTCAAAGTAATTTAGTTTCAGCTTGTATTAAAATTTACATCATCCCATCACAAGTAAATATCGACACAACTATCATATCAACTAGTGGACATTTTAATGATAACCAAGATTTCAATGTTGGTCCTAGTTGTATAAATCACACTGAAAGTAACTCTGATAAAGAAAATAATGATGTTGACGACAAAAACAGTGATGATTTGGTTGAAAATTTAGATTATTATTTAGATGATAATGATGCTAATGTACATGGTTGCATTCCCGAATTATTTGTTGGCAGACATTTTGATTCTTCTAAGGATTTTCGTAATTTTATTAGCGACCTAGCAATTACATATAAATTTAATTGTTCATCTAAACATAACAATCATCAAAGAATTGTGTATACTTGTGATTCTCCAAACTGTTGTTAGAGAGTATACGCTAAAGCTATTGGTGATGGTAGTACATTTGAAATTCGTACATTTGAAGGTAGACATTCATGTTTAGGTGGATTTACAGGAGGGCATCATCCACTAGCCACCACCGCATGGATAAAAAATAAAATAATTGGTAAAATTAGAGATAACAACTCGTATAGTCCGGCACACATTTTACACGATATACTTAGAGAACATCGAATACATATTACATATTCCAAATCTTGGAGAGCTAGGGAACTTGCATTATCTGATATTAACGGCAGTTACGTTAATGCGTATGGTAGTCTTGAGAAATATTGTTTTACAGTTATGGAAACAAATTCCGGTAGCAAATATTTTTTAAAAACTGTAGAAAATCATATCTTTCAAAGAATATTTATTTGTTTCAAGGCTTGTATGGATGGTTTCTTAAGTGATTGTTTACCTGTTATTAGTATTGATGCTACTTTTCTTACATCTAGATTCCAAGGTAATTTATTTGTTGCTTGTGCCTACGATCCAAACTATCAACTATATCCTATCGCTTATTGTGTTGCTGAGAATGAAAATACTGAGTCGTGGACATGGTTTTTAAACTGTTTGAAAATGTCTTTCGAAACTTATTTTGAACGTTGGGATAATATTTCATTTATATCTGATAAACAGAAAGGATTAATTCGTGGAATGCGAACAGTTTTTCCAAACTCTTCCCACTTTTTTTGTATTCAACATTTTAAACAAAATTTAAAAAATATGTCTCCTCGTACACCGACATATCTACAATGGTTAGACAAACTTGCCCGATCTTATAATGAGGTTGATGCCAATGGTTGGTTGGAAAAAATAAAATCTGCAGATGTAAATATTTTCGATTGGATTGTAGGGTCAAGCGATGAAAATCGTAATTTTTCTCACTGGATAACAGCTTATGCACCGTGCCCACGATTAGATATTAACACTTCGAACATTACTGAATGTTTTAACAATTGGATTAAAAGTTTGCGTGACAAACCTATATCAACATTGCTTGATGGTATTAGAGCAAAAATAATAACACTTCACGACAAGCATCGAACAAATGCTGAAAAGATGGAAACATAGTTTTGTCCAAGGATGATGAACACTATAGCACGTATTAGACGGGAGTCGCACCATTTTCAATTATTGCGTTTTAATAATAATAAATTTGAAATATGGGATCATGAAATAAGTAGATGTTATGTGGTTGAACTAGACCGTAAATGTTGTACATGCGGTCGGTGGCAACATACTCTATTACCATGTGAACATGCTTGTTTTACATGTCATTCTTCTAACGTACCAGTTGAAAGTTTTTATCCTGTTGAATTTTCTGTTGCAACACTTAGAGCTGTATACATGCCATGTATGGAACCGATTCCAGTCCCCTATAATCCTCAAAGTGAACATATAAGATGTCAAATTGGAGTACCACTTCTTGGGCATAGAGCTGGCGGACCGAAGAAGAATCGTATAATGACAAGAGAACCGTCGACAAGAGATCTTCGTTGCAGTAATTGTGGCGGGCTGGGACACAACAAAAGGAGTTGTAGAAACCAACCGAGACAGTGAATATCATTATTGTATCTTTTTTGAGTAATTATGATTTTGATCTAACGTTGTTACAATGTTGTAATTGAAGTTGCTGAACTTTCGAATAAAATAAACATCATATTACTGAAATTGTAAGACCAACAAAATATTGTCATACATTTATTTATGGATACCAACAAAATTACTAGCCCCCTCTGTCATCCCTTCTATAATTTCTACGATCAACTCGCCTAAAACCTAGCCTATCTCTCTTTTCCTCTGTACCCTCCGGTGGTGGCAAATATAAATGGGAGTCTGGATCAAGGCTGGCTGAGCCAAACAACGAAGTGCCAGTCTCCTGCATGTAATAATTCCAATCCCATTGTTGAGAAGCACCCTGTGGCGTGGCATCGTTGCTCTGGGATGTGGTCTCGTAACTCTGGGATGTGTCACTGTCATGCTGTGGCCTACCTTCGTAAGGTTGTGACATGCCAGCGTAAGGCTGGGAATATCCCTCGTAATGTTGTGGCATGCCAACATAAGGTTGTGACATGCCAGCGTAAGGCTACGAAGTGCCCTTGTAAGCTTGGGATGTTCCCTCACCAACCTGTAAAACTCGTGCCTCTGTATTGCTCGAACCAGCTCCTCGTGCACCCGTCCTACGAGGACGTGCCTGCCTCTGTCTTACGAAGCCTACCGGATGGCTGTCTGGTATATCGAGTGGAGTAAAACGGGGACTCAGTGGTGCGCGCATATATTGTACAGTCGTCCCTATAATTCCTTCTGGATCGGGATCCTCAGCTATATCAGCCAGTGTCTCCGCCTGAATATTTAAATCCACACTCAATCAATATAAAGTAACATATGTAAAGATAATATTTTATGTATATATAAAATTATAAAACGTCCTTACAATGGGCGTTTTATGTATATATAAATTCTTTTTTTTTCCGTTAACGGAGTTAACAATATTTGACGGAAAAACTCAAAATGTCCTTTGTAAGGACGTTTTGATGCATTCACCGAAATTTTTGGAACTTTTATACTTTTATTACAAATTTATTAAAATATTATGCTCTCGGTGAAAATTTTCGTTCTTTTTTTTCTTTTTCTTTTTTATCCTTTCTCCAAACTGGACCGTGGCCATATAATGAATTAGCAGCCCCAGATTATATTTTAACTTTTACATAACAAAATAAGCAGAAAAGTAAATTACCTTAGCTTATCTTCAAAACCACGACTCTCATATGTACACTCTTGAGCTGAGGGTATGTTTTCCTACCCCGAACGCCCTGCCAATAACTCCTAAACAAAAACACTCTTGCAAGAAGAAGATGAGGAGGGTGTTTTTGCTTGATAGACCTGAAGTAGCTGCTGCTGCTGCTGCCTCCTCGATTTATAGTGGGGAAAACCACTTACAGCCGCCCCCAGTTTTGTCATAAAACCAACTTCGGCTCCAAGTGGTTTTAGCAGGCACAGCCATGTGCGTTACAAACTTTAGTTGGTGGCCTGCTTGTCAAGTGCTCACAGAATTTAAGATAGGTATGAAAATAATAATAATAATAATAATAAATTTTTATCATATTTAAAAATACATTTCATATTATTTTCATAACATACATGATCCTTCATTTTTTAAAGAATTTGTCAAAACTAACGATCAATCCATTTGACAAATAAAATTGGACAAAAATACCCTCATCTTCTCCCTTTCCTCTTACCCTCTTCCTACTGTGACCGCCGCCGCCGACCCCCCTCCCCACCACTGACCGTACCCCCCCCCCCCCCCCCCCCTCCTCCCTCCCCGCCACAGCCACCTCCTCCGAGAGATGAATCAGAGTCGGGTGCCTCTTGAACGCGGCCATGAACTCTGTCTGGAACATGCCTAGGCCCGTCCAAAGCTGGCTTTTCGCCTCGAACGTGGCTCTGGTGAAGCACACCTGAGTCTGGAGCATGTGGTAGAACATGGTGGAGCAGCGGGCGGCGCCGAGTTCCTCGGTCCAAGCGACGACGGCCTCGACCTCGACCTCGACGGGACTCCAGGTGACGAACCCCCTCTTCCAGGTCATCAGCTTGGCGATCCGGGCGACGGTGACCCCGAATTCTCTGAGGAGCGAGACGTTGGGGAGGAGGGTCTTGTGGAGGTTGGCGCCGAGAAGGAAGAGGTCCTTCTCGAGCGCCTTGAGGAGGTTCTCGTTGCTTCCGCCAAGAAGGGTTTTCAAGAAGTCGAGCTTGGGGCGGAGGTCGAGGTAGCAGAGGGTGTTGGGGTTCTGGAAGAGGAGGCAGACGAGCTCCGAAGGAGTGAAACCGAGATCTTCCTGGAGGGACTATTGTTTAGGCTTTAGGGTCTTTTCGACATTGAAGCAGAGGAAGTCGGGGCAGCGGGAGACGAGGACGGCGATGTCGAGGTCGGAGAGGCCGCACCACTGGCGAAGGAAAAGGAGAATGAAGTCGGGTTTGGACGGGGATTTGAGGTAGGGTAGGTCCTTGGAGGCTTTTTTGGACTTTGTCGGAGAGAGGCCACACTTGTTGATTAGGTATTCTTTGACCATGAAACGTACAGATTGGCGGGGGAGATGATGAGGGTCGACGACGACAACTGCAGCAGGAAGAGGAAGAGAGGGATTGAAAGGAAAGAGGAAGACGAGAATATTTTCGTCCAATTTTTTTGATCAAATGGATTACAAAATTGGAAGACATGGTAAAAAAAATTGGAATGTAAGTCAAAATTTCTCAAAAAAAAATTCGGAAAGTACATAAATATATATATGTGAACAGCTTTCAAAAGCTGGATGAGAGGTTTTTTTTTTTTTTTTTCTAAAAGCAGCAGATATATCATGGATCTCGGTGGACTCGAACCACCAGCCTCCCAGAGGCTCGTAAACCTTGGGCGCTCTTACCATTTTGAGCTACGAGATCCACTGGCACAGTGATTCAAAATAGAACCAATTTCAGGAGAAGACCAAAAGGAACTGATTTAGTCACCAACTGAATAACAAATTATGGACAAACTTATCATTTCTGCTACTGCTTATTTTCTTAGAGAGAGAAAAAGACTGCTAACTACTTGTAAGATCTTTCGGAAAAGAAAGCTGATTCCGGTCTTCTTTTTTAAAAATGAGAAACAGCAATCACAGAAAAAAGGCCCAAGATGCAACGAATCTACAAAACACATCTATTTTTAGCCTATTAAAAAAGGCCAACAAACGAAGGCAACTAACAGTTTTTTTAAAAGCGTAGATGACTCGGCGATGTTCAGTAATCACATGTTCAGTTAATTCAATGTCCAACACTGACTAAAGTGTCATGGTGATGAACATAAGAAATTGGTATTTTAATCCGGTAGCCGAGAAATGGGCCTCTCCAGTTCAAATAAAAACATTAGGTGACCTTCATTCATAGGTTCGAGCAAGAAATTCAAAACACTAATATTCACCACTAGACAATGTCGGGGGCAACCTTTCCGGCTAAAAAGGTGTTGGGAGACGATTCAAAGAGAATCATTGGACCTAGCTAAACAGTGCACAGCACAAAAGGACAAATCCTCGGGTCAGAATCAACTAGCAATCATTCTGGTTCTCTCGTCTTAATTATTAGGCACATCTTAGTAGACTGGAAACGCAAGAGGACAGCTGGCTCATGCAAGAGCACCGAGCATGGTGAAAGCCATTTACGAAAAGCATTATCCTCATCCTTGCTGAGAGAAGGGTCTCATCCACAACTACTGTAAAAAAATCATCATATCAGAAAAAATACCAGTCAGTCTGGTCCAACATTAAATAGCAAGCCACAGTAAAGGAATCACAGTTCAAATGCCAGCAGGTAATACTAAAGGCATCAACATATAACAAATGATAACGAAGTTGAAAGTTAATTCCGTAGACCTACATAAAGGAAACAAACAAATAATATCCAACAACTTAGATGAACTAGAAATATAAGCAAAATGTCAACAAGCATGAAAACAAAGAACAACATACCAATTGTAATCAAGTAGGCCTCTCTCCAAAGCTCCTTGGATCAGACTGCAAGGCATGACCAGCTCTCCACAATAAAAACTCTCTTACAACAGTTGAGCACAATAATTTATCACCTTCTCAACGACCAATTTCACATGACAGAGCATGTCCACTCTTCACAATACAATGAATAGTTCTCTTAAATAAAAGCAGTTGTGACACTTTCCACACCAATTCCACGGTAATGTTGCAACATTATCGAAATAGCATGTCTAGACTGATCCAATAGACACTGAGGAAATAAACAAAAACTAAATGAAAATCATAGTTACAACACAAAAGAGGGGGAGAAGCCGGGTTAAAATAAGAACCACTAAGAACTAATGGGTAGAGCAGAAATAAAAAAAGAATTTTTGGATTCCTTCATAAGAGAAAATAATAGTACCCAGAGACTGAACTAAAATAAATGGGGAAAATCCGGTTATAATAATAGTGGTGAAGAATAAAATCATACCTCTACCGATATCTTGTACTCATGGAACCAGAATGAAAAAACCTTTGTTCATAACCATCATTTTAAGGAAAACAAACCGTGCTCATAATTCAATGGCAAGACGGTGGGCTTAAGGAGCTTCCGCCCAATGAAAACCAAAAAGTAGGGCGACATTGTAATCAAAATCCAAGCAAACAGACAACCAAGTGTGTAAAAAGGCAAAGAACAAAACAGCCGAAGAACCTAGGGTAAAAACCATGAATTGTCCCCCGTGGTTCTCCAGCAAAAGCACACTGAAAAGGAACTTTTATTAGGAGCTGGTAAACAGCCATGCGAGCACACCCAACAAGGCAAGGCCAGAATAACAACATTACCATCATCATCCCTACCATGAAGGATAAATCTCTCATCCGCTCGAGATATTGCACATTTGAAGGAAAAATTCAATCAACAAATCTTACAGAACAAGGATCAACAAGTTGCACATCATCAACCTTACTGAGCACCCAAAATATTGTATCCGATTGAGTTTCGAACCCACAATCAATCGACACATTTTAATCCAACTCGCAATTAGACGACTGGCTACACGATATACCTACAAGTGCGCAAGAAGGTTGTCAAATTTGAATAATATAATAATCCAAGGAGAAAATACCAAAAATATGAGGCAATCGACGACTGATAGAAAGTTCAAAAAGAAATTGCCACTGTTTTAGCCCTTGAAACTCTTCAGCATCTTCAAACCATAGGAGTCGCACCAAACTTGAATCAGATAGCAGGACTCAGACAACTCTCCTAAGCACATATTACAGAGACAGTCGTATCACATTGATCTTATTAAATATTCATAACTTAATCACAGGTTCTGTTAGATGAAGGTAGTTGATTTTCATGTGCGTTTTGCATGAGATAATGATGGCTGATCCAAACTATAATTTATGGGCAGACAACCAAAACATTGAATCCAGTCAACTCAATCCCCAATGCTCCTTCGAGTCACAATTTGATTCATTTGTTGGAAATTGAATATAAATAAAGATCAATCTAAGGAGAGAATATTAAAAAAAAGAGCAAACAACTGACAATCCAAGACAGAAAGTTCTTTTACCATAATGTTGGCCTTTAAAACTCTCCAATTTTGGTCTTTGGAACACTTCAGCATCTAACCTTTAAAGTTCTTCCATGCCAATCAGACAGCAGAACCCGACACCTCTCTTCAGCATACTTTACTCCGATAACGTTAAGACAAACTACAATAGGTCTCAACTTAATTGATAAACACACAACATATGTGATAAATATGAGAACTTAATTGATAACCGGTAAGATAATGAGAATCAAAGTCCAGGTTGGTTGGTGAGCCTAGCTGGGTTTGGAGAGCACTAGTTGGGCTAAAGATTTGTTTTTTGGTAAATGTTAACAGGTACTAATGATGGTAGTCAATGATGTTTGTGTGTGCATTGAAGATGAACTTCAGTTTTTTTTTTCACGAGATAATGATAGGACTATCATTGTGTGTGAATTCAATTGTTCATCTAGTAATATTATAGATTACGGAGAGAGATTATTGTTTAATCGCAAACCATAATGATAGGCTTTCAGTTGAGTGAAAAAATATGCTCACACAGCACACCACCACACATGGGGGGAGAACCCGGGCAAAAAATAAGAATCACCCGTGCAATCTCCACGAGAGTACTTTTAGATGATGGTGTCAATGATGTGTGTGCACTGAAGATGAACTTGCAGTTATTTTGTTCACGAGATAATGATAGGACTATCATTGTGTATGAATTCAATTGTTCCTCTAGTAATATTATAGATTATGGAGAGAGATCATTGTTTAATCGCAAACCATAAAGATAGGCTTTCAGTTGAGTGAAAAAATGCACGCACAACACACAACCACACAAGGGGGGAGAACCCGGGCAAAAAATAAGAATCGCCCGTGCAATCTCCCCCAGAGCACACACAAAAGAATATTTTGTTGAGTTTGGTGGCCTGCCAAGCGAGCGCACCCAACATGGCAAAGGCCGGAGTAACAAGAGCATTACCATCATTATCCTTATTATGTAGGATATCTCATCCACAGCTTTCTACAAAGTCGATAAGTTGCCACATATCAGAACAAGGACCAGAATGTCGTACCTCTGAATGAATAGAATCACTCAACCAAAATATTGGACCATCACCAACACAATCCTCAACGCACCCTCATCGAGTCAGAATTTGATTGCATCGCCTGTAATTGAATATATAGTCTATCAGTTGATGAACAAAGTTCAAGGAGAAAATGTAAAAAATACAGCAATCAACTACAATACAGAACAAAACTCAAAAAGAACTATAACCATAATTTTGGCCTTTGAAACTCTTCAGCATCCTTCAACCTTTGGAGTTTCGCCATGCTCGAATCAGATACCAGGATCGGCCACCTCTCCTCAGCACAAGTTAATCCAATAGTAATGTCACGACACATACTACAACCAGTCTATACTTACTTGATAAACACTAAACTTATGTGATAAATATGAACTTAAATCACAGGTACAGTTAGTTGACGATAGTAGATTATGTGCATGAGCGTGGAAGATAAACAATTTTTTTGCACAGAGATAATGATAGTGTAGCATCACTCTTTTAAGTTTTGACAGTATAACATTATGTATGAATTCAATTTGTTCCTCTAGTGATGTTAGATTACGGAGAAACCGACTATTGCTTAATAGCAAACAATACTGGTAGGTAGGTTCCTCTGGTGATATTAGATTATGGAGAAAATTATTCTTTAGTTGCGACCACACCAGTAGGTTTTTCAGTCGAGATATTGGGGAAAAAGAGGGTCAAAATGCACACACAGCACACGACCACACAATGGGGGGAGAATCCGGACAAAAAATAAGGACCGTCCGTGCAATCTCCCCCAAAAGCACACAGAAAAGTAAATTTTATTGAGTTTGGTGGCCTGCCATGCGAGCGCACCCAACATGGCAAAGGCCGGAGAAACAAGAACATTACCATCGTTATCCTTATTATGAAGGATGGATCTCTCATCCACAGCTTTCAACAAAGTCAATCAGTTGCCACATATCAGAACAAGGACCAGAATGTTTTACATCTGAATGAATAGAATCACTCAACCAAAATATTGGATCAATCACCAACTCAGTCCCCAACACTCCCTCATCGAGTCAGAATTTGATTGCATCGCCTGCAATTGAATATAGTCTCAGTTAATGAACAAAGATCAATCTAAGGAGAAAATGTTAAAAATACAGCAATCAACTACAACAAAAAGAACTAACCATAATTTTTGCCTTTGAAACTCCAACACCCTCCAACCTTTGGAGTTTCGCCATGTACAAATCAGATATCAGGATCCGGCACCTCTCCTCAGCACAAGTTACTCCAACAGTAAAGTCACGACACATACTACAACCAGTCTATACTGTTAAACACTAAAATTATGTGATAAATAAGAACTTAAATCACTGGTACTGTTAGTTGACGGTAGTAGATGATGTGCATGAGCATAGAAGATAAACTATTTTTTTGCACAGAGATAATGATAGTGGAGCTTAACTCTTTAAGTTATAGTCGAGAGTATATCATTATGTATGAATTCAATTCGTTCCTCTAGTGATATTAGATTACAGAGAAACCGATTATTGCTTAATAGCAAACCATACCGGTAGGTTCCTCTGGTGATATTAGATTATGGAGAAACAATTATATCTATAATAGCAAACCATACCAGTAAGTTATCAGTCGAGAGATTAGTGAAAAGAAAGGGGCAAAATGCACACAACCACACAACGGGGGAGAATCCCGTGCAATCTCCCCCAAAGCACACAGAAAGGTAAATTTTATTGAGTTTGGTGACCTGCCATGCGAGCGCACCCAACATGGCAAAGGCCGGAGTAACAAGAACATTACCATCGTTACCCTTATTATGAAGAATGGATCTCTCATCCACAGCTTTCAACAAAGTCAATCAGTTGTCACATATCAGAACAAGTACCAGAATGTCGTACATCTGAATGAATAGAATCACTCAACCAAAATATTGGACCAATCACCAACTCAATCCCCAACGCTCCCTCATCGAGTCAGAATTTGATTCCAACTCCTGCAATTGAATATAGAGTCTATCATTTGATGAACAAAGATCAATATAAGGAGAAAAAGTTAAAAATACAGCAATCAACTACAATACGGGGAAAACTCTAAAAGAACTAACCATAATTTTGGCCTTTGAAACTCTTCAGCATCCTCCAACCTTTGGAGTTTCGCCATGCTCCAATCAGATATCAGGATCCGTCACCTCCCTCAGCACGTTACTCCAACAGTAATGTGCAGTAATGTCACGACACATACTACAACCAGCCTATACTTGCTTGATAAACACTAAATTTATGTGATAAATATGAACTTAAACCAAAGGTACTGTTAGTTGAAGGTAGTAGATGATTTGCATGAGCATGGAAGAAAAACTTTTTTTTGCACAGAGAAAATGATAGTGGAGCTTAACTAAGTTATAGTCAGAGTATATCATTATGTATGAATTCAATTCGTTCCTCTAGTGATATTAGATTGTGGAGAAACCAATTATTCTTCAATAGCAACCCATACCAGTAGGTTTTCAGATGTGAGAGTGGGGGGGTAGGGGGCAAAATGCACACATCACACAACAACACAATGGGGGGAGAATCCGGGCAAAAAATAAGAACCGCCCGTGCAATCTCCCCCAAAGCACACAGAAAAGTAAATTTTATTGAGTTTGGTGGCCTGCCATGCGAGCACACCCAACATGGCAAAGGCTGGAGTAACAAGAAGATTACCATCGTTATCCTTATTATGAAGGATGGATCTCTGATCCACAGCTTTCTACAAAGTCAATCAGTTGCCACATATCAGAACAAGGACCAGAATGTCGTACTTCTGAATGAATAGAATCACTCAACCAAAATATTGGGCCAATCACCAACTCAATGCCCAACGGATTCAGAATTTGATTGCATCGCCTGCAATTGAATATAGAGTATCAGTTAAAGAACAAAGATCAATCTAAGGAGAAAATGTTAAAAATACAGCAATCAACTACAAAACAGGGGGGAACTCAAGAAGAACTAACCATAATTTTGGCCTTTGAAACTTCTCAGCATCCTCCAACCTTTTAGGTTTCTCCACGCTCGAATCAGATATGGATCAGTCACCTCTCCTCAGCACAAGTTACACCAACAGTAATATCATGACACATGTTGAAACTTTTCAGCATCCTCCAACCTTTGGGGTTTCTCCACGCTCGAATCAGATATCAGGATCAGTCACCTCTCCTCAGCACAAGTTACTCCAACAGTAATATCATGACACATGCTACAACTAGTATAAACTTATTTGATAAACACTATAACTTATGTGATAAATATGAACTTAAATCACAGGTACTGTTAGTTGAGGGTAGTAGATGATGTGCATGAGCAATGAAGATAAACTATTTTTTTTGCACAGAGAGAACGATAGTGGAGCTTAACTCTAATTTATAGTCATAGAGTATATCATTATGTCTGAATTCAATTCGTTCCTCTAGTGATATTAGATTACGGAGAAACCGATTATTGCTTAATAGCAAACCATACTGGTAGGTTCCTCTGGTGATATTAGATTATGGAGAAACCAATTATTCTTTAATAGCAAACCATACTGGTAGGTTTCAGTTGAGAGATTAGTGAAAAGGAAGGGGCAAAATGCACACAACCACACAATGGGGGAGAATCCGGGCAAAAAATAAGAACCCACCCGTGCAATCTCCCCCAAAGCACACAGAAAAGTAAATTTTATTGAGTTTGGTGACCTGCCATGCGAGCGCACCCAACATGGCAAAGGCCGGAGTAACAAGAACATTACCATCGTTATCCTTATTATGAAGAATGGATCTCTCGTCCACAGCTTTCAATAAAGTCAATCAGTTGCCACATATCGGAACAAGGACCAGAATGTAGTACTTATGAATGAATAGAATCACTCAACCAAAATATTGGACCAATCACCAACTCGATCCCCAACGCTCCCTCA
The DNA here is from genome assembly GCA_036927795.1 of Iris macrosiphon. Lineage (NCBI taxonomy): Eukaryota > Viridiplantae > Streptophyta > Magnoliopsida > Asparagales > Iridaceae > Iris > Iris macrosiphon. The sequence goes on from JAYESA010000010.1 coordinate 5,456,457, forward strand.
TCAAGTCAGAATTTGATTCCATCACCTGCAATTGAATATAGTCTATCAGTTAATGAACAAAGATCAATCTAAGGAGAAAATGTTAATAACAGCAATCAACTACAATACAGGGGAAAACTCAAAAAGAACTAACCATAATTTTGGCCTTGAAACTCTTCAGCATCCAACAACCTTTGGAGTTTCGCCATATGCTCCAATCAGATATCAGGATCCGTCACCTCCCTCAGCACGTTACTCCAACAGTAATGTCACGACACATACTACAACCAGTCTATACTTGCTTGATAAAAACTAAACTTATGTGATAAATATGAACTTAAATCACAGGTACTGTTAGTTGAAGGTAGTAGATGATGTGCATGAGCATGGAAGATAAAAGTCCTTTTTTTTTTTTTGCACAGAGATGATGATAGTGGAGCTTAACGAGTATATCATTATGTATTAATTCAATTTGTTCCTCTAGTGATATAAGATTGTGGAGAAACCAATTATTCTTTAATAGCAACCCATACCAGTAGGTTTTCAGTCGCGAGATTGGGGGGAAAAGGGGGCAAAATGCACACAGCACACAACGACACAATGGGGGGAGAATCCGGGCAAAAAATAAGAACCGCCCGTGCAATCTCCCCCAAAGCACAGAGAAAAGTAAATTTTATTGAGTTTGGTGGCCTGCCATGCGAGCGCACCCAACATGGCAAAGGCTGGAGTAACAAGAACATTACCATCGTTATCCTTATTATGAAGGATGGATCTCTCATCCACAGCTTTCAACAAAGTCAATCAGTTGCCACGTATCAGAACAAGGACCAGAATGTTGTACATTTGAATGAATAGAATCACTCAACCAAAATATTGGACCAATCACCAACTCAATCCCCAACGCTCCCTCATCGAGTCAGAATTTGATTGCATCGCCTGCAATTGAATATAGTCTATCAGTTAATGAACAAAGATCAATCTAAGGAGAAAATTAAAAAAAAACAGCAATCAACTACAATACAGAAGGGAAAACTCAAAAAGAACTAACCATAGTTTTGGCCTTTGAAACTTTTCAGCATCCACCTATCTTTGGGGTTTCTCCATGCTCGAATCAGATATCAGGATCCGGCACCTCTCCTCAGCACAAGTTACTCCAACAGTAATATCACGAAACAAACTACAACCAGTATAAACTTATTTGATAAACACTAAACTTGTGTGATAAATATGAACTTAAATCACAGTAGGGTAGTAGATGATGTGCATGAGCAATGAAGATAAGAACTGTTTTTTTTTGGCACAGAGATAATGATAGTTGATCTATAGTGGAGCTTAACTCTAATTTATAGTCAGAGAGTATATCATTATGCATGAATTCAATTTGTTCCTCCAGTGATATTAGATTACGGAGCAACCGATTATTGCTGAATAGCAAACCATACTGGTAGGTTCCTCTGGTGATATTAGATAATGGAGAAACCAATTATTCTTTAATAGCAAACCATACTGGTAGGTTTTCAGTCGAGAGATTGGGGAAAAGACTGGTGATATTAGATTATGGAGAAACCAATTATTCTTTAATAGCAAACCATACTGGTAGGTTTTCAGTAGAGAGAGAGAGAGAGAGAGAGAAGAGGGGGAGGGGGGGGGGATAATGCACACAATACACAACCACACAACAGGGGGAGAATCCGGGCCAAAAAAAATAAGAACCGCCCGTGCAATCTCCCCCAAAGCACACACAAAAGTAAATTTTATTGAGGTTGGTGGCCTGCCATGCGAGCGCACCCAACATGGCAAAGGCCGGAGTAACAAGAACACTACCATCATTATCCTTACTAAGATATCATCCACAGCTTTCCACAAACTCATCTGGTGTACATCTGAAGGAAAAGACAAGAGGTCCTAGTCATTTCATTCTCTCATTGAATCCTCCTGATGAATCGATCAAAAAATCTCACCTTCAGCAGCTCCCAACGCTATTTTGATCTAGTCGCAATACGATTGAATCGCCTGCAACCGAATATAAAGTCACGTATGAACAAAACACAATCCAAGGAGAAAAAATTAAAAGAAAAGCTCAAAAAAAAAAGATCTTATCGTAATTTTGGCCTTAGAAAATCTTCTGTATAGTCTAACCTTTGAAACTCTTCACCCTTTCCCAATCATCAGAGTTCCACCAAACTTGAATCAGTAACATGACACACACTCTCCTCAGCACCAAGCTACGCTACAAGTAATGTCATGACGAGAAAACTACAAGTCTAAACACTATTGACAAATATTAGAACTTAATCACAAGTATTGGTAGATGGTGGTGGTCGACAACGTGTAGTTGGAAGTTTTTTTTTTTTTTTTTTGCATTAAAAGATGATAGTGGATATTAACCCTACTCAATAGGCAGAGACGATATCAAAAATCTGTATTAAAAATTTCTTAAAATAGTGAATATTAACCCTACTCAATAGGCAGACACGATTTCAGAAATCATCATATTCTCTTTTTTCCGTATTTTCGGTATTTTAAAAAAAAAACTTAAAATTTTGTTTTTTTTTTGGGTTGGTTACGTTTAAAAGTTTAAGTTCAACACAGATCGGATAGTACAACTATGAGTGAAAAGTTTATGATGTCAATAAGATTTGAAATATCTTCCCTTGAATACTAATATATCAAATTAACCAACCTACCTATACAAATCACAAATAAAGTGTAACAACTATTAAATATATCTAATAGTCAATTAAATATGATATACAAAGTGAACCAAATAACAAGCCAAGCTTGTAGATGTCACCTGACCGATGAGTTCCTCGAATTCCCAAGAATTCGACTTGAAAATTTCCTATAGCAACCATCTGTTACATAATTCTATTTTTTTTTCTTTTAATTTCTACAGATCTACGAGAAATTCAAAAATAAAACTACGGAAAATAAATCATTGATTAGAAAAATACCTCGAGAAACTCCATAGGAAGAACTCTTCAACAAGAAATCGTGATTAATATAGGGACCAAATCCTTCAGGAATGAAATCGAAAATTCCTGCGGAAAGAGAGAGAAATCGACGAGATTAATTATGCGGAGGAGAGAGAGAGGAAGCAGCGGTATTTATTGATAGCCAATGGGAGGATCAACGGCTGCGATATGGCGGTGGGCGATATGAACGGCTGGATGCATACACGTTGACAACTGGATTGTGCTTTTGCCAACCTAATTCTTATCAGGTTTGGAGGCTGAAAATAGTTGAGGACTGGTTTCCCTTACACCCAAAAAAACACCCAAAGTAACTGGTGGTCCCCATATTAATGGCGCGAACCTTACAATAATGCTATATGAACAGGGTCGGATCTTGTATGGCCAAGCAAATAGGTGGGGTTTGTGGGAAGGAATAGAATATTTGCTTCCGAAACACTAGTGATTCCAACGACACATTACATAAATAGTAAATTCAAGTGTTACACGTAAAATAAATATTTTTATAATATTATTAAAATATTTAAATATATATTTGGATTAAGATTCGTTAAATAATTTAAATTTTAAATATTATTTATTTATTTTTTAAACAGTTTAAAATTTAGTTTTTAAATATACTAGTCACTTTTACTTGTATTACAACTATAAGAAAAATAAAAAAATTATGATATTATTTAAAAATTAGATAAAATTTAAATTATATTTAAATATTTAAATATAATTTAAATATATTTTAATTATGATTTGTTATAGATATGTTTTTAGGAAAAAAAAATTATATGTATTTAGTTAAATAATACCATGTACTTAGTTTAAATATAATTTGAATATTGAATATAATTTTGAATTTATTGTATGTTAAGATAGTTAGAAGGATTTAGAATTTTTATTCTTGACTTTCAACTATTGAGGTGCTGTTAGAAAGTTTTTAAAAAAATTCTAATTTGGTGAAAGATATAAATACGACTTGGACGGCTCATTTTTGAGTCGACCGCATCATAATAGTAAAGAAAGATTTGTGGGAAAGAAAAGAAAGAGTTTTTTTTTTTTTGCCTTATTTTTTTAGTAAATAATAGCAAATTTGTAAACGGATGTTTAGACGTCTCAATTTTGAGTCACAAATATAGAGATAAACTGAACAAGTTGGTACTCGTGTGTTAATTGTATTCAAAATAAAATCACTTTAAAAATAATTTGGTAAACAATTATATTTGTTTTGACCATTAATTTGATACGTCACAATTTTTTAAGTAAGATTGTGAACATTCATCGCTGTTTCTTTTGGAGGATAAACAAAAATAAGCTCGTCATTGGACTTATTGTCAAAGCTACATGTTCCCACAGGAGCAATACTCCAATTCTGAGAAGAACTGCAATGATCAAGAAACTAATGGATCATGTACAGATCTTTAATTACAAATTATTTTATTAGTTCCCCAGTTCTGAAAAGAACAATGCTATGATCTAAAAAACATAATAAATATGAATAAGTTAATTTGTTGAATGATGAGCGTGAAATGAATAATTTGCTTGTAAAATGAATAACAAAACTTGGGTGGATGTCCAGGCGTTTCCTTCTTATGGATTCATAGGTAGTTTAGCTAAAAGTAAATACAACCAAAGTAGCACATTCCTTTACTGCATACATATATATGTCCCATAGTCAGCATAAATGGTAAATGAATGGACAAACGTCAATAAATGGAAAAAAAAAATAATTTATTGTATTTGTACGTCAGAAAAAAAGTTTGCTAAAATTATAAATAAAGAAACAAAACGTCAATAATATTGTGATGATGAATGGATTAAGAAAAAAATTGTCGAATGAAGAAACAATCCAGCTCCAGGAGCAACCCGACAATAATATTGTGGGGCTATGACTACCCTTCTTTGGAATTAACTTGTTCTCTAGAAACTTGTACAATAAAATATGTTGCATATTTTCAGCATGATTGAAACTTGTTGCGAACAAAACATGCTGCCATAATATTGATCCAACTTTTTTCAATAAACCCATTTTTTTTCCATTGCAATAGAGGACAATTGGTAAACACACAAAATAATCTCTTTGTACATCGCAGAAGAACAAACACATGCAGAGAGTTTATATTCTATCACACATTAAATATTACATCATAAGATTGCATCATTTTGAAATTACAACATAGTAAGCTCTTCTTTTTTCACCAACATTAGTCATATCCCGACAATATTATTGCCAGGTTGCTCCTGGAGCCATAACCCGACAATAATATTGACGAGTTGCTTCTTCATCCGACAATTTTATTGATATTAGTCATATCTCGACAATATTATTGTCGAGTTGCTCCTGGGACCATAATCCGACAGTAATATTGACGAGTTGCTTCTTCATCCGACAACTTTATTGATATTAGTCATATCCCGACAATATTATTGTCGAGTTGCTCCTGGGACCATAATCCGACAATAATATTGACGAGTTGCTCCTTCATCCGACAATTTTATTGACGTTCTATTTCTCACCCTCATGATCCGACAACGTTATTGACGTTTTGTTCCTTCATTTGCAATTCCAGCAAACTTCTCACATGACGAAGAAATACAATAAATTTCTTTCCTTCATTTAAAAATTTTTGAAAATAAAAATACTAAAAGTTCCACATAAATTCAATCGATGATTCAATTTCAAATTCAAACCATGATTCAAATTTTACGTGATTTGATATTGAATCGAAATAACTAATAATCATAATCATCACGTTAAGATCAATCTAAACCAAACTATTCTATCCATATATATAGGACATGTCAATTATTAAATAACTTATTAGAAACACAAAACAGCCAATAAAAAATGTCACGAAATCTTCCGCTCCCATTTACTGCAATGTAAAAAGCTACTTAATTAACATTTGTTTGTTGTGTTTTTCTGAGAAAATACAAAAGCGACATAGTCCAACCAGGAACCTACTCGATCATTTTCCATCGTTGATAATCTGGGCAAGGAAGTCGTCATCAAGATCAAAGTACTCTATATCAAAATTAACGTCAAATGGAGATATTGCTGTTGCTGATGTCCCTTCTCCTATTGCTGTTGCCGACGTCCCTTCTCCTGCTGCTGCTGCTGAAACAGTATTCTCATTATTGTCAGCAATTGGCCGCTTATCATTTAGCCCCAGAAAGTCGTCAAGGCCAGGCCAATCCCCATCATCAGCACCATCGAGCGCTGCAGCTGCTGGTGCTTTCTCTGCGTTGTTCTTGTTCTTTGCTTCCTGCAGCTGGTTAGCATTGCTATTTTCGATTGGTTGCTGAGTTGAGGGTTCTTGGAGGACAACAGGGCCTTCTCTGTTCCGCTGCTTGGCAGCTTTCTTCTTAGTACTCGGCTGCTGCTTCTTCTTCTTAGTACCATAACCTGCTGCAGGTGCTGCGTCTTCCTTCACAAGACACTCACTCTTTTCCTTCTCATCCATTTGCTTCAGCTTCGCCAAGCGCTTTCGATATTTCTGCACATTTAGAAGAGAGATTTCATAAATTCACCATTTGATTGCTAATATATGTAAAAGCTTGGATAACTATCTATTCTACTATGTAACCACCAATTGTGCACCATATTTACAATTATTTGAAAATTATAACTTATATTTACCAACTTTTAATATGCCATCTTTTTTTCCCAAAATAAATATATTTTTGCAAAAAATTCCTCTTTGTAAGAAAATGAGATATTTGTAAATAATTTATATTTATATTTATATAATTTTAATTTTATAAAGTGTTCCAGCTAGAGTGGACTATGATGGACTAGATGTGACCGACTCATATAGGAAAAAAATATATGAAAAAAAGGGGAAATTGGGTTGGGTTGGGTTGGGTTGCAGTAATATAGTGATGTTAGCTTATGTGCGTAGGTATATATTGGCCATGGTACTAGTTTAAGCGATGTAATCTCCTCTATATATCTCCTCTATATAATGCCAAAACTAGGCTTCACCGTGAAAAATTTTCATTCCAAAAATACCGTTCAACATATTTAGTAATTAAAAAGAATACTTACAATAAATTCCACTGACAACCATTTAAGAGATGGAATAATGACAACCATTTACAGAAATCAAAGGGTTCATGCTACTTGCTAAGTCTTTTAAATTGTTACCAAAGAATTCGAAGGGTTGAACCATTAACCTATATAATTAAAAGCAGTAGAAATAAACTAACTCATCAACATCATTCACTCCAATATACGTGCAAAGCACGTGCATATATACTAGTTCATATAAATGGAAAGTCGAAGATCTGTTGTATGTGTACTAGTTAATTGGCAAAGGGAGACTCGAGAAAAGCTAGCAAGCTTTCGTGGTAGGGTCTCTAGATTTGAAAGTTCATACCAAACATCACATAATAGTATTTTTAGCTATCCAATCTACTATATCGACAAGGTAATGTCAATCAAACTAATTGTTTGTATATTCATAGATGAGTTTGTTATAGTTCTACACTAATTAGATCAATCCCATCCATGTAAGGTAGTGTTTTGGATTGCTTTTTGGAGCCGGATTATGCTGCTGCTGCTTCTTCTTCTTTTTGGAAAAAGATCCGAGATTGTTGTTTGGTAACATCATCTTATTAAAAATATTTTGCAAAGTTGTTTCAATTTTGGACCATATTTGGACAACAACCCCCACCAAAAGTTGCTTATGCAGCTAATTTTTGTAAAGCGGAAGCAACATGTGATAATTCAACCAAAATATTTCTTGGTGAATCGGACAAAACTTGAACTACAAACATGCATGCTTTTAAAAAGGATAAAGCCAACAAATATACTGAAATGTGAAACGGGTGCTATTCTAGCTATACCTCTCTATTTGTAAGGTATACTACAAAGAATTATATAGATTAGAAAAATACCATATCGACAGAATATGAGACACGATCGGCATCAAATTAGCAAGTATATAAGTTTCGGGATGCTCGAAACATTAATAGCAAAAAAATTTCAAAATTAAGAGAAAGATATAAAAAAAATTCAATTGATCAACGAGGTATGATATTGGACATGATCCATATGAGTTAAAATCGAAACTCCTTATAAGTTCAGGATCAATCACATATATCTATATCTTATACTTCCAATTTTTATCCTATGTTCGACTAAACTTTCTATACAACTCTCTTTTTTATATCTATTTTGATATTACTATCACACTCATGAATTCCTTGAGCAATAAACGGAGGCAAGACCAAGGAAACTCCGCCTTAGCCTACATGTCTATCAAAGAGATCTAATATGTTGTGATCTCGCTCCATTCAAACATAGGGCCAAATCCATACATATACCAAACCGCACTATTATTAGGTGTCAACCACACGTCTTGCTTTCCATAATGGGCCCAAATGTTAGAATCACCTTTGAAGCCCATTTGTATAGTTACACCAACCTTAGGTCTAGCACTATTGGGTTTTAGCCACATTTCATGTGCTCCACCTGGTATGGAGGTTAGATTAACCCTTTCAATTGGATCGCTCAAATCTACTACGACTTTGTAACTTGAGCTTTGATAGAATTTTTTTGTATCATGGAACTACATCTCTAATACACTTTATATTGTAACCAAATTAGCTAATAATTATTGTGAGATATAACAACACTTGTTAAACCTTTGTTAGTAACAATGACACCAAGAACTCTTATTTTCTTTATCATACCCTACCTTATTGTCATAGGGTCGGGTAACGAGCCATTATTGAAAGTTTTTGAGTATTTAGTTGCCAATTGGACTATTTTAGGATAATTTTCACGTCGATTCCAATTAATTTGAACTTTGCTTTTTCTAGTTTCTATCGGTAGAAATAACATTTTTAAGATTTGCAAGTCACAAACAGTCCGAAAATCAGTATTTAGGATAACAAGATAACAGCTTGCAAATCACAAAAAGTTCAAGAAAACTAGTCGGGGATAAATTTTTTTTAAAATAATTGTCGTGTCAACCTCAACTAATTTTTACTTTACATTTTCTAGTTTCTAGCTTACAAATAACACTTTTTGTAGGAAAAAAAATAGTTTCTTTGAGTTTACAAATTATAAGAACCTACCAAAATAATTCTAAGTTTCTTAATTTATAAAAGTACAATTAACAAACACACCAGTATCTCTCAAAATATCTGAATCTCTTTCATTTTTACGTTATTGTGATGGGGCATGCATGTCCATTGTTAGTTTCCATTTTGTTACTTAACATACCTACTCTATCATTCAACTACACTCAGGTATAATATCGAGATATCATGAATTCTAAATTTCTAATTACTAATTAAAAAAGACAAAAACTCTAATTGATATTAATTCTTTTCTCCAAATAAATGGTTTATATATCAACATAACAACTTCCAAAAATTAAGAAAAACTAAAAGCACAAACCTGAAGATGGCTAGAGATTTGCTTATTTGTGAGGCCCTCTATATTCATCACATTGATAATTTTTGTAGGGATAACATCTGCACACAAAAAAGTTACTTATATAAGAATAAACCTAACAAAATATATAGATGAACAATCAATAACATTCTCATAATTAAGATCAAGGGTATTAGTTTACCATCTCCCAACAGTCGAACGGCTACGAGAAACCTATGATGGAGTTCCCGATTCCATTGCAAGCGAGGCCTCTTATGTTCATGCTTGACATTGTCATTCACGATGTTTGCGTTATTACCATTTCTCTTCTTTCTATTCAGATTTTCTCCGCCGACTTGTTCGATCATATTATCTCCTTTGTTCCTCCACCCCTTATGCAACACCACTTCCATTTTTGCCATGTTTATGGGCTTTACTAGGTGGAAGCAAGCCCCGTTGATGATAGCTTCTCGTTGGAGTTGTGGATCATCATCAGAACACATTGCTTTAATATTACAAAATCCATTAAAAAATGGGAAAATAATTAGGAATATTTTACCAAAAAAAGAGTATATAATAGCGTTTTTCCTTATAGAAATAAAAGAGAATGATTAATATAGAAAAAAAAAAAAATCTATACTGCTATATAATTGAAAAAGTTCTGCTTCACCGTGAAACTTTTTTTCCCAAATACACCCTTACATTGTTTACAGTTTACTAGTTATATTATTCATTAAATTTAATAGGGACAACTAGATAATTACAAGTGTTGTGATTTGGTTTACTAATTTTCCTAAATAGTGGTGTATGCATGTGTAAAATAATATAATAATAAATTTAGAATAATTAAGATGTTTATCTTTTAGTATTTCTAAGTAGTATTAATAAATATTATAATAATTACAATAATATTTTAATCTTCATAATAATAATCTATGAAAATACGTACTTTAATAACAAACTATAAAATAAGGGCATATATATACTAAGTTTATTCTAATACAGAAAGTCACTTACTAATAACAGGAACATCCAGCTGAGTAACTATACGATGGAGAAGATTGAACCCGTTCATACTATCCATGTGAATCTCGGTAATAACAAGGTCAAACTCCCCTTGTCTTTTCCATAAAGCGTATAAAGCTTCGCGTGCACTATCAAAGGTTGCAACTGAAGGAAAGTAAACAAGAAAAAGAAAATCACCAAAAAATAACAAGAATTAACATTCATTGAATCACATTATGCTAACCAAATGCATGGATGTGGAAATTTCATGCATTTTTATGATTTTTAGTTCAATAAATCTTGTATAAATCTATAGAATGTTTATGCATGTAGAAATGAAACCGCATAAACAATAACTTTTGGTACCGTCCCTGAAGAAGAAGAAGAAGAAGAAGATTTATCCCAATCATATTCCAAAATAAAAAAAATCAGATATTTAATGAACTCAATTTATCTTGCCAAGAATTTTGTGATCCTTCATTTTGCTATATATGTATATAACTTTTTTTTATTACATCTTCTTATCATTAAACTATTGCCAATAAATTAAATCCCAATAGAACTCTTTGATCAAAATTTTCAGGATAAGATCACATTCAAAGAAAAATGTATGTGGAAAAGCACGATTAAATATGTATATAATCTTTAAAAAAAAACAACAACGGAATTGTCTTTGAATAATCTATAATAATTCTCAAATAACCCAAAGAAAAAAATTATTCGGAGGAAAATACGCGTATCCTAAGTTTATTTGTTTGAGAAAAAAACATAATAATAATTATGCCATACCTCTATAATTGCATGTCTTCAGCATAGTTTGCATCAACAAGAGACTAGTTGGATCCTCGTCAATGATCATGACCCCAAGGTCGTAGGGAATCAGGCCGCAGTTGATTCTTTCACCTCCTCTCACAGAGGAACTTGAAGGAACTAGAGACATGGAGAGATCGACACAAGAAGAACAAGAAGGGCGAAGAAGACGATTAGGATCACCTCTTCCCATTTATAGAAAGAGTACAACCAAGAGTGAGTGAGCAAGAGAGGTGGCGTACCCTCTTCACACAATAGCAATTACTACCCTTAAGTTCCCTTTCCACTTTTTCTTTTATTTTTCTTCTTTTGCCGAGAGGAAAACCACTTAAGTTTTTCGCTTCTGTATTTATGTTGTCTAAAAAAAACTTGTATGGATGTAGTCTTTTAGTTAATGGAATATTTTGTCCATCATGCAAAGTAAATTAATGCTAGGATTGACGTTAGGATTAGAGATTTGTGGACAAAAATTGTTTTAAGAAAGTATGTAATTGATTAAAAATATTAAATACCATAATGATAACAATATGTCAAATATAAGATGGAAGTAAAAGTAAATTAAAGAAAATATATTTTTCATTGAAGAATAGTTTCTCTATATTTCCTACTATCAGATACTTAATCCCTAGTAATAGTGTGTATCCTTGATGTTTTGCTACTGATGTATAAATCGTCTTAAAAAAATTCAAAAAAAAAAAATTTTACAAGAAGAATATTCAAAATAAATAGTTTTTTATCTGTATCATGTCGTTATTTGATGTTGTACAATGATAAGTTTGATAAAAATAAGAAAGCTTAGTATTTTATCATCTGTATCTTGTCGTTATTCGCTTGTTGTCGTTATTTGATGTTTTTAGATCTTCCAAAAATATTTTCTAGATTAATACATAGAGCTACATGTTAATCGTTTAGGTCAAGATTTATTGTTTGTCATATATATATCAAACGAATATATGGCTATATATAAGTAAAAATTTCTTTTTTTACCGCATTCTCCCTTCGCACACTCCATAAACAACGAGAAATGTTTAGAAGTTGGATATCGGCCACTACACATTTTCTTGGTTTGGCTTCGTATCTGCCTCCAACAAGTTCTCAATATCTGCTAATCATTGATCCACTGTAAGCGTATCATCAGACTGCTTTCTGAGTGTTTTTTATGCCTTACAAAAGTATCTTTGTCTGGCATTGGTGCTTATCCATTATGTTGTGTGTCACATTCATTTCTAGATTTTGTATTTTTGAAATTTTGATATTTAAAATGTTTCTCGTAAATCAACCTTTATATTGTATTTTTTATTTTTTTTTGCATAACTCATTTATCATGTTTTTTTGTAATTGAATTTCGTAATCGAGTTTTGATCTATAATTTGGATTTCGTTTTGGCATGGGAAACAACACTAGACCTTTAGTTACCCATGGGAATTATCATAGACCCGTGCTACGACCCGCGCATAGACTGGATATCCAAAATCTTCCAGATTAGGATTTTCATGTACAAAAAGTATATTGTCGGTATACTATCAGAATACTGACATTATATATATTGTGTACACAACAGTGAGCCCAGCCAGCTTGTTGACTTCGCTAAACCAATACCCATTGGGTATTTGATCTTCCCTAAATGGATAGGATTGGTTGGGGGTTTAGATTGCTCACTTGGCAGTTAGTAAATGGCTAGGATGTCTCCCACTCTCTTTTTATCTCTCTCTCATTCTTCTCTTTTCACTCTCCTTCACTTCTCTTCATTTCCTCTTCTCTCCTTCTCTTAAGTTGAGCATAGGAATCCGTAGGAGCTGCTTTGAGGCTTGGTGTGGTGGCTACCCCCTTAGGAGGAGTATAAGCTTGTGGTGGGTACTTGTAGTATGAGTGATAGCAAAAAATAATTGACTTGTATTTTGTAATTAAGTCTTGTGATTGAAGGCAACTCTAGAGGGAGGTGAATAGAGTTAAGCAGTAATTACTCTAACAATACCCAATAATTCACTACTATTTATCAACACAAAATATTCAGCAAGAATATAAGGAGATATAGGTGAAGAGTGAGAAGTCACAAACGCTAACATCATAATGTATACTTGGTGTCCCTCGTGGAGGGCAATCCAGTCCCGAGAACTCTTATCCGGTGTTAATCTACTATTAAAGCAATAGCGTACAACACAATCTTTAATCGGAAGAGCTTGCCGACTTCTTACAACCACGAGCTTTGATCCGAAGTGCTCGCCGATTTCTTACAACCACGAGCTTTGATCCGAAGAGCTTGCCCACTTCAAATAAAAAGTAAATCAAGCTTTACAACTCGAACAAACTTCTAACCGAGATCGCACTTGACACTAGAAGGCTGGGAGTTGATCTTCGGAATAAAAAGATTGTAAAGCTCAGAATGGAATAGGTTTTTAAGTAAATTGCTTGAATGAGTTGAGTAAAAATGAATGATACTCATAGCAATTTATAGGCCAACAGGGGACCGAGTTCGGGCTTCGGTTCCTAATGTTCATAAATCGAACGTTAGCAACTTTTCCATTGTCACGCGCCTTCCGACTATTGTCTTCAGCTGCTACCGCTGAGATAATAAACGAGGGCCAATTATGGAACTGGTATAGTCCTATGAACACTGAGATTAGTGGAAGAAGGTTCTTTCTGCAAATGTCCACCAAGGCAGAATTCGGAACCCCGGGAGGCATCTGCAAAGTAGCCTGACGAAAACGTTCGATAAAAGTACGAACGTTCTCTTTCTCCTTCTGCTTTACTTCGATGAGCGAGGACATAGACATGTCCATCCCTCCTTCGTAGAATCGTGCGAATGTAAGATCCCTAATCCTGAAAACCCTATTTTTTATTTTTTTATTAAAATTATCTATTATTTGTACATCTAGAGGATCTTATGGAACCATTATAATTTTTCCCAAATTTATTCATGTAGGAGACTCTTTGGACAGTTGCCAGTTTAAACCAAGTACACCCCTATAATTTTTAGAATTTTCTATGTATAAATATGTATATATATATAGATATTATTAATAAGAAAAAGAAAAGAAATAGAATTTTCTATTGGTGTTAACCCAAAATCCGAACCCGCGTATACTACTTCCCTGCGTAAAATCCGCAATAGCAGCAACAGCCGCGTAAACTTTGCCTCTCTTCTCCGTGCGTAAATATAATAGCAGCAGTAGCAAACCTACGCGTATAACTCATACGCATAAACTCTTACTTTCACTACGCGTAAACCCAACCCGCCTAATTCTTTTCTTTACGCGTAATACCAACTCCTGTGTAATATCCTTAACCACTTAAGATTCCTTCACCACGCGTAAAATCACACCCTTTAGAAAATATCAGCAGCAGAAGCAAAACTCAACTTTGCTTTGTTTTCCTGACCTTCACATGTAAGTTTCTCATTGCACCACTCCTTAACACTATTACTAAATAACCCTCAACCAAAACCAAAACCAATGAAAAGAAAGAAAACAGCAGCAACAGTAGTTTTAGTTTCTTAACCACTAAGCTTCCTCCACCGCCTCTTATTCTCTATATATATCCATGCAATGGATCCAAGCCATAAAACCTCACTTCTTTAACTAAAAACACTGTTGGACGTGCACTACCCAGAACTTTTGCTCGGCAAGTATACCTTGCCACTGTACTAATTATTTATATTTAAAATTCAAGCATGATCATGTTTTATTTAGTTATTTGCATTGGACCTTGTTTATTAGACTACCCCAGTATTATGGAACATTATTTGGCTCATTCAACGTGACACAGTTGTTACACGGATTGTGAGTCTCATATAGATCACGGACTGCGTGACAGGTCAGGCCTCCTGTGCATATGAGCTATGCGTTAGGAATAACTGCTAATAGAAACTTTGTATGCTAGTAGACCTGGCAGTTATTTAGAGGTTTTATCGTATCATGGATGTGGCATACTTAGAGCATGGGATGGGAAGAACAACAAGTAAGATATTTGGGCTCCTTTGCACTTTTCTTATATGTAACCCGTACGCTCCACCGGAGATACGCGAGATAATCCCCATACTACCTGGCGGCCTCTGTCGTTCAAAAGACGACATGCTTTGTAGGCCTCTGATTCTCCGAGAAAATCATGTCAATCCCATTTATGGCCAGATAGCCCACAGGTTGGAAAGTTGTTCTCAAACTGCATTCACATAGACGGTTAGGTGACCCAGTGGATGTTTATATTTCAGTACTTATTGGCATATTTATATGTATCTTGTTACGTCCCACTGAGGACCTGGTCCCTTTCCAGATATGGATGAGCAGGAGTACCCACAGGAGTACGGACCTAGACCTGACTCCACGTACCTGACTGAGGAGGCCTTACCCTGTCACGCCCCAGTCCCAAAATGCCAAGGGACTGAGCACGTGAGCAATGGCCAGCAGCACGCACCGATGGACAACCCAATTTAATGGATCCATCAGGGCATGCTTAAGCTGTAGTCTATCGGTAATATGTTACAAGTCTCAGGTATTTCTAATCTCATCCACCAAATAAACACAGATTAATTGCCAGAAATAATGCAATGGAATTAAATATGCAATATCAAATAAGGTTATCTCGGAAAACAATCCGAGAATTATTCTGTTACAATTAAGAAAACATAGACTGGAAATAAAATACTGAAAAGAAAATACTGTGTAGCTGAAGCCGGTGCTCAGGTGAAGTCTTCGGCCACTATCTCGTCCTCAGTTCCGAGTTCTGCTCCAAGGAGTGCTCTTGTACCGTACACCTCGGGGTAGTTCTCTGCGGCTATACCTGGGGACATAGTCCATTCCAGGTCCTCAGGGGACATAACAAGGTACAGAAAATACAAGCCAAAACATATGCAGTGCAGCAACAAGATAAACAGCAGGGTAAATATGTAAACCAGCTAGTGATATGCAAGTGAGAGTTTTAGTCATACTCAGGCTGAGACTACTACAGGATCAGTGTCTAAGAAACCATAGCAGTATTTTCTCAAAGAGCCAGAACTTGTGCCAAAGCTCTGTATCAGAGACTAGGACACCTCCAGATAACATTATTTACATTATAATCAGCCTTGATATGGTAATACTCTCCCCACCCTATGAAATCTCACGTCACAGTTCCAGAAATATCAGGTACAAGTCACGCAAGATTGAACTAATGCAATGAGTCAGGATAGAATATAAGCATGTAAACTATAATGACATGAAAATGTAACCTATACGGGATCACCAGGTATATCTCAGGCAATTCCGTCACATGAAGAGTGTCAGGTGTCCTGGGTTAAGCAGTTAAACATGTTGCATAAAAATCTACCAGAAATCAAGTAAAATACTATAACCAGGATTATCTGAGAATTGGCAAGCTTTACTTGCCCACTGATGTATAACCAAGTCCAGGAAATAGGTAGCAAAGCTGCAAGTTTTGGCAAGGTACACTTGCCTGTGGTTCCGGCTCTGATTGCGGCTCTGACTTCGGTTGGATTTGCAGGCGGTACTCCGGTTGCTGAAATAAACATCACCATCAGATCCAGAAAATATCAATCAGCTAGAAATGCCTGTCTTTGGGTCCAATTTGGAGACAAGGGCAGAAACGACAGTTTCGGGCCAAAACGGGGTCCACCGGTGGGCCTGCTTTGCACCGAAAAACACGTACGGGTCAAAGGTCTCCAAATTCACCAAACTCAGTGTCAACAGGTCAGGAACGCTGATACGAACCCAATGGAACTTTCAGAATTGGATTCCGATGAGCCGAACACAAAATCGCCCGTCGAGCGGGGCCTGTGGGGCCCACGACACGCGATTTCGTCAATATTCTCAGAATCGAACCAAACTTGACCCACAGGACCAGCGTATTGCTACGAGTCCGATGGCGCAAGTTTCGTCTCGATCCGACGTGTGTACACAAAGTTAGGTCAAATTGTAGAAAAGGCAGATACGGGACGATGTTCGCGGATACGCGTTGATTCCGGGGTGCACGCACCCCCGAATCGACTTCCGCGAAATCCCACACGTCCGTATCAACGACGCGCACGTATCTGTGAAGACCGCGCACGACCAAGTCGTCCCGTTTGGCGGGGCGTACCCAGTTCCGGGGTGAAACAGGGTCTGGTTTTTCCTGTTTTTGGATCGCGGTGTGCGATCACCACAGGACGCGATGCCCCGAACAGTTTGTCCGGACACCGAGAGGGTCATACAGGCTTCGCAATGC
Source organism: Iris macrosiphon (assembly GCA_036927795.1). Taxonomy (NCBI): domain Eukaryota; kingdom Viridiplantae; phylum Streptophyta; class Magnoliopsida; order Asparagales; family Iridaceae; genus Iris; species Iris macrosiphon. Next base: position 5,473,794 of record JAYESA010000010.1, read on the forward strand.
AATTTGCGGAATCGAAAACGGAGCTACGAGCAAAAAGTTACGCGTACCTGAACCCCACTGAAAAATCGGGGTTTCGCTGTGTCCGACTCGACACGGACACTGTGTCCTGTGTCCGTGTCCGACACAGGAAAAAGGAATTAGGGTTAGGGTTAGGTATTCCGGTGCTGCGGCGAGGCTCCGGCGGCTGGGACGGCGGCGTGGGGGGGGCTGGCTGCGGCGGGGCAGCGCGGCGAGGCGCACGGCGGCGACGGGCTCGGCGGCGGCGCTGAAGGCGGCGCTGGGGGGGATTGCTGCTGCTGCTCGCCGCTGCTGGAGGTGGAGGGAGGAGCTGCGGGCGGTGGCTGCGGCGCTGGGCGACGTCGGCGGCGAGGCGAGAGGCGGCGAGGCGGTGGCGGCGTGGTGGGGAGGAGCGGTGGCCGGAGAGGAAGGGGGAGGGGAGATTTATAGGGCTGTCGGGGTTCGAGTGGGGCGGAGGAGGCGGAGAGAGGGGGTGGTCGTGGGCGAGGTGGAGCGGCCGAGCGGAGCGGAGCGGAGGACGCGGCGGGCGGCGCGGCGGTCGGCGGAAGAAGCGGGCACGGGCGTCGTGGGGGAGACGGGTTCAGGCGGTCGGGTCGGGTCGGGTTCGGGCAGGCGGATCCGACCCGACCCGCTAAGGCGGGGTCTGGGCCGGGTGGGGCTGGGCCCGGTTTGGGCCCAATGGGCCGGGCCGGGCTCGGTTTGGGTTTAATTAAATTAAAATAATAATATTAATATTAATAATAACCTATAAATAAATAATAAATAAATTAATAATTAAATAAATAGTTTTTGGTAATTTAAAAATAGGTCCGGGGCCCAATAAATACCAGAAAAATTGTCCTAAGTCCAGTTTTTCATTTTACACCCAAAAATATTATTTTCGTAATATTTTAATATCATTTATTATCAATTAAAAATCATTTAAAAATTAAAACCCTGTTTTTAAATTACAAAAAATTCCCAGAAAATTCTAAAATTTTGTGAAAAATCCAGTTTTTAAAATTTTGAAAATTCAGGGGGTTTACATACCCTCAGAGTACTTATGATTTTATTACCGCTGTTTAGATATGTTGCTACTTCAGTATAGTCATTTTGTAGTGGATTTGTTTCCACCTGACTATCAGACTTGATACTTATATTTGGATATTCAGTATTATTCAGCCCTTTATTACTATTGATTAATTGTGCTGTGGATGAGATATAGATTGTGTATGACTTGTTGTGACAGTATATTACCACTGGTGGATTGGATTTTCATGAACAGCGTACGTATGCATACGTTTTACATATATTGGAGTTCGTATACATACGGCTGGGCATGTTACGTATTTCTAGTCCTACGTATTTTGGGACTGGGGCGTGACATCGAAGAACAGAGTCTTGAAATCTTCAAAGGAAGTAATACAGTTGTCCGCAAGACTACGGTACCACTGATAGGCCACTCCAGACAGACAGCCTTTAAACACTTGAGTGAGAAGGGCGTCATTCCCTTGCAATAATACCGTCATCATGCTAAAGTAGTTCATGTACTGGCTCGGTGACGTCTTTCCCTCAAATAAAATTATAGCATGTGGTTTGTATTTGGGTGGGAAAGGGATCTCGTCCTAGATAGCTAGGTATGGCTGGTTGATTTCCAATTTCTTAAGCTGATCCTTATGCTTCAAGGCATCAAATTGGGCTTTCAATTCCCGCACTGCCTGTATCGAGTCTTCAGCTGGTAAAGGGACCGCAGAGTGGTGAGAGATCGGTTGTATCGTAACTCCAACAGGAGGCAATACATTCTCCAAGTTAGGAAGTTGAGGAGCCGCTGACTCTTGATTTAGAACGGGCTCCTGGTTCGTATTGGATGGTGGTAGGTCCACCCCCACACGTATTTGAGTCGGAGGAACCGATGCCTGAGCTATAGCAGCTGCATGTTGAGTCACCATCATCTGGTGCATATTCTCCATCATGGAATGCATCTCTTTAAATGATGCTTCCAATACAGCGATGCGTTGGTCAGTACTTCCTGATGGGGAAGCCTCTTCGTGTTCATCTCCAATGGCATAGACTCCCATTTTTCTTGATGCTATTGAAGGATTAGTATAGATCTCTGTAGAGATTGAGTCTATACTTTCAGCATCCGATTCGGGAAACTGGCGACCCCCGGTGTCGGAATCAGAAGAATATGAAATCGGTTGTTGTGACATCGAACGGGTGTTTCGAAACACACCAGCTTCAATATTCTCAAGGAGTCTGTCGAATCTCCTTTGGCTTGGAGTTCTAGAGGGATGGCGTCTTGAATTTGACCTTCCTCTAGGAACGTGTGAAGCCATGTTCACTAATGCGAATATAGGCTCTTCTTCCTGTAAAGGCAAAGAGTAGTTCAACCGGTCGAAAACTGACCGTTTTGCCTTAGAACAGCAGTAGTTAACTACAACTTTATGACTATTACAACAATGCTCCCTAGGGGGTGTAATAGACATGTTAGAAGATCCCCTGTCTTTACGCTTCTGGATCAGGAAATTATGCAAGTCGGAAGGATTAACAGGAGAAGAAGAAGAAGGCTTATTCTGCCTTTTTACATCAGTTGGAGCACGGATATTGGGAATCATAACTCTCTCCCTGCCATAAGAATAAAGCAGTTCAGCCATGTGAGTAGCGTACGATCCGTCATCCATCTGAGGAACGTATGTTCCTGTGAACCGGGTCTTCTTTACGCCGAGAGGCTTATCTTGGCATAATCTGGAGCTTTGCACAGGTTGGCGTAAAACTGAGGAAGTCCTCAATCGGCCGTCAGCATTCCGTATAATCTGAAGAGCGGGCAGATTCTTCTCTTGATGGCGTAAAAGCCGAGAGGTTGGAAGGTTTGCCACCTGTTTTCCCTTACGGTGATTGCAAGGAACATCTGCCTCATTGCAGAGGGGAGATGTATTTTTACGCGCGGAGTGCGTTTGGAATTTCTGAATTGGCGCTGGGGCATTGTCAGAAATTTTGTCTGCCATGTCACAGACGGGAGACTGAATTTTATGCGCGGGGCACGGTGTAGACTTCTGGATTGGCACTGAGGCATTGCCAGAAGTTTTGTCTGTCACGTCACATACGGGAGACTGAATTTTATGCGCAGGGCACGGAGTAGACTTTTGGATTGGCACCAAGGCACTGCCAGAAGCTTTGTCTGCCACGTCACATATGGGAGACAGATTTATGCGCAGGGCGCGGAGTAGACTTCTGGATTGGCACTGAGGCATTGCCAGAAGCTTCGTCTGCCATGTCACAGACGGGAGACGGATTATGTAACGCCCCGCAACCGCTCGGAGCGTTACGCTGAGTCGGACTGAATAAATCAAATGCTGGTTACATTTGAAATGTCGGATTTTGGGAAGAAGGATTAATCGAGTTGGTTTCAATGTGCAGATGGCTAGCGGGATCGATGGAAATCAGGTGTTCGTTCAGAACAGTACTGAATAGCTGGATGGAAACGATAATGCCGTCTTCCTTAGTCCGATCGGTCGGATGATTTGGAGAGCACGACCTGCTCGCACGGTCATACCAGTTGAGTAGATCGCGCTTGCATCGGACCACGGGTTTAAGGGATTGGCCGTATCGGCAGGACAGGATGCCTAACGGGATCAAACAACGTGAGTGGGCTCTTTCCCTTCTCCTCTACTCCTTCATGCCTAATAATATGGAAAACACGTAAAGGCTTGAACACTTGGGCTAAAACATCGGAAAGCACTACACTGAGGCGTGCATAGAGTGTGTGTAAACCCCCTGAATTTTCACAATTTTAAAAACTGGATTTTTCACAATTTTCTGGAATTTTCTGGGATTTTTCTGTAAATTAAAAATAGGGTTTTAATTATTCAATGATTTTTAAATGATAATAAATGATAGTAAAATATTATGAAAATAATATTTTTGGATGTAAAATGAAAAACTGGACTTAGGGCAATTTTTCTGGAATTTATCGGACCCCGGACCTATTTTTAAAACACCTAAAAAGTATTTATTTAATTATTTATTTAATTATTGATTTATTAATTATTATTATTAATAATATTATTATTTTTATAAACCCGAGCCCGGCCCGGCCCATTGGGCCAAACCGGGCCGAGCCCCGCCCGGCCCAGACCTGCCTAGCGGGTCGGGTCGGATCCGCCGCCGCCCGACCCGCACCCGCCGACCCGTATCGTCACCCCACGACCCCACGACCCGATCCCTCCGCCGCCCGCCGCGTTTTCCGGCCGCCACGACCGCCTCCCCTCCGCTAGCCGCGCCCACGTCGTCCCCGCGAGCGCCGCCTTCTCCGCTCCTCACCCCGCCCGTCTCGGCCTCCCCAACCGCCCCGTCCCCCTATATAAACCCTCCCCGACGAGCCCCCACCGCCTCAGATCCTCCGCCGTCAGCCGCTCCCCACCACCACGACGCCGCCCGCCCTCGCCGAGGACAACCCGGCTCCTCCCTCCTCTCTCCTCCCCTCACCGTCGAGCCCCGGCGGCCGTAGCACACAGCAGCGGCAGCAACAGCAGCTCGAGCAGCCGCAGAGCCGCCCTCCGGCCGCCGCGTGCTCCCAAGCCCGCCGTGCCGCCTCCGCCTGGCCGCAGAGCGCCGCCCCCGGCCGCCCAGCCGCCGTCTCCGCCGTCCCCGCCGCCGGCAGTATCCCAAAACCCTAACCCTAAATCGGTCCCTGTGTCCGACACGAGTCGGACACGTGTCGGACACGGTTTGACCCTAATTTTCGGGTCCCCTTCAGGTGCGTGTAACTTTTGCCTCGTAGCTCTGTTTTCGTTTCCGCAAATTGCGTTGCGAAGCCTGTATGACCCTCTTGGTGCCCGGACAAACCGCTCGGGGCATCGCGTCCTGTGGTGATCGCACACCGCGATCCAAGAACAGGAAAAAACCAGACCCTGTTTCACCCCGGAACCGAGTACGCCCCGCCAAACGGGACGACTTGGTCGCGCACGGTCTTCACAGATACGTGCGCCTCGTCGATACGGACGTGTGGGATTTCGCGGAAGCTGATTCGGGCGTGCGTGCACACCGGAATCAACGCGTATCCGCGGACATCGCTCCGTATCTGCCTTTTCTGCAATTCACCCTAACTTTGTGCACACACGTCGGATCGAGACAAAACTTGCGCCATCGAACTCGTATCGATACGCTGGTCCTGTGGGTCAAGTTTGGTCCGATTCTGAGAACGTTGACGAAATCGCGTGTCGTGGGCCCCACAAGCCCCGCTCGACGGGCGATTTTGTGATCGGCTCATCGGAATTCAATTCTGAAAGTTCCGTTGGGTTCGTATCAGCGTTTCTGACCTGTTGACACTAAGTTTGGTGAATTTGGAGACCTTTGACCCTGACGCGTTTTTCGGTGCAAAGCGGGCCCACCGGTGGACCCCGTTTTGGCCCGAAACTGCCGTTTCTGCCCTTGTCTCCAAATTGGACCCAAGGACAGGCATTTCTAGCTAATTGATATTTTCTGGATCTGATGGTGATGTTTGTTTCAGCAACCGGAGTACCACCTGCAATTTCCGCCGAAGTCAGAATTGCAAACATAGCCGGGACCACAGGCAAGTGTACCTTGCCAAACTCTGCAGCTTGCTACTTATTTTCCTTGACTTGTTTATACATTAGTGGGCAAGTAAAGCTTGCCAAATCTCAGTAATTCTTGACATAGTAGCTTACTTGATTTCATTAAATGTAACTTGTTCCAAACTGTTAAACCCAGGACCGAGTGGCTTTACTTAGTGTCCGATCATAGTCGGGTGCCAACTCCGTACGCGGGGTTGTGTAACGTCACATAGACATGGATATCGAGACCCGATAATTCTCGTACTTGTCCTATCAAGTACACCAGAACCCAGGACACTTGACACTATTTCATGAGACAGAGTCTTCCTGAGACATTCAAGGTAATTCTGTATAGGATGCATGATTTATGACATAGACTTTACATTCTTAAACAATTGAATCATAGCTATCAGACTTGCTGCATTAGTTATAATCGTGCGTGACATGGACATGAGGCATTGTGGACATGAGATGTGGGATTACATTGGGTGGGGAGAGACACACAGACGACAGGCTGATATTATATATAAACATAGTATATATCATAGTGTAATTCATAGTTATTGTCGCTACCGGCTCCCCGTCACAGAGCTTGTAGTGGCTTCAGCCTGAGTTCTAGTGCTGCTCTCATATTGCATATCACATAGTTGGTTACTTAGTTTACCCTGATGATTATTTTATCTGCTGCACTGCTTATATTTTGGCTTGTATTTTCTGTACCTTGCTGTCCCCTGAGGACCTGGATCCGGATTATGTCCCCAGGTACAGCTGAAGAGAACTACCCAGAGGTGTACGGTACAGAAGCACTCCTTGGAGCAGAACCCGGAACTGAGGACGAGATAGTGGCCGAGGACTTCACCTGAGCACCGGCTTCAGCTACACAGTATTTCCATTTTCAGCATTTCAATTCCTGTCTATTTTTCCTTAATTGTAACAGAATAATTCTCGGATTTGTTTCCCGAGACAACCTTATTGGTTATTGCATATTTATTCCCTTTGCATTATTTCTGGAAATTAATCTGTGTTATTCTGTGGATGAGATTAGTAATACCTGAGACTTGTACTTAGTATTGCTAGACTACAGCTTAAGCATGCCCTGATGGATCCATTAAATTGGGTTGTCCATCGGTGCGTGCTGCTGGCCATTGCTCACGTGCTCAGTCCCTCGGCATTTTGGGACTGGGGCGTGACAGTGTGCGTCGTTGGCTTGGTAGGATTGTGGCTTGAATGGTTTACGCGTTGGATAGTTGGATACGATAGCTGGATTATTTATTTGAGGCGATCGGTTGGATTACTTGGGATTATGCTTGGACGGTTGGAAATATATAAGTTGGAATGATACAATTGAGGTAAATGGGAATATCGAGAATATCGGGAATTCGGGCGAGCGAACGTGCATCCGTGCGCGTGTATCACAAGGATGCTTTGTCTTGCAAAGCAGGCAGTTGTGGTTTAAAATCGAACAACTGTATCGGCGAGGGCGTTGTGTCGTTTGATGGGGCATCGTGCCACGAATGTGACATTGTGCCACTGAAACGGCATTGTGCCATGGGTTTTGCTTCGAGCATAGGTGTTGCACCAATTTGGATTGTGTTGAGAAGAGGCTTCGTGCCTATGAAACACTTGATATTTTGATGCCTCGGGCTATGTTTTGAGGTCGAGATTTGGGTTCTTTGGAAGGACATGTTGGAAGATTGGTTATGGATATTTCGGTTGGATATCGATGGAACGAGTCTAGGATCGCTTGGTGGGGCGAGAATGTTTCGATCCTCTCGTCATACCTACGTGTCTGCATAGTCACGGATAACCTGGGTGGCACAGGGTTTGGTTTCCTCGAACGGGTGCTCCGGGGCACCGGGACCGTTCGGTCATGGAGGAGACAATTTTGGGTATCGCGTTTTGGGCGCGGTACCAGCGGTTGGATGCGATTCAGGTGGGTTAGCTACTTAGCGCTGTTTCGAATAGAACCGCATTGATCTGTCCGATCAACGTCCTTTATGGCCTTTGGCCAGTGACTTCATATAAGAATAGATGTTGACTTGCTTTACTTTGGTTGGTTTGTGCATCGTGTAGGCGCGGCCACCTTGCCTCGGCAAGAGTGTGCACTCGAGAGTGGGATATAAACTTTGGTTGAGAATGGATATTGAGGCGAGACTGATGGTTTGATATGTTATCGTGCAAGCGATGACATTGAGTTAGATGGGTCGGCTATATATAAACTGCTTGTCGTTTGGTTTGAGAATGAATGCTTGCATGCTTAAACTGCTTTACTGCTTTCCTTAACATGTCATCCATATGCTATGAAACGAATCTAGGATTCAACTAGAAAGATCACCATATAACTGTGTGCATTCACTACTTTACTTAGTGTCGGCTTAGACGAGTGGGTTACCCCGCTCACCAGTACGGTTGTGTACTGACCCACGTTTGTGGGCAATATTTCAGGTACACAGACGTAGTGGCACTGCTTGGATATACGGGACAAGATGTATGAACTGTAAGTACCTTTGTGGGCTAGAGAAAGAGCAAGAGTTATTTCATCATCTCCGTGGCATCGCCTTTGTGGCATTGACTCGGGGCATCTCATTTGGACCCTATCGTGAGCTTCGCTGCGTATACTCTGATGTGTGCTTGGTACACAATTGGCTTCCGCTGTAACTTGGTTGTTTCGATGATAACTTTCGTGTTTAACAACATCGCCTTGTACGAGCGCAACTCCAGGCTCGTACGGTATCACGTCCCGAATAGAACGATTGTCCCGCGGGAGAGCTGCAACGTGGTGATTTCACGTTCAGCGGGGACTATTGGGCTTGCGGGAGTTTGGGGCGTGACAGATTGGTATCAGAGCGCCCGGTTTATTTCTTCGGACTTGGTCCTTCGCTTCATCACAAACTCTAAATAGCTTCCGCGTGTCGTTTAGCTCTTGACTCTACTCAGTGCCGCATCGGATGTTTCATGCAATAAGTCTATTTATTGCTGGTTTTGGCTGCATGTTATTCTGTGTTGGGTTGCCTTGGTTGGTTTTCGTAGGATCGCTTAGCCTCGTTAGGCGTTGTTGCATTCGTGCAGCAAGTTGGTTGGCGTTGTTGCATTTGTGCAATAAGTGTGGGCTTTTCGTTGGGTTGGCTTGGCTTATCGTTCTGGAGTTTCTGATTGCCTCAATGGATCAGTTGGCTGGCTAACGAGATTTGGGTATGCGGCATGCTTTGAGTAGAAATATTCGATGAGAATGGATCCTTGCACGAGTTGCTCGTCAAGTGATTGTGTTGGATAGAAGTTGGAATTTTGGCTGTGGCGCATCGGTTGAGCAGGTTTGAGTTTGGCTCGGGAATATATGGATAAGTTGGTACGAGTTGCTCGTACAACAAAAGTGTGAAACCGTTGGGTATTGGGTTGGACTATTTGGAAGACAATCATTGCACGATTGCTCGTGTTGTGAAAGTATCAGACGGCTTTGAGAATAGCTGGAAGTATTATGAATGGGATATGGCACGAGTTGCATAGTAAGATTTATAGAAACAGTTGGATAATTCAAGCATTGCCTGAGTTTTGTGTCAGACTCGAATTGGGAAAGGCATGATCATGCATGGAGAATGGTTCGAACGGATCTTGGATTCGTGCAGGAAAACGTAATGTGAGTAGTGACTTGATTCGAAGTGGTATATGGGATCAAACGTGTTAAGCAAGGCATTGGAAATATTTTGGTTGGACATCTATGGGAATTACCTGAACGGACTCGTGAAACGAGAATACAAGTTGGTTGGTGCACGTCGGTTGAGTTGGAAAGAATGAAAATAGAGCAAGCGAATATTGAGTTGAGCATATCGTGAACGGACTGATGCAAATGAAAGTATCGTTGGGCTTAAGTGATGGACGAGATCGGAACGAACAACTGGGATGCGCTTGAACGAGCAATGGGTGAATCAAATGATAGCGAGCACGAACTACGATTTTGGGCGACACATTTGAGCTGTTGGTTGAGCAAAGAAACACGATATTGGTCTGGAGGGACAATGAGATGGATTCACACAAACTTGAAAGATTTTGGATGTTGCTGCTCGTGAAGTTGACTCAGGTTTAGCGAAAATGGAATTTTGGGCAAGATGGTGCAACGATAGTAAACAGATTCTCCGGAAGACGTGGACGGACGTTTGAAGATAGCTAATTATGAGAGAGCAACGTCGGAACAAATCACTGTGCTGCTCGAGTAAGTTGGACGTGCATTGTGGAGTGCAGCAAACAGATAAGAATTGGAGCAAGTCTTTGGTTTCGGAAATCATTGCAGTGGTAGTACGAGAAGACGAACATGGCAATTCAAAAATTTGATGGATTCAGGACAGAACGGCGGATTGAGGGAAGACGGTTTCAACGAGCACAGTTCTCGAGTTGTGGCTTGGATAGATAGCAAGACTCTAGGTGGTTAAGCAGCATTAGTTGACAGATCAGCAGAGGTAGTGCATGAGTTCTCGGATTCGGAAGTTCGCTCGGATGGAATGGTTGGATTTTGATTCGGATTTGCAGATGAGATATAGCATGGTTCATAGTAACTGTCCATCGTGATGATTACAATTATCGAGCGTAGCTTCGGGATAGCTGACCCTAGCGACTTGTCCGCTGAATCGGAGATTGAATATGGTAGACCCATAGAAAGACCCTTGAGGCGGCATATTTGGGAATGCGTCGAGGGCAGATGTGTGTTGGAGATTTGGCTTATTGACTGAGAGTTGGATTTGAGAGATCCTTGGGATAGCCTTCAGCTGAAGATGCAGCCGGAAGACCGAAGCGATTGTGGGATTGGCCTAAGTCAACTGATGAGATTCAGAGTCACAGATTTTTGTAGATGGCATCGCCTCTGACTCATCGTGCTCTGGAAGGAAATAGCATTTATATGAATTGACGACTGTGGCGGCTCGTTCAAATCAAATCTTTGCAAATACTGGAAGGGACAGATGTGCCTCAGATTTACAAGATGTCTCGAAACTTAGTCTGGGAAGCGTGCTCATTCGGAAGGCGAAGGTGGTATCCTATGCTTCGAGGCAGTGGAAGCAGCGTGAAGAACTATTCCATGCGCAACCTAGGAATTGTGGCGAGTGTGTCCACGTTGAAATCGTGGCGACACTATCCCTTTGGCGTGGCGGCGAGATCTTCGTGGATCACACAAACCTCAATATAGATGTTCATCCTGTGAGATTTTGAGATGGCAAGAAATGTGTTGGGCTGAACTGATCTAAGCAAAGTTGATATTTGGGTAAGTCGCATAGCTGGGGTAGATCAGTTGAGATGATCGTTTGGTGCATGAGATATATTTTAAGATATTGCTAGTACTGATTTTCAGAAATAGTTGGATGGATTGAGTTGGAACACGAACTGATTGAGTCGGTAGAAAATCTGCATAATTGAGAATAGTTCTCAAGTGAATGTGTTGGAATGGGAATTGTGTTTGGTTCAATTGGGAGCAAAGCAAATGGACGCCTCGAACATAAAGATACCCTTGTAACTTGTTCAAATTTGCTATCGCAAAGCTCGGCTGAAATGCATGTATTTTAGGGACGCCTTAAATATATGTACGATCCAAAACTAAGCGATACGAGAAATTCGGGTTGAGCTGCAAGGAGGATGTGGGAATTCATGAAAATTTATTCGAGCATTCAGCAGAACGAGATATGAGTCAGAAATAGTGAATATGAGAGTTGCATAGAGCAGATCTATGGAATTGGATTATGGCATGCTAGTAAGGAATGAGTACCAGCACGGTTCGTGGACGAACCTGATTCTAAGTGGTATATTATGTAACGCCCCGCAACCGCTCGGAGCATTACGCTGAGTCGGACTGAATAAATCAAATGCTGGTTACATTTGAAATGTCGGATTTCGGGAAGAAGGATTAATCGAGTTGGTTTCAATATGCAGATGGCTAGCGGGATCGATGGAAATCAGGTGTTCGTTCAGAACAGTACTGAATAGCTGGATGGAAACGATAATGCCGTCTTCCTTAGTCCGATCGGTCGGATGATTTGGAGAGCACGGCCTGCTCGCACGGTCATACCAGTTGAGTAGATCGCGCTTGCATCGGACCACGGGTTTAAGGGATTGGCCGTATCGGCAGGACAGGATGCCTAACGGGATCAAACAACGTGAGTGGGCTCTTTCCCTTCTCCTCTACTCCTTCATGCCTAATAATATGGAAAACACGTAAAGGCTTAAACACTTGGACTGAAACATCGGGAAGCACTACACTGAGGCGTGCATAGAGTGTGCGTCGTTGGCTTGGTAGGATTGTGGCTTGAATGGTTTACGCGTTGGATAGTTGGATACGATAGCTGGATTATTTATTTGAGGCGATCGGTTGGATTACTTGGGATTATGCTTGGACGGTTGGAAATATATAAGTTGGAATGATACAATTGAGGTAAATAGGAATATCGAGAATATCGGGAATTTGGGCGAGCGAACGTGCATCCGTGCGCGTGTATCACAAGGATGCTTTGTCTTGCAAAGCAGGCAGTTGTGGTTTAAAATCGAACAACTGTATCGGCGAGGGCGTTGTGTCGTTTGATGGGGCATCGTGCCACGAATGTGACATTGTGCCACTGAAACGGCATTGTGCCATGGGTTTTGCTTCGAGCATAGGTGTTGCACCAATTTGGATTGTGTTGAGAAGAGGCTTCGTGCCTATGAAACACTTGATATTTTGATGCCTCGGGCTATGTTTTGAGGTCGAGATTTGGGTTCTTTGGAAGGACATGTTGGAAGATTGGTTATGGATATTTCGGTTGGATATCGATGGAACGAGTCTAGGATCGCTTGGTGGGGCGAGAATGTTTCGATCCTCTCGTCATACCTACGTGTCTGCATAGTCACGGATAACCTGGGTGGCACAGGGTTTGGTTTCCTCGAACGGGTGCTCCGGGGCACCGGGACCGTTCGGTCATGGAGGAGACAATTTTGGGTATCGCGTTTTGGGCGCGGTACCAGCGGTTGGATGCGATTCAGGTGGGTTAGCTACTTAGCGCTGTTTCGAATAGAACCGCATTGATCTGTCCGATCAACGTCCTTTATGGCCTTTGGCCAGTGACTTCATATAAGAATAGATGTTGGCTTGCTTTACTTTGGTTGGTTTGTGCATCGTGTAGGCGCGGCCACCTTGCCTCGGCAAGAGTGTGCACTCGAGAGTGGGATATAAACTTTGGTTGAGAATGGATATTGAGGCGAGACTGATGGTTCGATATGTTATCGTGCAAGCGATGACATTGAGTTAGATGGGTCGGCTATATATAAACTGCTTGTCGTTTGGTTTAAGAATGAATGCTTGCATGCTTAAACTGCTTTACTGCTTTCCTTAACATGTCATCCATATGCCATGAAACGAATCTAGGATTCAACTAGAAAGATCACCATATAACTGTGTGCATTCACTACTTTACTTAGTGTCGGCTTAGACGAGTGGGTTACCCCGCTCACCAGTACGGTTGTGTACTGACCCACGTTTGTGGGCAATATTTCAGGTACACAGACGTAGTGGCGCTGCTTGGATATACGGGACAAGATGTATGAACTGTAAGTACCTTTGTGGGCTAGAGAAAGAGCAAGAGTTATTTTATCGTCTCCGTGGCATCGCCTTTGTGGCATTGACTCGGGGCATCTCATTTGGACCCTATCGTGAGCTTCGCTGCGTATACTCTGATGTGTGCTTGGTACACAATTGGCTTCCGCTGTAACTTGGTTGTTTCGATGATAACTTTCGTGTTTAACAACATCGCCTTGTACGAGCGCAACTCCAGGCTCGTACGACATCACGTCCCGAATAGAACGATTGTCCCGCGGGAGAGCTGCAACGTGGTAATTTCACGTTCAGCGGGGACTATTGGGCTTGCGGGAGTTTGGGGCGTGACAGATTATTACGCCCAAGGCGTAAAGGTCGCGCTGTCACAACCTTGTTGATCGGAGAGAGAGAGTCCGCAGGAATGGTAGAGGATGTCCGGGGCATCCATACTTTACGCAACTTCCTGTTGTCCTGGATAGAGAGGGAATGAGAGCTACCCCCTGCTCGAAGCATGTCTTCGTTAGCCGATTGGTCGAATTAGACGACCAGAGTCTTCTTCGTTGATCCTACGGATACAACATCGTGTTGAACAATAACTTTCTCGTCAGATGAGAAAGTAGTCCCCAGTAGAGTCGCCATCTTGTGTTTGATAATAAACAAAAGAAATTAAAATTTGGTTTATACGAAACCCTTTTTTTAGTTTACAAACAAGAAAAAGAAGTATAATTAATCCTATACGAGGATGTTAAGTACAAAAATTTAATTCTGGGGAAATATTGCTATAGGAGTCTGATCTGCGGTCGATCACTTTGTCCCTTTGACCACACGATAACGAAGAAGTGCTGTAGAAGACGAAAAAAAAGCTTCAAACACTGAAGGAGGGATTGAACTCTCGTTGCCGAAACACTCTCTGGATATACTCTCTTTTCTTGAAAAATCCTCGACTTTCCACTTTTTTCTTCGACTCTTCGACCCTGGACCTCCGTGGCCGGAGGTCTCTATTTATAGGGTTCAGTGACAGTCGGCGTAGAAACCGAACAGCGGAGAGAGCTGCACCTTTTATGCGGCGGTTATAATAACTATTACCCACGTATGAAAGATCTCTTGAATTGGCGTGTGACGCGTGTCCCATTATGAGATAATGCGTATAATCGCTCATCGAAGATCACGGCATGCAAGCCACATAGATAACTGCCCTTCGCGTAGAGATGGTTGGCATAAAAGCCAAATAACTGTCCCATTGGCGTAAAAGCCAAATAGCTGTTCTGATGGCGTAAAAGCCAAGTAGGCGTAGAAGCCGAATAGTTGTCAAGTTGGCGTAGAAGCCAAGTATCTGTCATGTTGGCGTAGAAGCCAAGTAGCTGTCATGTTGGCGTAGAAGCCAAGTAACTGTCATATCGGCGTAGAAGCCAAATTCTGCGTAAAGCTTGATGCTGCATGGATAGGTAACCAGCGTAAAGATAGCAAGTTACTCCTCCTTGACTGAGGTCTTGAGCGTATTTTGGGCCACATAGTCTTATCACGCACCTTTGCAAATATAGCCTGAGTTGACGTATTCGAGGAGATAGCATACGGCGTACTCCTATAGTTAAAAATAGCCAGGTCGGCGTATTTCAAGGAGATAGCGTATGGCGTGCTCCTATAGCTGAAAATAGCCTGGTTGGCGTAATGTGCGGGGATGATGATGTGGACGTATTAGCCCTAATTATAGTTCATCCAGTCAAAAAGTATAACCAAATCTCGTACATTAAATGCAGAGATCTGCCCCCATCTCGCACATTAATTGCAGAGACGTGCCTCGAGTTTTGTACGAAGAACGACTTTTGACGTGGCGGTTGATTTTGTCTCATCCTGAGCGTAAAGTTCATGTCTGCCTGTGTAGAATAGGCAGCGTATTCCTTGAATGCGTAAATGACGTCTTATATCAAGTGTTATGTCACTAGACGACAGTCTGGAGTTTTGTGCAAAGTCATTAT
Source organism: Iris macrosiphon (assembly GCA_036927795.1). NCBI lineage: Eukaryota > Viridiplantae > Streptophyta > Magnoliopsida > Asparagales > Iridaceae > Iris > Iris macrosiphon. Next base: position 5,488,883 of record JAYESA010000010.1, read on the forward strand.
TACAGCCGTCCTCTCGATCATCGTGCAGTACTCTTTGTCAGGAGTCAGGTTCACTGCTTCCACTGACAGGTTCATTCGAGGAATACGAAGAGTTTCTCGTACAACTTTCTGCTGCATTAAAAGCAGACGGGTTTTACGCCGAAGTGGCGATGTAGCAACCTTTTTACGCCGAAGCAGTCTGAAAATACTACATTACGCGGATTGTTCGGGAGCTATATTTTATGCTGAAAATAGCGTTGAAGCTCTGCTGTACGCCAATGGCTCTGAAGTCATGTTTCACGCCACCCAGTGCTGGAGCTCTGTTTTACGCGGGCTTCCTGCATGTTGAGGGTTTTACGCGTATGATTCCCCAGCATATTTTTCATGCTTCTACAGTATGCTCATCGTTTCGAAACGAAATTTACGCCATCGGCTCATCGGAATTAAAGTTCTGGATATTCCGTTGGGTTCGTATCGTCGTTTTGAACTTGTTGACACTAAGCTTGACGAATTTGGAGAACCTTGTCTCTGGCATATTTTCGGTGCAAGACGGGGCCCACTTGTAGACCCCGTGTTGACCAGAAATTACATTTTTGTCCCTGTGTCCAAATTGGACGTATATATATGTTTTTCTGAGTATCTCACTCATTCCGGGACTGTTGGTGATATTTGTGACAGCATCCGGGGATATTAGCTCCAATTTCCATTGTGGTATTGCTACTTCCATGGCTAGTTCGTTTCGCATCTTCGCCTGGCTTCCAGGCAAGTATACCTTGCCTTGTTGTACTGTTTAAATTCAGTTATTTTTAGTTGCATATTTTATTATTTTAATATTATATAACTGTGCGCGTCCGAGAAGACTCGGGTGCAGTCAACGAAGGCGTTGACGTTAGGACTTGTGTCTGACCTAGTGTCTAATGGACCCACCGAAAGTTACGGAGTTATCAACATGACTCCCCAGGCCTTGACACGTATAATTGTACGTCACATAGTGAGTTCATGTAGGGACGCGTGCCTCATGCTTGACTGGCCATCGGTATGAGCAGTACGTGTGTCGGTATTAGCTTAGTTGTATATTTTCGTGGTGACTTGCATTGTATAGTACGAGATGTCCACGTCGTATTCGTGGCATATACATTGGCATTGGACGGGGAGGACGACTAGTAGGCATATGGGACACCCACCTCCTTTATTGCAGATACCGCGTTCTTTAGAGTGTTGGGCATTACTTGTGGTTTTTGCAGATACCATACTCTAGAGAACGTTGGACGTTATACTATTACAGATACCACGCTCCTCGGAGCTGGACGTTATTATATTGCAGAGTGCCCATGTTCTGGGGGTATATGAGGCATATACTAGCCAGTCACGACGATTGGTGAATTACGTCAGCATATGTCTAGCCTACACTCTCCCTACGCACTAAGTTGTCCTCAAATTGTATGTCACTTAGCTGGATAGTTCACCCTTTAGTTTTCACAGTATTTACTTTATGGCATGTATTTTTATATCTTGTTACGTCCCTCTGAGGACCTGGTTCCCTTTCAGGTTATTTGCGTAGTTTACATGATGCTTGATATAGTGGAGTATGGACATCGTTGCATGTATCTTTACATTTTTAGCTATTACAGTCATGTACTACTTTCCATTTTTATTCTGCTTTTATAGCCTAGTGTTTATAGATCTGTGTTATTCTTTTGGTCTATTCGAACGGATGTATTATTAGGCTGCAGACTGATGATGCATATCGTTCTTTCTTGAGATTATTTACCATTGATTGAGATTTAGATTTAGTTGTTGTATGTTAGAAATAGATTATTACTTGGATCACTTGACCATGGACAGCGTAAGTGCACTTCGTCGGGTCCATTAAATTGAAAAGTCTTACGGAGTCGTACCAGCTGGCCATTGCCACGTGTTTGGTCCCATAGATTTTGGGACTGGGGCATGACAGGGGTTGACTTTGGAGGATCTTGATAGGCCTCTAGGGTCCACTCCGGACTTCGCTCTGTTGCCCCTAACTCCAGAGGAGAGGGAGACGTTGGAATGGAGGGAAGGAAGCCGCCAGTTTTATTGTGCAGGCATACGTTCGCTTCAGGATGTCGCGATTGTGCTTCGTGAGGCTCACGGCTTATGTGACTGATCGCGTCTTCCACTTTTTGTTTTTATTTTTTATGGGCCTTGATGGCTACATGTTGTAACCCCCCTTTTACAAATGAACTTTTTATTTTGTTTTGATCAATATTTTTTTATGCGGCCCCCATCATCTAAGGATGATCAGGCCGTATGAGGGCCACCTATGTGGTTGGCTGTTCTGGTCACATAGGTCCCGTGCGGCTCCTATGCGGCTTGCTTTCATATTGGGGGTGCATTAACTATTATGCGGCCTGCATGATTTTTATGCTTCGACAACGTGGTAAATCGGATGGTCACGATTAAATCACCTCTTATATATATATATATATATATATATATATATATATATATATATATATATATATGAAATTATTTTTTCTCTCCTCGCTCTTTTCTTTCTTTCTTCACTTCTTTATTTCCTCTCCATTTTTTGTGGGAGCTAGGAGCTTGGTCTTGAGGCCTAAGAGTATGGTTTCTGAACCCCTCTTGGAGGTGGAGTTGAAGGTTTAGGCTGGGAGCTTGACATTTGTCATGCCCCAGTCCCAACATGTCGAGGGACTGAGCACGTGAGCAATGGCCAGCAGCACGCACTGATGGACAACCCAATTTAATGGATCCATCAGGGCATGCTTAAGCTGTAGTCTAGCAGTACTATGTTACAAGTCTCAGGTATTTCTAATCTCATCCACAGAATAAACACAGATTAATTGCCAGAAATAATGTAATGGAAAATAAATAAGCAATATCAAATAAGTGTCTCGGGAAACAAATCCGAGAATTATTCTGTTACATTTAAGGAAAAGACAGGAAATAAAATGCTGAAAAATGGAAATACTGAGTAGATGAAGCCGATGCTCAGGAGAAATCTTCGGCCACTATCTCGTCTTCGGTTCCTGGTTCTGTTTCGAGAAGTGCTCCGGTTTCGTACACCTCTGGGTAGTTTTCTTCAGCTGTACCTGGGGACATCATCCATTCCAGGTCCTCAGGGGACATAACAAGGTACAGAAAATACAAGCCAAAATATATGCAGTGCAGCAATAATGAAACAGCAGGGTAAACTATGTAACCAGCTAAGTGATATGCAATTTGAGAGCAACACTAGAACTCAGGCTGAAGCCACTACAAGCTCTGTGTCGGGGAGCCGGTAGCGGCAATAACTATGAATTATACTCTGAATTATACTATATTTTTATATATAATATCAGCCTGTAGTCTGTGTATCTCTCCCCATCCAATGTAATCCCACGTCTCATGTCCACGATGCCTCATGTCCATGTCACGCACGATTATAACTAATGCAGCAAGTCTAATAGCTATGAATCAAATGTCTAAGAATGTAAAGTCTATGTCATAAAACTTGCATCCTATACAGAATCACCTTGAATGTCTCAGGAAGACTCTGTCTCATGAAATAGTGTCAAGTGTCCTGGTTCTGGTGTAATTGATAGGACAAGTACGAGAATTATCGGGTCTCGATATCCATGTCTATGTGACGTTACACAACCCCGCGTACGGAGTTGGCACTCGACTATGATCGGACACTAAGCACGTCATCCGCTTCCTAGGTTAAGCAGTTAAAACAAGTTTACATTTAATTCCACAAAAAATTAAGTAAAATACTATGTTAAGAATTACTGAGACTTGGTAAGCTTTACTTGCCCACTAATGCATAATTAAGTCCAGAACATAACTAGCAAGCTGCAGGGTTTGGCAAGGTACACTTGCCTGTGGTTCCAACTATGTTTGCGGTTCTGACTTCGGTTGGATTTGCAGGCGGTACTCCGGTTACTGAAACAAATATCAACATCAGATCCAGAAAATATCAATCAGCTAGAAATGCCTATCCTTGAGTCCAATTTGGAGACAAGGGCAAAAACGACAATTTCGGGTCAGAACGGGGTCCACAGGTGGGCCCGCTTTGCACCGAAAAATGTGTCCGGGTCAAAGGTCTCCAAATTCACCAAACTTAGTGTCAACAGGTCAGGAACGATGATACGAACCCAACGGAACTTCCAGAATTGGATTCCGATGAGCCGGACACAAAATCGCTCGTCGAGCGGGGCCTATGGAGCCCACGACACGCGATTTTGTCAACGTTCTCAGAATCGAACCAAACTTGACCCACAGGACCAGCGTATCGCTACGAGTCCGATGGCGCAAGTTTCGTCTCGATCCGACGTGTGTACACAAAGTTAGGGCGCGCTCCAGAAAGTACGGATATTGGATGATGTCCGCGGATACGCGTTGACCCCGGTGTGCACGCACACCCGAATTGACTTCTGCGAAATCCCACACGTCCGTATCGACGACGCGCACATATCCGTGAAGACCGCACGCGACCAAGTCGTCCCGTTTGGCGGGGCGTACTCAGTTTCGGGGTAAAACAGGGTCTATTTTTTCCTGTTTTTGGATCGCGGTGTGCGATTACCACAGGACGCAATGCCCCGAACGGTTTGTCCGGGCACCGAGAGGGTCGTACAGGCTTCGTAACTCAATTTGCGGAAACGAAATCGGAGCTACGAGGTGAAAGTTACAAGTACCTGAAGGGGACCCAAAAACCAGGAGCGATTCGTGTCCGACACGTGTCCGACACGTGTCGGATACAATGAATTAGGGTTAGGGTTAGGGTTCCTGGCGGAGACGGCGGCTCAGGGAGGGGAGGCCGGCCGGGCGGAGGGGCCGAAGGCAGCGGGGGCACGCGGCGGCGCTGGAGGCGGCGGAGGCGGCGCGGGGAGCGGCCGGAGCTGCTGCTGTTGCTGCGGCTGGAGAAGAAGAAGAGGAGGGAGGTGGCTGGGCAGGGTGGTGCGGCGTCCGGCGGCAGCTGCAGGGAGGCGGCTAGGCGAGGGAGGCGTCGGCTGCGGTGGAGCGTGGTGGTGGCTGGCGGTGGCTGAGGGGGAGATCGGAGGAGGAGGAGTTAGGGTTTTATAGGGGCTGGGGGGGAGGTGGTCGTGGCCGAGATGGGCGGAGCGAGGGGGTGGCGTGGCGAGGCGAGGGGCGTGGGTGGCTGGCCGGGCGGCGCTGCGCCGGTGGTGGAGGCGGCGGGAATTGCGGCACGGCTGGGTCGTGGGGGAAGAGAAGGGGACGGGTCGGGTTGCGGGTCGGGCGGCGGCGGATCCGACCCGACCCGCTGGGCAGGGGCTGGGCCGGGTGGTGCTGTGCCCGGTTTGGCCCAATGGGCCGGGCCGGGCTCGGGTTTATTTTTTTAAAAATAATAATAATATTATTAATAATAATAAAATAATTAATAAATAAATAAATAATTAAATAAATAGTTTTAGGTGTTTTAAAAATAGGTCCGGGGTCCGATAAATTCCAGAAAAATTGTCCTAAGTCCAGATTTTCATTTTACACCCAAAAATATTATTTCCATAATATTTTAATATCATTTATTATTAATTAAAAATTGTTGAATAATTAAAATCCTGTTTTTAAATTACAGAAAATTCCCAGAAAATTCTAGAAAATTGTGAAAAAATCCAGTTTTTAAAATTTTGAAAAATCAGGGGGTTTACAACATTAGGCAAGTACATCTTGCCAAAATACTGAACGATATTATTTTATTGTAGTTTTTATTTTCCTTAAGATTTTGTGCTTAGAATTTCATGAAATTTGTTTTGTTAAAATGTTTATCTAGTAATTTTTAACCTTGTGCATACTTCAGGAAATTGTTTAGGCTTGGTTTTAACTTTTTCTGTAGAAATCCTGTTATTTACCCGTTAGAAAACTCGGTGTCGAAAATGATAACCGAAGTGATTGCCATGAGACATATCTTATATGCTACTTGAAACCCATTCCTAGTTTCTATTCAGGTATTTTTGAGTTTTGTGGATCCAGACAAGTTTCAGTTTTTTCGTAAATCACTTGTACGGCATTTTTCGAAATTGATCTATCAAATATCAAAGTTGGTAAAATCGAATGTCCCCAAGTTGTTGAGAATTTGATCCTATATAATTTTGACCTTTGAAAATCCAAATTCTGAGTTAGAACAGAGTTTTTATGGCCCGAACAAGTCACGAAAATACTCCAAGTCCAGGTTTCTCTGACCAATCGGAAGATCCGACGGTGATCTGCGACAGTCCGACGGATGATCCGATTTTTGGTCCATAGACTTGTTGTGACCAATCGGATGATCCAACGGTGATCAGCGGCAGTCCGACGGATGATCCGTTTTGTGGCCCATTTACTTGCTGTGACAGATCGGAAGATCTGACGGTGATCCGAGAAGATCCGACGGATAATCCGAATGACCCTGATTTTGCCTATCTTGTCTTTTTTTGATATTCCATTTGACTGTGATACTTTCTTAGCTCGGCTTTATGTATAGTTTTGGGGACTCCTACCCATTATACACCTGTCCCGGTATAGTTTGGGATACCTACCCATTATACACATGTCCTGGCATAGTTTGGGACACCTACCCATTATACCCTGACCAGTATATTTTTGATAGTGACCCATCGTGGTGCACTCTTATTCATTACCTTGTACCAGTCTCGTCCTGACATTATGTATAGATTTAGGGCCACTTACCCATTATACGTATGCCGCATATAGTTTTGGGGACACCTACACATTATATATTTGTCTTGACCAGTCCCGGTATAGTTTGGGCCTTCTACCCATTATACACCCGTCTCGTATATTACTTGTTGTGGCTTATTATAGCGCACGCTCGCCGTGCCTATAATCGTTTGGTTGTATTCCCGTATAGTCTTGTGCTTGTGCTTAACAAAACATTGTCTTGTCTAGTTCATCCCTGCGGGGAGCATTATATCTAGGATGGATTCTGTAGAATGCCACACCCGGAATCCTAAAACAAACTGCTAAGGTTAATAACTAGCTTAAATGATTAGAGCATTGGGGGAGGATCTCCTGGTTGCATGTAGTTTCGTACCCCGACAATATTTTACTGATAGATGGACTTGTACAATATCGTTGAGTAGTGCACATTTCCAGCTCACCGTCATATAGAGCATACTGAATTAATCTACTCAGGTCACCTTTGTGTGACTTGGATTTAAGTTCATATCACTCCTGGGGGTCGTGTATCCATTAGTATTTACTTTACTGTCGTCCGACGTTTGGGTAGCTTGGACAGTCTATGTCACACCCCGGCCCGGCAGGGCCGTTCGTCCTTGCATGTGCGTGATGCCGCGCGAGCCTAAGTTGCGCCCGCGCAAGGCCAGACATAGAACGGGCGGTGAGATAACAAGTTCACACGGAAGCATAGAACGAACACAAGTATAATTCAAAATTCAGCTCTTTATTGATTCTGAATAAGTATTACAAGCGGTGCAAGACCGAGATTACAAGTCACTCAAGCTCTCTCTCGAAACAATAAAAACATGACAAATGGCTTACGACAAGGAATGATGCATAGGCGATATTCCAACATTATGTCATGTATATGTGCTTCAGCTCCGGACACAACACTCAAGGCTCCAGAGCGAAGTTCGCACCTTAGCGCGCACGAGGGGACACTCCGCATCGAACGAGGTTCTCCCTTACCCTGCACACAATCTGGTGGGTTATCAGTACATTGAATGCACTGGTGGGGAGGCTTCTCGCCCGCTCAACAAATTTAACATGTTCAATTAGTTATGTGCACTTTATCATTGTTGTCTTTCTAGTCTTTTTCTTAGCATCAGTTTCATGGCAAAGATATAAAGCCTAACTCGTGTGGTAGTACGCCGTGCGATATAAGAGTAACACGATGATACTTACCAACTTATCCATTCGTCCTTCCCTATCCAAGGTAAACCAAGTTAAAGCAAGAATGAATATATATAATAAAATCCGAGAAAAATTGCATAAGCAAACATAAGTGTCACGGGCGTATTTCTAACTCAGGTGCACGAGTTACACGGATACTCAGATGTGTTACAGAAGATTGTTCAAGTCTTCAAATATATAATACTCATATCCGTTCAGGTGTTCCAGATTACCAGATGCGATGCGATGACTCGCACGCGGATTACCGCTAAGCAAGATGACTTAATCTATATGAACAGGAGGTCGCTGGCGCTACATGCCATTTAGACGAGTCTCTAGACGGAGATGGGTATAGCACAAAAAACACAAGGCGCGCAACATCCTGCCGGAACACGAGAGACCCAGACTCTTTTGATGGTGATGGTGTAGCGCTAAAAACTCGAGCCACAAACACCATCCCGCCAAAGCTCGAGGAGTCCCCAAATGATTTTTCCCAGGCCGGCACGATCCCGGTTCCCCGGTGATCATCCGAGGAATCCATAATTACCTCGTGCACGAGTTGTCCACGACCATGCAAGTCTTGGGTCTTCCAGATTCACGACATGACATGATAGTTCTCGATTCACTTAGACATTGGATGATGCGTAGTCTCTTGGGCAGAGATGGGTGTAGCACTAGGTACTCGAGGCACATACACCATCTCGCTCGCTCGAGAGAGACTACCAATGTAACACCCCTCTCCCAGAATACTGGATAAATACGGGGACTGACATGGCCAACCACACCTTGCAGAAAACCGAAATAAGCCGCAATGTGTTAAGGTTGTTTAGAAGACAGATGGGTGAACTCTAGCATGCTACGACGTCGGTCCTAAGGCCGAAAAATCCTATTATCTCAATCCAGCAATACAAGTACAAGAGTATATCATATATGAAAGTAAAAAGGCATTCCAAATTATATACTACATATGATCATGAAGCTAGTGAATATAAAATGCTGCACTAGCAATTATAATAATACATGATCAAATATACCAGTCATAGTCTAATATATACATCATGTTGATCGTAGTCTCAAAAATATAATAAGCTAAATATGCCCCTTGATAAACACCATAAAATGAAGTAATTAAGACGAGGGGTGGAAGAAGGAAACTCACTCACGAGCTTCGGCCGAAATGCTACGAGTGCGAGCCATCTTGCTGGAAGTGCGGTGAATCCTGGTTCTCTTTGGGGTAACCTGGCCATGCAAAGCCAATGAGGTCAGAACCCCAAGCAACAACTACCACAAAGGAGCTCGAGGTGATAGACCAAACATATCATAACATAAGCAAAAAGAGACACATAAGAAATAAATAATGATCGGGACTTGTACGGTACCAAAGTACTTATCTCAAGAATAATACTAGAAGAATTGATAATAAGTGCGGAAATAAAAGTAAGGCGACGAGCGACAAGAGAGCATAGGAACTACTCTGGATCGGGACCACAACCCTTAAACCAAACAAGGACCTGGGTTGCAGACCTTCACCCGAGCAGAACTTAGCACCCTAACCACGCGCCGGAAGAAAAATAAAACTAGAAGAGCGACCTATAATGAAAGTAACATCATTCATCGTACGGCCAAACAACTTTACGGCTTGCTACGATTAACTAGTTAGGGTTATCATAGACATTAATTACTAAATGCATATTTTTAAGAATATTGCTACCACCGACACTGCAGTTAACTCGGATGGCCAAGGGTACACTTGTCTAGTAAACTTAAATGCATATTCAACCATACAATAACATAACTTGTTACTTGTCATAAACAGAAATTGAACTTGTAATCAAAAACTTGCTTTATAAACTTGTCTTGTAACATAAACTTGTATATAAAGTTGTCTTGTAAGTGCCGCAGCATACGTAAACTTGGTCAGTCATGGAGCCCTTGCCTAGTAGGGTTATTCCATGGTGCATGGGCCCCTTAGAGATCGGGGTAGCCGGTAGCGCAATATTCTTCCCTCTCAATGATCTAGGAAATTCTTATCTTGTTTAATCATTACTAAATTATTTTAAGTTCTCAAGTCATGGACACTTGAGAACTCCCTAGAATGACGAGTCACAAGTATGAGCTTTTCACGAGTTATCGTATTCGTGACACGCGATACATTGGGCAATACTCACACTCGATTGTCCAATGCCAAATGCAATAGATTTTCATACACAAATATTTCTACAGTGTCGTGAGGATTGTGAAATCGTACATAAACTTGTCTCGTGAACTTACATGTAAAACTTGTCTGGTATCATAAACTGGTGTCGACTTAAGAAAGCACACAACAAAAATCACTAAAAGGAATTACTAAAATGAACATAATAAAAGGGAACACAAAATGCACACATGAATGCATGGCCGCATGCACTCACTTGCTGCATGCACCCATTGGCCGCCTGCTCAGGGTTAAAGTCTACTCCTTGGGGCAAGTGCTGAGTGATGGGTCAATAAATGAAGTGTCAGTGAAGTGACATAAAGTGATTGATGTGACTAACCGAAAAGAGTGTCAGGGAGAAGATAAAAGCATAAAAGGTGTGCACGAAAAGACGTGCAAAAAAAAGACACATATGTCGCTTCTAAGTCAAATGACAGACGGGCCGCATGGGCTTCTTGCCGCATGGGCTTCTAGCTGCATGGACAATTGGCCGCATGAGCTCATGGCCGCATGGACAACTCGCCCTCAGGGAAATCTCATGCGTTTAGTGCTCTATACATTCAGCTTAGGGATGCATATGCAGAGACAGTCATGCGCCTAACAAGATAGACATCATGCTAAAAAGGGCGCATGAAGCTGGGCGCATGGAACTCCTTCGTCCCCAAGCAGCACAACTCCATGGAAAAAGCTCCAAAAACTAAAAAAATATTTCCTTCACAAAATCTTTATTTTAACTCCAAATCAAGCGAAACAAAATCCAAATTGCATGAAATGAGATGCTCTAATATAAGGAATAACTAGTTTTCGAAAACACTAAGTTTTAATAAATTAAAACCAAGAAAAACTTATGGAACCCAGAAAAATCCTAAACTTAAAACTCAGATCTACAAAATTCTATACATCAAAATCCAAAACTCCAAGAACTAAATATGATCAACAACTCAAGGAAACCATTTGCCACGCCCCAGTCCCAAAATACGTAGGACTAGGAATACGTAAGCATGCCAGCCGTATGTATATGACAACTCCAATATATGGATACCATAATACACACGTACGCTGTATTATGAATATTAACTCACATATGGTATATATATTATCATAAGTCACAGGGCATAACTAGATCTCATCCACAGAATCAAATAACCAATCAACTATATAACTGAATCAAGTATAAAATGCTTGATAAGAACAAGTAGCTGGGCGGAGACAAATCCACTACCAACAAGAATATAAGAGAAACCACATAAGTATATCTAATGATCAATGAGGCTCGAAGAGAAGACCTCCTCAAAAGAGAGATAAGTAGCTAGTCCTGATCCGTGCTCCTGCGAATAGTCATGATCGTCTACACCTGGAAATGGACTAGGTCCTCAGAGGGACGTAACAAGATACATAAAAGTATGCCAATTTGAATACAGTAAATATGCATAATAGGTAGAATATATATAAGTACGATGTACGAGACAATCTATATGAATGCATAATGAGGACAACTTTTTAACGTATGGGAATGGATAGGCTACTCTATCTAATCTCACAACTCACACACACTTCAGGGACATCATCAACCGTCATACCACGAGGGTAGCGACCATCATGAAACCATTAGCCGATATACCGCGAGGGTAGCGACCATCGAACACGACTACCATAGTGCTGCTAGTTACTACGGTTTACCAGAGTGGTTATAGCCCATACGCCTATTGATTGTCCTCCCCTCCCATGATACTATGTGTCAAGTATGTGTCAACATATATATAGTATATAATTATGACGAAAAGAAAATACACATGCAATGAATATATAAAAATATAATAAGCATGCAAAGTACTATAAGCAATTTGTGTAAGATATCTTGCCTGGCAAGAAAGCTGCAAAGTGTAAGCGTCCAGACGTCAGGCACAATGGATCAGAAACTATGGCCTCAGAATGAATGTCTTCGAATGCTGAAATAAACATCACCAATATTTCCAGAATAAGCGAGATAGCTAAAAAAACACTACCCTTTCGTCCAATTTGGACACAGGGCAAAACGATAATTTTGGGTCAAAGCGGGTCCACAAGTGGGCTACTTTGCACCAAAAAGCGTGCCAGGGATAAAGGTCTATAAATGGGACAAATTATAGGTCAAATAAATTTTAAATGTCAATACGAACTCAACGGTATGTCCAATTTTGGATTCCGGTGAGCCGATCACAAATTCGCCCTAAAAGTCAACTGTGGGGCCCGCAAATAGGCGACTTGGTCAACTGTCTCAGAATTGCGTGAAACTTGGGTCACAGGACCAGTGTGATACCACGAATCCAATGTCATAAGTTTTATCGCATTCCGACGAGCGTACATTAAATGGGGTAATATTTTGCAAATGTTGCAACACAGAGACTTTTTACGGATACGTGTTGATTTCGACGTGCACACACGTCCAAATCAGTTTCCGTGAAAGCCCACACGTCCAGATATACCATATGCACATTTCGGTGCAATTGGTAGGCGACGAGGCGGTCCCGTTTGGCGGGACACGCTCCGTATCACAATTTTTTAATATTTTTAAAAATAAGTTTTTGGTCGATTTGGAGGTTGAATAATTTACACACAGAACAAATTAACAAAAACTAAAAGAACAGAAAAATTCTCGGTTATGTGGAGAAGAAAAACCATTTTATTTGTTTTTGAAAATAATAAACAGGTTGATGGCAAATTGGGTGTGAACATGGGATTTTGGATTCAAAATTCTGAACTGTTTTGGTCAGTTTTTCGGTCATTTTTCGGTCGATTTTTCGACCAATCCGGGACACGAAAACTCGTGCCACTTGAATGAAAATCCTAGAGGGTTAGGTTGTGGACGTACACGAACAAACCGCATACAAAAAGGATCACAGATGATGGAGATAACATACCGTGAAGATGGGTCCAAAACTGGACTGTGCGCATGTGCGGTGCGCACACGCGGGGACGGCGACGGCGGTCGGCTGGCGGGCTGTGGCGGTGCTGCTCGGTGGCGGTCGTCGCGGGGGCAGCACCGCCGGGCTGGGGTCGGTGGTCAGAGGGTGGTCGTCGGTGTGGCCGCTAGGGTTAGGGTTTAGGGTTTGAGTTAGGATTTGGATATATATATATATATATATATATATATATATATATATATATATATATATATATATATATATATATATATATATATACAGAGAGAAAGGTCGGGTGGTTTGTAGGTTTGCTACTTCGGTGGGGGGTTATTAGGAATTAGTATTAAGTTTGTTTATATTAGGTTAAGTTATGGTTTCTAGTTATTTAGTTAGTTTTTTCTTTTTCTTTTTCTTTTCTTTTCTTTCCTTTTTCTTTTTCTTTTCTTTTTGTTTCTTTTATCATTATTATTATTATTATTATTATTATTATTATTATTATTATTAACGCATATCTATATTTATATATATAGATGGAATTATAAAAATTTAAAAAGAATATTTGCACACCAAAATAGATTCCAGAAAATTGCTTTGTAGAGTTTAATAAAATACTACACTCTAAATATTTTATAATTAACATTTAGATTTTTATCTAGTTATAATAAATCAAATAATTGTATTATATAATTAACTAAGTAATTAATTAAATGGTCATCCACAAATAGGTAGTAGTAAATAATATGCAAATCTATAAAAAGGAAAAATGTCTAACTTGACACAGAAAATTATGGGCTACTAATTGTAGGAAGTTGGGAATTGAAAATGACCACAAATAAATTATATATAGATTATCTAAATATTTAATACATAGTCTATGGTCGTTACACCAATGTCATACTAATGCCAAGGGGTCGAATTCTTGTGCCACGAAAAGATCCTACGAGTAGTGTCTCCTGTGTAGGCTACTTCCTATGAAGGGCGATACAGGTTTTGGGGCCATCCTATATTATTAATGTCCAAACCACGGTGAAGTATCCTAATAAAATTATTGAATTTTAATTTATTTAAAAGAAAGTCTAAAACAAATACAAAAAATACAAAATACACACCAAATACCTATTTTTGGGTGAGGGGGTTTACAATCTACCAAACTTAAAAGAATTTCGTCCTCGAAATTAAAAATAAGGCATGATTCTATATTTATCCTCAAAATTTAAATCGATGATTCAACCTTCAATATTCAAAATTTAAATCATGTGCTCAAAGTATAAATATTTGGTCCGCAATATCAAGATTTTAAGATTTATTAGATCCTCATCATCTTAATCATTCTTCTAAAAATTCTCAAAATTTAAAATGACTTAAATCTCTCAATCTAATCTTACATGATCATAATATAAAAATTTATCTCAAGTTGACAATGCAACTTCTACCCAACTTAGAATTTACCGATCTATCACATAAGGCTATACATTTAAGAAAAAAATTCTCAAATTATTTAATCGTGTTATTCAATCCTCAAAAATTTTAACACCAAATATATCACATATGATATGCCCTTAATTATAAAAGATAGTTACCAAGTAATGCGATTGGCCTATGGGATATATCTAGTACTCTACGTGTATCAAACTTATACCAAGCACGAGCGTTCGTCTTTCTGAAATAGGGGAAGACGGAGAACAATAATAAAGAATTCAAAAAGGAGGTGATAGAATACAAGTACAGGGTTCAAGGCAATTTTTAAGAATTCAAAAGTGAGTTGTCAAGGCAGTTGTGGATTAAAATCTTATTTTTGGTAAATTCATATTCACATGTTCATATCAGAACAGTTATGTACCTGATATGATATGCTTTGACTTATCTAGAGGGCAAGTATATCCGTCTACTAGTCAACAATATATCTTAATCCACGTAAAGTAGTCATGCGAAGAGCGAACCAAGTGCACTAAGGTTGATCATACCATAATACACTGATTCTGATTTTTGACAATGTATTAGTGTTTGCACCCAAAAGAATAAGCTTGCAAAACTAGGCTATAATAGCAACATAAGTCGAGGTAGTACAGAAAATATAGGTACCCTGGATTATGATGAGTGAAAGTACAAATTATGTGATTTAAAACTAAAGGATAATCATAAAATCACAATCTAAAGAATAACTCAACTATCAAGTTCTAACTACTAAGCACATAATGTCAAAATTCAAGATTAACAACTATAAATCTAGCAAACTATATATCCTAACATAAATGGAGATCACTTGGCCTACAATCAGAAGGGTTAGGTGGCACGAATTGAAAGATGAAAGAAAAATTTAGTCGTCGCACAAATAGCGAGCGTTAAGGGTTCAGAGAAACAAAATATAAAATTAAATAGAGAGACTCTTGATAATATCATGGTTTCCTAGAGAAATATGGTATGATAATCTCTATATTCGAGGTATGATCAAGGGAAGTGTTATATTCTTTTCTCTTGGCTTCCTAAGGTACTGTTCTGCTAATATCAAGACAATGATCTAAATTTATAGTTATAATATTATCTCACTATGAGAGTTAGGTTTAGTCCTAATGTTCAATTTTGGATTTTTATTGGTTCCTCAATACTAGGGTCAAACAATATAGTCAAATTTCTTACTAACCCTAGTCGTGTCTATACTACTCTCAAGTCCTTCATAAATATATCAAGGGATAGTGGTCAATTAACCTACAGGTAAGGGATGCTAGGGTTCATTAGGTATTCTAAACTTAGTGATGTGTCAATATTCTAGTTGTATTCTTAGTAGAAATATTACCCTAATTATCATCCTAATAACAAGGATTCCTATATTCTAGCATAAGGCTATACTCAAGAAACTATTAGGAAAGTACATGAATCAAGCAGGATGTAATTATTTAAATATAACAGACTAGAAGGAATGTAAATCATAGATAAATGTGGATGAGATCCTATACTCTAATCCTATTTGCAGGCTTGCTTGGTACAGTAACGTAACCAAGACAATATACTCTCGACCTGCGTGGGCCACCACAAAAATATGTCATGCCCTAGTCCCAAAATACATAGGACTAGGAATACGTAAGCATGCCAGCCGTATGTATATGGCAACTCTAATATATGGATACCATAATACACACGTATGCTGTATTATGAATATTAACTCACATGTGATATATATATTGTCACAAGTCACAGGGCATAACTAGATCTCATCCACATAATCAAATAACCAATCAACTTAACTAAATCAAATATAAAATGCTTGATAAGAACAAGTAGTTTGGCGGAGATAAATCCACTACAACCTAGAATATAAGAGAAACCACATAAGTAAATCTAATGATCAATGAGGCTCAAAAAGAAGACCTTCTCGAAAGAGAGATAAGTAGCTAGTCCTGATCCGTGCTCCTGCGAATAGTCATGATCGTCTACACCTGGAAAGGGACCAGGTCCTCAGAGGGACGTAACAAGATACATAGAAGCATGCCAATTTGAATACAGTAAACATGCATAATAGGTAAAAAATATATAAGTACGTTGTACGAGACAATCTATATAAATGCATAATAAGGACAATTTTTTGACGTATGGGCATGGGTAGGCTACTTTATCTAATCTCACAACTCACACACATGTCTGGGACATCATCAGCCGTCATACCGCGAGGGTAGCGACCATCGGGACACCATTAGCCGATATACCGCGAGGGTAGAAACCATCGGACACGACTACCATAGTGCGTGCTAGTTACTACGGTTTACCAGAGTGGTTATAGCCCATACGCCTACTGATTGTCCTTCCCTCCCATGATACTATGTGTCAAGTGTGTGTCAACATATATATAGTATATAATTATGACGGAAAAAAAATACACATGCAATGAATATATAAAAATATAATAAGCATGCAAAGTACTATAAGCAATTTGGCAACGTATCTTGCCTGGCAAGAAAGCTGCAAAGTGTAAGCGTCCAGACGTCAGGCACAATTGATCAGAAACTATGGCCTCAGAATGAACGTCTCCAGATGTTGAAATAAATATCACCAACGTTCCCAGAATAAGCAAGATAGCTAGAAAATACTACCCTTTCGTCCAATTTGGACACAGGGGCAAAACAGTAATTTTGGGTCAAAGCGGGTCCATATGTAGGCCACTTTGCACCAAAAAGTGTGCCAGGGGTAAAGGTCTCTAAATGGGACAAACTATAGGTCAAACAAATTTTAAACGTCAATACGAACTCAACGGTATGTCCAATTTTGGATTTCGGTAAGCCGAACACAAATTCGCCCTAAAAGTCAACCGTGGGACCCGCAAATAGGCGGCTTGGTCAACTATCGAAATCGCGTGAAACTTGGATCACAGGACCAGCGTGATATCAAGAATCCAATTGCATAAGTTTTGTCGCATTCCGACGAGCGTATATTAAATGGGGTGGTGTTTTGCAAAAGTTACGACACGGAGACTTTTTACGGATACATGTTGATTCCGACGTGCACACACGTCCAAATCAGTTTCCGCGAAAGCCCACACGTCCAGATATACCATACGCGCCTTTCGGTGTAATTGGTATGCGACGAGGCGGTCCCATTTAGCGGGGCACGCTCCGTATCACAATTTTCTAATATTTTTAAAAATAAGTTTTTGGTCGATTTGGAGGTTGAATAATTTTACATATAGAACAAATTAACAAAAACTAAAAGAACAGAAAAATTTTTGGTTATGTGGAGAAGAAAAATCCTTTTATTTGTTTTCGAAAATAATAAACAGGTTGATGGCAAATTGGGTGTGAACATGGGATTTTGGATTCGAAATTCTGAACTGTTTTGGTCAGTTTTTCGGTCATTTTCCGGTCGATTTTTTGACCAATCCGGGACACGAAAACTCGTGTCGCTTGAATGAAAATCCTGGAGGGTTAGATTATGGACGTACACGAATAGACCGCATGCAAAAAGGATCACAGATGAGGGAGATAACATATCGTGAAGATGGGTCCAAAACTGGACTGTGCGTATGTGCGGTGTGCACACGCGGGAACGGCGACGGCGGTCGACCGACGGGCTGCGACGGCACTGCGCGTGGGGGTCGTCGCGGGGGCGGCGGCGCCGGGCTGGGGTCGGTGGTCGGAGGGTGGTCGCCGGTGTGGCCGCTAGGGTTAGGGTTTAGGGTTTGAGTTAGGGTTTGGGTTTGGGTATATATATATATATATATATATATATATATATATATATATATATATATATATATATATATAGAGAGAGAGAGAGAGAGAGAGAGAGAGAGAGAGAGGGGGGGGGGAGAGGTTGGGTGGTCTGTAGGTTTGCTACTTGGGTGGGGGTTATTAGGAATTAGTATTAAGTTTTAAGTTATGGTTTCTAGTTATTTAGTTATTTTTTTTCTTTTTCTTTTTCCTTTTCTTTTTCTTTTCTTTCCTTTTTCTTTTTCTTTTCTTTTCTTTTCTTTTTGTTTCTTTTATCATTATTATTATTATTATTATTATTATTATTATTATTATTATTATTATTATTATTATTATTTTTATTATTTTTATTATTAACACATATCTATATTTACATATATAGATGGAATTATAAAAAATTTAAAAAGAATATTTGTACACCAAAATAGATTCCAGAAAATTGCTTTGTAGAGTTTAATAAAATACTACACTCTAAATATTTTATAATTAATATTTAGATATTTTTCTAGTTATAATAAATCAAATAATTGTATTATCTAATTAACTAAGTAATTAATTAAATGGTCATCCACAAAATAGGTAGTAGTAAATAATATACAAATCTATAAAAAGAAAAAATGTCTAACTTGACACGGAAAATTATAGGCTACTAATTGTAGGAAGTTGGGAATTGAAAATAACCACAAATAAATTATATATAGATTATCTAAATATTTAACACAGTCTATAGTCGTTACACCAATGTCATACTAATGCCAAGGGGTCGAATTCTTGTGCCACGAAAAGATCCTACGAGTAGTGTCTCCTGTGTAGGCTACTTCCTATGAAGGGCGATACAGGTTTTGGGGCCATCCTATATTATTAATGTCCAAACCACGGTGAAGTGTCCCAATAAAATTATTGGATTTTAATTTATTTAAAATAAAGTCTAAAACAAATACAAGAAATACAAAATACACACCAAATAGCTATTTTTTGGTGAGGAAGTTTACACCATTTTCCATCAAATACATTTTTAAAACAACATATATATATATATATATATATATATATATATATATATATATATATATATATATATATATATATATATATGAAAAATCCAAAATTTTATGACTTCACCAATGAGCAAGATATACTTGCCTAAGAGTCCAACGACTTCTTCTTAGCTAGGTCCGGTGCTGGGGTTCAGCTAGGGGAGGTGCACGGGGGTGAGGGAGAAGGGAGCAAGGAAGAAGAAAATAAAAATAAAGAAGAAAGAAGAAAGAGAGGAGAGAGAAAAAGCTCATATATATATATATACTAAGAGGAGAGAAAAAATGGTTTAGTCATGGGTTCAGTCAATTGAACCATACAAGGTGTCCATTCTACATGCGGGTCCTAAACTGGGTCTATGACAAGGCCAATGGATATTCTACTGGTCTTGGATAGTCTCTCTCAACAACAGAAAAATATTAAATAAAATGACAGGAACCAACATGAGAAATACAGCAGGAATACATTATCAAGAAAAATTAAATTCTAGAAATTCAAGAAATACCAAATATGGAATCGGGTGTGACAACCTAGAATCCAAATACCTGAATGAGTCTTGCTCCATGAGCTGATTCTTGCTTTACTTGACATGATGCAATCCCCTAGTTCGGGAAACTGCATTGGCGACCTAATGGCGCCGAATACTTTCAGGTTCAAACTTACATTGAATGACTATTCAATAGTCTTTCGGCTAACTAGATGAATGCAAGACAGGATAGTATTATTGGGTCGTGGCATGCATTTAAGTAATGAGCATAGCGAATATGTAAAGCATCTAAGCATTGAACAACACGAATATAACTTTTAAGGAAATATGCGGCATAACCATACTTAAAAATATAAGCGATTGCTCTAGCACGGGTCTAAGGGATAGTACGAGGAACTAACATTATTCAAGTTACATTTTCATGTTCTAATACAAGCAATACAAGATAGGATTATTCCCTTAGCTAGGTGCGTTATATTCTTATTAGCATGCAAGGGGTTATGGCCTAGCGATCTAGCATGTATATCCAAATTCTAAAGTGTGTTGGCCAAGCAAAGACAAGTTCATCGTAGCCACCCACCTGAACGAGGGCTTGCCTCGGCCAAGCGAGACTTTTAGTGAACCGCTAAAACTCCAAGTCCAAGTGTTGATATGCCGTTTGAGTCATCTTGCAGAACTGAGCGAAGTGGACTGTTATATAATACACCACTAAAAAAAAGTTTCGTCCTCAAAACTTACTAAATAGAACTCATCCAAGAACAACAATTCTATTCCAACTTAAACATATCATGTTTATCTTCAAATCCATGAGTAAATTTTTCGTTCCTTTATACATTCCAAGTACGTCTATATCCTTGCAGTCTATCAAATCCTTGCCACAATCTCTACTACGCCTAGCGCAGAGTTGCACTACTCAAACATAGGGGTATGTTATAACTTGCCCATACAAGGGATAAACTAGAATTAGGTTAAACCACCCAATGTTTTATTACTTAACTTCTGAGTCATGAACGCATCCCAACAATCACTTCGTATCGCCTGACTAAATCTAGTGTTACGCCTAACCAACATCCCAAAAATTCTTAGAACTTCAACTTCAATATCCACCAATTATTTGCATGTAATATTTCTCATGTCTAGATCTAATAATTATTTGATACATAGTCCTCTATCCCGAGCCATCGCTTAATCATGCTAGAAATCTTGCACTATCTTCCAAGTTTATCACTTGACGTCTACAAGTTTTATCTTCCAAAAATTTATTCATCAAACAAGACTTAGTCAATCCCTTATTTATAACTCATGCATATAGCAATCATACTGTTTCAAACATGATATACATTCCGATGACATCATCTCCATCCTAACCAAGTCAAAATTCACATTTGTTCAATCTTCCTGAACGATCTTCAACTTATTTTTATCCTGACATATATCAACTTTATATCCAATCCTTTTGTCAATACTTTCTTCTTCTTTTTCCTATCAATCCTTGTTATTATATGAATCATCATCAAGTATCTCTCGCCTTATAAAATCACCATTATACCACGAGCGGAGTCGATCAAAACCCAAGTCAATTCTAATTCGATTTTAAATCCATAGTATTGCACTACCATAGAGAACATCTTCCAAGCACACAATTTTTATTCATATTCAATGCATCATCCAAGTTTTTCCTGATTTATTTCATACATCCAACACCAACACGAATCCGACAAGTCCTCAATATTAACTTATACTTTCGCTTGCATGATCCATTCGATTTTAAGTAATTCCACCGATAAATCACCAATTTCCATCGTTTGTTCCAATCACGTTAAACACCAACTCTTCTAAGGCACATATCTCAAAACCAACTCCTAGTTTTAACTATTGTTGCCCCAGCTATGAAGTCTTACCCAGGGAATCTAAGGTTGATCACACCAACTCAATCTCGTCAAGGGATCGTCTGCCTAACCACTAGGTCAGCTCACCAAGTCATAGTTACAATCACGATCACCATCTATAATGTGCAAATTCAAAGTACCACGCTAACCCAAAACTAAGGTCAGACCATTGTTCAATTGCACGAGATATTCTACCTAAAGCTTGCATCACTCAGATTTCTATCATCAAGCAAATATCATCATACCCAAACAAAGTATCTCAAGCCAGGGATACGAGTCCGTTCAGCAAAGCTGTCCTAAGATAAAATCTATTGTAACACAATCCTCGATGCATCATGTGATATCACATGTCAAATCTATCAATTCACATAGTATATCTCCTCAGAAGTAAGCAATATGCTAAAGTCTACTAATCCATATATCCAAGTCAAGTTCACAAAGTCATGATTCAAATCTTTAAACCATAATTCTCATATCGTATTCTCTAAATCGTTCGACATGATTCACGTATTTGTTCACAAAAACATAAAGCACCACTTGCATCAATTCCAAGCTAACTTATCCTCAATTTTGATTCATTCTCAAACCTTATACTAGAGCAGTCCTTAAAACTCATCGAGCTATCCTCTGTTAAGTGTTTATGTCATCTGAGTCACAGTTTATATCAATTCTCTTCCTAAACATCAATCTCGTTGCATCGATCCAAGATCTGTCTCAAGCATTCATTTTCTCAAGTCTACGTTGATCACAAATCTATCATTCTTCAACTAGAGAATCCTCGAGCCAATGTCTACCAATCTTTATTGTATTCTATTCCATCGAGTTTATCCATATAACCATTGAAAATTCCCTTACACTATATCACATCATTCAACCGATTATCAATGTCTAAGTTATACACAAGATTAATTCCTTATCGTCATTTGTGTATCATCAAACCAATTTGATTCCTATTTCTAACATCAAATTTGATTCATAAATTCTTTCAAATCATAGCATATCGTCCAATCCAAATTCTCTCGCGCGCTAAATTCTTCTTGCACTATCACTTGATTAAGCTATCTTTCAATCACACTAGTTCCATTCACATCTAATTATATTCACCTGTAGCTGCATTCGAGTTCCGTATACCGCTGAGTTTGGATCATGCACATATTTGAGACGTCCCCCAAGTATATACATTTCAACCAAGCATAGCGACAGCGAAGTTGGTTCGAGTTCAGCATATCGTTGAGTCTGGATCGTACACATATTTAAGGTGCACCCAAGATACATGTATTTTAACCAGCTTTAGCGATAGGGAAGTCGGTCAAGCTACGGTGAAGGTACCACAAATTCCATAAAACTTTCAATCCCTAATACAAAGTCCATCTGTTGATTCAATTATCTTTTCTAGTTTCTTATTCTTCCTTGACCAAGTCATTTATTTCAAATCTTTATCTGACATCATCCCAACCTCTACACAATTTTTACATAACCGTTCGAGAAATTCTTGCATGAGATACATGATATCAATCTTACTAGGTGACACAAGTTTAATGGCTTTGCACTGATCACTTGCACAACTTTGCGTTGTTGAGTGGCTCATTGCTATCCGGAAATCCATGATCCAAAGAACGTTCCTCAATATTTTCCCCATACACCACTCAGGTTCAAGCCACACAAAAATCCTTGAAACCATGTTCACATCGCTAAACATCCAACCGATGTGTTCCTTAAAATCCAAGCAAGATCCCCTATTTCTTATCAACGGTATCATTTTTCCCAAAATCAGCTTCATTGATAGGTATCTCTCAATTTCGTGATTCAAATCCAACTTATCTCATCCGAACGATGTTCTATTCCCGCACACAAATATGCTAGCACCAAATAAGTCAAGTATGTAACACCCATTGCTCAGCCCACAAGGTCTTCTATATAGCTGTCATGCTCAAGCAAAATATCCATATGAGATATATTCAACTAGCTAGACTTATTTTATGGAACATCCCGAGGAACAAAATGTATTACCCATGAACGAAGCTTCAAGCAGAGAAAATTGATATGAGATCAAGGACGTAAAGTCGACGCTCTGATACCAATATGTCATGCCCCGGCTCGATAGGGCCGGTTATCCTCGCATGGGCGTGATGTCGCGCGAGCCTAAGTTGCACCCGCACAAGACCAGGTATAGAACGGACTGTGAGATAACAAGTTCGCAAGGTCGATATAGCGAAAGCATAGAACGAACACAAGTATAATTCAAAATTCAGGTCTTTATTGATTCTGAATAAGTATTACAAGCGGTGCAAGACCGAGATTATAATTCGCTCAAGCTCTCTCTCGAAACAATAAAAGCGTGCCAAGTGGCTTAAAACAAGGAATGATGCGTAAGCGATGTTCCAATATTATGTCCGGTATATGTGCTTCAGCTTCAGACGCAATACTCCGAGGATCCAGAGCGAACTCCGTACCTTAGCGCGCACAAGGGGATACTCCGTACTGAACGAGGTTCTCCCTCACCCTGCACACAATCTGGTGGGTTATCAGTACATTGAATGCACTGGTGGAGAGGCTTCTCGCCCGCTCAATAAATCCAACAAGTTTAATTAGTTTTGTGCACTCTATCATTGTTGTATTTTTAGTCTTTTTTTAGCATCAGTTTTATGGTAAAGATATAAAGCCTAACTCGTGTGGCAGTGCGTCATGCGATATAAGAGTAACATGGCGATACTTACCAACTTACCCATTCGTCCTTCTCTGTCCAAGGTAAACCAAGTTAAACCGAGAACAAATATATATAATAAAATTCGAAGAAAATTGTATAAGCAAAAACAAGTGTCATGGGCGTGTTTCTAACTCAGGTGCATGAGTTATACGGATACTCAGATGTGTTACAGAAGAGTGGTCAAGTGTTCAAATATCTAATACTCATATCCGTTATGGTGTTCCAGATTACCAAATGCGATAAAATAACTCGCACGCAGATTACTGCTAAGCGAGATGACTTAATATATATGAATTGGAGGTCACTGGCGCTACAAGTTATTTGGACGAGTCTCTAGACGAAGATGGGTATAGCGCTAAAAACTCAAGGTGGCACCATCCCGTCGGAACACGAGAGACCCGGACTCTTTTGACGGTGATGGTGTAGCGCTAAAAATATTAGGCACACGCACCATCCTGCCAAAGCTCGAGGAGTCCCTATATAATTCTTTCCAGGCTGGCACGATCCCGGTGCCCCGACGATCGTCCGAGGAATCCACAATTATCTCGTGCATGAGTTGTTCATGACCATGCATATTTTGGGTCTTCCAGATTCACGACATGACATGATAGTTCTTGATTCACTTAGCTATTGGATGATGCGTACTCTCTTAGGCAGAGATGGGTGTAGCACTACGTACTCGAGGCGCATACACCATCCCGTCCGCTCGAGAGAGACTACTAAGGATCCGAATACCTGAATGAGTCTTGTTCCACAAGCTGATTCTTGCTTTACTTGACATGATGCAATCCCCTAGTTTGGGAAACTGATTTGGCGACCTAGCGGTCCCGAATAATTTTAGGTTCAAACATGTACGGAATGACTATTCAATAGTTTTTCGACTAACTAGATGAATACAAGATAGGATAGTGTTATTGGGTCATGGCATGCATTTAAGTAACCAGCATAGCAAATATGTAAAGTAGCTAAGCATTGAACAACACGAATAAAATTTTTAAGGAAACATGCGACATAGCCATACTTGAAAATATAAGCGATTATGCTAGCACTGATCTAAGGGATAGTACGAGGAACTAACATTATTCAAGTTATATTTTCTTGTTCTAACACAAGCAATACAAGATGGGATTATTCCCTTAGATAGGTGTGTTGTATTCTTATTAGCATGAAAGGGGTTATCGTCTAGCGATCTAGCATGTATATCCAAATTCTTAGGTGTGCTGGCCAAGCAAAGACAGGTTCATCGTAGCCATCCACCTGAACGAGGGCTTGCCTCGGCCAAGTGAGACTCCGAGTGAACCGCTGAAACTCCAAGTCTAAGTGTTGATATGTCGTTTGAGTCATCTTACAGAACTGAGCGAAGTGGGCTGTTACAGTCTGCAGGACATACGACCGTATGGAAATCCTAAATCGTATTTGTAAGTAATTAGGACTTGTGACAACCCTAGTTAGCGAACATAGCAAGATGTACTTCTTGTTTGGTCGTGATTTATGGATGGAGTCCATGTGTTGTCATGTCTTATATTGTTTTGCTTGCCTGACAGTGACTTATAGTAGTGCACTCCGGTCTATTGTCTTTGTATGCCCTTTTACTTTATATATAAACTATTCCTTACATGTTTTCCTTGCCATAATCCCGACACTGTACTAGCTATGTTCTCATTACTTTTCTCGCCTAATTACTGTATATGCTACATGTACCAGTTTATTTATATGTATATGTTCACCTTGCATGATCTCATATATGTTCACCTTGCATGATCTCGTACATGTCATTCGTCCAGTTTTCTTTACATATTTTTCGTTTATTTTCTTGTTTCCTGACGTACTTTATAAATTACCTGGTAGTTGCATGTTGCTTAGGATATTGTAGCTCTTTGTTGTATTGCTGGTTTTAGTTCTTTAGTTTGGCCCCCTTTGTGGTACTTATTATTTGGAGTCTGACCCCACTGGTTTTGCTTGGCCAGATCCGGTAGCAGAGCCAAAGGATCTTTCGTACGTTCGTGAGGATGGTGACCACACGGAGCACCGGATCGATTGAGTGGGTTCCTACCATATTCTCACACTTATGGTACATATTCTTGTATGGCGTTTAGCCCCGAGCACCTGTTAGCTCATATTTTGGACTTGTTATATCGCCTACTAGGCATGACATGATTAACATATTCTAGACTATAGCTAGAGTTGATCATGTATGATTTGCATTCTTGCTGGTTCTTCATTTTATATTACTAGCTTCATGATCAGCTATGTATATATGGTTTGGGACGCTTTACTATTTTGCTTCTGATGATCATATTTTCTTGTACATTGTGATTTCCTGCTTGTGATTGAGATACTAGGATTTCTTGACCTAGGATGACTAATGGCTTGTAGCATTAACCCCCCATATCTATTCACAGTCGTGACCGTATTTTGGGGTACTGGAGTACTCTGATATACGTAGCTGGCTTTGTCAGCCCCCGCTCTCCAGTATTCTGGGCCTGGGGTCTGACACCCGACACACAAGAGGGTTTTTGTTTTCCTTATCACTTGATGTTCTTATTCTTTTGTGGCATTTAGCGAGGACAAATGTGTCATATATTTTTAGAGCATTTTTTCTCTGACTTTGGTCAGCATGGTTGCATATATTAGACCTAGGTTGATATTATGATTATGTATATTATGTACTATGCTAGTATAGCATTTTGCCCTACTAGCTTCTTGATCGTATATGATATGTTTTTGGATGTCTCTTTACTTTCATGTATAATATAATCTTATTATTTGTTATTGTTGGAATGAGAGCTAGGATTGTATTTTGATAATTCTAGAGTCAGTATGCAGTCCATCTAGCAGAAGTCCCTAAGCCAAGACCCCCAGAGGCATTTTTCGGTGCCACAAAAGTTTGTTCCATTGGGGGGGCTTTGTGTCACTCTCCTATACCGTATACTCGGAATATACTCAGTTAGCGCACTTTTGATGTATTTCCATTTTTGGCGTACTTTGAGTATACTTCAAGTGCATGGTTAAATGGAGCTTGGTGCACATTGGCTAAGTATCGAGTGTGTGGTAGTGGTAGGTAGGGCGTGTGGCTTAGATTTGTTGGAGAGATCCAACGGTTCACCATCCACCCCTTGCCTATATATAACCTTGTTCTCATTCTCTCTCCTCACTTGTTTATTTTCTTGTTTTGCTCCTGATTTTCTTCATAGGCAAGTACATCTTGCAAATATGAAGAAATATGCTCGGCTATAGTTTTAGTATTTATTAATTGTAATTAGTTTCTAGTACTTTTCTGATTATAGTTAGTTCTTGGAGTTTTCATATTTGAGGTGGTTGATGGTTTTTATCTTGATTTTATTATGAGGGTTTCCATGAATATATTTTTCCTAGGGAATGATCCCCTCCAAAATGAGATATTTTCTAAAGATGTTATTTCCTGATTTTCAGCTTGATATTTTTCTTAATTTTTGGTTCTTGTTGCTTGAGGAATGGAGTACTGTCATAGTCTCGAGCTTGAGCTCTGAGTGCATCAATGGTGGATCGGTTGGAGAAAAAAAACAGTGACAAAAACTACATAGAAGGATTTATAGTCCATGGGCGCACGTTGAGTGTGACCCACATTCCATACTCGTGCGTACTTTAAGAGTACTTCCAATTTCTTACAAAAGTATGTCAAGGGAACGAAGTTTTGGAAAAATCCTTCTTGGAGCACTTTTGGAAGACTTCAGCCTCTGGCGCACAATTGATATACTAACTAACGAACCAAGCAAAAGTACGCATGTCTACCTTCCAGCGCACTTTTATCAACTTCCTATTGATTGGTGCACTTTTACCAAATTAACAGATCGACGCAAAATTGACAAATTGTGTATTAACAATCAAAAGTGCGCCGCTCTTATACATTTAACCCTTGGCGCACTTTTAATAGGTTAATGACTCGGCACACTTGTTATCTCTTGGCGCACTCTTGCTCGGTTCAGCATCAATAAATGAGCCTTGACTTTGGCACGTCTCGATTCCTGCGGCCCTCGACTGTCGTGCCGCCTGGGGACTCGTGTTTTATTTTTAATTATTTTGCACTCATATAGTGCGCCATTTTTCTTACTTGTAATTCTTGACTTTTGTGCCACATCTTCCTGCTGCTCTATTATCGATTTGTGCGCCATGTTATAGACTTCTGCGCCATGACTTCTGTGACCTAGTGTTATAGGTTGTGCGTCATATAGTTGCTTGCTCGCTCATAGTGTGCAACTATTCCTGACTAGCCTATATTGGCACTTGCAAATTGCGCTGACCCAAGACTTCTTCTGATTGATTGTGCATGCATAGGTCCAGTTGTGCACTTGATGCCTATTCTAGATTGGTTGACTTGACCATGATTGATGATCTATGAACCCAGAACTTGAGGAATTAATGAGGCCTTCGTGACCGTGACTTGATCAAGATAAAATTTATATGACCAACTGATAAGTTTGGTATCATGACTTGGTTATTATATTTGTGCTAATACACTGGTCCTGTTCGACTGTTTATAACAACTATATTGTACACTGAGTGTAGGTGGCCAACATGTACACTGAATGTGACATGATGATTCTTGCTCGGTGCATAATATTATATTCCTGAATTCTTGGTACAAAAATGATAATGGGTCAGAACCATAGCGTGGCTAGGTTATTGCTTGTTTGAATGTTGCATCTACATTTGGGTGAATCCAGACTTGACTCCTTATATTAAATAGATTCGTATCAAATGTGCCCGTACTCTGTACGACATCATTACGGAGAATGTTCCTGTGGCCTCGGCAGAGAATTTTATATCACTGTAGGGTTAATTAGGTAACATAAAAGCTGATTAGAACATGGGAGTGAACGACATCCCGACATCGTACGTGATGGGCCGTCATGTGATAATTTTTATGGCGTGTAAGACTGGGCACCACGGATATTGTATATCATCCACATATAGTGGAGTACAATATTTATTTATTTTATATTTAAGATCGAGCCAACATTTTTCCTATAAGAAGGTTGGAACTGTTACTGATTAATTAGTGCGGTGGCCCTACGAAGAACTCGTGCGACAATTAGCGCGGTGGCCCTACGGGGAACTGGTGCAATCATGGTTTCCTGCTTGTATAATATTGGCTCAGTTAGCCATGCTCGACATGGCACGATCTGAGGAAACTTATTATTATTATTATTATTATTATTATTATTATTATTATATCTGGGATAATCCTAGACTCCACATAACAAGTCGTAACATTGTTTTGTCGTTCTAACTTGACTTGGTTGTGATTGTAACTCTGCTAGTAGCTTAGAAAAATGGATTGTCATAATGTGGTGTTCAACTTTTGTCCTTGTTTGGTTAAGGAGTTGGGTCATTATGCTATGATAGAATATGGACCAAACTACGACACAGAGTCTTAGCTTGACCATAATCATGGGGTGTACCTTATCTCGTGTGACATAGCATTTTCTGTCCTTGTTTGGTGAAAGAGTGTCATGTTATCCCGAAGATGGGGCATGCGCCAATGATTCTTGGCTCTTGCACTATATGCTTGATCTGGTTTTTGTTTCTTCATTCGTGCTTTCTTGTGGTATTTGTTATTTGGGGTCTAACCCCACTGGTTTTATATGGCCAGGTTTAGAGCCAGCACCAGAGGATCCAACTTATCTTCCCTACAATGACGCTCACCAGACGAATGGTCGCTGAAGGGCACGAGTGGGTTTCTTGATCACTGCTTGTCTTGTACATTCTTCTCTTTTGGACGTTTAGCCACCGACGCTTGTTAGCCGGCTTATTATAATCAGACTACACCTGATCTCGGTTGTGTAACTATTGACATTCGGCTAGCATAACATTTTGATGTCTAGATCTCTAGAACATTCTGATGAAGCATTTGGGACGGCTTACGGCTTTATCTCACATGTTCTATGTTGTTGTTACTTGCTTGAATGATTGAGACATAGTTGTTCTAAGACCCTAGGAGACTTGATTGTAGCATGTACCCCTTGTCTTTCTACAGCCGTGACCGTCGTACGACGTTCTATACCTTGTATGGGAGAGCCGACCATGTCCGTCTCCGTATTCCGGTACTGGAACGTAACACTTTTGCAAGGTTTACTGCTAGCTAGAGTCAGATTCTACCACCACAATATTTCGTTGATCACTTCTGATGAGTTCCAGACCAACCAAAATGGCAAGCATAAACATTAGCTCTCCCTGAAAATGAGGTGATCCAGTCGCACCTTCCAGTACGACTACCATTTTACAACTTTA
Source organism: Iris macrosiphon (assembly GCA_036927795.1). Taxonomy (NCBI): domain Eukaryota; kingdom Viridiplantae; phylum Streptophyta; class Magnoliopsida; order Asparagales; family Iridaceae; genus Iris; species Iris macrosiphon. The sequence goes on from JAYESA010000010.1 coordinate 5,519,393, forward strand.
CTCTAGTCACTAGCTAGCCCCGCCTTCGGCATCCCCCTCATTGCGGTTAAGGTAACGACTTTTGTCGACCTTAGGACTGTCGTCATTTGCATGTTAGAGTCCACTCACTTATCTTCTGGACAGCTGTGATCGTCGTACGATATTCTAATGTACCTTGTAAAACGTATCTGGCCCAGTTTGTCTTCGTATTACCCAGTATTCTCGGAGCAGTGCGTGATATTATGCATAACTCCCAAATCGTGGATATCTTCACTAGGTGCACTAAAATGAGCATGATCGAGTTTTTCAATAAATTATGCAAAGGCAAACTTGTATTGAAATATAGAGTAAGTTACAACTTTAAAATGAAAGTTCTACATGTAATTTATAAAAATTATAAAGATTTGGGAAAGTGTAGCGATGAGAGTCTTGACAGCGCGGGACCAATCGATTCTATAACGACCTGAATCTGAGACATTGGCTCTTTTCGACAGTGATGAGTTCTTGTCGGATGCTTCAAAACTCCAACGGACAGAAGCTTGTTGTCGAGCTAAACGACAAACACTCTTTTGTTACAATAACTTTTTACGAAGAAAGTCGTAGCCCACGTAGCTTGAGAGAGATCATGGTCGCTCGAGACTGATCTCCTATTGCAGTTTTGAATGACTGTTGCTCAAGGAATGGTCTTAGGCGTCTTCTTCTCATATGCGTAGGATGAAATTCTTGAAAATATAAGAAGACCCAATATCAACCATATGGGCTATTATAGAGTGAACGCCTCTAACTGCTAAACATCATATTGTCAACATTTTATGGAGCTAACTCATATGCTCTGTTGAGCTAAGCAAATGAAATGCTAGTAGTAAGAATAACCATCCACATTCTCCTTCTTATCTTTACGGAAGATCAGGCCATCATGGCCTATTAATGGGATGGTTAGAAACCCATTACTAATAGGGTGCCATACCTGGCATCCCACTAAGGATGTTAGTAATTGAAAACCGCTTAGTCGGTTAGCAGCAACATTATGGAATCAACAGTTCTTACCAGCATTTACACGGAATCAACAATTCTCAACGACGCGAAAGAAGGAAACATGCACAATGCATGACACGAAAGGAACTACACAAAATAATTTAAGAAGAAGTACATGTATAATAATTCAAACAACTGGGACTACAAAATTTTATTATTGAATCAACAGTTCTTACCAGCATTAACACAGAATCAACAATTCTCAACGAAGCGAAAGAAGAAAACATGCAGAGTGCATGACACGAAAGGAACAACACAAAATAAATTATTTAAGGAAAAGTACATGTATAATAATTCAAACAACTGAGACAACAAAATTTTACATGTATAATAATTCAAACAATGGAGACTACAAAATTTTATTTCTTCAGCAATAAGTAACAATCCTTTTGCATCAATTGTACATCCAAATTCATTTGTATAATATTCAACACTTTTATTAGAGTGGCCAAGAAACCTTGCCTGTTTAAAAGGAAAGTGAACCTGATCTCTATGTTAGGATGAGGGGGCTTGAGCCACCACTCGAGTTTAAAAACTAAATATGTAATATAAGATCCTTCCAGAAAGAAAAAGAAAATATGAAGAGATTCTCTCACTTTGCATGAACACGAAGTAGGAGACATAAGACATTGTAGCTTCTAAATTCTTGCATATTAAATTTATTGCTATTTAACTTTAGCCCAACTTACATAGGGAAAGAGGTTATATACGACTATTGCATAAAAACGGCCCAAAGTAGTAGTTGGTCTAAGCACGAGCCGAGCCGACAACATATTAGGCCCAATTTGTAATAGAAGCCTGACAAGTATAATAGATGTCCAAGGCTTGATAGGTAAAGAAATATTAATTTATTCAAGTTCTTACGCGTTCTTCAAAGTTTTTCTTGCGAAGTGCTCTCTCCAAATTGGGAGCCCAGGAAGGGATTTGGTGACCAAACAATCCAAAGTTCTTAAAATGGGCCTAATAGCTAAATGGACAGAAAGCCCAATGACCTCATGAATAAAATCACTTCCCCTAGGAGAAAAGAAGAAAACAAATAAATATATTTATCTCAAAACAAGAGAAAAGAAGAAAACAAATAAATATATTTATCTCAAAACAAAAATATATAATTTATTTAAAATGAATAGTTTGAAGCTGTTGCATATATTTATCTCAAAACAAAAATATATAATTAAAAAAATTCTTAAAACTATTTCGTCTTTTAAATAGGGAGTATGGTAAAATATAGAAACTCTAAGAAATATTAATGGATTTTCTAATATCCTCCACATGTAAAGACCTACAATATCACATCCTCCTCCAAATGTTCAGCTTCAACTGCAAAGGTTGACGCAGGAAGTAATACGAACACTGAACGAAAATAAGAAAAGAATGGGATGATCTCTATCAAATAACTAATCATCTCCACGGGCGTTACACGTAAAAATAAATTTATAAAAAATTTATATAAAAATTTAAATTATTTTAAAATATTGTAAATATAATTTTAATATATTTTAATCAACATTTTATAGATATATTTTTATAATTTGAATATGTGTTTAGTCAGATAATTCCATGTACTTGAAATAAATTTAAATATTGAATATAAATATTGAGACTTTGTGGGGATACGATAAGTGGTTAGAATAATTTTAAATTTTTTGTAGAGTTGGTTTTTATGTTACGTAAAAAATTTAAATTTTATGTTCCGGTTTTGTTTTAGAAAAATATCGATTTTGTTTTAAAATATAAAAAAAATCGGTTAGGCTAGAGATAAGTGCAAAAGTTCAAATTTTAGTTTCTTTTTAAATATTTGATGGAGTATTGAAATACGACTTAGACGGCTCATTTTTGAGTCATTTTGAAGCTTTATTGTAATAGTAGAGATGTGCCTTTGATTTTTTTTTTTTCTCTTATAACTGATCATATTTTGCATTTCTTTCCTTAACGAATCTTTAATGAACATTTACTTCTTTTTGGCGTTTAGCCACCGACACCTGTTAGCCGACTCGTCTGGACATTAGTCTCCTTACATGATTGTATTAAATCAGAATGCAGTTGATCACTATCATGTACTTTTGTTACTCTTCCAGCTTCTTATTTTGCATAGCTGGTCTCCAGAACATTTTGAGAAAGCGTTTGGAATGCCTTATTGCTTTATCATATATGCTCTATGTTTACTGTTTCTTCTTTGAATGATTGAGACATAGAAGTTCTTGACCCTAGGAGACTTGATTGTAGCATGCACCCCCTTGTCTTATACAGCCGTGATCGCTGTACGACGTATAACACCTTGTACGGGGTAGCTGGTCATGTCCGTCTCCGTATTCTGGTATTGGGACGTGACAAAGTTTTTGTGGTGGCCAATGTAGGCCTGTTCTTCAGACTTGTAGGGTGTCATGGTCATAGGAGTCTCAATCAAACATGATCCTTCTTGAAATTCTGAATTCGTCTTCTTCGATACTCAGCTTAAATTTTCTCAGATTTGTTGCTTTCTTGTTCCTTCTTGTCATGTACTTGATGTTTCTTGTGCTCTTCTTTAGGGCTTCTCTTTCCCCCGATGCTGCAGCAACAAGAGAGGCACAGTTGCCAGTGGAACAATATCTTGTGGAACCCCAACCAAGGATCCGAGTTGAGCCCACGATAAATGGGACAGGGCAGCAGGCTCCAGGTGTTCCCATACCTCCCGTAGTGCCGGCAATACTGGATACCCCGGACTTGCTAGATATTGTCCGAGGATTATTGGCTGCCCAACAACATCAGATGGTGGTGCAACAACAACAATATCAGCAACAACAGTTTCAGCAGCAGGAACAGAATATCCCGTTGAACCAAGGGTTGCAGACGGCCCTAGAACGAGACGGAAGAACAGATTCTGGGGCATCTGTTAGATTTTGTAGACTGAACCCCAGATATTTCGATGGCACGGAGGACGCAATCACGGTAGATGATTGGCTCCAGGATAGTGAGACCATTCTGATAGCAACTAAAGTTTCGGCCGAGGAATAGTTTGACCTGGTTCGCCTACAACACCAAGATCTGGCAAGGGATTGGTGGGCCACGATGGAGGTAGGATTGAGGCGTCCTATTTCGTGGGATAATTTCAGGATCCGGTTCAGGATGAAGTATTTCGGAATTGTGGTTCAGTCTGAGTTGCAGCAAAGGTTCATTAACCTCAAGCAAACTGGAAGGACAGTAGACAGCTATGCGACGGAGTTTTGCCGACTAAGCAGATTTGTCCCAACTATGGTGGCAACAGAGTTGGTGAGAGCAATGAGGTTCCAGCAGGGACTTCACTTAGAGATCTTACACATAGTAGAGGTGCATGACTACCAGACCTTCGAGACGGTATTGATAGCAGGCAAGAGGGTTGAGCTTATTTTTCAGAGGATGACATCAAGAAGAGTGGATCGGAAGAGACCTCATGGACAGAGCAACGAAGGAGGACCAGTACCGCGAACGTCAGCGTCATCTTTTGGCATTAGATGTGCTTTTGATGAAGTATTTAGACGACTTACTTTTGAACCGTTTTGAATCTTCACTGTAATAAGAGAGATGTGCTTTTGATTTTTTTTTTTTTTTTTTTAATAGCTGATCCTATTTTGCATTTGTTTTCTTAACGAATCTTCAATGAAACCCCATGGTTCTCACTCTTTTATCAATTCAAAAATTGTGCCATTCCTTTTAGATTAAGTAAGTACTCTAAATCCATTAGATCAGCTTATCCTTAGGATTATTAAGTAGCTCTCATGGTTTAGGTGCAACAGTCATCCGTTTTGTTTTTGTTCTTTTTTAATGATAAAGTTGTGAATTATTGTACACGTCTCAAGCTTGGTTGTTGACACATCCAAAGTAGGCATGCGGTTAGGTCCAAATACCTAGTACCTACAAATTGCAAAGGTAGATAGAGCCACCAAACCCATGTAAAGCATCTTTAGTACTCTTTTGTATCATAGATTTGTACTTTTAGGATTTTTTTTTTTTTTATGAAAAATAAACTCAACATTCTTGTATCCATATTTAGTTAGATTAAATTAAAAATATAAAAAAAATTTAATTTATTTAATTTTTTATAAATATTCTTTCATGTTTCTATTATTTCAATTTATATGTTTAGGATAGAAGTTAAAATTTTAGAAGTAAAATAAGAGTATTATTGTCCAAACAAAATATTCAACAACATTTCTAGAAAAAAAAACTATTTTCAAGGGGAGCCTTGAAAATTATTTTTCCACAATAATAAAAATATAAAGTCTCTCATATTCTTTTTTAATTTTTCATTCTACACATATCAAACAAGAATAAAAGATAAAAAAAATATTTTTAAATCTCAAGAACTTGAATCAAACGTGATCTTAGTAGACAAATGCTACACGACTAGATAGAGTATTAACTTTAGTAGGCAAACAAATGCTTACACATTGTACATACATATCATAAACCGCTAGTGGACCTTTCTAATCAAAAGTTTTGTAAACATACAAAGTTATTGAGAGTTGATAAGTTGTTTGTAATGTTTCATGATGTGTCGTCAAGGTTTTGGGCAAAATGGATAGGAACTTATCCGAAAATCTCGTAGTCCTTGTCAATGGCATTCCTACTAAATTTTATATGGGTCTTTTTGTTAGGGGATTTAATGACTTAATTGGTGAATAATATTGCTATCAAGTGGAACTCACCTTTAGTCAAGTACGACTTACCTAGGCTACTTCTAGCAATAGAAGAAGAAAAAAAGTTTGATAAGACAAATTTCTGTTTTATTTTCTAGTTAACTAGTTCATTTTTCAAACATCTTATGAAAATATGAGAATATTTTTCTAAAACCCTCCTTATGTTTTTTTTTCTCTTCTGAAAAACATTAATAATATCAAACTCGGCATGTAAAATTGGGCATTGGGATGGTCAAAACACATAGAAAGTACATTAAAATTTGTATTTATTGCAATTGTTCCCATGTTGAGTCAATTTTCGTGTTTGAATTGACATTTAACTACATTACAAATAGATTTGATATGATATTTCATTGCAACTGCCCTCTCATTTATTCACTTCTCACTTGCAGGATAAATGGAGAGAACTCTATTGCAAGTGGATATGCTCTCGACTTTTTTAATTATCATCTATACTACACTTTCATGTTGTCATCCAAATATAATTGTTTGAAACTCCTCACTTGCGGGTGACAAAAGACTATGTATCCAAACATATGTTTATTGAAAAAATAGATAGAAAAAAATTCACTTATATTATTGAAAAAATAGATACAAAATTAAATTATATAAAAATAGTTTAAATATAAATTTGAATATAAATTTTTTAATTTGTTATAGATATATGGTTGTAGAACTTTTGATATATGTTTAGATAATACCATATTTTATTTTAAATATAATTTGAATATTGAATATGTTTTAATTTGGATTTGTTATATATATATGTTTATAGGAATTTAGATATATGTTCAGATAATTATAAGGATTTTAACATTTTTTTTACTGGAGTACGATGGTACGTAGTTAGAAGAATTTTAAAATTATTTATTATGTGAGAATATACATGCGGCTTAGAAGGCTTATTTTAAGTCATTTCCAAGCAGCATTATAACAGTACTAGTAATGTGCACGTTGTCACGCCCCGATCTTCCGCAGGCTATTCGGCCGTCCCCGCTAGGCGAGAATCACCACGCCAGCGTTCCCGCGGGACGATCGTTCGGACCCATTTGGGCGTGATGCCGCACGGGCGTGAGCCACGCCCGTGCAAGGCCATGGTTCTGGCTGGCGATAAGAGGTCTAAGCCACAGATTCACACAGATTATCCGAGTGCAGCAAAATTATAAATGCATAGGCGATTGGTAACAAGTTCACTGAGTCGTCAATAGCTGAAGCATTGAATAACACAAGTATTGAATTGAAGTAAACTCTTTATTGATATTGAACAAGTGTTACAGGCGGCGCATAGCCGAGATATTACAAGTCGCTCAAGCCTCTCTCTCTCAAACAGTAAAAGCATGCCAAGTGGCTACATTTGTGGAATGGTGTACAGACGATGTTCCAACATTATGTCTTGTATATGTGCTACAATTCTGGACGCAACGCTCCAAGGCTCCAGAGTGAACTCCATGCCTTAGCACGCACGAAGGAGGCATCCGCACCGGACGAGATTCTTCCGCACCCTGCAAGCAATCTGGTGGATTATCAGTACATGAATGCACTGGTGGTGTAATCCCCTGATTTTCAAAATTTGATAAATTTGGATTTTTCTGATTTTTCTGGAATTTTCTTGGAATTTTCTGTAATTTAAATCAGGAGTTTTAATTTTTAAAGGATTTTTAAAATATTATTAATTAATATTAAAATATTATGAAAATAATATTTTATGGTGTAAAATGAAAAACTAGACATAGGATAATTTTCCGGGAATTTATTGGACCCCGGAAGCCATTAAAAAGTCCTAAAAACTATTTTAAAATTAAACTGAATTGAACCCTAATAAACCGGGTTTATTTAATTAAACCAAAACCAATTTAAATCGAACCGGACCGGGTTCACTGACCCGAACCGCCTAGGCCCTAACGGGTCGGATTCGGGTTCAATCCGACCCGGCCCGTTTCAGCCCGAACCCGCTAAGCCCTTTCTCCTTCCCTGTAACCAACGGGTGCCGACCGTTCACTCCCCGCCGCCGGCCAACCGCCGCCCGCTCGCCTCCCTGCGTCGCCTCGCCTCCGCAACGCTCGCAGCGCCGCCTCCCTTCCCCTTCACCTCCTGCACCGGTCACCGCTTCACCTCCCCTTCCCCTCTATTTAACCTAGCTCCGGCCACCCGTTTTCCTCTCCTCCTCCGACTCCAGCCGCCACCGCAGAGTCCACCTCCACCAGCAGCCTCCCCGCCGTGGCCGCAGCTCCGCCTCGCACGACCAAGCCCTCAGCCCGCAGAACCCGAGCCCCCGGTCGTCTTCTCCGGCCGCCTGCCAGTGCCGCCGCCTCCGCCCAGCTTCGCCGGCGCCACCCTCCTGCGTCGATGACCCAGCTCCGGCCAAGCGCGGCCCCTCCGGCGAGTTCCATAACCTAAACCCTAGTTTCTGTGTTGTGTCGGACACAGTGTCCAAGACTCAGGACACAACTCGAGACACGAGGACACGGAGAATTCGGTTTTCTGGAACCCAGTTCAGGTACTTGTAACTTCTTGCTCGTAGCTCTGATTTCGATTCCGTAAATTACATCGCGTAGCCTGCATGACCCCCTCGATGGCCGTGCAAACTGCTCGGGACATCGCGTCCTGTGGTGATCGCACACCGCTATCCAAAAACGGGAAAAATAACGCCCTATTTCACCCCGGAACTGAGTACGCCCCGCCAAACGGGATGACTTGGTCGCGTGCGGTCTTCACAGTTACGTACGCGTCGTTGATACGGACGTGTGGGATTTTGCAGAAGCTGATTCGGATGTGCGTGCACACCGGAATCAGTGCATATCCGCAGACAATGCCCCGTATCCGACCTTTCTGAATCTCGCTGTAACTTAGTGTACACTCGTCGGATCGAGATGAAACTTGCATCATCAGACTCGTAGCAATACGCTGGTCCTGTGAGCCAAGTTTGGTTCGATTCTGGGAACGTTGACAAAATCGCGTGTCGTGGGCCCCACAGGCTCCACCCGACGGACGATTTTGAGAACGGCTCATCGAAATTCAATTCTGGAAGTTCCGTTGGGTTCGTATCATCATTCCTGACATGTTGACACTAAGTTGGACTGATTTGGAGACCTTTGACCCTGACGTATTTTTCGATGCAAAGCGGCCCACATTTGGACCCCGTTTTGCCCTGAAATGTTATTTTTGCCCCTGTGTCCAAATTGGACTCAAGGACAGGCATTTCTAGCTGATTAATATTTTCTGGATCTGATGGTGATGTTTGTTTCAGCAATCGGAGTACTGCCTGCAATCCCAGCTGAAGTCCGAGCTACAATTGGAGACAAAACCCAGGCAAGTATACCTTGCCAAATCCTGCAGTTTTGATACTTGTCTCCTGGATTTATTTATCATTGTCGTGCAAGATACTTGTACAATATTTGCATGTTTTTCATTTGTTACTTTCTTGTCATATATAGTTCTTGATGCTTGTTGATTTATTCCTGCTGCTCTAGTCATATTTTCTCGTTTTGCGTGCATGTACATTATTTGCTCTTTTCCTTGGATCACTACTTGTTCCATAGACATATTGTGATGGTTTATGTTTACTCTACATTCCTGGAGTTGACTTGACTGATTTCTTTAGTTCCTAGATGTTGTTATTGGACAATGACTACACTTGAGCAATCTCGATTGTGAGTACCCATTGTACTGCAATAGAGAATTGTTCATTTGACTACCTCCTTCGTGAGCTCCCGTTGGGCTGCGAAAGAGCCATACTATAGACTGTGAGTCCCCGTTGGACTACTCTCTATAGGATCGTGATCTCCCATTGAGATGCGGTTACCCCGATTGCTTGTAGTCATGTTTGATAGCATCACTGGCATGCCACAGTCTTAGATGTAGTGATTTCTCGTGTCTTATTTGCCTGTGTTTACTTTCTTCTCTATCTTACATGTCATTTACTGTATTTTGGCTCGTATTCTTTTGTATCTTGCTATGTCCCCTGAGGACCTGGTTTTGTTCTCCAGATTTAGCAGACGAGGAGTACCGCAGCTTCCGAACCAACACCAGACAAGAGTTTGATTGCAGTTGATGGCCCTGCTTCTTAGTTACTGTCTAGCATGTTTTAGTTATCTCTTTCTTGTCTTTATTTTCTTATTTGTCGGTAGTGGATTTGTCTCCACCCGACTTAGTATTAATTCTTGCTGGATATTCGACAGTAACTTTACTTTCAGCATTTAAATCAGTTTTGTTTTAGTTCATGATATTCTATGGATGAGATTAGTAAACCCTGACTAATATAATACTGCTTAAGTACACTCCGATGGATCCATTAAATTGGGTTTGTCCATCGGTGTGTACTGCTGGCCTTTATCACGCTTCCAGTCCCTCGATATTTTGGGACTGGGGCGTGACATGGTTTTTGTGGGAGGCTACTCGCCCACTCAAAAAATCCAAACACGTAATATAGGTTCCGTGCACCAACTATTAAGTTATCTTTCTAGTATTGCCTTATGATATATTTTATGGCAATATTGAACAGCCTAACTCGTGTGGCAGTGCGCTGTGCGATAAAAGAGAAAACACGGCGAGACTTGCCAACTTACCATTTGTCCTTCCCTGTCCAAGGCAAACCAAGTTAATTCAAGCACGAGCAGCACATATAATGAAATTCGGGGACAATAGTATATGCAAACACAAGTGTGCTGAGTGAGATTATGTTTCGGTGCACGATTATACAGGTTATCCGAAAGTGCTGCTTTGGATGTTCAATGTTTATATTACTCACAAGTATCTCATATTCATATCGTTTTGGTGTTCAGGTTACTCTTTGATGCGATGCAATGACTTGCACGGGGATAGCCGCTAAGCGAGGATGACTTATCTATATGACAAAAGTCGCTGGCATAGCCAAAAAGGACGGGTTTACAATCTCGAGACAAAAATGATGTGCAACGTAGGTGGCGAGCCGCGCTACATAACACTCCGTCCATAACATACGACTATACATAATATTTTCGTCCGAATCGGACCGGTCCCAGCGCCCTGGCAACCGACCGCGGAAACCACACAAGCCTTATGCACAAGTTATCCGCGACATGCAAGTCTTGGGTCAATCCAGATTCATAACGATAATTCTTATTTCTTTACTGAATGAGTATTGCTCCACGAGCTGTGATTCATTATTTTACTTAACACGATTCTCGTTCAATGTTCCACTTGACTTGATGCAATCTAAGGCAATATGAGCATGAGACAATCATATAGCATGATCTGTCTTTGCATAGTCTTCCTGAGCCGTTAGATTGAGTACAAAACGAGTATCACTTTTCTGAGGTATTGCGATATTATCTTACTTGACTGTCCTTGATGCAGTCTCCTAGTTCGGGAAATGCCTTGGCGACCTAACGGTCCCGAATACTTTCAATGTTCATACTTGCACGGAATGACTATTAGATAGTCTTCCGGTGGTTTGGATGAAAACAAGGCAAGATAGCATTCATTTGATGTTGGCATGCAATTATGTGACAAACACTGAATCGAGACAAGAGTACAATTTAACATATAAGCAGGCAAGCATTGCATTCATACGAAAACTCAATATTTATGTCGGCTCGGGCCCGAGGGTAAGCCGAGGAGTGAAACCATAAGGGGACTTACCGAGCAACATAATCTAGGGTCGTGCAGTGTGGCATGCGAACAGTGCACTACGAAGAGTATAATATTCTACTCGAGGCATAGCGGAGTTCTAGTTGCACAAGGCAAAGGTAGCATGAGAGGGTCTGATTATAAGTAATATTTCATGTCCATGTTCTAGCACAAGTGTCACGACCCGCATCCGGATATTCGGGCACGAGTACGTGGGTACGTCCAGCCTACGCCGCAGTGTCGACGGTAGTACGCTGTCTAGATCATATTCACAGGTAATTTAGAATCTATCTCATCCACAGTAAAGTAAATAGACAAGGAAAATAACCGGAAATAAGAATGCTAAGATTTCATAAGACAAAATGTGATATACAAATCCATAGTTTAATACAGAACCAGAAGATAAATCGGGGACAAACCCGAGTACTGAGCTGAAAGAAAAATACTAACTAACTGGCTGACTACTCCTCAAAGGTAGTCTCTTGAGTAGGAACCGGCTCCTCAAAAGTATCACCTGCTACCTCATAGGGACCATAATAGGTGGGGGCATAGTCCTCATCATCGCCTAAATCAACGGATCCAGTCAGGAAAGGAGCAAAGTACCAATGCACAACAAGATTAAACTAAATATTTATGACAAGTAGAAAAGAAACTGTCTAAGTATCATGATAAGAATATGCATAGTAAGTAATGAAATTATCTAAGAGTTAAGCACTAAAAATCAGGAATATAAGTAAAACATGATTAATTGTTATAAACCAGGGACATGAGTAAAACAGGAATATAATGAGACAAGAAAATGTAACTGTAACAAGACAACAGGAACTATGTGTGTGTGATTGTATATTTAGAATACATAGTTGGCATGTAGGGGGTTATAAGGCTAATCCGGCCGTCATAGACAGCTATTAGACAGGAATAATCGAGATCCGACTGATGGTACAGTCGCGTACCAACAGCTATTAGACAGGAACAGGGGGAAGGGTAAACTACATGCCTCCTATTATTCTCCCACCCGACACGAAAAGCAAGACATGAACTCTAGTATTCAAGACATGAAATCCAGTATTCTAACACTACGTGTAAACATCCAATGGTACTAGTAGAGCAAGGAACTAATTATCATAATATAAATATTAAACTTGAAGTGCAGGTACTTGCTTGATGTTTGGATCCAATTACAGTTCTATCCTCGGGGAATATTCCAGAAATGAGTCCGGATGCTGAAATAAACATTACCATCATGCTCAGAAGATATCAAATAGTTGATAACGCCTGTCCTTGAGTCCAATTTGGAGATAAGGACAAAAATGGCAATTTTGGGTCAAATCGGGGTCCGCAAGTGGGCCCGCTTTGCACCGAAAAACGTGTCAGGATCAAAGGTCTCCAAATTTACCAAACTTAGTGTCAACAGGTCAGGAACGATGATACGAACCCAACGGAACTTCCAGAATTGGATTCCGATGAGCCGATCACAAAATCGTCCGTCGAGTGGGACCTGTGGGGCCCACGACACGCGATTTCGTCAACGTTCTCAGAATCGAACCAAACTTGGGTCACAGGACCAGCGTATCGCTATGAGTCCGATGGCGTAAGTTTTGTTTCGATCCGACGTGTGTACAGAAAGTTAGGGCATGATTCAGAAAAGTCGGATACGGGACGTTGTCCGTGGATACGTGTTGATCCCGGTGTGCACGCACACCCGAATCGACTTCCGCAAAATCCCACACGTCCGTATCAACGACACACACGTATCTGTGAAGACCGCGCGCGACCAAGTCGTCCCGTTTGGCGGGGCGTAACCAGTTCCGGGGTGAATCGGGTCATTATTTTTCCTGTTTTTGGATCGCGGTGTACGATCACCACAGGACGCGATGCCCCGAGCGGTTTATCCGGACACCGATTATAACACCCCGTTCCGCTCAAGCGGACTGCCGTCTCAACCGGCAATCGTGCAGCTGTCCCGACCTGCTTTGCCTCGATCAAGAAGCAAAGGATATCCAGACTTATCCCTACAGGAATCCGGCTTGGACTTTCAGAGGCTCGCTTGACGTATCGCTCTACCGAGGCGAATCATCGCTAAGGTGGGTGGCTACGGTGAACTTGTCTTTGCTTAGCCAGCACACATAAAATCTGGAATGTTTATGCTACTCGCTAGGTGATTCACCCCCTGCATGCTAATAAATCCAACGCACCTAGCTAAGGGAATAATCCCAACTTGTATTGCTTGCTAGAACATGGAAAAAGGAAATACTGCTTATATTCAGACCCTCGCATGCTAAGTCGCCTAACGATTTCATCTCTCGGACTACCTTCGGGCCCGAGCAACGTGCCTGCTTATGTACCTAGAAACGCATGCTTGTCTGCTTGAATGTTGCCGTGTTTTCATCCAACTCCGGGAGACTACTTAGTAGTCGTTCCGTGTATGATTGACCCTGCAAGTATCCAGGACCGTTAGGTCACCACGCAGCCCCGAACCAGGGGAGTGCATCAAGACAAGTTATTGTACAGAACAAGATCCAAGTATCCCGTGTACTCGTATACTCGTGTTCCCGTGCACTCGTGTTCTCGTGTTCTCTTATTCAAAGTGCACGCGTGTTCTCGTGTTCTCGTGTATCTCGTGATAATTGAATGACCCAAAAAAAAAAGTGCATGTCGCGGACAACTCGGAAACGAGGTATAGTTCCACGGACGGTCACCGGGGCACTGGGGCCGATCCGATCCGGATGGAACTCTTGTGTGGTCCCTCGTGTTCGGGCGAGTGGTTTGTAGCACCTCGTGTACTTACGTTGCATTCCACTTTCCCGGGATCACATCACGTGTGTAGTCCATCGTGTGCGGACAAGATGGTTTGTAGCGCATCATGTACTTGTTGCATTCCATCTTGGCCTTGGACTACTTTATGTACAATCCATCGTGTACGGGCGAGACGGTTCGTAGCGCATCGTGTGCTCTCATTGCGTTCCACTCTCGTCTGGGATTAGTCCTTTATGGCTATGCCAGCGGCTCATGTTCATATAGATAAGTTATCCTCGCTTAGCGGCTATCCGCGTGCGAGTCATTGCATCAAGAACAACTGAGCACACCAAATACTGTCCCGTTCAATGACTCTCATGTTTGCATGTTGCATATGCTATGCTCCTGAATGTTTATACATGCCCCTGCTTAAATTAACAATGTTTGCCTTGGACAGGAAAGGAGATGGTAAGTTGGTAAGTCTCGCCGTGTTTCCTCTAACATCGCACGGCGCACTGCCCGACACGTTAGGCTATTCAATATCTGCATGAAACTGATCCTAAGGCAACTAGAAAGACAACTGAATAGTTGTGCACGGAACCTGTATTACGTGTTTGGATTTGTCGAGCGGGCGAGTAGCTTCCCCACCAGTGCATTCAATGTACTGATAATCCACCAGCTTGATATGCAGGGTGCGGGAGAACCTCGTGCGGTGCGGACGCCTCCTTCGTGCGTGCTAAGGCCAGGAGTTCCCTCTGAAGCCTTGCAACGGTGCGTCCGGGACTGAAGCGCTTATACAAGACATAAGTTGTGGACATCGCCTAACCATCGCCTGTACATTCATTCCACAGTTGTAGCCATTTGGCACGCTTTTACTGTTTTAGAGAGAGAGGCTTGAGCGACTTGTAATCTCGGCTATACGCCGCCTGTAATACATGTTTCATATCAATAAAGAGATTACTTTACTTGTTTCGATGCTTCCGCTATATTGTCGACTCAGTGAACCTGTTACCGATCGCCTATGCGTTCATGACTCCGCTGCACTCGGACAATCTGTGCGACTCTGTGGCTTAGAACTCTTGCCGCCAGCCAATGAACCATGGCCTTGCACGGGCGTGGATCACGCTCGTGCGACATCACGCCCGGATGGGTTAAGCGATCGTTCCGATGCAGCGCTGGCGAGGGTGATTCCCGCCTAGCGGGAACGGCCGATTGCCTGCAGGAGATCGGGGCGTGACACCGATAGGGTCATACAGGCTTCGCAACGCAATTTACGGAATTAAAAACGGGGCAGCGAGGAGAAAGTTACACGCACCTGAACAGGGTCCGAAAACTGGGAAAAATCGTGTCCGACACGTGTCCGTTAACTAGGTGCGTTGTATTCTTATTAGCATGCAGGGGGTTTACAATAATTTAAAATTCTTGCAAAAATCAGGGGGTTTATAACACGCAATACAAGTTGGGATTATTCCCTTAACTAGGTGCGTTATATTCTTATTAGCATGCAGGGGTGATTCACCTAGCGACTAGCATGTATCGTTTCATATTTTAAGTGTGCTGGCTAAGCAAAGACAAGTTCATCGTAGCCACCCACCTTAGCGATGATTAGTCTCAGTCGAGCGATACTCCGAGCGAGCCTCTGAAAGCCTAAGCCGGAACTCCTGAAGAGCCAAGTCTGGATATCATTTGCCTCAAATTAGTCTTCTCGCTGAAGCAAGGCGGGTCGGGACGTTGGACTTTTGTCGTTTGAATCGGCAGTCCGCTTGAGTGGAACGGGTCATTACACACGTGTACGTCAAATTTTTTATATGAATTTATTCTAAATATCGTTGTCCCATGGAATTGAATTCACACAACCAAGAAGAATGTCTTCCACCTTAACCATTTGACTTAGAGGTATTTAGTTATAATTAGATCATATTAAATAGTTAAACAATTAGTTATTTTTTTTAAATAATTAATGGAGGATTTTACAAGCGGCTTAGACAGCTCAATTTTGAGTCATTTCCAAGCCACCTTATATATACTAGTAAATTCACGTACGTTGCACATAAAATAATTTGTCTTCATTATGAAATTAATATAAATTTGTTTAAACATTTATATATATTCATATTTTTTATATTTAATTTGAATTTGTTATATATTTAATTATATTTTAATTATAATTAGTTATGGATATATTTTTACTTTTCATAAAGAGTCTTGAAAACGGTTATCTATGTAATATTATCTAATTTTAATCAAGCATCTCTTCTAACTCATATGGTTAAGGTGATAGGTATTCTCTATGATTTGTTGAGTTCAAATCCTTTAAGTGTTATTTATAACAAATTTTAATATTTTCAACATTTTTTACGTAATATTAATTTTAAAAAAAAAATTGATGATATACTTACGGCTTAGAGCATCCACAGTGGGAGACGTTTCAAGTGCTATATTTGACTTTAGTCAAATTTTGTAGCACTTGAAGGCTGTAGTGGACACTTGTACATACTTAAAATTGCTAGAAAGTTAGGAGACACTTCAGATTTGGAGCATGTCCTAGCTGCTCTATATTAATTGATGGACCCACAAAAAGTAACGAAATAGTAAAAAAATATAGATGGAAAAGAGTAATAAAAAATATTACCAAATATGAAAAGAAAATAAAGAGAAAAAAGATGGAGGAAAAAAGAGGAGATTAATTTGGAGTGTTTATTTGGAGTATAACATTGTGTGCCTATATCATGAGGACACTAAAAAAAAATTACACAACTTTTAATAATTTGGAGTATGTGTTTGTAGTGACCCCACTGTGGATGCTCTTTGGCACTCCATATTTCCGATATACGTATTTGAAACGTATTTTATTTTAGCATGGTTGCATGTGCATGGAGACTAGACCCATTATTTGGTTTAACCTGTTTCATGGTTCATTTTTTGGGTTGGTTCAAGTCATGAGAACCCTTGGTTCAACCCTCAACCCTACCATATATAACCCAATATTTCCTTCTCTCTCTTCATTACTTCATTTCTTTCTCTCTCTTGTGTTTCCTCTCCCCTTTCTATAGGCAAGTACACACTACATAAGAAATAGAGAAACACTCCATATTATTGTTTCATTATATTTGTTATGCATTTCTAAGCACTTTTAGAACTTTGAGTTTTCTGTTTTGATCGGTGGTTTTGAGTAAATCTACATTTCTAACTTAGGGTTTCATGAGTTTTTCTTATTTTTGATCTATTAAACGTATATTTTCAAAAAAATAGTTTTTGCTACATGTTAGAGCTTTCAATTTTAAGCGTTTTGGCGTTTGGTTCACTCGATTTGGACTTAAAATGAGAATTTTATGGACAAAACAAGATTTCAGTTTTTGGAGCTTCCGCCATGACCGAACCTGTTGTTTGGAGAAGACAAAATCTCCATGCGACCAGCGAGTTATGCGGCAGGGAGTGCTATGCGGACTGAGAGGACCATGTAGCCTGAGCTTTTGCCACATATTGACCAGCATGCGTTCATCTTGTTGGACGCATGATTGCCATCACACAAGTGTTCTGGAGCTTATCCTTGAACTCCTTGTATTTTCACTCGCTGGACGAATGGAAAATCGCTAAGTCCAAGAGACTCCATGCGGCACCGACCCATATGCGACAAACAGGCATATGTGGTAAGCAGAACATGCGGCCACTTTCCCTTGGACACATGACTCTGAAACCTTAGCACATATTTTTATGATTTTTGTCTTTTCTCTCTAACACACTTTACGGATTGTCACATCAATCATGTTATGTCACATCACTGACACTTCATTCATTGTCCGTCACTTCAACACTTGTTCCAAGGAGTAGACTTTAACCCTGAGCATGCGGCCCAGACTCCATATATGACCAGGACTTTTCATGCGGCCTGACTTCATATACGGCCAGGACTTGTCATGCGGCCCTGACTTTATATGAGGCCTAGAGTCATATGCAGTATGGACTTCCCATGCGGCCTTGTTTGTGTTTGAATGGATATTTTATTATTCTTTCGTGACCCAATGTATAATTGGTAATTGAACTCGAATAATGTATCCGTGCTGATACCACTATTGCATGATTATTGTCCATGATTTAATGTGCGCCAAGGAGCAACACATCGTGTCACGTCTTAAGTGATTATATTTGGGTTGTGCATCGAGAATGCCTCCAAAAAATTTTGAACGCGTGATATTACATATATATATATATATGGTGTTTTCCCAGCACATGCATAATAAGGGAGTCAACTACCAAAGTGTGGTTAGGATATTAATTGTCTGAATGTTGGATACACGCTCGGGTGAATCCAGATTTGACTTCCATGGATTCGTATCTAGCGTGCCCGTACTTTGTACGACATCTTAAGAAAAATTCTTATGTGACCACGCCTTGAGATTTTGAGCACAACCTAGGGCTAATTAGGTAACTAAAAGTGGTAGTAACATTGTAGGGAACGGTATCCCGAGATAATGCCAATGAACCTTCCCACAGAGATTCATTATGTCATGCCCCAGTCCCAAAATACGTAGGACTAGGATACGTAAGCATGCCAGCCGCCTGTATATATGGCAACTCCAATATATGGAAACCATAATACATGCGTATGCTGTATAATGAACAATAATTCACAAGTGGTAAAACTATCACAAGTCACAGGATATAATCTAAATCTCATCAACAGAAATCAAATATGAATAACCAATAACCATGTAACTAGATCTCAATAATAAGTATCTAAAGAATGACAGTCGGATGGAAACAAATCCATTGCCGAAAATGAATATAAAAGGAACCAGATACACACTATATAAGAACAACATCTTACAATCACGAGGCTCGAAGAGAAGACCTTCTCGGAATATACGTAACATGTCCGGATCTGCGCTCCTGCGAATACTCATGAACATCTACACCTGGAAAGAGACCAAGTCCTCAGAGGGACATAGCAAGATACATAGAAGCATGCCATAAAGTAAATACTGAATAAATAAAGGGGATGTGCTAACCATCTAAGTGAATGCAATGTGAAGACCTTGTAGTACGTATGGGAAAGTATAGGCTAGACATATGCTGACTTAATTCACCAATCGTCGTGACTGGCTAGTATATGTGTCATATGCCCCAAGACACATGGGTAACTCCGCAATCGTCCATCTCCGAGGAGCATGGTAACGAAGGTATAACATCAAGGAGGGGGGTGTCCCATACGCCTACTAGTAGTCTTCCCCGCCCAATGTAGATATACAGGTCGTGAACACGACGTGGACATCTTGTACTATGATGCAAGTCTCTATAGAAATAAACAACTGAGCTAAATAACGTTACACGTGTTGCTCACACTGATGGCCAGTCGCGCATGAGACACGCGTCCCTACATGAACTCACTCTGTGACGTGTAATGATACGTGTCAAGGCCTGGGAAGTCATACCAATAACTCCACAACTTTAGGTGGGTCTACTAGACACTAGGTCGGACACAAGTCCTAACATCAACGCCTTCGTTGACTGCACCCGAGTCTGCTCGGACGGGCACATTTATATCACATTAAAATAAATAAACATGTAACTAAAATAACTGAATTTAAACAGTACAACAAGACAAGGTATACTTGCTTGGCAAGAGAGCTGCAAATGTAACATCCAGATGTCATCACCAAGAGTCAGAACTATGGCCTCAGAATGAACGACTCCGGATACTGAAATAAACATCACCAACGTTCCCATAATAAGTGAAATATCTAGAAAATACTACTCTTTCGTCCAATTTGGACATAGGGGCAAAAATACAGTTTCTGGTCAACACGGGGTTCACAAGTGGGCCCCGTCTTGCACCAAAAAAATGTGTCAGAGATCATGTTCTTCAAATTTGTCAAACTAAGTGTCAAAAAGTCCAGAACGTCGATACAAACCCAACAGAATGTCCAGAACTGGATTCCGATGAACCGATCACAAAATCGCCCGTTAAGTGGAGCCGTGGGGCCCACGATACGGGATTTTGTCAATGTTCTCAGAATCGAACCAAACTTGGGTCACAGGACCAGCGTATTGCTACGAGTCTGATGGCGCAAGTTTCGTTTCGATCTGACGTGTGTACACAAAGTTATTGCATGTTCCAGAACAGGCGGATACGGGGCGTTGTCTACGGATACGCGTTGATTCCGGTATGCACGCACATCCAAATCAACTTCTGTGAAATCCCGTACGTCCATATCAATGGCGCGCATGTTTCAGTGAAGATCGCGCGCGACCAAGTCGTCCCGTTTGGCTGGGCGTACTCAGTTCCGGGTGAAAATGGGGCATTATTTTTCCTATTTTTGGATCGCGGTTCACGATCGCCACAGGACGCGACGCACCGAGCGGGTTGCATGGGCATCGAGAGGGTTACACAGCCTACGTGTCACAACTTACGGAATGGAAAACGGAACAACGAGAAGAGAGAACGGGTTACCTTAACAGGGCTCCGTAGAACGAGTTTTTCCCGTGTCCGTGAAGCGATACGACGCTGCGACACGGTACTGCTGTGTCCGGTTGCTGTGTCCGGTCGGAGTTCAGCAGAGACTCACCGGGGCTTCGCCGTAGCGGCTCAGGGCTACGCCGAAGGTTGTCACGCCCCAGTCCCAAAATGACGAGGGACTAGACACGCGACAATGGCCAGCAGCACGCACCGATGGACAACCCAATTTAATGGATCCATCAGGGCATGCTTAAGCTGTAGTCTAACAGTAAATAGAACCAATGATACAGGTCATAGATTATTCTAATCTCATCCACAACAGATAATCACAGATTAAATGCCAGAGTAATGCAAATAGAAATAACTATCAAATCTCAAATAAATGTCTCGGAAAACAATCCGAGAATATGTCTGATACATCAATGCCAATAGACAGGAAATAAAGGAACTGGAAAGAGAAATAAATGACTACATACGGCCAATGCTCAGGAGAAGTCCTCTGGTGCGAGCTCGTCTTCAGGTCCTGGTACAGCTCCTGGAAGTGCTCTGGTACGGGGTATCTCTGGATGGATCTCTTCAGCTATACCTGGGGACATAGTCCATTCCAGGTACTCAGGGGACATAACAAGGTACAGATAATACAAGACAAAATATAAGCAGTGTAGCAGAATTAAAGAAAACAGCAGGGTAAACTATGTAACCAGCTAAGTGATAAATGCAAGTTGAGAGCATCACTAGAACTCAGGCTGAGCCACTACCAGCTCTGTGTCGGGGAGCCGGTAGCAGTAATAACATGTAAAGGGTCTAGCTCTGCTGGAGAATCTACGACCACACACTAATAGTATATATATATGAAAACAGCCTGTAGCCTGTGTGTCTCTCCCCACCCAATGTAATCACACGTCTCATGTCCATGACACGCAAGATCATAACTAATACAGCAGTCATATAATGTCTAGGAATAAACTGTCCATGTCATAACCTGTATCCTATACAAAATCATCGTGAATATCTCAAGAGGATTCTGTCTCATGAATAGTGTCAAGTGTCCTGGGTTTTGTTGTACTTGATAGGATAAGTACCAAGAGTAAGGGTATCGAATATCCATATCTAAATGACGTACCCAACACCGCGTACGGTGTTGGCACCCGACTATGATCGAACACTAGGTACGTCACACGTTTCCTAGGTTAAGCAGTTAAAACAAGTTTACACTTAAATCCACAAGAAATCAAGTAAACTACTATGTCAAGTATTACTGATAATTGGCAAGCTTTACTTGCCCACTGATGCTAAATAAGTTCAGAAAAATAAGTAGCAAGCTGCAGGGTTTGGCAAGGTACACTTGCCTGCTGATGTATAAATAAGCCAAGGAAAATTTATCAAGATTGCAAGTTTTGGCGAGGTACACTTGCCTGTGGTTCCGGCTCTGATTTCGGCTCTGACTTCAGTTGGATTTGCAGGCGGTACTTCGGTTGCTGAAACAAACATCACCATCAGATCCAAAAAATATCAATCAGCTAGAAACGCCTGTCCTTGAGTCCAATTTGGAGACAAGAGCAAAAACGGCAGTTTCGGGTCAAAACGGGGTCCACATGTGGGCCAGCTTTGCACCGAAAAACGTGTTCGGGTCAAAGATCTCCAAATTTACCAAACTTAGTATCAACAGGTCAAGAACGATGATACGAACCCAACAGAACTTCCAGAATTGGATTCTGATGAGCCGATCACAAAATCGCCCGTCGAGCGGGGCCTGTGGGGCCCACGACATGTAATTTCGTCAACGTTCTCAGAATCGGACCAAACTTGACCCACAGGACCAGCGTATTGCTACGAGTCCGATGGCATAAGTTTTGTCTCGATCCGACGTGTGTACACAAAGTTAGGGTGAATTGCAGAAAAGTCGGATACGGGACGATGTCCGCGGATACGCACTGATTCCGGTGTGCGCGCACATCCGAATCAGCTTCTGCAAAATCCCACATGTCCGTATCGACGATGCGCACGTATCTTTGAAGACCGCGCGCGACCAAGTCGTCCCGTTTGGCGGAGCGTACTCAGTTCCTGGGTGAAACAGGGTCTGGTTTTTCCTGTTTTTGGATCGCGGTGTGCGATCACCACAGGACGCGATGCCCCGAGCGGTTTATCCGGGCACCGAGAGGGTCATACAGGCTTCGCAACGCAATTTACGGAATCGAAAATTGAGCTACAAGCAAGAAGTTATGAGTACCTGAACAGGGTCCTCGGAAACCGGGTTCACCGTATCCGACACGTGTCCGACACGTGTCGGATACAATGAATTAGGGTTAGGGTTAGGGTTCTGGACTCTCAGGCGGTGGCTGGTGGCTCCGGCGGCTTGGGCTGAGGCGGAGGGGCCGGGGCTAGGGCGGCGAGGCACGCGGCGGCGAGGCGGAGGCGGTCGATGGCGGCCGGAGGCGTGGGCGACTGCCGCGGCTGCTGCTGTTCCTCGCTGCTGCTGCGACGGCGTGCGGCGGAGGGGCGTGGTGGCTAGGGTGGCTGGGGACGGTGCTGCGAGGGGGAGGAGATGGCGGCGGCGAGTGGTGGTTATGGCGGTGGTGGAGCGAGACCGAGAGGGGGAACGGTGGGGTTTTTATAGGCGGTGGCGGCAGTTGGGGAGGCCGAGAGGGGCGGAGGGGTGGCCGGGTCGGGCGGGGCGTGGGGTGGTCGAGGCGAGGGGTGCGGGGGAGGCGTGGCCGTGGGCGGGGCGGCGGAGGAAGCGGGCGGCCGGGCGAAAATCGCGGGGAGAGGGGCTGGGTCACGGGCGGGCTAGCGGGTGCGGGTCGGGCGGCGGGCAGACCCGACCCGACCCGATAGGGGATGGGCCGGTGCGGGCTGGGCTGGGCCGGCCCGGTTGGGTTTAGGGTTTATTTTAAAAAAATAATAAAAATAATAATAATAATTAAAATCAGTAATAAATAAATAAATAGTTTTAGGTGTTTTAAAAATAGGTCCGGGGTCCGATAAATTCCAGAAAAATTGCCCTAAGTCCAGTTTTTTATTTTACACCCAAAAATATTATTTCCATAATATTTTAATATTGTTTATTATCATTTAAAAATCATTTAATAATTAAAACCTTATTTTTAAATTACAGAAAATTCTCAGAAAATTCCAGAAAATTGTGAAAAATTCAGTTTTGAAAATCTTGAAAAATCAGGGGGTTTACAATCTACCCCCCTTAAGAGGATTGTGTCCTCGCAATCAAAGAATAACCGGTCAACAGAGATGACACGGTTGCAAGTATCGTTCGAAATATATCACAAGATACTTAGGGAAATACCATTTCCCTAAAAATGAAAGTTATACACTTCCAGAGAAAATCTAGTTAAAGCAAAAAAAACTACAACTTTTATGAAAACCAGGTTGTTATTAATAAGTTGCAAATTACTAGGTTGGGGCTGAGATCACGAACCAATAGGCACGAGCTACACAAGACTAGAAACGGATAACTACGAATCACTTACGCGCATCAGCTACTCCACGAGTCTGCGCGTTCTCCACGGTCTTCGCTGGAGCTTGTCTGTGTCCTTGCAGTTGATTCCTCTGCTGCTGTTGAGCCTGCTGAAAGAGGGTTGCCTGAGGTGCCAAGGGTGGCCTCGGTATTGGTGAAGCTTGCAATGCTGGAGAGGCTGACCGTGGTGCTGGTAACACTTGCTGGTTACCCGTTGGTGCTCTGTCTTGACGCTCAGGGCATTCCTTGAATAAATGCTGACTGGATCCGCAAGCTATGCATAATCTCTTCTTTCGTCTGCACTCGTCCTCGGTGTGGCCTCGCTTGCGACAATATGGACAGACAGGTATTGCTTGTGGAGATGCTTCTGGTGGCTGGTGTATGTGAGACACCCTCGCGATTCCTGCCTGCGGGGCTCCAGCTGGTGCTGATGTGGCGGGTTGAAGATTCGTCAATGCTTTCTCTCGATGCTGGGGGCAATCCTTGGCCAAGTGTTCATTGGTTCACAAATCAAGCATAATCCTAACTTACGTCTGCACCCACTCTCAATGTGGCCTTGCTTGTGACAATGTTGACAGGTAGGCAGTACTTGCGGGGATGCTTCGGGTGGCTGCTGCATATGAGGCTTCTTTGAAGCTCCTTCCTGTGGTGTTCCGGCTGGTGTTGATGTGGCTGGTTGGCGAATCACCACTGGTTTCTCTCAACGTTCTGGGCAATCCCTTACCGCATGCTTCTTGGATCCACAAGATAGACATTGTCCCAGTCTGAGTCGGCATTCTTTAGCGAGGTGGCCTACATTGCCACAGTAGTGACAGGTAGGAAGGAATGAGGCTCCTGATGCTGTTCTTAGTGGTGGATTTATCTGTGGTCGCTTTACATCTCTTTCCTGTTGTGCTTGGTCTGGTGCTGACGCATACGGCCGCTTCTAGCTGGACTCGATCCTTGGGGTGCACTCCACGGGTCTTGCTGCAGTAAGGACGTCCTCGTCGAAGGCGGTTGCATTTGAACTGTTTGGCCTCCGTGACTCCGAGCTAGTTCTATCGATGGAGTTCTCCGATTGATTTTGTTGAGCTTCTTGTTGCACCCTCTGATAGGCTTGCATCATTATGTAGAACATGCGAAACATCTTCTGTTCGTCCATAGGCGGTCCCAGTGGGAAGGAAGGCATCGGTGGAGTAGGCTGCGTCGAGGGTGGAACGTCATCTTGATGGATTATTGAGGCAGACTGACTTGCTTGACTGTCTTGTGATGATTGGCCTTCACCGACTGGTATCACATCGTCTTCTTGGGTAACCACAACGGTTTGTGGTGTTTTTACATGAGCTTCGTTGCTGGCTTGTGGGTCCATTTCTTTGTATCCAAAATAAACGATAAGAGGTGCACAGGAATCAAGGCAGGATGCAAGTCAATAATTTAATTCGAATAGATTGTAAACCCCCTGATTTTTTAAAATATTTAAATTTGAATTTTTCACAATTTTTTGGAATTTTCTGGGAATTTTCTGTAATTTAAAAACAGGATTTTAATATTTAAATGATTTTTAAATGATAAATAAACAATATTAAAATATTATAGAAATAATATTTTGGATGTAAAATGAAAAACTGGACTTAGGGCAATTTTTCTGGAATTTATCGGACCCCGGACCTATTTTTAAAATACCTAAAACTAATTAATTAATTATTTATTTATTAATTATTTACTATTTTTATATATTATTATTATTATTAATTTAGCCCGCGGCCCAATGGGCCGGCCCGGCCCAGCCCCAATCCGGCCCATCCCCTAGCTGGTCGGGTCGGATCCGCCAGACCCGAACCCGACCCGCTTCTTCACCCGCCCGACCCGCTAGCACCACCCAGCCCCCCCGCGCGACCCGGTCATCCTCCCCCCCACCCCCGTGCCCGCGTCCGGCGCCGCCCGCCGCTCCGCCCGGCCACCTCGCCCCACGACCTCCGCCCCGATCGGCCCCGCTCCCTCTCCTCCGCCCTATAAATCCTCCCTCTCCCCTACCTCTCCGGTTACCCCCTCCGATCCGCCACCGCCCTCGCTCCGTCGACCTCCGCCCGCAGCCGCCACCCGCCGTGGCCTCGCCCCGCCAGCGCCGCGCTGTCTGCCCCAGCCACCGCCCGCACAGCCTCCTCCCTCTTCTTCCTCCTCCTCTACTCCGCCGGCCGACCCACCTCCGAACCACAGCAGCCCCGAGCCGCCGCCTCCGGCTCCAGCCTACCCTGCCTCCGCCGCTCATCCGCCTGAGCCGTCCCCGGCGACGCCGCCCCGCGACCCCAGCGCCTCCGGCCGGCCGCCCCTCCGCCTGAGATCCGCCGGAAGCCCTAAACCTAACCCTAGATTCGATTCTCGAATCTGACACGTGTCGGACACGTGTCGGACACGATTCGCCCCCGGTTTTTTGGGTCCCCTTCAGGTACGTGTATCTTCTTGCTCGTAGCTCCATTTTCGATTCCTCAAATTGCGTTGCGAAGCCTGTATGACCCTCTCGGTGCCCGGATAAACCGTTCAGGGCATCGCGTCCTGTGGTGATCGCACACCGCGATCCAAAAACAGGAAAAAAACCAGACCCTGTTTCACCCCAGAACTAGGTACGCCCCACCAAACGGGACGACTTGGTCGCGCGCGGTCTTCACAGATACGTGTGCATCGTCGATACG
This sequence comes from Iris macrosiphon, assembly GCA_036927795.1. Classification (NCBI taxonomy): domain Eukaryota; kingdom Viridiplantae; phylum Streptophyta; class Magnoliopsida; order Asparagales; family Iridaceae; genus Iris; species Iris macrosiphon. The sequence continues at coordinate 5,546,003 of JAYESA010000010.1, forward strand.
GACGTGTGGGATTTTGCAGAAGCTGATTCGGGTGTGCGTGCACACCGGAATCAACACGTATCCGCGGACATCGCCCCGTATCCGACTTTTCTATAATTTGCCCTAGTTTTGTGTACACACGTCGGGTCTAGACGAAACTTGCGCCATTGAACTCGTAGCAATACGCTGGTCCTGTGGGTCAAGTTTGGTTCGATTCTGAGAACGTTGACGAAATCGCGTGTCGTGGGCCCCACAGGCCCCGCTCGACGGGCGATTTTGTGATCGGCTCATCGGAATCCAATTCTGGAAGTTCCATTGGGTTCGTATCAGCGTTCCTGACCTATTGACACTAAGTTTGGTAAATTTGGAGACCTTTGACCCTGACACATTTTTCGGTGCAAAGCGGGCCCCGCATGTGGACCCCGTTTTGACCCGAAACTGCCGTTTTTGTCCTTATCTCCAAATTGGACCCAAGGACAGGCATTTCTAGCTGATTGATATTTTTTGGATCTGATGGTGATGTTTGTTTCAGCAATCGGAGTACCGCCTGCAAATCCAGCTGAAGTCAGAACCGCAAACATAGCCGGAACCACAGGCAAGTGTACCTTGCCGAAACTTGCAGCTTTGCTACCTATTTTCTGGACTTAGTTATACATCAGTGGGCAAGTAAAGCTTGCCAAATGGTAATAATTCTTGTTATAGAACTTGCCTGAATTCTTGTTTAAATGCATATAAACCTGTTTAACTGTTAAAACCCAGGACCGAGTGGCGTACTTAGCGTCCGATTACCAGTCGGGTGCCAACTCCGTACGCGGAGTTGTGTAACGTCACATAGATATGGATATCGAGACCCGATAATGCTCATACTTGTCTTATCAAGTACTCCAGAACCCAGGACACTTGACACTATTCATGAGACAAAGTCTTCCTGAGACATTCATGGTAATTCTGTATAGGATACAGGACTTGACAAGATATTTTATAGACAGTATGACTTGTTGCATTAGCTATAATCCCGCTGACATGGACATGAGACGTTATGGTCATGATACGCGTGATTACATGGGGTGGGGAGAGACACACAGGCTACAGGTTGATGTTATATTATGCCGGCGTCTTAAGTCTCACTACGAGCTAGACAACTACATGATATCACTGCTACCGGTTCCCCGACACAGAGCTTGTAGTAGTTTCAGCCTGAGTTCTTGTACTGCTCTCATGTTGCATATCACTTAGCTGGTTACCTAGTTTACCCTATTGCTTATTTATTGCTGCACTACATTTATTTTGGCTTGTATTTTCTGTACCTTGCTGTCCCCTGAGGACCTGGATCCGGATGATGTCCCCAGGTATAGCCGAGGAGATCCATCCAGAGATACACCGTACAGGAGCCCTTCCAGGAGCTGTACCAGGACCTGAGGACGAGCCAGCACAAGAGGACTTCTCCTGAGCATTGGCTGTATATAGTCAGTTATTTCTGTTTCTAATTCCAGTTCCTTTATTTCCTGTCTATTTGCTTTGATGTATCAGACATATTCTCGGATTGTTCCCCAAGATATTTATTGAGATTTGATAGTTAATTCTATTTGCATTATTTCTGGCATTTAATCTGTGATTATCTGTTGTTGATGAGATTAGATTAGTCTGTGACCTGTAATAATTGCTCTATTTTCCTGCTGAACTACAGCTTAAGCATGCCCTGATGGATCCATTAAATTGGGTTGTCCATCGATGCGTGCTGCTGGCCATTGCCCGTGCGTCCAGTCCCTCGGCATTTTGGGACTGGGGCGTGACATAGATACAGATATCAAAAACGATTCAAGCAAGTGGATGAGATCCTAAAAACTTATCATATCTTATTGCAAGCCTGTTCGGTCCCTGAGTTGAAACCGAACAATTTAGTCGTAGACCTGCATGGGCCACCACAAAAACCATGTCACGCCCCAGTCCCAAAATGACGAGGGACTGGACACGCGGCAATGGCCAGCAGCACGCACCGATGGACAACCTAATTTAATGGATCCATCAGGACATGCTTAAGCTGTAGTCTAACAGTAAATAGAACCAATGATACAGGTCACAGATTATTCTAATCTCATCCACAACAGATAATCACAGATTAAATGCCAGAGTAATGTAAATAGAAATAACTATCAAATCTCTACCAAAATATAAGCAGTGCAGCAGAATTAAAGGAAACAGCAGGGTAAACTATGTAACCAGCTAAGTGATAAATGCAAGTTGAGAGCATCACTAGAACTCAGGCTGAGCCACTACCAGCTCTGTGTCGGGGAGCCGATAGCAGTAATAACACGTAAAGGGTCTAGCTCTGCTGGAGAATCTACGACCTCACACTAATAGTATATATATATGAAAATAGCCTGTAGCCTGTGTGTCTCTCCCCACCCAATGTAATCACACGTCTCATGTCCATGACACGCAAGATCATAACTAATGCAGCAGTCATATAATGTCTAGGAATAAACTGTCCATGTCATAACCTGTATCCTATACAAAATCATCGTGAATATCTCAAGAGAATTCTGTCTCATGAATAGTGTCAAGTGTCCTGGGTTTTGTTGTACTTGATAGGACAAGTACCAAGAGTAAGGGTATCGAATATCCATATCTAAATGACGTACCCAACACCGCGTACGGTGTTAGCACCCGACTATGATCGGACACTAGGTACGTCATACGTTTCCTAGGTTAAGCAGTTAAAACAAGTTTACACTTAAATCCACAAGAAATCAAGTAAACTACTATGTCAAGTATTACTGATAATTGGCAAGCTTTACTTGCCCACTGATGCTAAATAAGTCCAGAAAAATAAGTAGCAAGCTGCAGGATTTGGCAAGGTACACTTGCCTGCTGATGTATAAATAAGCCAAGGAAAATTTATCAAGACTGCAAGTTTTGGCGAGGTACACTTGCCTGTGGTTCCGGCTCTGATTTCGGCTCTGACTTCAGTTGGATTTGCAGGCGGTACTCCGGTTGCTGAAACAAATATCACCATCAGATCCAGAAAATATCAATCAGCTAGAAACGCCTGTCCTTGAGTCCAATTTGGAGACAAGGACAAAAACGGCTGTTTCGGGTCAAAACGGGGTCCACATGTGGGCCCGCTTTGCACCGAAAATTGTGTCCGAGTCAAAGGTCTCCAAATTCACCAAACTTAGTGTCAACAAGTCAGGAACGATGATACGAACCCAACGGAACTTCCAGGATTAGATTCCGATGAGCCGATCACAAAATCGCCCGTCGAGCGGGGCCTATGGGGCCCACGACACGCGATTTCGTCAACGTTCTCAGAATCGGACCAAACTTGACCCACAGGACCAGCGTATTGCTACGAGTCCGATGGCGCAAGTTTTGTCTCGATCCGACGTATGTACACAAAGTTAGGGTAAATTACAGAAAAGTCGGATACGGGACGATGTCCGCGGATACGCACTGATTCCGGTGTGCACGCACATCCGAATCAGCTTCTGCGAAATCCCACACGTCCGTATCGACGATGCGCACGTATCTTTGAAGACCGCGCGCGACCAAGTCGTCCCGTTTGGCGGAACGTACTCAGTTTCGGGGTGAAACAGGGTCTGGTTTTTCCTGTTTTTGGATCGCGGTGTGCGATCACCACAGGACGCGATGCCCCGAGCGGTTTGTCCGGGCACCGAGAGGGCATACAGGCTTCGCAACGCAATTTACGGAATCGAAAACCGAGCTACGAGCAAGAAGTTATGAGTACCTGAACAGGGTCCTCGGAAACTGGGTTCACCGTATCCGACACGTGTCCGACACGTGTCGTATACAATGAATTAGGGTTAGGGTTAGGGTTCTGGACTCTCAGGCGGTGGCTGGTAGCTCCGGCGTCTTGGGCTGAGGCGGAGGGGCCGGGGCTAGGGCGGCGAGGCACGCGGCGGCGAGGCGGAGGCGGTCGAGGGCGGCCGGAGGCGTGGGCGACTGCCGCGGCTGCTGCTGTTCCTCGCTGCTGCTACGGCGGCGTGTGGCAGAGGGGCGTGGTGGCTAGGGTGGCTGGGGACGGTGCTGCGGAGGGGAGGAGATGGCAGCGGCGAGGGGTGGTTATGGTGGTGGTGGAGCGAGGCCGAGAGGGTGAACATGGGGGTTTTTATAGGCGGTGGCGGCGGTTGGGGAGGCCGAGAGGGGCGGAGGGGTGGCCGGGTCGGGCTGGGCGTGGGGTGGTCGAGGCGAGGGGTGCGGGGGAGGCGTGGCCGCGGGCGGGGCGGCGGAGGAAGCCGGCTGCCGGGCAGAAATCGCGTGGAGAGGGGCTGGGTCACGGGCGGGCTAGCGGGTGCGGGTCGGGCGGCGGGCAGACCCGACCCGACCCGATAGGGGATGGGCCTGTGCGGGCTGGGCTGGGCCGGCCCGGTTGGGTTTAGGGTTTATTTTAAAAAAATAATAATAATAATTAAAATCAGTAATAAATAAATAAATAAATAAATAAATAGTTTTAGGTGTTTTAAAAATAGGTCTGGGGCCCGATAAATTCCAGAAAAATTGTCCTAAGTCCAGTTTTTCATTTTACACCCAAAAATATTATTTCCATAATATTTTAATATTGTTTATTATCATTTAAAAATTATTTAATAATTAAAACCCTGTTTTTAAATTACAGAAAATTCCCAGAAAATTCCAAAAAATTGTGAAAAATCCAGTTTTGAAAATCTTGAAAAATCAGGGGGTTTACGGAGGCGGCTTGGTGGACGAGGTCGGGGCTGGCCGGGGTCTGGTGGCTAGGTCGTGGCTGTTGCGTCGAGGGCTGGGGCTGCTGCTGGTGGTGGATGGTGGAGATGATGGCCGTTGTGGTGTAGAGGGTGGTGGTGGCAGCCGAAGTCGGGGGTGGCGTCGAGGAGAAAGGGGAAGTCGACTCTGTCGGAGGGAAAAGTGGAGAGTCGGTGGCGATGATGATGATGGTGGTGGTGGTGTTCGATGTTGGCCAGGGGGCGGTGATGACGGTCCGGCGGTGGAGGGAGGAGGGAAGTGGAGGAGGAAACAGGGAAGAAGAAGTAGTCGTGGAAGAAGAAGAGGGGAGGGCTGCTGTGGCGGTCGGGCTCGGGCGGAGGGGTCCTGGGGAGGTCGGGTGCGGTGGCGAGGCTGCTCGGGGAGTGGCGGTGGCGATGGCGGTGGGGGTGGAGAGGAGGAGACGAGGTCGAGGGGGGATCCGACGAGGGGAGGTCGGGAAGAAGGGAGGAGAACGCCGGGTCGGGGGTGGCTGCTGCTCGACTCCGGCGATGCCGAGTCGAGCAGGGAGGAGAGCGGCGGAGGTGTGTTGCAGACGATGGTGGTGGGGTGCTGTCGACTAGGAGCTGCTCGGATGGGGGGATCGGCTCGCCGCGGGGGAGGCGGAGCTACTCCTGCGGGGGGGATTTGTCGGCTAGGGTTAGGGTTAGGGATTTTTATAGAAATTAGGTTTAGGGGTGGGGGTAATTAGGTAAATTTGTAATTAAATATCTAGATATTTTACTAGATATTTTTGTAGATATTTTGGGGTGGGGCCCACTTCCAAATGGACGGTGTAGGTTCACCCTCCAATAGGAGGTTGACACCTCACACTGGAAATTTGCAGAATAAATCCTGTAATTTCATAATTTGCACAATGGTCCTATAAATTGGGAAATTGTACAATTACGCAATTGTTTGGGAAAAGTATCATATTCCTGAAAATGCTAAAATATACAGAACTGAGGGGAAATACTTTGTGAGGGCCCTGAGGGGGGTGGGGGTGAGTCTGGGCAGGGGCTGGGCCTGGTTTTGGGTGATGCGGGTCACCGTATTAATTAATTAATAATTAATGCGCATGGTGTTTACTAATTATTTAAAAATAGGTAGGGCCATAATTTTAGTACGGTGTAAATATACTAAATGTAGTATACCCAAAGTAGAACAATAGCGTAATTTTGTTTAGGCAAAACAGGTGCATGCTGGGCCTCTAATTTCTATTAGAACATAGATAGGTACAGGTCTGCAATTTAATTAATAAATAATACGGACGTTTGTAACGATATTTGTGCGACTAAAACGAGGCACAAAATAGAGTATCTTGGAGTTGCACAAAGTTCAGAAAAATAGACTAGCATGTCTAGGAGAGGTATGTGAACTTTGTTTGGGGATAACAGTCAAGGTAATGCTCCAAATATTTAGGTGATGGACAGGTGCATAAATAGGATATGTAAGCAAAATAAATAAAAAAATCTATGATAAATCCTAATTTGGTAAAATAATCCTAATTTATTATTAAATACTGATATCTGGTCGAGGGAGTTTACAATCTACCCTCCTTAGAATATTTTGTCCTCGAAATTAAAACAGACATATAATAAGAAATATAGATTGATTTGAAATATTAGGACATACCCTGGTTTGGGAATAGATGGGGGATACGTTGTCGAATATCCTCTTCTCGTTTCCAGGTTGACTCGCCTGGTGCATGATGTCTCCATGCAATACGAACTAGAGAGTTAGTCTGGCCTCGTAACACCTTCTCGCTTCTATCTAGGATCTCGACAGGCTCCTACTGGTATGATAAACTCGGGCCGACAGTGATTTCCGAGTGGTCCAGCACTTGACTTGGATCTGGAATGTACCTCCGTAATTGGGATACGTGGAAGACGTCATGTACTCCTTCCAATTTAAATTCAATTTGTATCCTCAATAGTTCAAATAGGTAATCCTGCAATCAAAATTTCTTTTAATTTAATCCTCAAATTTGAAATTTAATCCGTCCATGTCCATGTCTAGAGTTCTATTTATTTTCCTCGAGGTTTAAATCGTTGATTCAACCTTCAGTATTAAAATTTAAGTCATGTGCTAAAAATTGAAATTCATTGATCCTCATCCTCTTACTTATCCATCCAAAATTTTAAAATTTAAAATGACTTGAATTTTTCAATCAAAATTTTCTCGATCACAATCTAAAGAAATTTCTCTCAAGCTGATAATACAACTGCTATCCAACTTAGGATTACCCTTCTATCACATAAGGCTCTTACATTTCAGAAATCTCATTCCTCAATTTTACTTAATCCTGTTACTCAATCCTCAAAAAATTTAACACCAAATATATTACATGTGATATGCTCTTGGTTACAAAATAATCATCAAATAATGTATTTGGCCCATAGGGTACATCTAATATTATATGTGTATCCACTTATGCTAAGCATGAGATTTCGTCTTTCTGAAATAAGGGAAGGCGGAAAACAATAGTAAAGAGTTCAAGGGAAGGTAATAGATTAGAAGTATGGGGATCAAGGCGTTTAAAGAATTCAATGGGAATTGTCAAGGCAGTTGTGGATTGAAATCCTATTCTGGTAATCCCTATTCACATATTCGTATTAGCACAGTTATGTAGCTGATACGATATGCTCAGACATATCTAGAGGGTAAGTACACTTGTCTACTAATCACCGTATATCTCAATCCACGTAAAGTAGTTATGCGAAGGCGAACCAAGTGCACTATGGTTGATCAGACCATAATACACTGATTCTGAAATGTATTAGTGTAGTACTCCAATAATACATATATCATGAACAAGCTTGATAAAGAATAAGCTTGCAAAACAAGGCTATAATAGCGGCATAAGTCAAGGTAGTACAGCAATTATAAGTACGCTAGATTATGATTAGAGAAATTACAAAAATAATTCAAATTCACCCAAAGATAAGACTCTACAATCTCTATAGTTGTTATTCTAATTCCTTGTCTAAGTCGCTAGTTGGCCAAAAAGATGTGTCACGCCCCAGTCCCAAAAATGACGAGGGACTGAGCACGTGAGCAATGGCCAGCAGCACGCACCGATGGACGACCCAATTTAATGGATCCATCAGGGCATGCTTAAGCTGTAATCTAGCAGTACTAAGTACAAGTCTCAGGTATTCTAATCTCATCCACAGAATAACCACAGATTAATTGCCAGAAATAATGCAATGGAAATAAATATGCAATAACAAATAAGGTTGTCTCGGGAAACAAATCCGAGAAATATTCTGTTACATTTAAGGAAAAGACAGGAAATGAAATGCTGGAAATGGAAATACTGTGTAGTAGAACCTGGTGCTCAGGAGAAGTCCTCGGCCACTATCTCGTCCTCAGTTCCGGGTTCTGCTCCAAGGAGTGCTCCTGTACCGTACACCTTTGGGTAGTTCTCTTCAGCTGTACCTGGGGACATAATCCGGATCCAGGTCCTCAGGGGACAGCAAGGTACAGAAAATACAAGCCAAAATATAAGCAGTGCAGCAGATAAAATAATCATCAGGATAAACTAAGTAACCAACTATGTGATATGCAATATGAGAGCAGCACTAGAACTCAGGCTGAAGTCACTACAAGCTCTGTGTCGGGGAGCCGGGTAGCGGCAATAACTATGAATTACACTATGATATATACTATGTTTATATATAATATCAGCCTGTCGTCTGTGTGTCTCTCTCCACCCAATGTAATCCCACGTCTCATGTCCACGATGCCTCATGTCCATGTCACGCACGATTGTAACTAATGCAGCAAGTCTGATAGCTACGAATCAATTGTCTAAGAATGTAAAGTCTATGTCATAAAACATGCATCCTATACAGAATCACCTTGAATGTCTCAGGAAGACTCTGTCTCATGAAATAGTGTCAAGTGTCCTGGGTTCTGGTGTACTTGATAGGACAAGTACGAGAATAAGGGTATCGATTGTCCATCTCTAATGACGTACCCAACACCGCGTACGGGGTTGGCACCCGACTATGATCGGACACTAAGCACGTCACACATTTCCTAGGTTAAGCAGTTAAAACAAGTTTACAATTAATTCCACAAGAACTTAAGTAAAATACTATGTCAAGAATTATTGAGATTTGGCAATCTTTACATGTCCATTATTGCATAATTAAATCCAAAAAATAATTAGCAAGCTGCAGGGTTTGGCAAGGTACACTTGCCTGTGGTTCCTGTTCCAATTGCGGCTTTGACTTCAGCTGGAATTGCAGGCGGTACTCCGATTGCTGAAACAAACATCACCATCAGATCCAAAAAATATCAATCAGCTAGAAACGCCTGTCCTTGGGTCCAATTTGAAGACAAGGGCAGAAACGGCAGTTTCGGGGCAAAACGGGGTCCACCGGTGGGCCCGCTTTGCACCGAAAAATGCGTCAGGGTCAATGGTCTCCAAATTCACCAAACTTAGTGTCAACAGGTCAGAAACGCTGATACGAACCCAACGGAACTTTCAGAATTGAATTCCGATGAGCCGTTCACAAAATCGCCCGTCGAGCGGGGCCTGTGGGGCCCACGACACGCGATTTTGTCAACGTTCTCAGAATCGAACCAAACTTGACCCACAGGACCAGCGTATCGCTACGAGTCCGATGGCGCAAGTTTCGTCTCGATCCGACGTGTGTGCACGAAGTTAGGGTGAATTGCAGAAAAGGCGGATACGAAGCGATGTCCGCGGATACGCATTGATTCCGGTGTGCACGCACGCCCGAATCAGCTTCTGCGAAATCCCACACGTCCGTATCGACGAGGCGCACGTATCTGTGAAGACCGTGCGCGACAGAGTTGTCCCGTTTGGCGGGACGTACTCGGTTCCGGGATGAAACAGGGTCTGGGTTTTTCCTGTTTTTGGATCGCGGTGTGCGATCACCACAGGACGCGATGCCCCGAACAGTTTGTCCGGACACCGAGAGGGTCATACAGGTTTCGCAACGCAATTTGCGGAATAAAAAACGGAGCTACGAGCAAAAAGTTACACGCACCTGAAGGGGACCCGAAAACCAGGGCCAAATCGTGTCCCACACGTGTCGGACACGGACTCGAGAATTAGGGTTAGGGTTAGGGCTCGGGGTGTTCTGGCCGGCGGCAGGGGCGGCTGAGGGCGGCCGGGCTGCGGCGGGGGAGGGCCGGGGCTCTGCGGCGAGTCGGCGCGGCGCTCGAGCGGAGGCGCTGGAGGCGGCGCGGCGGCGCGGGGAGCAGCTGTGGTCGCTGCTGCTGTTGGTGCTGCTCTACTGCGGGCGGTGGTCGCCGGAGACGAAGGGGAGGACGGGGCGGAGCTGGGGGTCTGCACGGCGGCGCCGGAAGTGGAGGCGGTGGAGCGTGCAGCGGCGGAGGGGCGTCGAGGTGTTGGTGGGGGTGACTGGCCGGGGGATCGGAGGGTTTAAATAGGCTGTGGCGGTGGGGGGTCGAGCCGAGGGAGGCGGGGCGAGGGCGGTCGTGGGGTGAGGTGGCCGGGGTCGTGGGCGAGGGTGGCGGGCTGGGCGCCGCGTGGCGGGAGGAGCGGCGTCGGACGCGGCGCACGACGCGGGGACGGCTGAGTCGTGGGGGAGAGGGTGGAGGCCGGGTCGGGTTCGCGGGTCGGGCGGCGGAGACGGATCCGACCCGACCCGCGAGGGGCTGGGCTCGGGTTGGGCTGGGCCGGCCCAACGGGCCGCGGGCCGGAAATAATAAAAATAAAAAATAATAATAATAATAATAATAAAATCAGGAAATTAATTAATTAATTCATAAAAATAGTTTTTAGGCTTTTAAAAATAGGTCAGAGGCCCAATAAAAATCCAGAAAATTACCCTAAGTCCAGTTTTTCATTTTACATCCAAAAATATTATTTTCATAATATTTTAATATCATTTAATATCAATTAAAAATCATTGAATAATTAAAACCCTGTTTTTAAATTATAGAAAATTCCCAGAAAATTTCAGAAAATTGTGAAAAATCCAGTTTTTAAAATTTTGAAAATTCAGGGGGTTTACAATCTACCCCTCCTTAAGAAGATTGCGTCCTCGCAATCAAAGAATAACCGGTCAACAGAGATGACGCGGTCGCAAGCATCGTTTGAAAACACATCACAAGAGGCTTCAGGGAAATACCGTTTTCCTAAAAATTGAAAGTTTACACTTTCCAGGAAAATCTAGTTACAGCAAGAAATCTACAACTTTTATGAAAACCCGTTGTTATTAACAAGTTTGCAAATTACTAGGTTGGGGCTGAGGTCACGAACCAACGGGCACGAACTACACAAGACTAAAACGGATAACTATGAATCACTTACTCGCATCAGCGTCCTGCACAGTCATCGCATAAGCTTGCCCTCGTCCTTGTGGTAGATTCCTCTACTGCTGCTGGACTTGCTGGAAGAGTGCTGCTTGAGGTGCCAGAGGTGGCCTAGGTGCCGGTAAAGCAGGTTGGGCTGCCCTTGGTGCTCCATCTCGATGCTGAGGACAGTCCTTGGCTATGTGTTGATTGGTGCCGCAAATCAGGCACAATCTCAACTTGCGTCTGCAGTTCTGCTCGACATGGCCGATCTTGCCGCAGTAGTGACAGGTAGGAAGGGTCTGCGAAGCTGCCCTGGGTGGCTGGTTCGTGTGAGATCTCTTTGCAGATTCGCCCGGTGATGATCTGTCTGGTGCTGTGGTGATTGGCCGCTTGAGGCGAGACTCTCTCCTGGTGACGCGTTCCATGCGTCGGGCTGCAGCGAGAACGTCTGAGTATGATGTTGGTGCGACGGACCCAATTAGTTTCTGCAGCTCAATGTTCAGTCCGTCGAAGAATTTCTCGGCCTTCTCTTCCTCTGTCGGGATCAGGGTTGGGGCGAAGCGGCTCAGACGAATAAATTCTGCGTTGTACTCTTCCACTGTCATAGAGTCCTGAGTGAGACGGTTGAATTTGTCTCGCAGTTCTGATCGTGCGATAGCCGGAATGTTCATCTCCTGGAAGAGCCTGGAAAACTCTTCCCAAGTGACTCGGTCTGGTCCGAGTCGCGTCTCCTCAGACAACCACCAGTGGTGCGCGTTGCCTGTCAATTGCATTCGGACGGCAGTCATCCAACGTTCCCGTGGTAGCTCAGCTGCTTCAAGTTGATGCCGTATGTTGGTGAGCCACTCATGAACTTCTGTGGGCTCCTCTTTTCCAGAAAAAGTGCGGGGCTTCAGTTGGCGAAAGTCAGTGATAGAGCCCGTCGAAGGTCGTCGAGCTGGTAGGTTGGCCTGCTCCAGTACAGTTACGATGCTGTCCCTCCAGAAGTTAGCTTCGCGACGCTGAGCCTCGTGTTGGACTTGTTGCTGAGCTTGCATCATCGCGTAGATCATTTGAAATATCTGCTGCCCGTCAATTGGCTGTCCTGGTGGGAGTACGGGCGTTGGTGGAACGAACTGCGGCGGAGGTGGAATATCATCGCGTCGGAATCGGGAGGTAGGTTGACCTGCCTGCTGGCTCTGTTGAGTTGTGGGAATTCCTCCGACTGGTGTCACTTCGTCGTCGTAGGTGACACCTGTAGCTTGGGGTGTTCCGACGGGAGTCTCGTTGCATTCTTGTGGGTCCATTTTCCTGCATTCAAAATACCCAGTAAGAGGCGTACAGGAATCAAGGCAAGATGCAAGTAAATTATTTGAAGTCGATATAGAGATCAAAAACGATTCAAGCAAGTGGATGAGATCCTAAAAACTTATCCTATCTTATTGCAGGCCTGTTCGGTCCCTAAGTTGAAACCGAACAATTTAGTCGTTGACCTGCATGGGCCACCACAAAAACCATGTCACACCCCAGTCCCAAAAATGACGAGGGACTGAGCACGTGAGCAATGGCCAGCAGCACGCACCGATGGACGACCCAATTTAATGGATCCATCAGGGCATGCTTAAGCTGTAATCTAGCAGTACTAAGTACAAGTCTCAGGTATTCTAATCTCATCCACAGAATAACCACAGATTAATTGCCAGAAATAATGCAATGAAAATAAATATGCAATAACAAATAAGGTTGTCTCGGAAAACAAATCCGAGAAATATTCTGTTACATTTAAGGAAAAGACAGGAAATGAAATGCTGGAAATGAAAATACTGTGTAGTAGAAGCTGGTGCTCAGGAGAAGTCCTCGGCCACTATCTCGTCCTCAGTTCCGGGTTCTGCTCCAAGGAGTGCTCCTGTACCATACACCTCTGGGTAGTTCTCTTCAGCTGTACCTGGGGACATAATCCGGATTCAGGTCCTCAGGGGACAGCAAGGTACAGAAAATACAAGCCAAAATATAAGCAGTGCAGCAGATAAAATAATCATCAGGGTAAACTAAGTAACCAACTATGTGATATGCAATATGAGAGCAGCACTAGAACTCAGGCTGAAGCCACTACAAGCTCTGTGTCGGGGAGCCGGTAGCGGCAATAACTATGAATTACACTATAATATATACTATGTTTATATATAATATCAGCCTGTCGTCTGTGTGTCTCTTCCCACCCAATGTAATCCCACGTCTCATGTCCACGATGCCTCATGTCCATGTCACGCACGATTGTAACTAATGCAGCAAGTCTGATAGCTACGAATCAATTGTCTAAGAATGTAAAGTCTATGTCATAAAACATGCATCCTATACAGAATCACCTTGAATGTCTCAGGAAGACTCTGTCTCATGAAATAGTGTCAAGTGTCCTGGGTTCTGGTGTACTTGATAGGACAAGTACGAGAATAAGGGTATCGATTGTCCATCTCTAATGACGTACCCAACACCGCGTACGGGGTTGGCACCCGACTATGATCGGACACTAAGCACGTCACACGTTTCCTAGGTTAAGCAGTTAAAACAAGTTTACAATTAATTCCACAATAACTTAAGTAAAATACTATGTCAAGAATTACTGAGATTTGGCAATCTTTACATGTCCATTATTGCATAATTAAATCCAGAAAATAATTAGCAAGCTGCAGGGTTTGGCAAGGTACACTTGCCTGTGGTTCCTGTTCCAATTGCGGCTCTGACTTCTACTGGAATTGCAGGCGGTACTCCGATTGCTGAAACAAACATCACCATCAGATCCAGAAAATATCAATCAGCTAGAAACGCCTGTCCTTGGGTCCAATTTGGAGACAAGGACAGAAACGGCAGTTTCGGGCCAAAACGGGGTCCACCGGTGGGCCCGCTTTGCACCGAAAAACGTGTCAGGGTCAATGGTCTCCAAATTTACCAAACTTAGTGTCAACAGGTCAGAAACGCTGATACGAACCCAACGGAACTTTCAGAATTGAATTCCGATGAGCCGTTCACAAAATCGCCCGTCGAACGGGGCCTGTGGGGCCCACGACACGCGATTTTGTCAACGTTCTCAGAATCGAACCAAACTTGACCCACAGGACCAGCGTATCGCTACGAGTCCAATGGCGCAAGTTTTGTCTCGATCCGACGTGTGTGCACGAAGTTAGGGTGAATTGCAGAAAAGGCGGATACGGAGCGATGTCCGCGGATACGCATTGATTCCGGTGTGCACGCACGCCCGAATCAGCTTCCGCAAAATTCCACACGTCCGTATCGACGAGGCGCACGTATCTGTGAAGATCGTGCGCGACCAAGTCGTCCCGTTTGGCGGGGCGTACTCGGTTCCGGGGTGAAACCGGGTCTGGGTTTTTCCTATTTTTGGATCGTGGTGTGCGATCACCACAGGACGCGATGCCCCGAACAGTTTGTCCGGACACCGAGAGGGTCATACAGGTTTCGCAACGCAATTTGCGGAATCAAAAACGGAGCTACGAGCAAAAAGTTACACGCACCTGAAGGGGACCCGAAAACCAGGGCCAAATCGTGTCCGACACGTGTCGGACACGGACTCGAGAATTAGGGTTAGGGTTAGGGCTCGGGGTGTTCTGGCCGGCGGCAGGGGCGGCTGAGGGCGGCCGGGCTGCGGCGGGGGAGGGCCGGGGCTCTGCGGCGAGTCGGCGCGGCGCTCGAGCGGAGGCGCTGGAGGCGGCGCGGCGGCGCGGGGAGCAGCTGCGGTCGCTGCTGCTGCTGGTGCTGCTCGACTGCGGGCGGTGGTCGCCGGAGACAAAGGGGAGGACGGGGCGGAGCTGGGGGTCTGCACGGCGGCGCCGGAAGTGGAGGCGGTGGAGCGTGCAGCGGCGGAGGGGCGTCGAGGTGTTGGTGGGGGTGACTGGCCGGGGGATCGGAGGGTTTAAATAGGCTGTGGCGGTGGGGGGTCGAGCCGAGGGAGGCGGGGCGAGGGCGGTCGTGGGGTGAGGTGGCCGGGGTCGTGGGCGAGGGTGGCGGGCTGGGCGCCGCGTGGCGGGCGGAGCGGCGCCGGACGCGGCGCACGACGCGGGGACGGCTGAGTCGTGGGGGAGAGGGTGGAGGCCGGGTCGGGTTCGCGGGTCGGGCGACGGAGACGGATCCGACCCGACCCGCGAGGGGCTGGGCTCGGGTTGGGCTGGGCCGGCCCAACGGGCCGCGGGCCGGGAATAAAAAAAAAATAATAATAATAATAATAATAATAAAATCAGGAAATTAATTAATTAATTCATAAAAATAGTTTTTAGGCTTTTAAAAATAGGTCAGAGGCCCAATAAAAACCCAGAAAATTATCCTAAGTCCAGTTTTTCATTTTACATCCAAAAATATTATTTTCATAATATTTTAATATCATTTAATATCAATTAAAAATCATTTAATAATTAAAACCCTATTTTTAAATTACAGAAAATTCCCAGAAAATTCCAGAAAATTGTGAAAAATCCAGTTTTTAAAATTTTGAAAATTCAGGGGGTTTACAAGATGTATGGCCTTCTACGTTCTACAATCTTAATAAACACAATAGGTTGTTCGCATAGAACAGAGATTCAAGAAAGTTTGACGTAAAGTAGAGCCTTTAGAACTGTCCGCATAAAATAGAGATTTAAGATAGTCCGCGTAAGGTAGAGATCCGAAACGGTCTGCGAAACAAATACAGTTTCAAGTTGTCTAGCGTAAAGTAGGGATTCAAGGAGGTTTAGCGTAAGCCAGGGATTCAAACTATCTGGCGTAAAGTAGAGATAAAATGGTTCGACGTAAAGCATGGCTTCAGAGCTATCCGCGTAAAACAAAGAAGCGTAAAGTAGAGCTCCAGAGTTGTCCGCATAAAAAGTCTGCTATACTTCCTACGTAAAAATCTATGCGTAAAAGTCTGTGTGAAAGTCTGTACGTAAAAGTTCTGCGCATAAAATCTGCGTAAAAGATTTCTGCATAAAGTCTGAAATATGTTGCAGCGTAAAGTTGTACGAGAAACTCATGAGTTTGTCAGTCAAGTTAGTGAATCCTGACACCTGACAAAAAGTACTGTACGATGATCGAGAGGACGGCTGTGATGATAAATTTTGCAAGGAGACCCTGGTTGTCATTTAGTGACTTTATTGGATACAAGGCATTTTTACGCTCGAGATGAGACTAAATCAGATGTCCCGTCAAAAAACTGTTTCTTTTTGCACAGGGCTCGAGGCGTATCTCTGCATTTAATACACGAGATTTGGTCATGACTGGGGAAAGCTAAGGCTGTAACAATATGCTCACATCATATCCTTATATTTTACGCCTAATCAGGTTACTCTACGTTGGTTATCTATTATTCAAGAATCATCAAGTTTACGCAGGGCAGTTACCTACGTGGCTTTCATGACGTGTCATACGCAAGATAAGGAATACTAAGGGAATGTGGGTAGCAGTTGTCATAATTGCGGCGTAAAGGAGACAATCTTCTGCATAGTTTGGCTTTTACGCCAACAAGAAAGTCATTTGGCTTTTACGCCAACTAGGCAGTTGTTTGGCTTTTTCGCCAACAAGGGTAAAGGATTTCTGGCGTAAAACTGGGTTTATCCAAACATAGGATGAAGTTTCAGTCTTAGTATTCAACCTTGAATTTCTTTTGGTTCCTTAAGACTGGGGTCAACACTATGGTCAATTCTCTAACTAATCCTAGTAGTGTTTGTACTACTCTCAAGTCATACATAAATACGTTAAGGGACAATGGTAAGTTAATCTATAGGTAGTGATGCTAGGGTTCATTAGGTAATATGGAAGACTAGGGTTCATTTAGTATCCTATACTTAGTGATGTGTCAATGCCCTAGTTGTATTCTAAGTAGGAATATTATCCTAAGTATCATTCTATCAATAGGGATTTCTATATTCTAGCAGGGGCTATACTCAAAGAATATTAGGGAAGGACAGGATTCAAGCAAGATGCGATTATTCAAATGGAATGGATTGGAAGGAAGATGAGTCATAGTCAATTATGGATGAGATCCTATACTCTAATCCTAGGTGCAGGCTTGCTCGGTACAGTAACGTAACCGAGACGATATGCTCTGACCTGCATGGGACACCACTAAAAATATGTCACACCCCAGTCCCAAAATACGTAGGACTAGGATATGTAAGCATGCCAGCCGCCTGTATATATGGCAACTCCAATATATGGAAACCATAATACATGCGTACGCTGTATAATGAACAATAATTCACAAGTGGTAAAACTATCACAAGTCACAGGGTATAATCTAAATCTCATCCAAAGAAATCAAATATGAATAACCAATAACCATGTAACTAGATCTCAATAATAAGTATCTAAAGAATGACAGTCGGATGGAAACAAATCTACTGCCAAAAATAAATATAAAAGGAACCAGATACACACCATATAAGAACAACATCTGACAATCACGAGGCTCGAAGAGAAGACCTTCTCGGAATATACGTAACATGTCCGGATCTGCGCTCCTACGAATACTCATGAACATCTACACCTGGAAAGGGACCAGGTCCTCAGAGGGACATAGCAAGATACATAGAAGCATGCCATAAAGTAAATACTGAATAAATAAAGGGGGTGTGCTAACCATCTAAGTGAATGCAATGTGAAGACCTTGTAGTACGTATGGGAAAGTATAGGCTAGACATATGCTGACTTAATTCACCAATCGTCGTGACTGGCTAGTATATGTGTCATATGCCTCCAGACACATGGGTAACTCCGCAATCGTCCATCTCCGAGAAGCATGGTAACGAAGGTATAACATCAAGGAGGGGGGTGTCCCATACGCCTACTAGTAGTCTTCCCCGCCCAATGTAGATATACAGGTCGTGAACACGACGTGGATATCTTGTACTATGATGCAAGTCTCTATAGAAATAAACAACTGAGCTAAATACCGTTACACGTGTTGCTCACACTGATGGCTAGTCGCGCATGAGACACGCGTCCCTACATGAACTCACTCTGTGACGTGTAATGATACGTGTCAAGGCCTGGGAAGTCATACCAATAACTCCATAATTTTAGGTGGGTCTACTAGACACTAGGTCGGACACAAGTCCTAACATCAACGCCTTCGTTGACTGCACCCGAGTCTGCTCGGACGCGGACATTTATATCATATTAAAATAAATAAACATGTAACTAAAATAACTAAATTTAAAGAGTACAACAAGGTAAGGTATACTTGCTTGGCAAGAGAGCTGCAAATGTAACATCCAGATGTCATCACCAAGAGTCAGAACGTTGATACGAACCAAATATCACCAACATTCCCAGAATAAGTAAAATAGCTAAAAAACACTACCCTTTCGTCCAATTTGGACACAGGGGCAAAAATACAGTTTCTGGTCAACACGGGGTCCACAAGTGGGCGCACCAAAAAAATGTGTCAGAGATGATGTTCTCCAAATTTGTCAAACTTAGTGTCAACAAGTCCAGAACGTTGATACGAACCCAACGGAATATCCAAAACTGGATTCCGATGAGCCGATCACAAAATTGCCCGTCAAGTGGAGCCGTGGGGCCCACGATACGGGATTTTGTCAACGTTCTCAGAATCGAACCAAACTTAGGTCACAGGACCAGCATATTGCTACGAGTCTGATGGCATAAGTTTCGTTTCGATCCGACGTGTGTACACAAAGTTACAGCATATTCCAGAACAGGCGAATACGGGACGTTGTCGGCGGATACGCGTTGATTCTGGTGTGCACGCACATCCAAATCAACTTCTACGAAATCCCGCACGTCCGTATCAATGGCGCGCACGTTTAGGTGAAGACCGCGCGCGACCAAGTCATCCCGTTTGGCAGGGCGTACTCAATTCCGGGTGAAAAAGGGATATTATTTTTCCTATTTTTGGATCGCGGTTCGCGATCGCCATAGGACGCGACGCACCGAGCAGGTTGCATGGGCATCGAGAGGGTTACACAGCCTACGTGTCACAACTTACGAAATAGAAAACGGAATAACGAGGAGAGAGAACGGGTTACCTGAACAGGGCTCCGTAGAACGAGGTTTTCCCGTGTCCGTGAAGCGATACGACGTTGCGACACGGTACTGCTGTATCTGGTTGCTGTGTCCGGTCGGAGTTCTGTGGAGACTCACCGGGGCTTCGCCGTAGTGGCTCAGGGCTATGCCGGTGGGGCGGCGCCGACGGAGGCGGCTAGGTGGACGAGGTCGGGGCTGGCCGGGGTCGGGTGGCTAGGTCGTGGCCGCTGCGTCGAGGGCTGGGACTGCTGCTGGTGGTGGATGGTGGAGATGATGGCCGTTGTGGTGTAGAGGGTGGTGGTGGCAGCCGGAGTCGGAGGTGGTGTCGAGGAGAAAGGGGAAGTCGACTCTGGCGGAGGGAAAAGTGGAGAGTCGGTGGCGATGATGATGATGGTGGTGGTGGTGTTCGATGTTGGCCAGGGGGCGGTGATGGCGGTCCGGCGGTGGAGGGAGGAGGGAAGTGGAGGAGGAAACAGGGAAGAAGAAGTAGTCGTGGAAGAAGAAGAGGGGAGGGCTGCTGTGGCGGTCGGGCTCGGGCGGAGGGGTCCTGGGGAGTTCGGGTGCGGTGGCGAGGCTGCTCGGGGAGTGGCGGTGGCGATGGCAGTAGGGGTGGAGAGGAGGAGACGAGGTCGAAGGGGGATCCGACGAGGGGAGGTCGGGAAGGAGGGAGGAGAACGCCGGGTCGGGGGTGGCTTCTGCTCGACTCCGGCGATGCCGAGTCGAGGGGGGAGGAGAGCGGCGGAGGTGTGTTGCAGACGATGGTGGTGGGGTGCTGTCGACTAGGAGCTGCTCGGATGGGGGGATCGGCTCGCCGCGGGGGAGACGGAGCTACTCCGGCGGGGGGGGGGGTCTGTCGGCTAGGGTTAGGGTTAGGGATTTTTATATAAATTAGGTTTAGGGGTGGGGGTAATTAGGTAAATTTGTAATTAAATATCTAGATATTTTACTAGATAATTTTGTAGATATTTTGGGGTGGGGACCACTTCCAAATGGACGGTGTAGGTTCACCCTCCAATAGGAGGTTGACACCTCATACTGAAAATTTACAGAATAAATCCTGTAATTTCATAATTTGCACAGAGGTCCTATAAATTAGGAAATTGCATAATTACGTAATTGTTTGGAAAAACACCATATTCCTGAAAATGCTAAAATGTACAGAACTGAGGAAGAATGCTGTGTGAGGGCCCTGAGGGGGGTGGGGGTGAGTCTGGGCAGGGGCTGGGCTTGGTTTTGGGTGATACAGGTCACCGTATTAATTAATTAATAATTAATGCGCACGGTGTTTACTAATTATTTAAAAATAGGTAGGGCCATAATTTTAGTACGGTGTAAATATACTAAATGTAGTATACTCAAAGTAGAACAATAACGTAATTTTGTTTGGGCAAAATAGGTGCATGCTGGGCCTCTAATCTCTATTAGAACAGAGATGGGTACAGGTCTGGAATTTAATTAATAAATAATACGGACGTTTGTAACGATATTTGTGCGACTAAAACGAGGCACAAAATAGTGTATCTGGGAGTTGCACAAAGTTCAGAAAAATAGACTAGCATGTCTATGAGAGGTATGTGAACTTTGTTTGGGGATAACAATCAAGGTAATGCTCCAAATATTTAGGTGATGGACAGGTGCATAAATAGGATATGTAAGCAAAATAAATAAAAAAATCTGTGATAAATCCTAATTTGGTAAAATAATCCTAATTTATTATTAAATACTGATATCTGGTCGAGGGAGTTTACACATTCTAAGTGCGTTGTGGGCTGGCCACAACAGATACTCTATATCATCTGTCTTAGTGGAGTGTAGTATCTAACATATTATTATGTCGAGTCACTGTTTCACTATAGGAACACTGGAACAGCTAATACTGTATTTTTAGCACAGTGGCCCTACGGAAAACTGGTGCATATCATGAATACCTATTTTATTCATCTATTGATTTGGTTAACTCATTCTCGGCACTGACGTGATTTAAGGATACCTATTATGCATTATTTATGAGATAACCTCAGACTCCACAACTAGCAAACCGTACAAATGATTGGCCGATATAAGAAAATGGACTTGGTTGTGATTGTATTATTTCAATTAGTAGCCTAGGTAAATGGACTATCATAGTGTGATGGTTCAACCCTTATCCTTGTTTGGTTTTAGGGTTGGACTTTTGCGCTAGGATACGCCATGGACCTAAGTTACGACACTGAACCTATGTATTATTATATATTTTTTCTTTAGTCAAGACTTTGGTACGACTTACCTAGGCTACTTCTAACAATAGAAGAAGAAAAAGTTTGATAAGACAATTTTCTGTTTTATTTTCTAGTTAACTAGTTCATTTTTCAAGCATCTTATGAAAATATGAGAATATTTTTCTAACAAACTCCTTATGTTTTTTTTTCTTCTGAAAAACATTAATAATACCAAACTCGACATGTAAAATTGGACATTGGGTTGGTCAAAACGCATAGAAAGTACATTAAAATTTGTATTTTATTGCAATTGTTCCCATGTTGAGTCAATTTTCGTGTTTGAATTGACATTTAACTACATTACAAGTGGATTTGATATAATATTTTATTGCAACTGCCCTTTCATTTATTCATTTCTCACTTGCAGGATAAATGGAGAGATCTCTATTGCAAGTGGATATGCTCTCGACTTTCTTAATTATCAACTATACTACTTTTTCATGTTGTCATCCAAACAAAATTGTTTGAAACTCCTCACTTGCGAGAGACAAAAAACTATGTATCCAAACATTGTTTATTGAAAAAATACATATAATTTTTTTTATATTATTGGAAAATAGATAAAAATTAAAATTATATCAAAATATTTTAAATATAATTTGAATATAATAATTTAAATTTGTTATAAATATATGGTTATAGAACTTTTGATATATGTTTACATAATACCATATATTTATTTTAAATATCATTTGAATATTAAATATGTTTTAATTTGAATTTGTTATATATATGTTTATAGGAATTTAGATATATGTTCAGGTAATTATAAGGATTTTAACATTTTTTTACTGGAGTACGATGGTACGTAGTTAGAAGCATTTTAAAATTATTTATTTATTATGTGAGAATATACATGTGACTTAGAAGGCTTATTTTAAGTCGTTTCCAAGCAGCATTATAATAGTAATAGGCATTATAACAGTACTAGTAATGTGCACGTGTACGTCAAATTTTTTTATATGAATTTATTCTAAATATCGTTGTCCCATGGAATTGAATTCACACAACCAAGAAGAATGCCTCTCACCTTAACCACTTGAATTAGAGATATTTAGTTATAATTATATCATATTAAATAGTTAAACAATTAGTTAATTTTTTCAAAATAATTAATGGAGGATTTTACGAACGGTTTAGATAGTTCATTTTTTAGTCGTTTCCAAGTCACCTTATATATACTAGTAAATTCATGTACGTTGCACATAAAATATTTTTTCTTTATTATGAAATTAATATAAAATTATTTAAACATTTACATTTATTTAAATTATTATATATTTTAATTATAATTTGTTATATATTTAATTATAATTAATTACGAATATATTTCTACTTTTCATAAAGAGTATTGAAAACGATTAGCTATATAATATTATCTAATTTAAAACAAACATCTCTTCTGACTCATGTGGTTAAGGCGATAGTTATTCTCTCTAGTTTGTTGAGTTCAAATCCTTGAAGTGTTATTTATAACAAATTTTAATTTTTTTAACAATTTTTTACTTAATATTTTTTTTTAAAATAATTAATTGATGATATACATACAACTTAGAGCATCCACTGTGTGAGAAGTTTCTAGTGCTACATTTTGACTTTAGTAAAATTTTGTAGCACTTGAAGGCTGCAGTAGACACTTGTGCATATTTAAAATTTGCTAGAAAGCTACGAGACACTCCAGATTTGGAGCATGTCCTAGTTGCTCTATATTAATTGATGGGCCCAAAAAAGTAACCAAACAGGAAAAATATATAGATGGAAATGAAAAATGGAAAATATTACCAAATAGGAAAAAAAATAAAGAGAAAAAAATGGAGGAAAAAGTGAAGATTAATTTGGAGTGTTTATTTAGAGTGTACCATTGTGTACTAATATCATGTGGACACTAAAAATTTTTTTTACACAACTGTTAATAATTTGGTGTATTTGTTTGGAGTGTCACGATTGTGGATGCCCTTAGACGGTTCACTTTTGAGTCATTTTGAAGCCTCATTAAATTATGAAAGATGATATATATATATATAGAGAGAGAGAGAGAGAGAAAAAGGGATATGAGACATACATTCATATTCCTACATGAACCAATGCATATGCGGACCAATAGGAATGGAACGTACTAGTGCACATGTGTGCACATGGATGCACATGGTATGTAAAAATTTATTCATATTGGTCCACATGTATATGACTCATATCTCGTTTATCCATATATATATATATATATATATATATATATATATATATATATATATATGCACATAGTTCAAATAAAAAATTTTGAAAGACTTAAATAAAATAAGATGAATAATATATTTATAATTTATCTTATTTTATGTAAGTCCTTCAATTTTTTTTTTATTTGAACCATGTGTAATCATTAAAAAGAATGCGAGTGATAAACTTTTTTCTGTCCAGAGAGTTGGAGAAAAAAAAAACTATTCTGCATTACCTATCGGTTATCTGCAATTTTTTTTGACAACCTAGCTGCAAGAGTGCATACAAAAAAGAACAAACAATAACAAGTTAAATGTCAAAATAATTTTTTTATTAATTATAAAAAAAATTATTATTTTTATGACTTGTTAACCAATTACGTTATATATCAAATGTTTGTGGTTTGTAGACTACCAAGATATCAACAATATTTGGAAAGTTATAAAAAAAAGGAATATGTTAACATGTGTCATGAAAACACATGATAATACATCAATAAATATGTATTTTATATGAATAATCTCATCACCATATTAATAAAACAATATTTTACTTAAGATGTGTATTTACCAATATATTGGAACAAATATTTATATAAAATATATATTTATTGATATGTTATCATGTGTATTCTTAGAACAGAGGTTAATATAATCCTATAAAAAAAAATATTAAGAGACTTGTGTCTAAAAGTTCGTTCTTTTTTCTATGGGCAAGTCCCACCCAAAGTTTTTTTTTAGGTGGAAAGATTACACCAAAGGCTCAGCTAATTATGCTTTTCATACATATATTCTCAAATTCTGGTATCATTAATTCCACTTGAGGACTTCAAAAATGTGTAAATTGGTCTTTATTTGACCTGGTCCCATTTATATATCAGAAATGCTAAGACTACTACCAAACCATTACAACCCACTTACAACTGCTTAGGTGGAGCTGATGTGGAGCTGATGTGGCCAATATGAGGTGGCACTATATTACTTAGCATTAGAGCAAACAATAATGCTTCAGTTCTCCCCACAGACCACAGACAACCACAGACCACAGACTTCAGTTCTCCCCCAACGAAGGAAATTAGGGTTCCTTGAGCAAACGACGGGTACTCTCTCTCACCCACACACTCTCTCTCTCTCTCTCTCTCTGTATCTCTCTCTCTCTCTTGAACTTAACATTACGGCATGAAACTAGGGCACGATGGAGACCTCACTCCTCGACGACGACGACGACGACGACCTCGTTCAACCTCTCTTGAACCTAACAATACGGCCAGAAGAAGAAACAGGTACTTCTTCATCTTCTTCTTCTCTGTCTCTCCCTCCGTCTACCACTGAAACTAGGGCACGATGTACTGTAAACTTAAATTAGGGTTTTTTTTTCCTGAAATTAGGAAACTTATTTCTGAACTTAGGGTTTTTGATTTCTGAAATTGTAAACTTAAATTAGGGTTTTTTCCTGAAATTAGGAAACTTATTTCTGAACTTAGGGATTTTGATTTCTGAAATTAGGGAACTTATTTCTGAAAAATCTAATCATAACCCTAATTTCAGAATCAACATCAAAACGGAATATAGTTTACAAAACGGAATCTAAAGTTCAAAATGATAAACTAAGGGGAAACTGAAATAAGGGAAAAATAAAAATTTAAACAAGAAAAAACTGAAATTTGTAAACTAGGATTCCGTTAGTAAGTTGATTCTGAAATTAGGGTTATGATTTTCAACTTTAGATTCTGAAATTAGAGTTTTTATTTCTGAAATTAGGGTTTTATTATTATTTTCTTGCAAACCCCTCTTGTTCTTAGTATAAGGAGCTATATAGTATTAAAATACTTCTGAAATTACCTAGGTGGTGGATGCATGCCTTACTGAATTCACACAAACGCTTCTTCGATCAAATTAGACATTGGATGATGGTAAAAAAAAATTTATTTTCTGTTATTTCAAAGCTTTAGTAAATTCTAATGTTTAGTTTAGCATATTGAAATCCTAATGTCCTAACATGTTTAGGCTCCCAAATGGCACAAAATGAAGCAACTGAAGTTGAACAGGATCTTGCGAAGATCCCATGTTATTGTGAAGTTACTTCTATGTGCAAATTACTCACTGCAAATACCCCTTGGAATCGTGGTCGCAAATTTCTGAAATGTGCAAAGGAGGTATGAATTTTTTTTGTAGTTTAGATCATTATTTTCATTTTTGCAAAATTGAAATAATTTTTTTATTGTTCTTATTTTGATTTACATAGAATGATGGATGTGATTTTTGGTGTTGGGCGGATGAACTTCGGTTTTGTCGTTGCAAAGCCGGCTTTTGCAAAATAAGAACATCGAAGATGCCTATGAGCTTAGGACAAAAATTCTATTGTTGTCCATCATCTACTAGTGTAAGTAATTTTTTTTTACTTTGTTCACAAAAAGTCAATTATTATTACTATTCGTAACTTTGATTACAATTATAATTTGTTTGTTTAATATTTGTAGAGGAAAAATCCAGGTTGTGAATATATTGATTGGATGCAAAAATCTAAGGCTTCAAAGACAAAGAAGAACCAGAAACTAGTAGATGATGGGGCTACTAGTTCTTCGGGACAGGACAAGGATATCATGAAGGAGATCCTATTTGAAGTTGAAATTGAACACCGTGTAGCGCAACGTCAAGTCGAAGTATATGGTTCCATTTTGAAAAAAATTGGGAGATTTAAGATTTAGTAATTTGAAGGATTTAAGATTTAGTAATTGTATTATAATGACTAAAAACCTCTCGGTTTAATTGTCTCAAAACTCTAATGTTTTGGCATTGTATAATATGTTTGTGTTAATATAATTACCATTTTCTATTTTATTGAACGTCTGGTGTCGGAACTGTAGTTGAACTTTGCATGTCTGGTGTCATATGTTTTGGCAGTTTTAATACTACTACTGATACTCAATTGCACATGCAAAGGATGAATACAATAGAAGTATTCCCCTAACTAAATGTTTCCGCAGCAGCAGTATCAAGATGCTCCATATGTGTTCGACGAAATGGCCGTGAGGGAGGAATAGAGCAGGAATTTGAGGGATAACAGAGGTTGGGAGATGAATGCTGACATGCGGAACGGGCAAAATGGAAATAAATTTGGGGATAACAGAGGTTAGAATATAGAGTTTCCTATTCCTCAGGAAGAACAAGAAAATTTCATAAAATCCAAGCTTCATAAAATCCAAGCTTCATAAATTATAGTTAAGTGTTGACCCTGAGTGTTATGAAATAAATTTGGCATGAAAAAAAGTTCTATGACATACCCAAAATAAGTGCCAAAATTACAACTTTCTCAATGGAAGAATGACACAAAGAATTTCTGTTTGAGCTCCAATCCAGAATTTCTGTTTGCCAGAATTTCTGTTTGAGCTCCAATCCAATCCAGAATGACACAAAGCATTTCTGTTTGAGCTCCATATCACAGTAGTGAGAGGAGAGAATTTCCTCAAAATTTATTTTCCACGCAAGAAATAGTCAATCCCACAGAAACATAAGCTACCAAACACTACAATTGATGAAAAAAATTGTGAGAGATACATTTTCCATAGAAAAAAGCTCAATCAAACACAACATTAATAAGGACCAATACTTTACAAGCTGATCAAATAGAGTACTAGAGAAAGTTTTGAGAAAGTTCAATCAAAAAATTGTGAGAGATACATTTTCCATAGAAAAAAATTCTTTACAAGCTGATCAAATAGAGTACTAGAGAAAGTTTTGCGAACACATCTCACTTCCAGGTCAACATTCAACCCAAATACACTGCTTCTTCTGGTGTATGCTTTAACAAACAAGCTACAATAGCTTGGAACAATAAGGACCAATACTTTAAATCTAGCTTTCAGCCTTATTCTCAAACTGACAGCCACAAAACAGTAAGCCATCCAAATAAAATCAATCCGAGCTTGCTTCAAAGTGTTGAGTAGCATATTTCATAAAATCCAAGCTTCATAAAATCCAAGCCAGGAGCAGCATAATTCTTCTTTCCTGCAAGCAAATGGTGATCAGATCAGCAATAACACCATGATTTAAGAACTAAGGATTAGATAGAAAGCCAAACAACCAATAAGAACTAAGGATTAGATAGAATAGGAAGCATCAAATACATTTATAATTCTAACTATTAAACTTGAGATGAACTAAGGATTAGATAAAAACCATCAGTAGCTCGAAGGATTATGCTGCTTCTTCTCCAGAAAGTTGATAGCCTCTTGCTCTTTTGGAACCATTGTTGATTCTCAACATTTCTCAAAATGACAATGATAAGTACCTGACATAAACTTCTCTGCTTGACCCTCCTACATTGTACATTGCTAGCTTAGCTTGGCTCAGTATGGAGTATGGAGGCTTGATATAGTAGTAAGAACATAGTATCAGAGAGTGGCTCAGGCATAGTATCAGTATGGCTCAGTATGAAAATGCTCTTCTTTGCAGCTAAAACATTTTCCAGCTAAAACATTTTCCAGCTCAGTATGGCTCAGGCATGGTATCAGTATGGCATAGTATCAGTATGGCTCAGGCATAGTATCAATACTAATTTCCAGCTAAAACATTTTCCAGCAAACCCAAGTATCAGAGGATACAGTTTAGTCTTAGTAAACTAGAAATGCTAAGACTACTACCAAAACATTACAACCCAGTTACAACTGCTGAGGTGGCACTAATATGGCAAAGATGAGGTGGGACCTATGAGATAAAAACCAAACAGACCTCATTTCTTCCCTAAAATGACTGAGCCTTCCACATCATCATTGCCAAGTCAGCTATTCCTACTCCAAGTCATCATTGCCAGCTAGCTAGGTCAGTTACAATTAAGTAGTTGGACCACATCAAATCTGAGAATGAACAAAAGATAACCAGTTATATAAGCCAGTTGCTCAATGTATACATCTATAATTTGAACCAGAAATGCTAAGACTACTACCAAACCATTACAACCCACTTACAACTGCTTAGGTGGAGCTGATATGGCAAATATGAGGTGGCACTATATTGTAAACTTAGCATTAGAGCAAAACCAAAGAGCAAACAGTTGAGGTGTGTCACGACCCGCACCCGGGGTAAGGGTACTAGTCGGAAACAACGCCCAGCCTACGCCGCAGAATCGGCGGTAGAACGCTGTGTAGAAAATCTATCTAATATAAAGAACCACCAAAAGATAGTGTACTCAATCACAGAACTAAGATAGAATGAACATGAATCAGATAAGAATAGAATAGTCACAATACAACTCATGAGTCTAAAATAATACATCAATGAGTCTGAAGAAAAATACAGAAATATGCTGGAGACAAATCCAGTACAAAAGAATACTACAAAACTATAAAGCTACAACTCCAGGGTCAACTGTCTCAGTTGGGATAAGTCCCTCTTGAGCCAGGGTCTCAGAATCTAAACCCACAACATCCTGGGGTCCATAATAGGTAGGGTACTCCTCAGTGTCATCTGGAAAAATATATCCAGTCAGGAAAGGAGCAGAGTACAACCCTAACAGCAGTTCTCAAATAATGATAAAAACTATGTAACAGTAAGTAGCTGTGGATAAACAAGATGCATAAATAGATACAAGAAATATATAGACAATAAGGAAGTACTGGAAAGAAATACAATAATGAACAATATGCTGATAGAACAAGAATACTAATGACTAAGTGTGTGAGTACTAGCTTTAACATGTGATCGGCTTAGGAACTTGCACAAGAGTATAATGGCCTGGCTGATTATACGTGCGGTGTATGATCAACACTCACAAGGAACAAGACATGCACAAGGAGGGTATGATCACATATCTACACTAAAATACTCCCCACCCCGACTGGTATAATAGATCCAACCACGGTACGTTATGGCACTAGATTCCCCAAGAAGATAGCTAGTCTCCCCGAGAATCGGTGTCTGTACATGTACAAGATAACCAATGAAACAATACTTGCACCATATACACCATATACCAAGGAATAACATCTCATGACGAGATCCGGATATACCAATCCGTGTAACCATAGTGTCAAGAGAACATGTATATCTACACTAGATACAACGAACATAGAGGATATCATAAATGAAAAACTATCAGAGAATGTACTCGCCTGAAGTCCAATGAACAGTCTCACAAATGTCTGACTTGGTGCCTCGAAGACCTAGATATGGAATACCACATTAATACAAGGTCCCGGAAAGAGAACAAGTCAAACTAGGCAATTTCTAGGTCAATAAGTCAATTCTAAGTCAAAAGTCAACTATGGTCAACTCTAAAGTCCACTAAAGTCAAACATGGTCAAACCCAAAGTCAACCTCACAAGACATCTATAAAATAATATAGAGATAAACTACAATAATTTAGGAATCAAATTAGATTCAAAAAGAACTCACACAAAGTATACTAATAATATAATTAATATATACCCTAAAATAATATATATACAACCCAACATTTATATAAATAACATAATATATTATTACAATTATTATTCCTCACAAAACACATATATATATACATATATATATATACAATTATAATATATAATATATACATTAAATCTGTCAAAGCGTCATTGAAAAACAGTGAATAAAATAGGATTAAATCAAAACAGTTTAAATAGTGACAGTCGGGACTGTCACCGAAGGACTGTCACCGAAACCCAAATAATAAACTGCCACTGCTTTGGTTTTCGCTGACAGTTAAACTGTCACGGAAAAACGTCGCAGAAAAGCTGCTGTTTCCCGCTGCTGCAATTAATGACAGGTTTGTCATTAATTGCCCGAAGGCTACAGCGGCTGCAATTAGTCGGCTAATTAATGACAGTTTTTACTGTCATTAATTCACTGTCACTAAAACAAGTTGTATATATATAATTATATATATAAAAACAGAATATATAAACAATATATATATATATATATATATATATATATATATATATATATAAACAGAATATATAAAACAGTATATATATATATATATATAAACCATTAATACAAAAATGTACATATATATATTAATATACACATAAACTTATACCTTCAAATATTTAACAAAGAACATATAATTTACATGGCTAGAAGCACACCTAAAATATTTACATTAATATCCAAATAATTACATAATAATTATAAATAATATAATTACACAATTAAACATACAAATATATTTTATAAAACATTTTATGTATAAATTATATTATTTAACAAGTAGTAACATATATATTTGCATGCAAGAAAGCTACATATTATATTGTACATTATATTAGCACACCCAAAATATAGATCTATGCTACAATAATTACTATAATAAATACACAAAATAAATATTTAATATCCATATATATATACTAATTATAAATGAAGAATTGAACCACAATTAATTAGATCTATGCAAAAATACACACAATTGGAGAGTATCTCACCGTATCCCACTAGATCTAGGATACGCATGCGACACGAGTCCAACACACAACCAAATGCACCCCGAAGGACACAAACAAATCACAAATAATATTTATGAACAAATCAAAGCGTCAAAAGTAGATCTATGTGTCCGTGTCAAAATACGACATGTTCAAAGCCCCGTGTCGGAGGAAAACCCCCAAATGACACGTATCACCAAATAGTTGGGATACGAACCACAAGTATCCCAATATGGACACGACACTAGCCTCAAACACAAATCTCATGTTCAATTGATCTATAGGATCACTTGACATACACAACAAAATATAAATTCGGAATTCCAACAAAATTGACACAAAAAGCACCATAACTTTCTCCATGGGTCTCCTATGAACACAAAACAAAGTCCTATGGGTACTACATACATATAGGTTGATTTTACATGATTAAATCTCAGATTTAGAAGCTATTTAAATGGGAAAATCTGAATTATACCTATTGGGAGATGGATTCCCAATGAAACCTCCAATTGAGAAGAACTTGCTTCCAAATTGTAGATCATTGCTCCTCTTTGTAGATCCTTGCTTCCTTCTTCTAGATCCTTGCTTCCTCCTTCTCTAATGGTGAATTGAGAAGAATTTGGAATGAATTTGGTAGGGAATTGGAATGGGAATGGAGGGAATTTGGGAGTGGGAAATTCTAGATCTAGATTTGGAATGAGAATGAGAGGAGAGAGAAATTCCCCCCCCCCCCTCTTTTAATAGGCCGGCCTTGCCCCTCTCCCAAGCAATTATAAAATGTCCAATGTACCCCTTGGGGCCTCTCATGAAGAAATAATTAAGGAAGGAAGCTTCTAGTCTAATCATTTAATTAATTTAATCCATCTCCTTAACTATGGGCTTTCTAAATGGGCCAAGTCTAACTAATTAATTCATGTTGGTCCATGGGTCCAAACTAAACTAGTTGGGTCCACTAAAATAAGTCCAAAATAATTAAATAACATCCAACAATAATTAAATAATACAACAAAAATTATTTGCCATGCACAATATTTATTTAAATAGGAAATTACCAAAATACCCTTTCCTAGAAAATGTGGTAGTGACAAGTCTACCCTCCTTAAAATAATTTTGTCCTCGAAATTCAAAGACGAAAACTACCCCCAAAAAATCACAGAACAGAACTAAAGAATCACAACTAACTAATGAACAGAACATAATAATGAACAGAACATAACTAGAAATAACATACCTCAAGGTACAAACAAATATGGATAACGCTCTCGCATGTCATCCTCTCTCTCCCAGGTAGACTCCCCCGGAGAGTGATGCCTCCATGCGACGCGCACCAAAGGAATAGTCTGGTTCCTCAGCACCTTCTCTCTCCGATCCAGAATTCCAACTGGCTGCTCTGGATAGCTAAGAGTAGGGCCTACCTCTATCTCTGAGTGATCCAATACATGACTAGGATCTGCCACGTATCGTCTCAACTGCGACACATGAAACACGTTGTGCACTCCCTCCAATGCAGGTGGCAAGTCTAGTCTATAAGCAACTGCACCGACCCTCTATAGAATAGTGAAAGGTCCAATGAATCGCGGACTAAACTTTCCGCCTCCACCGAAGCGAATCGTGCCTCGTGTCGGAGAAATCCTCAGAAACACCAAACCACCCACCTAGAACAAAACACCACCTTAAGAACTTATCTATAACAAACAACTAAGAACAAGCACACAAAATAAAATCTAAACTATACCTCAAACTCCAAGGGTCTCCGATGGCTATCGGCCCAATGCCGTTGTCTGTCCTGTGCCACTCGAAGTCTGTCTCTGATCAACTGAACCTTCTCTGCTGCATCCACAACCATCTCTGGCCCAAGCAAAACTCTCTCTCCAACATCGTCCCAAGAGAAAGAAGTACGACACCTCCGACCATATAGAGCTTCAAAAGGTGACATCTCTATACTGGCCTGGTAACTGTTGTTGTAAGCAAACTCTACCAAATGGGGATGGTCCTCCCAAAAACCCCCGAAATCTAGTACACAAGTGCGCAACATATCCTCGAGAGTCTGAATAGTCCTCTCTGACTGCCCATCTGTCTGGGGATGATATGCAGTACTGAACTTGAGCTGAGTGCCCAAACTCTCCTGCAAACTCCTCCAGAAATGAGAAGTGAAACGACTATCCCGATCTGAGACTATGTTGACGGGAACTCCATGTATCCTAACGATCTGCCTCACATACATCTCTGCCAGCTTCTCCGTAGACAAACCCACCTTGAAAGGCAAAAAGTGGGCCGACTTGGTCAACCTATCAACAATGACCCAAATCGCGTCTTTCCCTCCTGGAGATCGTGGTAGTCCGGACACAAAATCCATAGTAATGTGTTTCCACTTCCACTCTGGAATGGGTAATGGCTGAAGTAAACCTCCTGGCCTCTGCCTCTCGGCTTTCACCTGCTGGCACACTAAGCATCTGGATACAAACTGTGCCACTTCCCTCTTCATGCCATACCACCACACACTCTCTCGCATATCCCGATACATCTTGTTAGCACCTGGATGTATGGAATACTGAGAGCAATGCGCTTCCTGCAATATCTCCTCTCGCAACTCCCCACTAGGCACACACAATCTAACTCCATGCCTCAAAGATCCATCCTCTGCAATAGTGAAATCATCCTCCAATCCTGCTCTCACCTGAGCTCTGATACTCCTCAAAGATACATCATCATACTGTGCTGCCTTGATCCTATCCATCAAATCTGAATGTATCTGCAATCCCAACATCTGCATAGCACACCCAGGAACAATCACCTCTATGCCCAAGCTCTCCAAGTCCTCCAACAAATATCGATCCTGCGTCAAGAACATAGCTACCGGATACCTGCTCAAAGCATCGGCAACTACATTGGCCTTCCCAGGATGATATTGCAAAGAGATATCAAAATCCTTCATCAGTTCCAACCACCGACGCTGCCTCATGTTCAACTCCTTCTGCGTGAAAACGTACTTTAAGCTTTTGTGGTCTGTGAAGATCTCCACACGCTCTCCGTACAAATAATGTTTCCACAACTTCAGGGCGAATATGACAGTTGCCAACTCCAAATCATGGGTAGGATAGTTCTTTTCATGAGGACGCAATTGCCTGGATGCATAGGCAATCACTTTCCCATGCTGCTGAAGAACACAACCTAAACCCTTTCCCGATGCATCACTATAAATAGTGAAACCTCCGGACCCTGATGGCAATGTCAAAATAGGAGCAGACGTCAACCTCTTCTTCAACTCCTCAAAAGCGGCCTGGCAATCTTCCGTCCAAACAAACTCCACATCCTTCCTTGTGAGTCTGGTCATCGGCTCGGCAATCCTCGAAAAATCTTGCACAAACTTTCTGTAGTAGCCTGCCAATCCCAAGAAACTCCTGATCTCTGCTACCGAACTCGGAGTCTTCCAAGATTCCACTGCTGAAATCTTCTTCGGATCCACTGAAATACCATCACCAGTCACAACATGCCCCAAGAATTCTACCTTGTCCAAGAAAAACTCACATTTGGACAACTTTCCATACAGCTTCTCCTTCCTCAGCACATCCAACACAATCCTCAAATGCTCCTCATGCTCCTCCGGTGTCCTCGAGTATATGAGTATGTCGTCGATGAACACCACCACGAACTTGTCAAGGTACTGGTGGAACACCTTG
This sequence comes from Iris macrosiphon, assembly GCA_036927795.1. NCBI lineage: Eukaryota > Viridiplantae > Streptophyta > Magnoliopsida > Asparagales > Iridaceae > Iris > Iris macrosiphon. The sequence goes on from JAYESA010000010.1 coordinate 5,580,610, forward strand.
TTCATCAAGTTCATAAATACCGCCGGTGCATTAGTCAAACCAAACGGCATCACCATAAACTCGTACTGACCATACCGAGTTCTAAAAGCAGTCTTCGGTATGTCCTCCGGCTTCACCTTCACCTGATGGTAGCCTGATCTCAAATCTATCTTAGAAAATACCTTCGCACCACTCAACTGATCAAACAGATCATCAATCCGTGGCAAAGGATACTTATTCTTGATAGTGAGATTATTCAAAGCCCTGTAATCAATGCACATACGCACCGATCCATCCTTCTTCGGTACAAACAATACCGGGGCTCCCCATGGTGAAGAACTCGATCTGATAAACCCCTTATCCTGCAATTCGTCCACCTGCTTCTTCAACTCGACCAGCTCGCTGTTGTTTACTCTATAGACATGCTGCGAAATCGGTTCTGCACCTGGCACCAAGTCTATAGAAAATTCAACATCTCGATCTGGCGGCAATCCTGGCAATTCTTCAGGAAACACATCCAAAAATTCTGCTATCAACGGATGCGGCAACTCCTTGTCTTCCACCATAGCTCCACAAATAATGCCTTCTCCCTGCTCTGCAGCTCCTCTAGCAAACTCGAACTCTGGCTCTCCTGGCGGACCAAACAAAACTCTACCTCCTCTACAATCTATGCTAGCACGGTGCCTACTCAACCAATCCATCCCGAGTACAATGTCGTAGCTCGGAAGTGGCATTACAAGTAGACACGCACTCAACTCCCGGCCTCCCAGAGTAACTCTCCGATCTTTGCAAATATCATTAACCAGGATAATGCCTCCCCCGGTCATGATCTTGCAAGTCCTAAGCAAAGACTCAGCTACCAAACCATGCTTTAGAGCAAAAGAAACAGATACAAAACTATGGGAAGCACCACTATCAAACAAAGCTAAAGCTGGAATGGAATCAAGAAGAATAGAACCTGCGATGACATCTCCGGTGGGTTCCTCCTCTTCGACTGTCATAGCAAACGCTCGTCCCTGCCGAGCACCTCCCTGCTGCTGATGCTGGACAAAATGCTGCTGCTGTGTCGGAAGCGGTCCCCTCGGTTGTGCTGCAGGTGGTCTCATCTGTGCCCTCGGAGCTGGAGCTGCTCCCTGAACTACACGACGAGGATACTCCCTCAATTGATGCCCTTCAGTACCATAATACAAACAAACTCCTAGCCTCTTTCTGCAAACTTCCCAGATGTGGCCGGGCTTCTTGCAGAAGTTGCATAGAGCTTGCTGTAACTGCCTCTCCTGCTGAGGTGCCTGGTGAAAAGGCGCTCTAGCTGGAGTCTGGTTCTGCTGTGGCTGCTGGAAAGGTCTGGACTGGAAATGAGGACGTTTGGCAGATACTGCACTGCCGTTGGCCCCCAGAAAAGAATCACGGTCTCTCTTGGTCTTCAAACCCAGATCCCGCTCAACCTTGCGTGCCTCCGCAAGTATCTCCGAGTATGTCTCATAAAAAGACGGAATGAGGAATCAATATGGCACATGATATAAGACATTTAAGGAAAGGACAGTTTAAGAGATCAAGTATCAATATCAAAGGAGAATAGTTGAATCAAAAGAATTTTCCTAGATGTGATTGAGTATCTCAGCCTATATCCTATATCCTATTGCAGGCTCGCAGTAGTACAACTAAGTTTTCGCACTACCACAACATCACATACTTGTGAAGCTAGACCTGCATGGGCCACCACCAAAAACGTGTCACGACCCGCACCCGGGGTAAGGGTACTAGTCGGAAACAATGCCCAGCCTACGCCGCAGAATCGGCGGTAGAACGCTGTCTAGAAAGTCTATCTAATATAATGAACCACCAAAAGATAGTGTACTCAATCACAGAACTAAGATAGAATGAACATGAATCAGATAAGAATAGAATAGTCACAATACAACTCATGAGTCTAAAATAATACATCAATGAGTCTGAAGAAAAATACAGAAATATGCTGGAGACAAATCCAGTACAAAAGAATACTACAAAACTATAAAGCTACAACTCCAGGGTCAACTGTCTCAGTTGGGATAAGTCCCTCTTGAGCCAGGGTCTCAGAATCTAAACCCACAATATCCTGGGGTCCATAATAGGTAGGTTACTCCTCAGTGTCATCTGGAAAAATATATCCAGTCAGGAAAGGAGCAGAGTACAACCCTAACAGCAGTTCTCAAATAATGATAAAAACTATGTAACAGTAAGTAGCTGTGGATAAACAAGATGCATAAATAGATACAAGAAATATATAGACAATAAGGAAGTACTGGAAAGAAATACAATAATGAACAATATGCTGATAGAACAAGAATACTAATGACTAAGTGTGTGAGTACTAGCTTTAACATGTGATCGGCTTAGGAACTTGCACAAGAGTATAATGGCCTGGCTGATTATACGTGCGGTGTATGATCAACACTCACAAGGAACAAGACATGCACAAGGAGGGTATGATCACATATCTACACTAAAATACTCCCCACCCCGACTGGTATAATAGATCCAACCACGGTACGTTATGGCACTAGATTCCCCAAGAAGATAGCTAGTCTCCCCGAGAATCGGTGTCTGTACATGTACAAGATAACCAATGAAACAATACTTGCACCATATACACCATATACCAAGGAATAACATCTCATGACGAGATCCGGATATACCAATCCGTGTAACCATAGTGTCAAGAGAACATGTATATCTACACTAGATACAACGAACATAGAGGATATCATAAATGAGAAACTATCAGAGAATGTACTCGCCTGAAGTCCAATGAACAGTCTCACAAATGTCTGACTTGGTGCCTCGAAGACCTAGATATGGAATACCACATTAATACAAGGTCCCGAAAAGAGAACAAGTCAAACTAGGCAATTTCTAGGTCAATAAGTCAATTCTAAGTCAAAAGTCAACTATGGTCAACTCTAAAGTCCACTAAAGTCAAACATGGTCAAACCCAAAGTCAACCTCACAAGACATCTATAAAATAATATAGAGATAAACTACAATAATTTAGGAATCAAATTAGATTCAAAAAGAACTCACACAAAGTATACTAATAATATAATTAATATATACCCTAAAATAATATATATACAACCCAACATTTATATAAATAACATAATATATTATTACAATTATTATTCCTCACAAAACACATATATATATACATATATATATATACAATTATAATATATAATATATACATTAAATCTGTCAAAGCGTCATCGAAAAACAGTGAATAAAATAGGATTAAATCAAAACAGTTTAAATAGTGACAGTCGGGACTGTCACCGAAGGACTGTCACCGAAACCCAAATAATAAACTGCCACTGCTTTGGTTTTCGCTGACAGTTAAACTGTCGCGGAAAAACGTCGCAGAAAAGCTGCTGTTTCCCGCTGCTGCAATTAATGACAGGTTTGTCATTAATTGCCCGAAGGCTACAGCGGCTGCAATTAGTCGGCTAATTAATGACAGTTTGTACTGTCATTAATTCACTGTCACTAAAACAAGTTGTATATATATAATTATATATATAAAAACAGAATATATAAACAATATATATATATATATATAAACAGAATATATAAAACAGTATATATATATATATATATATATATATATATATATATATATATATATATATATATATATATATATATATATATATATATATATATATATATATATAAACCATTAATACAAAAATGTACATATATATATTAATATACACATAAACTTATACCTTCAAATATTTAACAAAGAACATATAATTTACATGGCTAGAAGCACACCTAAAATATTTACATTAATATCCAAATAATTACATAATAATTATAAATAATATAATTACACAATTAAACATACAAATATATTTTATAAAACATTTTATGTATAAATTATATTATTTAACAAGTAGTAACATATATATTTGCATGCAAGAAAGCTACATATTATATTGTACATTATATTAGCACACCCAAAATATATATCTATGCTACAATAATTACTATAATAAATACACAAAATAAATATTTAATATCCATATATATATACTAATTATAAATGAAGAATTGAACCACAATTAATTAGATCTATGCAAAAATACACACAATTGGATAGTATCTCACCGTATCCCACTAGATCTAGGATACGCATGCGACACGAGTCCAACACACAACCAAATGCACCCCGAAGGACACAAACAAATCACAAATAATATTTATGAACAAATTAAAGCGTCAAAAGTAGATCTATGTGTCCGTGTCAAAATACGACATGTTCAAAGCCCCGTGTCGGAGGAAAACCCCCAAATGACACGTATCACCAAATAGTTGGGATACGAACCACAAGTATCCCAATATGGACACGACACTAGCCTCAAACATAAATCTCATGTTCAATTGATCTATAGGATCACTTGACACACACAACAAAATATAAATTCGGAATTCCAACAAAATTGACACAAAAAGCACCATAACTTTCTCCATGGGTCTCCTATGAACACAAAACAAAGTTCTATGGGTACTACATACATATAGGTTGATTTTACATGATTAAATCTCAGATTTAGAAGCTATTTAAATGGGAAAATCTGAATTATACCTATTGGGAGATGGATTCCCAATGAAACCTCCAATTGAGAAGAACTTGCTTCCAAATTGTAGATCATTGCTCCTCTTTGTAGATCCTTGCTTCCTTCTTCTAGATCCTTGCTTCCTCCTTCTCTAATGGTGAATTGGGAAGAATTTGGAATGAATTTGGTAGGGAATTGGAATGGAAATGGAGAGAATTTGGGAGTGGGAAATTCTAGATCTAGATTTGGAATGAGAATGAGATGTCACGCCCCAATCTCCCGCAAGCTCGATAGTCCCCGCTGAACGTGAATCACCACGTTTACAGCTCTCCCGCAGGACAATCGTTCTCATCGGGACGTGATGCCGTACGAGCCTGGAGTTGCGCTCGTACAAGGCGATGTTGTCAAACACCAAATGTTATCATTGAAACAACCAAGTTGCAGCGGAAGTCAAGTATTGTGTACCAAGCACACAATCAGAGTATACGCAGCGAAGCTCACGATAGGGTCAAATGGAATGCCCCGAGTCAATGCCACAAAGGCGATGCCACGGAGACGATGAAATAACTCTTGCTCTTTCTCTAGCCCACAAAGGTACTTACAGTTCATACATCATGTCCCGTATATCCAAGCAGCGCCACTACGCCTGTGTACCTGAAATAAAGCCCACAAACGTGGGTCAGTACACAACCGTACTGGTGAGCGGGATAACCCACTCGCCTAAGCCGACACTAAGTAAAATAGTGAATGCAAACAGTTATATGGTGATCTTTCTAGTTGAATCCTAGATTCATTTCATGACATATGAATGACATGTTAAGGAAAGCAGTAAAACAGTTTAAGCATGCAAGCATTCATTCTCAAACCAAACGACAAGCAGTTAATATAAAGCCGACCCGTCTAACTCAATGTCATCGCTTGCACGATAACATATCAAACCAATCAGTCTCGCCTCAATATCCATCCAAAACCAAAGTTTATATATCCCACTCTCGAGTGCACACTCTTGCCGAGGCAAGGTGGCCGCGCCTACACGATGGTATCAAAGCAACCAAAGTAAAGCAAGCCAACATCTATTCTTATATGAAGTCACTGGCCAAAGGCCATAAAGGACGTTGATCGGACAGATCAATGCGGTTCTATTCGAAACAGCGCTAAGTAGCTAACCCACCTGAATCGCATCCAACCGCTGGCACCGCGCCCAAGACGCGTTACCCAAATGTCTCCTCCATGGCCGAACGGTCCCGGTGCCCCGGAGTACCCGTTCGAGGAAACCAAACCCTGTGCCACTCAGGTTGTCCGTGACTATGCAGACACGTAGGTATGACGAGAGGATCGAACATTCTCGCCCCACCAAGCGATCCTAGACTCGTTCCATCAATAATCCAACCAACACATCCATAACCATTCTTCCAACATGACCTCCAAGGAACCCAAATCTCGACCTCAAAACATAGCCCGAGGCATCAAAATATCAAGTGTTTCATAGGCACGAAGCCTCTTCTCAACACAATCCAAATTGGTGCAACACCTATGCTCGAAGCCAAACCCATGGCACAATGCCGTTTCAGTGGCACAATGTCACATTCGTGGCACGATGCCCCATCAAACGACACAACGCCCTCGCCGATACAGTTGTTCGGTTTCGAACCACAACTGCATGCTTTGCAAGACAAAGCATCCTTGTGATACACGCACACGGGTGCACGTTCGCTCGCCCGAATCCCGATATTCTCAATGTTCCCATTGCCTCAATTGTATCATTCCAACTGTATATTCCAACCGTCCAAGCATAATCCCAAGTAATCCAACCAATCGCCTCAAATGAATAATCCAGCTATCGTATCCAACTATCCAACGCGTAAACCATTCAAGCCACAATCCTTCCAAGCCAACGACGCACACTCTATGCACGCCTCAGTGTAGTGCTTCCCGATGTTTCAGCCCAAGTGTTCAAGCCATTTACGTGTTTTCCATATTATTAGGCATGAAGGAGTAGAGGAGAAGGGAAAGAGCCCACTCACAATGTTTGAATCCGTTAGCCATCCTGTCCTGCCGATACGGCCAATCCCTTAAACCCGTGGTCCGATGCAAGCGCGATCTACTCAACTGGTATGACCGTGCGAGCAGGCCGTGCTCTCCAAATCATCCGACCGATCGGACTAAGGAAGACGGCATTATCGTTTCCATTCAGCTATCCAGTACTGTTCGGAACGAACACCTGATTTCCATCGAACCCGCTAGCCATCTGCACATTGAAACCAACTCGATTAATCCTTCTTCCCGAAATCCAACATTTCAAATGTAACCAGCATTTGATTCATTCAATCCGACTCAGCGTAACGCTCCGAGCGGTTGCGGGCGTTACATAATATACCACTTAGAATCAGGTTCGTCCACGAACCGTGCTGGTACTCATTCCTTACTAGCATGCCACAATCCAATTCCATAGATCTGCTCTATGCAACTCTCATATATACTATTTCTGACACAATATCTCGTTCTGCTGAACGCTCGTACAAGTTCCAAACTCCCACATCCTCCTTGCAGCTCAATACGAATTCTTCGTATCGCTTAGTTTTGGATCGTACACATATTTAAGGCGTCCCTAAAATACATGCATTTCAGCCGAGCTTTGCGATAGCGAATTTGGACAAGTTACAAGGGTATCTTTATGTTCGAGGCGTCCATTTGCTTTGCTCCCAATTGAACCAAACACAATTTCCATTCCAACACATTCGCTCGAGAACTATTCTCAATTATGCAGATCTTCCACCGATCAATCAGTTCATGTTCCAACTCAATCCATCCCACCTTTTCTGAAATCAGTACTAGCAACATCTCCAAATATTATCTCGTGCACCGAACGATCATCTCAAAACTGATCTACCCCAGCTATGCGACTTACCCAAATATCAACTTGCTTAGATCAGCTTAGTCCAACACATTTCCTGCCATCTCAATATCTCACAGGGTGAACATCTATATTGAGGTTCGTGTGATCCACGAAGATCTCGCCGCCACGCCAAAGGAATTTGTGTCGCCACGATTTCAACGTGGACACACTCGCCACAATCCTTAGGTTGCGCATGAAATAGTTCTTCGCGCTGCTTCCACTGCCTCGAAGCATAGAATATCACCTTCGCCTTCCGAATGAGCACGCTTCCCAGACTAAGTTCCGAGACATCTTGTAAATCTGAAGCAAATCTGTCCCTTCCAGTATTCGCAAGGATTTGATCTGAACGAACAGCTGCTTTAACTTCACGAGCTAGTTTCACAGTTGTCAATTCATATGAATGCTATTCCCTTCCAGGGCACGATGAGTCAGAGGCGATGCCATCGATAAAAATCTGCGACTCTGAATCTCATCAGTTGACAAGGCTACTTCCACCATTGCTTCGATCTTCCGGCTATATCTTCAGCTGAAGGCTATCCCAAGGATCTCTCAAATCCAACACTCAGTCAATAAGCCAAATCACATTGCTCACATCTGCCCTCGATGCATTCCCAAATACGCCGCCTCAAGGGTCGTTCTATGGGTCTATCATATTCATATCCGATTCTGCGGGCAAGGTCGCTTAGGGTCAGCTGTCCCGAAGCTACGCTTGATAATTGTAATCATCACGATGGACAGTTACTATAAACCATGCTATATCTCATCTGAAAATCTGACTCAAATTCCAACCATTCATCCGAGCGAAGTTTCCGAATCCGGGAACCGCGCTCGTTGAAACCTTATTCCATCAATCCGCCGTTCTGTCCTGAATCCATCAAATTTCTAAATTGCATATTCGTCTACTCGCACTACCACTGCAATGATTCTCAAAACCCAAGACTTGCTCCAATTCTTATCCATTTGCTGCGTCCCACAATGCACTTCCAACTTACTTGAGCAGCGCAGTATTTTGTTCCGACGTTGCTATCACATTTAGCTATCTTCAAACGTCCGTCCACGTCTTCCGGAGAATCTGTTTACTATCGTTGCACCATCTTGCCCAAAATTCCATTTTCGCTAAACCTGAGTCAACTTCACGAGCAGCAACATCCAAAATCTTCCAAGTTTGTGTGAATCCATCTCATTGTCCCTTCAAACCAATATCGTGTTTCTTTGCTCAACCAACAGCTCAAATGCGTTGCCCAAAATCATAGTCCATGCTCGCTATCATTCGATTCACCCATCGCTCATTCAAGCGTATCCCAACTGTTCGTTCCGATCTCGTCCAACTCTCAAGTCCAACGATACTTCCATTTGCACCAGTCCGTTCACGATATGCCCAACTCAATATTCGCTTGCTCCATTTTCATTCTTCCCAACACAATCGACTTGCACCAACCAACTTATATTTCTGTTACTCGAGTTCGTTCAGGCAATTCCCATAGATGTCCAACCAAAATGTTTCCAATGCCTTGCTCAAAAATGTGGTATCCCATATACCACTCCGAATCAAGTCGCTACTCGCATTACAATTCCCTTCACAGATCCAAGATCCGTTCGAACCATCCCTTATGCATAAACATGTCTTTCCCAATTCGAGTCTGACCCAAAACTCAGGCAACGCTTGAATTATCCAACTGTTTCTCAACCCGTCTGATATCTTCTCAACACGAGCAATCGTGCAATGATTGTCTTCCAAATAGTCCAACCCAATACCCAACGGTTTCACACTTTGTTGTACGAGCAACTCGTACCAACTTATCCATATATTCCCGAGCCAAACTCAAACCTGCTCAACCGATGCGCCACAGCCAAACTTTCAACTTCTATCCAACACAATCGCTAGACGAGCAACTCGTGCAAGGATCTATTCTCATCGAATGCTTCTACTCAAAACATGCTGCATAGCCAAATCTCGCTAGCCAACCAACTGATCCACTGAGGCAATCAGAACTCCCAGAACGAAAAGCCAAGCCAACCCAACGGAAGCTCACAACTTGTTGCACAAATGCAACAACGCCAACCAACATGCCGCACGAATGCAACAACGCCTAACGAGACTAAGCGATCCTACGAAAACCAACCAAGGCAACCCAACAAGAAAAATAAAATGCAGCCAAAACCAGCAATAAATAGACTTATTGCATGAAACATCCGATGCGGCATCGAGTAGAGTCAAGAGCTAGACGACACGCGGAAGCTATTTAGAGTTTGTGATGAAGCGAAGGACCAAGTCCGAAGAAATGAACCGGGCGCTCTGATACCAATTTGTCACGTCCCAATCTCCCGCAAGCTCGATAGTCCCCGCTGAACGTGAATCACCACGTTTACAGCTCTCCCGCAGGACAATCGTTCTCATCGGGACGTGATGCCGTACGAGCCTGGAGTTGCGCTCGTACAAGGCGATGTTGTCAAACACCAAATGTTATCATTGAAACAACCAAGTTGCAGCGGAAGTCAAGTATTGTGTACCAAGCACACAATCAGAGTATACGCAGCGAAGCTCACGATAGGGTCAAATGGAATGCCCCGAGTCAATGCCACAAAGGCGATGCCACGGAGACGATGAAATAACTCTTGCTCTTTCTCTAGCCCACAAAGGTACTTACAGTTCATACATCATGTCCCGTATATCCAAGCAGCGCCACTACGCCTGTGTACCTGAAATAAAGCCCACAAACGTGGGTCAGTACACAACCGTACTGGTGAGCGGGATAACCCACTCGCCTAAGCCGACACTAAGTAAAATAGTGAATGCAAACAGTTATATGGTGATCTTTCTAGTTGAATCCTAGATTCATTTCATGACATATGAATGACATGTTAAGGAAAGCAGTAAAACAGTTTAAGCATGCAAGCATTCATTCTCAAACCAAACGACAAGCAGTTAATATAAAGCCGACCCGTCTAACTCAATGTCATCGCTTGCACGATAACATATCAAACCAATCAGTCTCGCCTCAATATCCATCCAAAACCAAAGTTTATATATCCCACTCTCGAGTGCACACTCTTGCCGAGGCAAGGTGGCCGCGCCTACACGATGGTATCAAAGCAACCAAAGTAAAGCAAGCCAACATCTATTCTTATATGAAGTCACTGGCCAAAGGCCATAAAGGACGTTGATCGGACAGATCAATGCGGTTCTATTCGAAACAGCGCTAAGTAGCTAACCCACCTGAATCGCATCCAACCGCTGGCACCGCGCCCAAGACGCGTTACCCAAATGTCTCCTCCATGGCCGAACGGTCCCGGTGCCCCGGAGTACCCGTTCAAGGAAACCAAACCCTGTGCCACTCAGGTTGTCCGTGACTATGCAGACACGTAGGTATGACGAGAGGATCGAACATTCTCGCCCCACCAAGCGATCCTAGACTCGTTCCATCAATAATCCAACCAACACATCCATAACCATTCTTCCAACATGACCTCCAAGGAACCCAAATCTCGACCTCAAAACATAGCCCGAGGCATCAAAATATCAAGTGTTTCATAGGCACGAAGCCTCTTCTCAACACAATCCAAATTGGTGCAACACCTATGCTCGAAGCCAAACCCATGGCACAATGCCGTTTCAGTGGCACAATGTCACATTCGTGGCACGATGCCCCATCAAACGACACAACGCCCTCGCCGATACAGTTGTTCGGTTTCGAACCACAACTGCATGCTTTGCAAGACAAAGCATCCTTGTGATACACGCACACGGGTGCACGTTCGCTCGCCCGAATCCCGATATTCTCAATGTTCCCATTGCCTCAATTGTATCATTCCAACTGTATATTCCAACCGTCCAAGCATAATCCCAAGTAATCCAACCAATCGCCTCAAATGAATAATCCAGCTATCGTATCCAACTATCCAACGCGTAAACCATTCAAGCCACAATCCTTCCAAGCCAACGACGCACACTCTATGCACGCCTCAGTGTAGTGCTTCCCGATGTTTCAGCCCAAGTGTTCAAGCCATTTACGTGTTTTCCATATTATTAGGCATGAAGGAGTAGAGGAGAAGGGAAAGAGCCCACTCACAATGTTTGAATCCGTTAGCCATCCTGTCCTGCCGATACGGCCAATCCCTTAAACCCATGGTCCGATGCAAGCGCGATCTACTCAACTGGTATGACCGTGCGAGCAGGCCGTGCTCTCCAAATCATCCGACCGATCGGACTAAGGAAGACGGCATTATCGTTTCCATTCAGCTATCCAGTACTGTTCGGAACGAACACCTGATTTCCATCGAACCCGCTAGCCATCTGCACATTGAAACCAACTCGATTAATCCTTCTTCCCGAAATCCAACATTTCAAATGTAACCAGCATTTGATTCATTCAATCCGACTCAGCGTAACGCTCCGAGCGGTTGCGGGCGTTACATGAGAGGAGAGAGAAATTCCCCCCCTCTTTTAATAGGCCGGCCTTGCCCCTCTCCCAAGCAATTATAAAATGTCCAATGTACCCCTTGGGGCCTCTCATGAAGAAATAATTAAGGAAGGAAGCTTCTAGTCTAATCATTTAATTAATTTAATCCATCTCCTTAACTATGGGCTTTCTAAATGGGCCAAGTCTAACTAATTAATTCATGTTGGTCCATGGGTCCAAACTAAACTAGTTGGGTCCACTAAAATAAGTCCAAAATAATTAAATAACATCCAACAATAATTAAATAATACAACAAAAATTATTTACCATGCACAATATTTATTTAAATAGGAAATTACCAAAATACCCTTTCCTAGAAAATGTGGTAGTGACAAGGTGAGACCACAGACCTCATTTCCCCCCCTCCCCCCAAGTCAGCTATTCCTACTCCAAGTCATCATTGCCAGCTAGCTAGCTCAGTTCCAATTAAGTAGTTGGACCACATCAAATCTGAGAATGAACAAAAGAGAACCAGTTATATAAGCCAGTTGCTCAATGTATACAGTTATCTATAATTTGAACCAGAAATGCTAAGACTACTACCAAACCATTACAACCCACTTACAACTGCTTAGGTGGAGGTGATATGGCAAATATGAGGTGGCACTATATTGTAAACTTAGCATTAGAGCAAAACCAAAGATCAAACAGACAACCACAGACCGCAGACCTCATTTCCCCCCCAAGTCAGCTATTCCTACTCCAAGTCATAATTGCCAGCTAGCTAGCTCAGTTCCAATTAAGTAGTTGGACCACATCAAATCTGAGAATGAACAAAAGAATCAGTTATATAAGTCAGTTGCTCAATGTATACAGTTATCTATAATTTGAAAAGATGAGTTATATAAGAACATTTATATAAACCAGTTATAAGCCAGTTGCCCAAAAGTTTGAACTATTGTTCACTCCAAAAGTCGAAGCTCCCCAAAAGTTGGAACACCTTTGGTTCTTGTTCATTCATGCCAAAAGTTGAAGCTCCCCAAAAGTTGGGTGGGAGGGCGAGGCATCCCATACGCATACGCATATGGCACATTCATGGCAAAAGTTGAACCTCCCCAAAAACCTATCTAAGAATGAACAAAAGAACCAGTTATAAGCCAGTTGCTCAATGTATACAGTTATCTATAATTTGAAATGACGAGTTATATAAGAACATTTATATAAACTAGTTATAAGCCAGTTGCCCAAAAGTTCGAACTATTGTTCACTCCAAAAGTTGAAGCTCCCCAAAAGTTGGGTAGGAGGACGAGACATCCCATACGCATACGCATGTGGCACATTCATGGGAAAAGTTGAACCTCCCCAAAAACCAATCTGACCGGTCTGCAATATTCACAAAATAAGCATCATAACGTGAAAATTATTACCTTCATAAAAAAAATGAAGACCCTTAAAATGTAAAACGATACTTACACTTGCTTGTGGCGGGCAAAGAAATGAATTATTCCACATTTGAGCAGGAGATGGGTTAGGAGTGGAAATTTTCTACAAAATTAAAGTATTTTATAGATTTACGATTGTAAACATTCCAATAATGAAAGCAAAATTAAATATCATACAAATACATCTCACCGACACTTTCTTCTGAGGAGTTTTTTGTTTTTCACTTCCCCTTCTTCGTCTTTGTTGAGAAAGAGCATGATCTCCCATGTTGTTTTCCTACAAAGTATATACCATCATAATTTCATAAACACTAAAATTAAAAAATAACTCACAATTACTAAAATTAAAAAAACTTACCTTATTTTTTCCGCTTGATTGTGCTCGTTTTCCTTTACCATAAGTTTTAACATATGGATGTATTCTAGGCCGACCTTTTGGTGTCTTACAAAGTGGGTCCCCAACTTCTTCACTTGCATTTTCTGCACAATCAATGATGCGATGAGAGTCGGATTGTTGGGTTGATCTAACAATCTTGCCACTTCCAAAAATAGGGGTTTTAATATGTTGTAGCTTCAATTCATTTTCTACCCACTCTTTATAACGATTGTATCGTTCATCATCTGTTGCTCCCAAATCGGCTACCTTGGAAAAAAGATTTTGGAGCTCATCATACTTTTTTTGTTCTGCAGTAGCAATCCAACCATTATAAGTAATTTTACACCTCGAGTGAGATCTCTTCACATCTTTCCTCCATCTCCTCAAAATGTACTTTTCTGGAAGTGAATTGACATCATATTCTTCGATAAGCACATGAAGCACATGTCTGCACAGAATCCCTCTAAACTCAAACATGTGACAACTGCATAAAAATTCATGTTCCTGCATGTGAAATGAAACAGTGAAGAGCTGATTTTTACAAAAGCCACCAACCAAAGTTCTCGCTTGGACATCATACTCTACAGCCTCTGCACCATCTCGTGTATCAATTACTTTACAGTACATCTTTCCTGTCAACTCCTCCATAAATTCTCTAAATTTTAGAAGGGTGTAAACTTGCTGAACTTGTGCTTCCATTTCGTAAAAAGTGATACATGGAATAACCTGTGAAAATGACTGAAAATCGGCATACATCTCTTTTTCTGCCTTATTTCTTAGAGCATTTTCATATTGCTCTACAAATTGCTTTAAAGTTGTCTTTGAATTGACATACCCATCAAAAAAGGAATTCATACTCTCACTTCTTTGAGTAGTTGACATCCCAGCCCAAAACATTATTTTTACGAAGCAAGGTACCCACCGTCTCCTCTCCTTGTATAATCCACTTAACCAAGTATTTTTCTCCAATTTGTACTTATCAATCATCTCAGCCCAAAGAGTCTCAAACTGTGTAGTGATTTGGGTATCATATATCACATTTTTCAAAGTAACACAGATAGAATCATAATCATTATAACTTTTGAGCTTTTCATTCACCTTCTTCATTATGTGCCACAAACACCACCTGTGCCTACTATTAGGAAACACAATCTCAATTGCATTTTGCATAGCTTTGTCTTGATCCGTGATTATTCCTTTAGGAGCTACACCGTTCATGCACTCAAGCCATGTAGTGAACAACCAAACAAAAATATTTGTGTCTTCATTTGATAGCAATGCACATCCCAACAAGATAGATTGCCCATGATGGTTGACACCAACAAATGGTGAGAAGGGCATATCATATTTGTTTGTTAGATATGTTGAGTCAAATGTGACGACGTCACCAAACTCTTTGTATGCTTCTCTGCACCTACCATCTGCCCAAAACACATTTCTTAATCGATTTTTTTTATCCAAATCCATACAAAATACAAAGCCTGTATTAGATGCTTGCATCTTCAAAAAATACTTTTGGATTGCAAGAGCATCACCTTCCCCCAATCGTAGACGCCTCTCTTTTTCAATAAAATTTCTAGCATCTTTATCTATACATCCCATATTCTCATATCCACCCGATTCAACCACAATTGTATTGATACTTTTGTTTGGTCTAACTCCCGCTATATCATGTAATACGAGTTTTCTTTTCATTGATGGAGTGAGTTTTCGGTTGCACCGATAAAACCGAGTCTTGCTAGGGCTTAAATCATGATTGTGGTCAAGAACTAATTTTGTAATCTTCCATTCGCCGTCAATGTTTAAACGTGCTGAAAGCCTAACCTTGCACCCGGTTCCACCTTGAGGTCTGGGCCTTAACACATTTAACCCCTTACTTTGCCACAACTTGTTACCTCGGCTACACTCAAGTGCAACATATCTCAATTTTCCATCATCACCCTTTTTCGAATGTCGTCTCCTCACTGAAAATCCCTTGTGGCAGCCATATAATCTAAATATCTCGTACATTCTTTCTAAATTCTCAAACTTCATCCCCACCTCAGGTGTGACTACATCTGTGAATTCAATTTCTTTCAATTCTCCATCACGTATATTTGGATACTCTGCTTCCATGCTTACATATTCTTCCTGTAAGAACTCTTCAGACAAGTGCTCTGCTTCCATGCCTACACAAGATAATCACGAAAATTCATCATATTCTTGAAAATGTAAGTTACAAAAAATCAACTAATTTCATCATATCCTGGTAATTATATAGCATGAAAAAGGAGGGAGAGGACCTTCAATATGATGAAATAGTAGTACCCTAATTTCAGAAATCAAAATCCCTAAGTTCAGAAATAAGTTTCCTAATTTCAGGAAAAAACCCTAATTTAAGTTTACAATTTCAGAAATCAAAAACCCTAAGTTCAGAAATAAGTTTCCTAATTTCAGGAAAAAAAAACCCTAATTTAAGTTTACAGTACATCGTGCCCTAGTTTCAGTGGTAGACGGAGGGAGAGACAGAGAAGAAGAAGATGAAGAAGTACCTGTTTCTTCTTCTGGCCGTATTGTTAGGTTCAAGAGAAGTTGAACGAGGTCGTCGTCGTCGTCGTCGAGGAGTGAGGTCTCCATCGTGCCCTAGTTTCATGCCGTAATGTTAAGTTCAAGAGAGAGAGAGAGATACACAGAGAGAGAGAGAGAGTGTGTGGGTGAGAGAGAGTACCCGTCGTTTGCTCAAGGAACCCTAATTTCCTTCGTTGGGGGAGAACTGAAGTCTGTGGTCTGTGGTTGTCTGTGGTCTGTGGGGAGAACTGAAGCATTATTGTTTGCTCTAATGCTAAGTAATATAGTGCCACCTCATATTGGCCACATCAGCTCCACATCAGCTCCACATCAGCTCCACCTAAGCAGTTGTAAGTGGGTTGTAATGGTTTGGTAGTAGTCTTAGCATTTCTGTTTATATATATATATATATATATATATATATAATAAATCAACAATAAACGTGCACAAAACTGAAAACTCACACGTGTTTGTTGTGCCATGTCTGGACCGTCGGTAAGTTCACCGACACAACGGGTCAATTAACGACCGGATGAAAACCTTTCGAAATGGACGGCGGGAAATGATCCACGTGGGAATGGACGGTCGAGGGGCTGTCTTTTGCCACACAATCACATCATTTTTTTTATGTAGTGATTGCAGCATCAATTTGTACGTTGCATGTATGAAAACTCTCGTGAGAACATGTACGATTCGAATATTTTTTTAGAATTTAGTTCCTAAATTGATGGAAAGAACATATAAAAAAAAAAAATTGTATGTTGACAGAAAAACACCTCAAAATCTAGGTCAATTATAATACTATTCAGCGGTTGGTTTTCCTATAGGAAGGCTCAATTTTAAGTTTAGATCGAAAACGTATATAAAATATATATGGGTCGGATACTGGAGCGAAGCCATGAATTAAAAAATACATGAGTCCAATCTCAAATGTAATTTTTTTTTAAAATAATTATATACTAAAAAACAATAAACACACACATATATAATTTGACATGTCCTACAAAAATAAAATAAAATAAAATAGAGAGTATTTTTTTGTCTCTTCCATGTGATATATATATATATATATATATATATATATATATATATATATATATATATATATATATATATATATATATATATATATATCCGCCGTCGGAGTCCCGTCCAAGTCCTGCCCACCTTCACCATTGGATCACGGGTCCCGCGTGGGGCCCGCACGATTCAACGATGGGGAGCGACGGGGCTCCCGCTGGACTCTGGATCCACTCCCTATATATATATATATATATAGATATATATAGATATATATATATAGAGAGAGAGAGAGAGAGAGAGAGAGAGAGAGAAATGCTATAAAATTATACGGATGATTTTATATTATGGAATCACCCTATGTTGGATTGAGATTGAGTGGTTGAGATTAAAATATAATAAAATATCGCATGTTAAATAATATTATTTGACACCTAATATGGCAGCTCACATAACAAATTTAAAATCCAAAATTTAATTATCCAATAATTTTAATGTTAATATTAATGTTAATACTAATGTTAATTTTAATATTAATATTTAAATTAATTATAATTTTAATTTCTTGACCATATATATATATGTATATTCAGTAGGGTCATCTGATCCCACTTGTCTCCTTCTTGTCCGATATACATTCAACTAGTGTCATGTTTGTATTCAGTACCTGCGCGTACAATCTCTTGTAATGATATAAATAGTCAGAATTTTTTATATCTTAGAAATGCTACAATTCTGGTTGTCACAATCTTGATCGGTAACGTTCCTAACAATTTCAAAATAATATTTTGGATATTTAGAAATCAATAATTTTTTTGCTCGCCCCTAACAAAATTAATAATGTCTTTATCAATATCTTTTTTATTCTTAAATTGTGGTTTACCAAACAACCTTACACCTCTTTCTAATAGAAAAAACAAACGTACCAACCTTAGGCCTAGTTTGGTGCTTAAACTGTCTCAGTAAGTACTATAAACGACTTTTGAAACTAGACCAAAATTTAACTATTTTTTCAAAAGTTCTTGATATACTTTTGTGAGTAGGAATCATTTTCAAGGAGAAGAAGTACCTATAACAATTAATTCTAAATTCAGACTGTACAATAAATTGACTGCAGAAAATTCATACGAATATCGTTTGCTATAATTTTACGTCTTCTTTGCATTATATATAATACATTCGCTTGTGTAAATACATTCGTAGGATGAATGTTTTTTATATTTTATGACTTATGCACATGCCTTGTACTTTGTGATATAAACTACAAAAGCTCATTTCTATCATTTTATGATCTCTTCTTCCTATTCCCATCAAATGCAATAACTTATTTTTATTATTTTATCTTCGATAAAAAAAATAAAAAAGTCAAAAAATAATAAATAACCAAAAAAAAATACATAACATCCATTGGCATTATATATTATTGTTTTTTATATTCTTTGATAGCATCCAAACCGCGGAGGATTTCATGTAATTTATCCTAACCGTTTACTCTTGTTTGTCATTGAAAAAAAACGACTTATATATAAATCTTACTCTCGTGTAAAATGTATAGGAAATCATAAGCTAATTCTACTGTCAAGAATAATGTCCACCACGAGTTCATTATCTATGTGATATAATGCATAAGATAATATATTTTTTAGATTGTAAGACTATATTTACAAAAGGCGATGAAATAGAAGTCATCTCCTATGCAAAAGTATTGAGATCTTAATTTTTTTTAACTGCCGAGACAACTAATCATCTTCTTTCTTTTTATTTTTTTTTATTCATAATTAATGATATTTATGTGATGATATTGTCAAATTTATTGTCTAGAACTAGACAAAATTTTCTATAACCAATATCACAACATCTTCTATAACTTTTGCCACATAAGTTTCACAATTTATTTGACAATTGCATTAAATTTTTTTTTTTTAAATAATATTTTGTATCCATGTGGCAAATTTTTTTTTTTCCCAAAGTCACAATAGGTTAGAGATGCTCTAAGGGTGAGTTAGAAATTCTAACCCAAAAAATCTCCAATGATCAAAAGCCATAGGTGATAGGTGCATTATATAGTATAACCGATCACAGCTATTTTTAGTTTCTATTACGTATGTAATTAATCTATTAGTTATTTTTTTTTTGTATTATATAGTATAACCGATCACATCTATTTTTAGTTTCTATTATGTATGTAATTAATCTATTAGTTAAAAAATTTTGTTATTAATTTTTAATTGGGATGATTCATTTAGACTAATTTTAAATTATCATAAAAATTAATTTTAAAATTATCTTCTTTCTTATATTTTGATTATTACATGTTTAAGCCTTTAGGATTTCTTATCTTTCAGAGTTTTCTTTTCTTTTGTTATTTTAATTTTCTTTTTAGTTTCCATTTGATTTGAAATTTTATTACACTATATATTTCTTGCAAGCAGGGCCGGCCCTGAACTGATGGGGGGTCGGGACGAACTTTCAAAATGAGGCCACATACATAATGAAAAAAAAAAAAATTTATAAAATAAAAAATATATACCTCCACCAAAATTTGAACTATGAATCTCTTGTGTACAAATCTAATATAATAACCACTAAACTATAATTACTTTGTGATAAAAATGGCCCATGACAAATACTAGTTTTATTTTTAGTACATAATTATTTATTTATTTAAACATAATTTTTTTTTTGTCCTCCTATTTCATAAAATTCTGAAAAATCGTCCTGACTATCCTGGACAGAACAGCCTTGCTCGCAAGGACACATTACCAAGCTACATGACAATTTGCAAAACTCGGTTATGAAAATGTGACTCCAATTGTTATTATATAACCCAATAATAACTTATGGCCCCTGGGACTAGGCCCCGCCGACGTTACCTTCCCTATTGTTTCCGGACCATCCTACTCCGTTGGCTCCGGGTCCACCTTCGTAAATCTCAAAACTCTCTTCTAATTGGATGTCGACATGTCAGTCCGAGGGTCAAGGGGTGTAAATGGGCGGGTGTCCGGAATCCGGTCCGGACCCGGACCGATTAAAACCGGTCTAGTCAAATTTGGTCCGGGTCGGTCTGGTCAAATCCGGTCTGGGGCGGCCCGGATCCGGTAAACGGACCGGTCCGCTGCCGCTCTCGTTCGGACTGAGTTTAATTCGATCGGTCCGGTTGGTCCGGTTCGGCTGAATTTTTTATTTATTTATAATATAATCGTTGGAGGGTATTTTGGCCGATTTAGTGGCATTTTTTTGACCGTTTTAGGGATATTTTGATCATTTTGCTAAAAATGACCAAAACACCCATTATAACAACTATTTTTAGGATATTTTTGGTCATTTGGCCCAAAAAAATTCTATAAATAGTGCATAATTCATGAAAAATAATCACAACAAATTTTTTTCCCTCTTATATTTTTTTTTCCTCTCTTACAAAGTTTATAAGGAAAGTCATTACAAAGTTTAGAAGCAAAGTAATTACTGGAGTCTAACTTCTTCATTCTCAACAAATTTTCTTACGATTTCTTTTGGAAGCTTCTAGCAGACGTTACGAGTAACTTTAATATTGCAGGAATTTTTTTTTCCTGATTTGAGATTTTTCTTTCCTCTCACTCTCTTTTGGTAGAGAAGTAATTAATTTAGCTCTAAATTTTTTTGAATTTGTTTTATTCTAAATATGGATGGACAAGATTCAAACAAACATTATAAAATTTATGATTATTATAATAATATGTTTGAAAATAACCATATTCCTAATTTTGTGCCACCGACACAAATGTCACCTCCTGAAGTTAGGAGTATGACCACGGCTACAAATATTGCCAATAGGAAACAATCTTTTTTATGAAAATATTATAAAAAAATATTTGTCACTGATAGTGAGGGCGCACCGATTTTTGATCCGAAAAATCAAAAACCAATACCTAAAGTTGCGAATTATAAGAAATGTAAACGGATTTACAAATAGAAAAAAAAATTATGGCGCAGACACTTTAAAAAGACACTACGAAAGTTGCTATGGCAAAGATACACTGCAAACTACACGAACACAGCTAAGTACCGGTGGTCAATGCTCTTATTTAGATAACTTTACTTATTCTGATGCTCGTAACAAGACTGAGTTAGCAATATATATGATATGTGAGGAACAACCATTTACATTTTGTGAGAGTGATTTTTATTATAAATATGCAAGTAATATCCTTAATCCTTGTTTTACTAAAGTTTCTAGATCTACTCTTTGAATATGCAGAGGCTATGAAATTTTTTCAAAAAAATAAGGCTGCTTTGAAAGAAAGTTTTATGCATGCTAGTAAATTAGTTTTAACTTCTGATATATGGACTACTAAGCAAAATTATGCTTATATTTGTATCATTACACATTATATATATCAAAGATGGATGTTGCAAAAATGCATCATTTGTGTAAGGTCTTTACAATTTTCATATACCGGCGTTGATCTATATAATTTGCAGTGACTCCAATTGTTATTATAGTCATATTATTAATTTAAGTTATTATAGTCATATTATTAATGTGCAGTGACTCCAATTGTTATCTATATAAGTTTAGAAGGTAAATTTTTTCATGTCAGACGTGCTTGTCATATTATTAATTTGATTGTATAAGAATGTCTTGAATTCTTTCAACTAAATTTAAAAAATCTTAGATCATGTTTACATAGTTTGAACTCTTCTACAAGTAGACAACAAACCTTTTTTTTTTTTTGCACAATATGGTATTACTTTTAGGCTATTTGTTAAGGATGCACCACATAGATGCAATTCTACTTATTCAATGTTCAATCTTCCATTAAGTTAAAAGATGTTATTACACATTATTGTAATGCTAATCATAGTTTTGATTATCAAGTAACTGAGAATGATTGGTTAATTTCTACTTCTATTTTTGAATTTTTAGAATTATTTTAGAATTCTACGTGTATTCTATCTAGAGTTATCCAACTTCTCCTTTAGCTTTAACAGAAATTCTTAACATGTCTCATTTATTTTGTAAATATAGAAATATCACTGGTTTTGATTATGTTGTTGCAAAAATTTAAAAATATTGAGGTAATATAGCTCTTCTATATTGTTTGGCTTCGATTTTTGATCCTAAGATTAAATTAGATGGTATATATATTTTATTAGACGATTTTTAAAATAATATGAGAGTTGACGTAGGTAGTTTGAAAGTAGAAATTATGGATGTTTTAGATAGTTTAATTATTTTATATTAAGAATGAGTTGTATGCACCCGACCCGGTACAACCGTTCAAGGTAGTAGCTCTGTTTTTATGTCTAAATTACCATATGCTAAAAGTGTATTGCAAAGGAAGAAAAAAAAATATTCCCAACCTACGCAAGAATTGCCCTTATATCTAAATTTTCATGAAGAAAATGAAGATGGCTCTTCATCTTGTTATTCAATTTTAGAATGGTGGAAGAGACACGAAAAAATGTATCATGTACTTTC
Source organism: Iris macrosiphon (assembly GCA_036927795.1). Lineage (NCBI taxonomy): Eukaryota > Viridiplantae > Streptophyta > Magnoliopsida > Asparagales > Iridaceae > Iris > Iris macrosiphon. The sequence goes on from JAYESA010000010.1 coordinate 5,603,329, forward strand.
TTCTATAGCACGCGGTATTCTAATTGTTCCGATATCCACGGTAGCATTGAAATCTTGTTTTAGTGCAGGTTTAAGGATGCTAAACAAGAAGATGAGTCGATTGCTGCCAAATATTTTGGAAGTTTGTGTCTGCATTCAAGTTTGGACCCGTGCTGAACAAAGAACTCAAAACTTAAGAGATGAAAGTGTCGATATGTCACGCCCCGGTCCCAAAATATCGAGGGACTAGACACGTGGCAATGGCCAGCAGCATACACCGATGGGCAAACCCAATTTAATGGACCCATCAGGGTGTACTTAAGCTGTAAAACAACAAAAATGGTCTAATATACTAATCTCATCCACATAAATGAATACATCAATATGAAATATAAATCAACATCAAGTCTCAATAAAATATATCTCGGGGAATAACCTGATGATAAGTCTGATACAATAGATCATTAAACAAGAAATAAAAGAGTCTAATAACAGAAAAAACTGAGTGTAGAATAAGCAGGTACTCAGGAGAAATCCTCAGCGATCACCTCGTCCTCGGGTTCTGGTACTGCTCCAAAGATCGCTCATGTCCCGTACACCTCGGGGTAGATCTCCTCTGCTAAACCTGGGGACATAATCCGGATTTCAGGTTCTCAGGGGACATAGCAAGGTACAAGTTAATAACTCAAGCCAAATAAATGTAGTACAATAATAAATGAATAGGGTAAACTATATAACCAGCTATGTGATATGCAAGTGAGAGCATTATTCATACTCAGGCTGAGACTACTATAGGCTCTGTGTCGGAGAAACCCATAGCAGCATTCTCTCAAAGGGCCAGTAAATGTGCCAGAGTCTAAGGCACCTCCAGTAATATATATATATATATATATATATATATATATATATATAATCAGCCTTTAGTATGGTAAAACTCTTCCCACCCAATGTAATCACAAGTCTCATGTCGATGACACGCAAGATCATATCTAATGCAGCAAGTCATATGATAGATATGAATATAAAGTCTATGTCTTGAATACTGTAACCTATAAAGAATCGCCATGAATGACTCGGGAAGATTCTGTCTCATGTATAGTGTCAGGTGTCTTGTGGTATGACGTACTTGATAATGCAAGCACGAGAATGTATAGGGTTTCGATATCCATCTCTAGGTGACGTTACACAACTCCGCGTACGGCGTTGACATCCAAATATTATTCGAACGTTAAGTAATATCACACGGTCCTAGATTGAACAAATACAACATATAAATAAATCAAAGGAATATTATGTAACAAGAACTGCAAGATTGGCAAGGTACACTTGCCTGGGATCTGGTTTCCGACTGCTGCTCTGGTATCAGCAGGATCTGCAGGTATTTCTTCGGTTGCTGAAATAAACGTTACCATCATGCTCAAAAGATATCAAATAGCTAGAATAGCCTGTCCATAAGTTTAATTTGGACACATGGACAAAAATAACAGTTTCTGGTCAAAGCGGGATCCACATGTGGTCCGTTTCGCACCGAAAAACTTGTCAGAGACAAAGTTCTTCAAATTCGTCAAACTTAGTGTCCACAAGTACAGAACGATGATACAAACCCAACGGAATATCCAGAACTGGATTCCGATGAGCCGATCACAAAATCGTCTGTCAATTGGAGCCGTGGGGCCCACGACACGGGATTTTGTCAACGTTCTCAGAATCGAACCAAACTTGGGTCACAGGACCAGCGTATCGCTACAAGTCCGATGGCGCAAGTTTCTTTTCGATACGACGAGTGTACACGGAGTTACAACGAGTTTCAGAACAGGACCGATATAGGATGTTGTCGACGGATACGCGTTGATTCCGGTGTACACGCACATCCAAATCAACTTCTGCGAAATCTCACACGTCCGTATTGACGGCGCACACATTTCGGTGAAGTTCGCACACGACCAAGTTGCCTCGTTTAGCGGGGCGCATCCAGTTCCGGGAAAATCAGGGTTTAGTAAAGAGCAAGTTTTTGGTCATTTCCACCTTCAAATAACATGCAAATTACAACACCATAAATTACATCAATACATGGTTTTAAAATTAGGTTATACAGTCTAAATAACCGTTCAGGTGGATTTTAGAAATAATTAACAGGTTGCACGCAAAACGGTCGTGAATCGGGAAGTTCGGGACATTTTTTAAATTTTCAGAAAAGGGGATTTATTTTCCTGATTTTGTGTCGCAGTTTGCGATCGCCACAGGACGCGATACCCCGAACGAGTTGCACGGGGTTCGAGAGGGTCACGCAAGGTACGCGCATGATTCGACAGAACAGAAAACGAGACGGCGAGGAGAGAGAAATTTTTACCTGAACAGGACGCCGGAATCGACGACGTCGTGTACACGCGACGCGGCGCGGCTACGGCGGTGCTCGGCAGCTGTGGCTGATGGCGGCGGCGGAGGTCGTCGGCTGCTGCGGGGAGACGGGCGAAGTCGCCGGAGTCAGCGGGGTTCGGGATCGTCGAGGTCACGGCAGAGCTCGGGGTTCGACTGGGGAGTAGTGGTAATGGGGTGGCCGGGCTGTGGCGGTGGCAGCGGAGTTCGACGGGTTTAAATAGGGAAGCTTCGACGGCGGTTTGGGAGGTGGTCAGTCGGCGGGAGGCGAGGCGTCGGCTGTTAGGGAAGGCGCCGGGGCTCGGGGTGAACGGGCAGAGGCGAGGCGGCGGAAGCCGAAGCGGCAGGGAGGCGGAGCGGTGCGGCGCGGCTGCGGGGAATGACCGGGAAGGCGGCCAGTCGTGGCCGGGGAGGGAAAAAATTAGGGATTTACTGTATACTACGGGTCCGGTCGGGTCGGGTTAGCGGGTTTCGGGTTGGGTTCAGACCCGACCCGACCCGCTAGGGTTTGGGTTGGTTCAGGCTTAAACCGGCTGGGTTCAGCTCGGTTTGTTTTGGTTTGTTTTGGTTTAATAAAAACATTAATTTTTAGGTCTTTAAAAATAGTTCTGGGGTCCAATAAATTCAAGAAAAATTGCATTAAGTATAATATTTAATATTATTTTTATAATATTTTAATATTTAATAAAATCATAAAATTAATTAATACCAGAAATTATTTATTTTAATTAGTTAAAAATCTCAAAAAATTCCGAAATTTATTTAAAAAAAAAATTTGAAAAATCTGAGGGTTTACACGATATCTCAGAACTGGACTTTGAATCTCTTACTATGGATGACGCTACTGAAGGAGGAGCTGAGCAATAAACTTCAATGAAAGACGGACGACGATTTTTTTTAAAAGACTTGTACATTTTTTACAAGCTTTATGCAAATAAAATATCATTTACAAGTTTCTATTTTTTTACTTAATGTTATAATATATTTATAATTTTATTGCCATTAATAAAAAAAAAATCAGCTTTTTCTTACTTAATGTTGTTAGTTGTTTACATTGAACTTATTTATGTCTATATAAATATTTTTTTTAAATTTCAAGTTATAAATTTATATTAAAATAAAAAAATTTTGATTTATACATTTATTATAAGTTATTCAAAAAAAAAATTTAAATTTTTTTTATCTTATAAATATTTAGATTTTAATTTATACTTAAAGTTATATAAATATTGATATAAAGAAATTAAATAAATTTTCTAACAAATAAATTTATAAATTTTAAATTATACTAAACATATAACTTATAAATTTCAAATAAATTTATACTTAAAGTTATACTTAAATTTATATAAAAAACTTTCTAAAAATGAACTTATAAATTATAAAAAAATAATTTAGTAACAAAAAACCTATAAAATTTAACTTAAATTTATTAACATATAAGTTATATCATATAGATTATATATAAAATATATATAAATAACATAATTTTTTTTTAAAACCGGGCCGGACCAGTCCGACCGTGAACCGGTCCGGTCCTCTCCTGACCGGATCATGGGTCCGGGTTGGATCAATTTTTTTTTTCTGATCGGGACGGACTGGCTCGACCCGTCTCTCCTCTCGGGTTGAGTCCAGTCCGAACCGAATCCGATCAAATTCGATTGACTCGGATCGCGGGCCGGTCCGGCCCGTCCCGACTCGGCCGAATACACACCATGACCCGAGGGTCATGGTCCTAAGAGCCATTAAGCAGCATTGTATATAACCATACATGTTGCTGAGATGCAAATAGAAAAGAAGAAGAAAAACAAACTGTAAATTATTGTTTCATAAGTTAAAGATATTTTAAAAACAAGGAGCAATTTTTAGTGGAAATTTTCAAACTGAAATCTCTTTTGTGTGTGGCTCTGCACGGGAACAAATCATTTGGCTTATTTAGTAAGTCTTTTATACATATGGAACTTGAATTTGAATGTTAAAAATATTCGACATTAGATTTGGGTTCAAAATTATTGTTTATCGATAAAAAATGAACATTGATTTATCCAAAATCTAATACGGAACACTTAATTTCGGTCGGGACCGGGCTAATTGACACCTACGATTCTCTACCGACAAAACAACCACAGGTCAACGTCACTCCCATTTGACGCCGTTAGCCCCACCCGTCAACTCCCTAACCGCTACTCCACCCCCTACATATAAACCCCCCACCAATTCCCCCCTCCTCTCTCTCGGATCCACCTCTCCCCAAAACCCGAACCCGAACCCGATATGGACATGCTAACCCGACCCTCCGACGAGGACCACGAGCTCTCCTTTTCGCGGTCGGCCTCGATCGCCGCCATCGACTCGATCCTAGACCGGCTCCGTTACGGAAGCTCCGATCGGCGGCTCGAGGCGGCCCGCGAGGTCCGGCGGCTGACGAAGACGTCGTCCAGGAACCGGCGGCGGCTCGCGGACGCGGTCGATCCGGTCGTGTCCATGCTCCGGTCCGGCTCGGCGGAGGACGCCGAGGCCGCGCTGCCCGCTCTCCTCAACCTAGCCGTCAAGGACGAGAGGTTCGAGTTTGATTCCTTCCTTGTACTCATACTGCAAAAAAAGAGTTTTTCTGTATTTGCAATATTTGTTATTGTTGTTGGGTGTTTTATGGGAAAGTTGTCAGTGTGGGATTTAACTATCTATGGGTTTTATTCAATATTGCAGGGGAACTTATTCTTTAATTCGAAAAAGATTTTTTTTTTCTTTCAGAAAATGTCATTTTTAGTATTTATTAGTTTAAAGTAAAAGAATGATTTTTATAAATGATGATTTTGTGGTTATTCGTTAGTTATTTTTATGTTGTTCCATTCGTAATTATTATTCGATTTATACGGTTCTAGTTAACATGGATATGTTATATCAATTAAGTTGTTTTTATTATTTTGTGATGTTTATAGAAGTGTATGATTTGCCATATTTATTTGGCCACAAATCAGTTTGTGCTGATTATATTTAATTCAGAGTTATGAAGAACTAGTCCTTGTTTGATATATTTGATTAGGAAATATGATTATTTCTACACTTAATTGTTAGCTATGTTGCACAGACATGGATACAGCACCAACAGTAAAAAACAACTATACAGACACGACACCTTTTTGATGTGTTCTAGTGTATTTAGCAAGGTTGTAAAAGGCGCTAGCTGTTAGTCGGACGGCACCGGGCGCATAGCCTAGCCCGCCTTGGCGGCCGGCCTTAAAAAATAAAATATTCCAACCCCCCCCCCCCCCCCCCCCCCCCCTTCCCCTTCCCACACCCACCCACCCACCCACCAAAAAAATAAAAATACTGAATTTGCAGAAAAAAGTTTATAAAATCCCAAAACATGCATAGTGGGTCGGAGGGCCTAGATGGGGACCTAGGCGGACATCGGACGGGCACCAAGCACCTAGCGCCTAGGCCGACTTTTCGAACAATGGTATTTAGAGTGTCTAAATTGTGTCAAATACGTGTTCTACATGACACTAGACAGTATAGACTCTAGATAGTATTGGCTTTTTATCAATATTGGTTAGTTTTGGTCTTGTTGAGGAAGTTTGCTTTGATGGCATGTCATACTCTTCTTTTATTACTTTCCTTGTACTTTTAAGTGTTAAAGACTTTTGTTGTGATTTGTGAATTTATATTACAAGCAATTTCCGCCTAGGTCGACTTTTAGAACAATGGTATTTAGAGTGTCCAAATTGTGTCAAATACGTGTTTTACATGACACTAGACATTTTAGATTGTTAGTATTGGCTTTTATCAATATTGGTTAGTTTTGGTCTTGGTGAGGAAGTTTGGTTTGATGGCATGTCACACTCTTCTTTTATTACTTTCCTCGTACTTTTAAGTGTTAAAGACTTTTGTTGTGATTTGTGAATTTATATTACAAGCAATTGAGAAATTGTGTTTTAGTTCTTATACTCTACTTCTATTCTTGAAAATGATTAGACTATCTTAATTACATATTTCGAAAAGGATTAAGAAATTATGAAGTGGTTGGTCTCAAGTTTACTTCTTGATTCCATTTATTCAACTATGGAAGATAGTTTTATCTTTATGGTACATGCGTTCATTTTTCTTTCTTTGTGTTTGCTTCATTATTTGGGTGTGCGAAATGGCATACACTCTAGTATTTTTTTTTCTTCTGAAGTACAAAGCGATCAACTTGACATACACTTTAGTCTTGTTGAATCAATATAATTGTGAAAGTAGTATGGCTTTATGTAGTATGTTTTCTGTCATGTTTGATTAGTATTGGATGAAGTCTTAAATTATTGTGCATCTTCTTCTGATGTTCAGTTCCATTGTTGATTAATTATAGTTCATTTGTCTTGATATGCTTGTCAGCAAAATAATATTTTGACCGAAAAGAAGTAAGCCACGAGTATGCATAACCTTCTGTAGAGGCTAGCAAAAAATATGTTGGTGCTTAGCTGTTTGGTACTTATACTGACAACATTAGTTGGCACGCTAAGTATGTATATTTTTAGTCTTCGTCTTTACTAGACGATAAAGAATGTAAAGTTTATTCTAATTCTTCATCCTGCCACGACATATACTTATCCGAGAATGAAGTTGTAAGGGGAACTCTTTTTAATTATTAACTGTGTATTTTATTCTCAGTGGGTTTTGGATGTCGTAGGAAGATTACGTGTAGATAAAATTGTGTTTTGTTGAATAAATAACAAAGATGGGATGATAGTATTGCTAGTATTGATTAAACTCATGAGTCATGACTGGACTCGATCTGATTTTAGCAATACTCAATTTCTTATCATAGAAATGCAATTAGAACAGGGTTGTGATGGTGAAAAGATCTGCTATGGTTTCCATTAGAGACCCGGCTTACTTTAAAAAAATAATAGTCAATCCATGTTAAACCGTCGAGATTGAAGGATTACATATGGTGTATCTATTGATTCAAACGCTGTAATCCTTATGGCAAGTAGAGAGCAACTGGCCAGGTTTCTCTACTGTGGAACTCTGGAGAGACTACTTTGTTAGTTCCTTTGCAATTTGCCTTGGTCAGCTATATTTTTAACAGACTAGAGGTGTGAAGGAATTATCTAAGGTCTGAATGAATTCAAAAGAATACGTAAAACTGATATGGACATTTTGTTCTACTTCTATACGAAGATTAGCACTTAGAAGACAAAGTTAGAAATTCTTAAAATTGATAACGAATATTTTACTGGTAGACTCAAGTATAAATTTAGTGCTATTTTTTTTGGCAAGTCTTAAGTTTAGGCCTTCGGTCAAGGGAGGACAATTATGCCTAGAGAGATTATTAAGGGTATCTATAAAGAGCATATAACACGAGGCACATTATTTAAGCTTACGGAGATTGAATTAATATGTGCCTTCTTGTTTATTGTGATGTATCTGGCTTTAAACCAAGACCGTCACATTCTTATGCTTAAGTAACAAAATACTTGTCCATTCGATATTGGTCCCCTACTGAGTGAAATGTGTGAAAGAAATCTATGTCTAGTAACACCTTTCAATTATAATCCCTTGGGTCCATATCTTGAAGAAACAGTGGTAACACTAAAAACAGGTGATCTTCACCTTTATGAAGAATGGATTGGAAAGGATATACGACCATCCCAAAATTAATGACTACAATTTTCTTTGGGCAAATCAATGCATAATAGAATTTTCTTTGGACAAGATCAAGGCATATTGTACTCAATAGTTCAGCTGTTTAAACATTGAGCTGAGTGGGCAGTGCCGAGTGCTCTTGAAATGATGTCGATAGAGAACCATAACTGGTGACATAGAAGCAGACTACTAATGCTATTTGGTGTCGAATGCTTATTCATGATTTACGCATTGAAACAAATGACTGTAGATAAATTAAATTACATCATGAGTCATCATTTCATAATGCTTGTAGCACTTGTTAGTTATTGATATGGGAAGGCAATACCAAAATCCAAAATGTCATATGTAGCTTCAGAATTATGAGAAATTTCTCTGCAACAGTACTCAGTTACAAGCAGTTTCATTCGAGTGTTGAATACCAATCAGACTGAAGTTAGTAAGCAACACATTCCAGTTACTTCATTGGCGCTGTAAAATGCTCTGCTACTGTTCGTCCTCACAAATTACACAAATTCTTTGCTTTGTACATTTCAAATTAATTTTTCTAACCATTTTTTTACAGCAACAAGATCAAGATCATCGACGCTGGAGCTTTGGATCCACTGATCACCTTCCTCCAGTCACCAAACTCGAATCTCCAAGAAAATGCCACTGCCACGCTCCTCACTCTTTCAGCCTCCTCGACTAATAAACCCGTCATAGCTTCCACTGCTGCGATTCCTCGTCTTGTAGAAATCGTCCGGAAAGGCACCCAACAGGCTAAAGCCGACGCAGTCACGACCCTCTCCAATCTCTCCACCGTACCGAGTGCCCTGCATGACATCCTATTATCCCAGCCTATTCCTTATCTAGTTGACCTCCTGAAAACCTCCAAGAAATCATCCAGAACTGCCGAGAAATGCACCTCTCTACTAGAACCTCTCCTGACATTCGATGAAGCACGGACGGTTCTGACTGCCGAGCCTGGTGGGGTGCTCGCTGTGGTGGAAGCAGTCGAGGATGGTTCACCCCGAACCAGAGAGCACGCGGTTGGAGCTCTGTTGACTTTGTGCCAGAGCGACCGGTGCAAGTACAGAGACGTGATTCTGAACGAAGGGGTGATCCCGGGCCTTCTAGAGCTCACGGTGCAGGGGACTGAGAAGGCTCGGGCCAAGGCTAGAGAGCTACTGGAGCTGCTCAGAGATTCGAGTAAACGAAGATCAGAGCTGGAGGGTGAGATGTTGGAGCACATTGTGACCGATATCGTGCGGAGGATCGACGGAGAGGATCGGTTCGGGAAGGCGAAGAGGATGTTGGCGGAGATGGTGAAGGTCAGCATGGAGCAGAGTCTGAGGCATCTGGAGCAGAGAGCGGCTATGGTTCACGCTCCGGCACCGGAAGTTTGATTCCTCTTCCTTGATTGAAGATGTTGGTGATGCAGTCCAGGTCTCTAGGAACCAAGTGACTGGTGAAAGTGTTCATACTTTTGAATCTTTGTTTTGTGTTTTCCTAGCAGATATGTGAATATTTTTAGTGTTTCTGTACAATAAACACCATAGTTTTTCACAAGAACGGAAAGATCATAATAGTATGGTGATGAGTTTAGAATATATGTTGATGACTGAGGAAAACTTTGATACAGTCAGATGTATGACAAGTGGGCTGTTGGTGTTTTCTACTTGGCTTTGGGAGTTTTAGTTCAACATTGAAAAACCATCAATGTGTATATCTCAATATATAGCTATGCTTAGTATTAGTATATGCACATGTGGTGGAGGTCCATGTGGGTTGACTTTTCCTAGAGAGTTTAAGTGTGAACTCCATTATGACAATCTTCGTTTTGTCACCACTTTTGGGAAGTTTTCCTTAGGAGTTAAGCCCCGCAAAGTGACGCTTTGTTGGCGCTTAGGAGCTTAGCGACTCAGACTCGGACTCGTGCTTAAGGGCGCAAAGTGGTGTTTTGTTGGCGCACTTTGCACTTAGCATGACGGCGCGAGTAACATGCATGGTTGCTTGCTCGGGCGCATCTTCGTGGAACAACATGCGACTCGGTGCCCATGCGGCCAGGAGCGCATGCAGTTTGGTGTCCATGCGGCCTGCGGAGAGTCTGACGTGGAGGGGACATGGCGTGCTTTCGGCGTTTGGCGGCGTTGTCTGTCTCGTGCAGTACAACGTGTCAAGCGGCACGAGCGACTGTTTTCGACGTTTGACGGTGCTGTCTGCCTCGTGCAGTGCAACGTGACTTGCGGCGCCGACGGCTCTGATACTCGAATTTGGGGGATCTGGTCGGTCAGAGCTTATGCGGCCTGGAGTTTCCTCAGGCCGCATAGGTGCTGTTTTCTTCTATTTATATAGAGGACCTCCTCTTTCATTTGAGGTGAGAGAATACAGATGGAAAATCGAGAACACCTGATCATATGCGGCCCAGAGTGCCTCCCTCTCACATGGTGTTTTCGAAAGTGTCTTTGAGCGTTCCAGAAGTTCTTTTGTGGACTTGCTGGTTCATGGGGGCATATCGTCTGTACGGCGAATCTTGCTTTGAGCAACGGTGGTTTTGACCACCCCAGTAAGGAGCTTCTCTTCAGTTTTTTCTTTGCTTCGTTCTTTCTCATTGTAGCGTCTGCGGACGTAAAGAGAAGAACATTTTTCTTGTTGCTTGTTGTAATCTTCATTTTCTTCGGAGCCAGTTCGTAACTTGTTCTTGGTTCGTGCTTCGTTGGAATCGAGAAATATCAGATGAGAAACTCTTGTGTGAATCTCTGATCTCGACGACAACTTGGGTTCCAGTAGAGAGCGGTCCTTCGGGACTCGCTAGCAGTTCTGCTATGGCCCGCGTTCTACCATCTTTGATCCATCTTGGGACCAACAATCTCAAAGCAAGATCCGAAGAAAGATGTAGAACATCCGATCAAATCTTCTCGGCAACAAGTTTTCACAAACTTGAGAAGATTGACGGGATACACTTCGAACATTTGGATAAGGAAATGAGTCATTTGTCAAATGTTGAACGTGAGTTGTCAGAACCTACCATTTCCCAGAATGGAGGAGTTAGCTTTTGAAGGACGTGCATTCCAGTTGGAAGGAAGATTACAAGTTGACCAAGGATTGTAGAGTATGCGCATAATGTAACGCCCCGCTCCGAACGGTTACTTATGGAACACTACGCTGCTTCGACTCGGTTGAGAATCGAGTATCGGGGAAACCTTACCGCCAAATCAACACGGACGAAGTGCAATGAACCCTTCGAATTAATCGAACGGCTTCTATTGAAATAAGTCCAAGAGTTTTCGTTGGTTGCTTTGCTTGTTGGTTTTTTGTTGCTTTGTGTTTTGAGTTGCTTTCGATGACTTGGTTTTCATGATTTCGCTTTCTCGCTTGCGCGTTCTTTTCGAATCGTAAGGGAAAGAGATTGAAGTATGCTAACCAAGTATTGTTGCATTTTCAGGACGCATAACCAAAGAGTGAACGTCGCCTAAGGCTGCCCCATCCTCTCGTTCGATTCATTCGGTGAGTGGCTTTGGCCCTTCGATGAATCCTTTAAGTCTGCATGCCTAATAAAGAATCTCTAGTTCACTAAATGTTGCCTCACTAAAAAGATAAGCTAAAGAAATGAACTGCATGCTTAAAGTATTAGAATTATGCTTTTGCTATCAATTATGTTGCATGTTCTTAGTCCCTATGCTGCTCGACCCAAATTATGGCAAGTCCCTATGTTTCAAATGTGTTAAGTGGGAAAAGAATAAGAGATGGAAAATTGTGTATTCGTTTCTTTGAACTGTGCATTGTAGTGTTATATCTGTTAGATGTTTCATGTCATGCATTGGTCTTGGACAACTTGTGCACAAGGTCTCGTCTCTCGAACGGTTCCTGGGGCACTGGAAATCGCTCGGTCCGGAAGAGATTTTTGGATCGCCCTGAGGTATACGGCCCGTAAGGGGGTCTAGTGGGGCGATATGTCTATTAGTGAGATGGGCTTGCATGTTCCAACTGCTAATCATGGGGCGACCCATGGACCGTCATATAGATAGGACGCATGCTAGGTTTACCTTCTTGCATACCTATCATTTATGACATCAGAAGATCGATACATAAGTTTATGCACATATATAAATTGTGACTAACTTGTGTGTCTGTTGCAGGGATAACCGCTCGGCCGTGGGTAAGATTATCATATGCATATGCGATATTTATTGTCTATGTTTCCTTGCATGAATAGTTAAAATGAAACTAGACAACCAGAAAGATCACCTAATAATGCTAGCTTCATATGCTTTACTTAGTGTGGATTTCTAAGGTGAGTTTGGCCACGGTCGCTCACCAGTACATGTGGTAGTACTGACCCACGTTTGTGGGCAAATATTCAGGTACTGGAAGCGAGAGTTTGGCAAGCATCCTCAACCTGAATCAGCGTGTGCGCACCCTTCCCTAGGACTGTGTTCGTGCTGCTTCCTCTGTTGCTTACCTCTCCAGTGGGCTACCCTTCTTCTGCTAGATGTGTTGGTTATTTTGGTCCTACTACAAGGGCATAATGTAATGGGCGTTGTGGCTAGTTTTGGGAATGTAAAAAGAGTTGTAAGCCTTCTAAGGCATATTTTGTAACTCAGCCAAGCAAACACTTTGTAATCCAAATCTTCAGTATTCAATAAAATGAAAGTAATTTGTGTGCTATCAAATGTGTTCAACTTTGGTTCTCTGCATTTTTACTCTGTGCCTATATATGTTTATTTTCGTCTATCTTGTGTCTTGTGCAGGTACGTGCCTGGTGCAAGCGCAACTTAGGCTTGCACGGCATCGCGCCCAAGCGAGGACGAATAAACGGTTCCGTAGGGACCAAGCGAGGACGATCGGCCCCTACGGGATCGGGGCGCGACAGGTGGTATCAGAGCATGGTTCAACGCCTTTGGCCTCTTCAAATATCGTTTTCAAAAATGATATAAGTTTTCAAGCGATTTCAAAAGTCCCGAATTTCGAAAATTGTTTTCGAATCTATAAGAAGTAAATCGAGTGAGAAAGGTCCCTAAGAGTATGAAAACCCAACGTCCCATGCAATAAGTCCATAATACGTTATGAGACTAATGCAAGCTACTCTCTTTTGCAGCAAAGATGACAAGAACAGGTGCTGGTAACCCTGAGTCATCGCGCGCAGCTAGCGTGAGCGATGATCAAATGGATAGATTGATTGCAATGTTACAGAATCAAAACGATCGTCATGCTGCGCAACAAGAACGATTCGAGGCTCAGCAGCAACGAGCTGATGCTAGAGCCTTGGCACAACAAAAGCAGCTTGACTCCCTGACGCAGATTGTGACAACACTAGCAGCAAATAGTGGCGCATCGGGAACCGCCGCAACACCTGTGACTGCCCCGACCATGCCTCAAGGTGCAGGATTAGCGGAAATAAATGAGCCTCCTCGCGCGGCCAGAAAGTCTACCTTTAAAGGCGCTGAGTTCCTGAAGTTGAACCCTCCGGAGTTTGAAGGCAGGACCACGCCGGATAAGGTGATGGACTGGATCGCGAAGATGGAGAGCTTGTTTAGCTTTGCCTCAATACCTGCGAACAAGAGGGTGGCGTGCGCAGATATGCAGCTGCGGTTACGTGCACACGATTGGTGGAAAGTCAAGAAAGCAGACCTTGCCACCAAGCATCAAGATGGCAGGATCACTTGGGAAATGTTCAAGGAAGCATTCCTTGCACATTACCTCCCACCAGCTGTCAGGCAGAGAAAAGAAGACGAGTTTACCGAACTTAAGCAAGGGAGCATGTCCGTCGAAGATTATGAGTCGGAATTCTCCAAACTCGCTAAGTTCGCAAGCTCGATGATTCCCGATGAGGCAGCCCGCACACATCGGTTCATAAAAGGCTTAAACGATAATCTAAGGAAAGATGTTATGAACCAGGAGTGCAAAACATACATCCAAGCATTTGAGGCAGCGGTACAGAACGAGCAGTTTATGCCACAAAGTGCTGTGGACAAGGCACCCGCTCCTCGAAACCCTCCGACTAAGCGATACCACAATGGTGAAAAGAAAGCTGATCCCGAGAAACAGACCGACACAGGTGAAAACCGCAAGAAAGTGTGCAGCTTCTGTGGCCGTCAGGGTCACACCAAGGAGGCATGTCGCTACATCAAAGGGATGTTTTAAGTGTGGAAAATTAGATCATATGATCCGTGATTGTCCAACCCTTAAGGCCTTGGCAGCAGATGGTGCTGAGACTCAAACCCCTCCGGATCCTGCTCTGGAACCAACTGATCAGATAAGAAGGCCTAGAGTGTATCAGTTGAATATTGAGCGTGATGAGAGTGGGCACGATGTTGGTGAGTTTCATTCCTTTGATCTCTTGATGCATAGTATATCGCCTCCTTGATCTCTTAAGTTTCGTGGACGAAACTTCTTCTCAGTGGGGTAGTATGTAACGCCCCGCTCCGAACGGTTACTTATGGAACACTACGCTGCTTCGACTCGGTTGAGAATCGAGTCTCGGGGAAACCTTACCGACAAATCAACACGGACGAAGTGCAATGAACCCTTCGAATTAATCGAACGGCTTCTATTGAAATAAGTCCAAGAGTTTTCGTTGGTTGCTTTGCTTGTTGGTTTTGTGTTGCTTTGTATTTTGAGTTGCTTTCGATGACTTGGTTTTCATGATTTCGCTTTCTCGCTTGCGCGTTCTTTTCGAATCGTAAGGGAAAGAGATTGAAGTATGCTAACCAAGTATTGTTGTATTTTCAGGACGCATAACCAAAGAGTGAACGTCGCCTAAGGCTTCTCCATCCTCTCGTTCGATTCATTCGGTGAGTGGCTTAGGCCCTTCGATGAATCCTTTAAGTCTGCATGCCTAATAAAGAATCTCTAGTTCACTAAATGTGGCCTTACTAAAAAGATAAGCTAAAGAAATGAACTGCATGCTTAAAGTATTAGAATTATGCTTTTGCTATCAATTATGTTGCATGTTCTTAGTCCCTATGCTGCTCGACCCAAATTATGGCAAGTCCCTATGTTTCAAATGTGTTAAGTGGGAAAAGAATAAGAGATGGAAAATTGTGTATTCGTTTCTTTGAACTGTACATTGTAGTGTTATATCTGTTAGATGTTTCATGTCATGCATTGGTCTTGGACAACTTGTGCACAAGGTCTCGTCTCTCGAACGGTTCCTGGGGCACTGGGAATCGCTCAGTCCGGAAGAGATTTTTGGATCGCCCTGAGGTATACGGCCCGTAAGGGGGTCTAGTGGGGCGATATGTCTATTAGTGAGATGGGCTTGCATGTTCCAACTGCTAATCATGGGGCGACCCATGGACCGTCATATAGATAGGGCGCATGCTAGGTTTACCTTCTTGCATACCTATCATTTATGACATCAGAAGATCGATACATAAGTTTATGCACATATATAAATTGTGACTAACTTGTGTGTCTGCTGCAGGGATAACCGCTCGGCCGTGGGTAAGATTATCATATGCATATGCGATATTTATTGTCTATGTTTCCTTGCATGAATAGTTAAAATGAAACTAGACAACCAGAAAGATCACCTAATAATGCTAGCTTCATATGCTTTATTTAGTGTGGATTTCTAAGGTGAGTTTGGCCACGGTCGCTCACCAGTACATGTGGTAGTACTGACCCACGTTTGTGGGCAAATATCCAGGTACTGGAAGCGAGAGTTTGGCAAGCATCCTCAACCTGAATCAGCGTGTGCGCACCCTTCCCTAGGACTGTGTTCGTGCTGCTTCCTCTGTTGCTTACCTCTCCAGTGGGCTACCCTTCTTCTGCTAGATGTGTTGGTTATTTTGGTCCTACTACAAGGGCATAATGTAATGGACGTTGTGGCTAGTTTTGGGAATGTAAAAAGAGTTGTAAGCCTTCTAAGGCATATTTTGTAACTCAGCCAAGCAAACACTTTGTAATCCAAATCTTCAGTATTCAATAAAATGAAAGTATTTTGTGTGCTATCAAATGTGTTCAACTTTGGTTCTCTGCATTTTTACTCTGTGCCTATATATGTTTATTTTCGTCTATCTTATGTCTTGTGCAGGTACGTGCCTGGTGCAAGCGCAACTTAGGCTTGCACGGCATCGCGCCCAAGCAAGGACGAATAAGCGGTTCCGTAGGGACCAAGCGAGGACGATCGGCCCCTACGGGATCGGGGCGCGACACATAACAAGACTTAGCGCATGACAGTTCTTGGCGGTTGGCAAGACTTGGCCGCATATAAGTCTCCTGCCGCATAAAAGACTCTTAGGAGATGGCAAACTTTTGGTGCTTTTAAGGTCCTGCCGCATGACAGAGCGGGCCGCATAATGTTTTGGACGCATGCTTGACGCATGGAGGCTTATGCGTATGCAGGACGCATGGAAGTTTATGCGCATGCAGGACGCATGGAGGCTTAAGCGCATGTAGGATGCATGGAGGCTTATGCACATGGCATGACTTGACGCATAGCTGTAATTGGAGCTTGAAAGCAGAACCAATTTGAACCAATATAGCAAGGTATAACTAAAACTTGGTTCCTTTGATTACTTAACTTGGTTGCTATGATTGCGCAGGTTGAGTTATCAAGCGTGACTACTGACTGGTGGATAGACACTGGTGCATTCGGCCACGCATGCTCTGTGAAAGAACTGTTTACCAAGGAAGAGCACTATCTAAGAAGGAGGTCTCTATGGCGAACAAGTGTCAAGCAGAAGATCTAGGGATCAGGATTATGATTCTGGACTTTCGACTTGAGGAAGAGATTGCTCTTATTGAGTTGTGTCGCATCTGACTAAAGACATGTCATTTTCAAAGATGTCTAAGTTCAGGGATATCTCCAAGATGTGGGGGTAAGGAGGTGGAGACATGTAACCTCCGTATCCTGAAATTCTTGCTTAAATATTATTATTAGGTTAATTTAGGGCTATTGAAATTTTTCCACAATTTCTAGTTAATTAAAAACTAGTAACCCTAATTTCCTAGGACTTGCAAAAATTTATTTTAGGGTCAAACTTAATTAAAAATATCTGAAACTTTTATTTTAGGTTCTAAATAATAAAATATATTTTCTAGATTTTTTTGGGAATTTTTTGATTATTTTTAGCATTTATTTTGAGTTAATTATGAAAAACTGAATTAAAAACTAATTTCTGAAAAAGCAAACCCAAAAAGTAATTATTTCTGCCCAGTCAACCAACAGGGGGCCCACCTGTCAGCCTCCCGCAGGGAACAGTGCGGGGCCCGCCTGTCAGTGACCGCGGGTTGGGTGCGGGTGCAGTTGAGCCGAGTCAGAGTTCGACTCGGACTCAGCTGAGCCGAGCCGCGTCAGATCCCTGACCGTCCGATTTGGGCGGGGCAGCGCGGATGGCTGCCACGTGTCAAGCTCCGAGCCGCGGCTGCTCTCTCTCTCCTCTCTATATATAATAGTTTAAGTTATTAATTTTAGGGTTTTCTTTGAGCCGAATTTTGGAGAATTGCCATCTAGGGTTCTTTCATCTTCCAGAAGCCATTGCGCATAGCTCCGGACTCCAAACGAGGCCTAGTTTTTTGTGTTAGAACGATATTGAGGTTAGCTTTCTGATTATATAAATTTTTTCACGAAATTATGAGTATTAAATTCTGGAAAATTCGTAGAGCACAGCATGTCCGAAAATAGACGTGTTTCGATGTTTTCGCGATTCCGGGAGAATCAGGAATCGAAATCATGAACCGTTTGAAGTTTCGGAAAGCTAATGTCAAGATAATTGACATATATTTTTCCCAGAATTTAATTCGAAGTATTTACATACTGTTAATTCTGTAGAACATCTAGGTCAGAATTTAACCATCGGTGCACAATACGAAATTTGTATGTGCCATAATTCCCAAACGAATTTGAATTCGGACGAGCCATAAATTCCAGCATATTTTTGACGCTGAAATCTACAGAAAATCATGCATGAAAGTTGAGTTTGTGTCGGTTGACTTTTCGGTCAACAGATCGTCTCGATTTGCGTGCCATGAGTCTCGAGTTGATAAAATTCAGTTCATTTGGACAAAATTTAGGAATTAACCTAAAAAATCAGAATAATAAGATTAAAATAGGATTTTATAGTAATTATTCCAGAATTAAATAAATTAAAATAAATTATCTTTTGACATGGTAAGTTTGTAATACATAGGCTATTTGGACTGTGACTTGGACTCTGATTCATACCAGCTAAGGACCACAGGCGAGTACATTCTCTGACAGTTTCTATTATGTTTATTATCTCTATAACTTTTGTTGTATAGCGTACATGACTCTGACACTATTGTTTACACGAGTTGGCATAATTGAGACCTGTCACGAGGAGTCGTGATTGGAATCCATCGTGCTAGCTGGGGAAACGGGAAAATATTAGTAGATTATGTGATCATATCAACTTTACATGCATCATAGCTCATCCACACCTCACGTTGGTGCAGCCTTACCCTTACATGCCTCATCGATGTTACATATGGTTAGCCTGACCTTTTAGGGATGATCGCTAATCAATGTAATGAGTCATATAGTCCCAAGCCGATCACATGATATGCTGATATTTCACACACTTAGTTAGATGGTTCTTGACATGTATCTCTAGTATATTGATCTAGCATCTCCACATGTTCTAGTTATTGTTCTTGTATACACTTACATACCAGTTCGTTGTTCTTGCGTGTACTCGTATTTCTATTTTATTGCTAGATGTACATTGATGATAACATGCTCCAGTATTCCAATTATTCCAGTATTTCTTTTTCCAGTATATCCATGCTCGTCAGTATTTCTTATTGCCAGTATTCATATCTGTCTTGTATTTCTTTACACTGTATTATAGTTTTTGTCAATATATATGGAACTGTTGTTAGAGGTGTATTTCGTTCCAATCCTGCCTGGATATTTTTTCCAGACTGTGACATAGAGGACTTGTTTCCGACATACTTGGAGACTGGATGTTATTGATTGCAGGTTAGACTATTATTGTTGTTAGACTTGTCTTGTATTTTATTTGTTTCATTCGATATCTCATCGTGCTCTAGCTTATGTGATTGAGTATATTCCATATTATATTGTGATATTTGTGTCTCCTTATGGAGTTGGATATTCATGTGAGATTTATTAGATAGTTACATGACCTAGACAGCGTTCTACCGCCGATGTTGCGGCGTAGGCTGGACGTACCCACGTACTCGTGCCCCAAATTCCGGGTGCGGGTCGTGACACGTTTTTAGTGGTGGCCCATGCAGGTCAGACTTCGTAAGTTGTGCGATGTCGTGGTAGTGCGACGTCTTAGTTGTACTACTGCGTGTCTGCTATAGAATATAGGACATAGGATACTAGGATGAGAGAGGATACTCAATCACAAATTCTTGAGAGATTCCTAGGACGACCCCTTGAGAATCTTGTTATAATTTCCAATTTAAATATTTTTCTTGTTTTCGTCCGCTCTCGCTTGTTGTTATTGAACTTGATTCTTGTTGATCAGTTATTAAATTAAAAATCTTGGTATCATTGTTGAGTTTGATTCTTGTTGACCAGTTGTTGAATTTAATTCTTGGTATCGTTATTGAGTTAATTTCATATCGAGATAAATTTTACGGGCTAAAATTTACGGTATCATCTGATGACATATATTGATGAGGACTGTGAGAAAGGTAAAACGTCTACTTTGGTTATGGAACCTAGAATTTATAGCAGCCAATTTAGCTGCCGTGGCAAAAACGTGGAAATCTGACTTCGGATGTACATATCTTAGTTATGAATTTAGAGTTTCTCGCAGCCATACCGGTTGGCATGGCAAAGATTCTAGATGACATGATTATAGAGTTGCATACCTTAGTTACGGAACCTGTCGTTTATCGCATCTATGCTTACTGGCGTGGCGAGGATTCTGAGTGTCATGATTTCTGACAGACGTGTATGATTATCAGGTTGTATCTTAAAATGGTTCTTAAAGTATCATCTCAATACTTATCTATTTCCGTTATTATAGAACTTTGTTCCATTATTTCCTTTGCTAGCAGTAGCAATACCTTCAGTCCTTAATCCAGTTCCTTTTTGAGCTTCTTTGAGGATTCCTTGTTAGTATGATAATTGGTTACTTGCAATTATGTGTGTGTCTTGTATTAGTGTTGACTGAGTATGACTTGTGAGTTGTAAGTATTTTTTGGTTGGACATGTGAGCAGTAGGCATTAATCTAGAGATAACCATAGCATAGTACCTTGTAGCAATAGCTCTAGGATAGGTGTCATTATAATACTATAAGTAGAAGGAGAGTATAGAGTATCAGTGATAGTTCCAAGGGTTAGTATCAGAGCCAGTATACCCGTCTTGGATAGTCATAAAATTATGTAATTGGATGATCTATGTAAACAATTAAGTATCAAGGAATTGTGTTAAAGATTAATGGAGCATGATGTTCAATTTGATAATTGATACCGGGTGTATTAAGAGTAAAGGAATGTATATGCATAAAGGGTTTAATGAGATGTCATAAGTAGAGAAATATCAGGATTAGTAATAAAAGTTGTGAAGTGTATCACAGATTAGTTTAACAGGCTGTAAAAGGATTAAGAGATATGCTTATACATCAATCGAGATTTGGAACCATATGCCTGCCATTGAGAGTGAAGTGAAACATGGTTGTTATAACTAGTGCGAATAATCGTGAATTCTAATAAGCTTGATGAGGTGATCTAATGATGGAGCTAGTATTACCATACCAATAGTGCTGGTAACTCTATATCAAGGATTTGTTGAGCAAGGTGCTAATAACAGTAAGTACTTCATAATTAGATTGGTGTATCAAGTAATATAGATAGAAAATCATTGGAGAAAATACGTGTGATGATAACTTTGATCACTTGGAAGTAATAGTGCAAGTAATTCGGGTAGTACAAATTTTAGTACACAGTTGAGAGTTGTAGACAATGAGTGTATTTGAGTGCACCTTTAGTATTAGAGACTGTGAGTATTTATATGTATACTTGTGGATTTAAATTTATAAATTGAAGAGTGAAAATGAATTTTAATTTTTTAGAATTTTGAGGAGTTAAGATTTTATGTTATTAAAATTTTGAGGATTCAAATTTAATTCAATAAACATAGTCAAAGCTATAAAGATTTTTGGAAGTGATTAAAATTTTATTTTGAATATTTGACTTTTGAGGAAAGTATATACATTTTATTTTAAATCGTTCGAGAAGTAAATTTTTGATGATTTTATTTTGAGAATAAAATTTTATGGTGGGTAAGAAGTATATATTAGTATATGAGTAGATGATATACATGGGTAAGGATCTGCTGACTTGAGCATGATTGAGATGGCACTACAAACTGACTTGGGTGTCCATCTAGAGTTGTATTAGAGAGAGCAGTACTTAGTATGGTGTGTTGCACTTGGTGTGCACTTGAGTGATAAGAAAAACTAGTATAAACAATTATAGTAGGTAAGAGAGCTTGTCACTACCATATTTTCTAGGAAAGGATATTTTAGTCATTTGATAATTAATTAAATATTGTGCATGTTAAATTTTTATTTATTATATTATTTATTTATTATTAGCATGTTAGATTTATTTTTGGACTTGTGTTAGTGGACCAACTAGTTTAGTTTTGAATCACGGACTAACATGTATTAATTGTTAGAATTGAGCCCAACTAGAAAGCCCATTGATTAGGAGGATGATTAAATTAATTAAACCATTAGACTAGAAGTTTCCCTCCTTAATTAATTTTTTCATGAAAGGCCCCAAGGGGTATTTTAGACTTTACATAGTAGCTTGAGGGAGGGGGCAAGTGAGGCCTATATAAAGGGGATAAAAACTTTCTCTCTCTTCATTTTTTATTCCAAATCTAGATCTAGAAAATTTCCTCAACCAAATTCCTACTAAATTTTTACCCAATTATTTTCCAAATCACCATTGGAGGCTATTAGAGCAAGGATCTACAAGGAGAAAGCATGGATCTACAAAGAGGAGCAATGATCTACAAGTTGGAGGCCAATTTCACCAATTTTGGAGGTTTCATTGGAAATCCATCTCCCAATAGGTATAATTCAGTTTTTTCCCTTAATTTAGGTTCTAAATCTGATATTTAACCATGAAAAATCAACCCATATGCATAGGCTACCCTTAGATTTTGGTTTTGTGTTCATAGGAGGCATATTGAGAAAGTTATGGTACTTTTTGTGTCAATTTTTGGGAATTCCGAAATTGACATTTGTTGTGTGTGTCAATTGTCCTATAGACCAATTTGGCATGTGCTTGTGTGTTTGGGGCTAGTATCGTGTCCACAATTGGGTACATGTAGGTCGTATCCCATTAATTTGGTGATACATGTTAATTTGGAGATTTTTCCTCCGACACGGGACTTTGAGCATGTCACATTTTGACACGGACACGTAGATTTATATTTGACTCTTCGTATTGTTCATAAATAATATATATGACTTGTTCGTGTCCTTCGGGGTAGGTTTGGATGTGTGGTGGTCTCGTGTCGCATGCTTATCCTAAATCTAGTGGGATACGGGGTGATACGGTCCATGTATGTGCAATTTAATTGTAGATCTAATTCTTTTGTGTTCTTATTTCATGGAGAAGTATATATATATATATATATATATATATATATATATATATATATATATATATATATATATATATATATACTATCACTTATAAATATATATCTACATGTAGAAAAATAGCTACATAATAAATATACACATATAGTATATGCATAGGAACATAGATCTAAGACACAACATTACATAAATATATATACATAATATTATATATATATATATATATATATATATATATATATATATATATATATATATATATATATATATATATATATTTATATGTGGTTATATATATAGTTATATTATATATTGTTATGTATTTATATAGTGTATAATTTTATATACGTATACATATATGTATAGTTATATATACATATTAATATGTATGTGTGTGTATGTTACTATGTGGTATTTTATACAATTTACTAGGTATAAGTGTATGTATAGTTATATATATATATTGTATAAATATATATTGTGGGTTATATATATGTATTTAAATATATATTATATAAATATATATGGTGGGTTATATATATGTATTTAAATATATATATGGTAATTAATTAATATATATATATATATATATATATATATATATATATATATATATATATATATATATATGTTCCTAATTGCTATTTGTATTATACTATATATGTATATATTTAGTTGTAGCAAATAATATTATTGAGTAAGTTAGTATATATTAGTTATCAATGGTTATGAGTATCTTTTATATATTATATATTTTTAGGTATGTATGTACGTATATATATTTTAATAGTTAGTGTGTAGTGTGTAGTTGGTAGTTAGTATTTATTCTATTAGTACATACTAGAGTTATATTGGATTGATATATGTAATTATTGTTGGGTAGTTAGTACATATATAAAGTTTTGGCAATTACCTTGAGATACCAAGGTAAGTATCAAGATATATCAAGGTATGAGTAGTAGGCATTGGCATAGTAATATGATAGTTGTAAACTAATTATGGGATGGTATTAAGGTGACTAAAATAAGGTATATAGTATGGTATAAATACTAAATATATGGTAGTTTATAGTTATAGTTGGATAGTTAATATATATATACTAAAGTGACATTACCTTGAGATACCAAGGTAAATGCCAAGGTATTAAGGATATCCAAGGTATTGGGTTTGGGTATCAAGATAGAGGTTTACTAT
This sequence comes from Iris macrosiphon, assembly GCA_036927795.1. Lineage (NCBI taxonomy): Eukaryota > Viridiplantae > Streptophyta > Magnoliopsida > Asparagales > Iridaceae > Iris > Iris macrosiphon. The sequence continues at coordinate 5,627,053 of JAYESA010000010.1, forward strand.
TACGATACCAAGTTGGTTCAAAACTATGATAATCTTTTAGTATTTGTAATTATGATTTATATATTTAATATTGCTTTATTATAGATATGTGATATTTACCTATTGTTTGCGTACCTGAGATACGGTATCTTAGTATCCTAAGTTGTAGCTTGTATGGCCTAGATTCATAGTGTGTGAGCCCAATATCTTTGAGTTAGACTCATGCAACCTAGAAATAGGTAGTTGACCATAGTTTGACTATAGTTCGACCGGTTTGACTTAGAGTTGACATAGTTTGACTTTTGACTTAGAAATGACTTTATGACCTAGAAGTTGACTAGTTTAACTTATTTTCTTCCAGATCCTTGTATTAATGCAATATTTCATATATAGGTTTGTGTGACACCAGTTCGGACAGTTTGACATTCATTGCTCTGGATCGCAGGCGAGTACATTTCTCTGATTGTTTTTAATTCATAATATTGTATATATGCATGTTCTAGAATTGTATACATTGATTTTCGACACAGTGATTTCACGGACTGGTGCTATATGGATTCTGTCAGGAGGTGTTATCCCCTACCGTGTGCAACGGGTACCCAGTCACATGTATTTCATCGTGTGCATCGGGTATTGACTTTTATGTGCTTCTTGTGCATCCACTATTTCGTGTGCTAGTGTGACTATATCGTGATCATGTACGTAACGTGTAGTGATTGGATCCATGAGTATTGGTTGGGGAGGGGGAGTAGGAGTTGGTTATGTGATCAAAGCCCTCTTGATCTCATGTGCATGTCGATTATACACCTCACGTATAATGGAGTTACCTTTATACCTCATGTGCAACCTAAGCCGATCACATAACGAACTTGCACTCTAAATCACATAGCTAGTATTCTTGTTTTCTACTTGCAGTTTATTTCCCGTATTTACTTTTCAGTTCTTATTGTGCTTATTGCCTGTTCTTCCTGTATTGTACATTCTTATTACTTGTGCATCTTGTATCCTTTTTCTATTGCTTGTTATATATGATCGATTATGTTATTGGAACTGCTTTCAGAGGTATGTACTTCGCTCCATTCCTGACTGGAAAATATTTTTCAGAGGATCCGATAGATTGGTGTCCGGCATACTATGGACTTCGACTTATAGATGGTGCAAACTTGGATCCACTAGTTCTGGAGTGATTGCCGGGAGGTTTATTCGGATCATTAGTTTTCATAGTTAGTCTCTTTAGCATTTTGGTACCGGATTTATTTTCGGCATAGAGTATGAGATTGGATATTGTTTCTATTATTGTTTATATATATTGAATGGATAGTTATATTAGACTTTCTTGATATCTTCTCGTGCTTTAGAATGTGATTGAGTTTTGTGTTGAGATTTTATTGACAGACTTAATATTACTGTGAGATTTTAGATAGTATAGTAGACCAAGACAACGTTCTACCGCCGATTCTACGACGTAGGCTGGGCGTTGTTTCCGACTTGCATCCCTACATCGGGTGCGGGTCGTGACAGAGCTAGCAGTAAGTATGCTTGTAGTAGAACAGTGGTACCTAAAGAGATAGAGGTATCAAACTTTAGATGCATCATTTGACCTATGATTATGTTAAGAGGTCCTTGGTATCAGATTTTGGTATAAATAGACAGGTGTGTGTAATATGGATGTATCCATGGATATCTTGTGGACTAGTGATTAGTTGATATGGGTAACAGTGTATAGGGACATGAATTTGTGAATAAATGTGCCATAGTTAAGTGTATGATAGAGGTTGTAGATGTCCAAGTAATGGGTTAGAAGACTATATTCTTTTCCTTCCTTCTGTTCCTTTCTATTTGATTGATTTCTTAGTACCGTAGCATGTATCAATGATTTTCTTGTTAGAATATAGTTAGTAGTATACCCTGACAGAGACCATAATACCATGACAAAAGAGACCATAACCATGCATGTTCATCTAGATTGCATATTTTATCTAGATTGCATGTTGTATTGCGTGTTGCATGACTTTGATTGTTGAGGGTTTGACCATAGTGAAGAATTAATGAAAAGGTTATGATGTGACAAAGAGAGACAAGGTGCCCTAAATTTCGAGGATAAAATATTAATTTAAATAAAGAGTTGAGAACTTAATATGACAAGATTGACAATCTTGTTAAAACGTTGATTTTATGAGGATTATGAAATGATTGAATTTGTCATTAAATTTTGAGGAATTTAAGAAGATTACCATTGTATTTATTTGACTGCAAGATATAGATTTATTTTGAATATTGTAATTGAAGATTTTGCGAGTATTATATTATTTGAGTATTGTGTGGAAAAAGAAATTGAGGATTAAGATCACTAATGGATTAGTGTTGAATTCAAATTTTGGGATAAGATTTTTAAATTTTATAAATATGCATTTACTGTATTTTAATTAAAGGATTGGATAGTAAATTTTGTATTTAGTGAATTACTCAAGATTTGAGGAGTAAGATGATTAATGGGTTAGTGTTTGAATACAAACTTTTTGGATGAGATTTTAACTTTTATAAATGTGCATTGATTGGATTTAAATTAGAGGATTGGATATTAAATTTTTGAGTATTTAATTATGAACACCAAATTTTGAGGAGATTGTGATACGGATGGAATTCGATTTTTAAATTTGAAGATTTTTCAGAAATATGATATCTATAGAATTATGAAAGTTTGTGAAATAACAATATGAATTTGCTTCATGATTATATGGTTTGATGAATTAAATTTTTGATGGAGAAATAATATAAATGAATACATACAACTATTGAGGATCTTAAATTTCGAGGACGAAATTTTTTAAGGTGGGTAGACTTGTAACCTCCGTATCCTGAAATTCTTGCTTAAATATTATTATTAGGTTAATTTGGGACTATTGGAATTTTTTCACAATTTCTAGTTAATTAAAAACTAGTAACCCTAATTTCCTAGAACTTTCAAGAATTTATTTTAGGGTCAAACTTAATTAAAAATATACCAAACTTTTATTTTAGGTTCTAAATAATAAAATATATTTTCTAGAATTTTTTGGGATTTTTTTGATTATTTTTAGCATTTATTTTGAGTTAATTATGAAAAACTGAATTAAAAACTAATTTCTAAAAAAAAAACCCCAAAATTAATTATTTCTGTCCAGTCAGCCAACGGGGGGCCCACCTGTCAGCCTCCCGCAGGGAACAGTGCGGGGCCCGCCTGTCAGTGACCGTGGGTTGGGTGCGGGTGCAGTCGAGCCGAGTCAGAGTTCGACTCGGACTCAGCTGAGCCGAGCCGCGTCAGATCCCTGACCGTCCGATTTGGGCGGGACAGCGCGGATGGCTGCACGTGTCAAGCTCCGAGCCGCGGCTGCTCTCTCTCCTCTATATATATAATAGTTTAAGTTATTAATTTTAGGGTTTTCTTTGAGCCGAATTTTGGAGAATTGTCATCTAGAGTTCCTTCATCTTTCAGAAGCCATTGCGCATAGCTCCGGACTCCAAACGAGGTCTAATTTTTTGTGTTAGAACGATATTGAGGTTAGCTTTTTGATTATATAAAATTTTTCACGAAATTATGAGTATTAAATTCGGAAAAATTCGTAGAGCACAGCATGTCCAAAAATAGATGTGTTTCGATGTTTTCACGATTTCGGGAGAACCAGAAATCGGAATCATGAACCGTTTGAAGTTTCGGAAAGGTAATGTCGAGATAATTGACATATATTTTTCTCAGAATTTAATTCGAAGTATTTACATATTTTTAATTCTGTAGAACTTTTAGGTTAGAATTTAACCATCGGTGCACAATACGAAATTTGTATATGCCATAATTCCCAAACGAATTTGAATTCGGACGAGCCATAAATTACAGCATGTTTTTGAAGCTGAAATCTATAGGAAATCATGCATGAAAGTTGAGTTTGTGTCGGTTGACTTTTCGGCCAACAGATCGTCTCGATTTGCGTGCCATGAGTCTCGAGTTGATAAAATTCAGTTCCTTTGGACAAAATTTAGGAATTAACCTAAAAATCAGAATAATAAGATTAAAATAGGATTTTAGAGTAATTATTCCAGAATTAAATAAATTAAAATAAATTATCTTTTGACATGGTAAGTTTGTAATACATAGGCTATTTGGACTGTGACTTGGACTTTGATTCATACCAGCTAAGGACCACAGGCGAGTACATTCTCTGACAGTTTCCATTATGTTTATTATCTCTATAACTCTTGTTGTATAGCGTACATGACTCTGACACTATTGTTTACATGAGTTGGCATAAATAAGACTTGTCACGAGGAGTCGTGATTGGAATCCATCGCGCTAGCTGGGGAAACAGGAAAATAATAGTAGATTATATGATCATACCCAACTTTACATGCATCATAGCTCACCCACACCTCACGTCGGTGCAGCCTTACCCTTATATGCCTCATCGCTGTTACATATGGTTAGCCTGACCTGTTAGGGATGATCGCTAATCAATGTAATAAGTCATATAGTCCCAAGCCGATCACATTATATGCTGATATTTTACACACTTAGTTAGATGGTTCTTGACATGTATCTCTAGTATATTGATCTAGCATCTCCACATGTTCTAGTTATTGTTCTTGTTCACACTTACATACCAGTTCATTGTTCTTGCGTGTACTCGTATTTCTATTTCATTGCTAGATGTACATTGATGATAACATGCTCCAATATTCCAATTATTCCAGTATTTCTTTTTCCAGTATATCCATGATCGTCAGTATTTCTTATTGCCAGTATTCATATCTGTCTTATATTTCTTTACACTGTGTTATAGTTTTTGTCAATATATGTGGAACTGCTGTTAGAGGTGTATTTCGTTCCAATCCTGACTGGATATTTTTCCAGACTGTGACATAGAGGTCTTGTTTCCGACATACTTGGAGACTGGATGTTATTGATTGCAGGTTAGACTATTATTGTTGTTAGACTTGTCTTGTATTTTATTTGTTTCATTCGATATCTCATCGTGCTCTAGCTTATGTGATTGAGTATATTCCATATTATATTGTGATATCTGTGTCTCCTTATGGAGTTGGATATTCATGTGAGATTGATTAGATAGTTACATGACCTAGACAGCGTTCTACCGCCGATGCTGCGACGTAGGCTGGATGTACCCACGTACTCGTGCCCCAAATTTCGGGTGTGGGTCGTGACAAGACACGTGATGGCTTTGTTCAGACATAGGTAGTCAGGAAGTCGTTTAGACAGATGACTACAAGTACAGATCCTATGGAGCTGGTGCGCTCAGATATCTGTGACTTCTATTCTCCACAAAGGGTCGAGGTAAAGTTTATCACTTCTTTCTTTGACGATTTATCGGGAAACGTGTTCACGTATCTTCTCATAATCGAAGGATGGAGCGTTCGAGAACCTCAGGGAATTCAAGTTTGGAGCTGAGCATCATATCGGTGTACAACTCAATAGACTCATAAGTTTCCTTTACGAAGAGCATTGTTCTTTGGAATTGACTATGGAATGACATCTTCGTATTCTCCCAGTCCTTTGAAGGTGCAGATAGAAAGGACCAGCAGTTGACAATAATGATGATTTCTATATTATTGTACAAAGGGTCTTCCAGATTGTCTGTGGGAGAAGGTTGCACTTACGGTTAGGTCCTTCGTACCGTTCGTCACTTCTGAAGTAACTCTGGGTCAAAGTCAGATTCACATGAATTTCGTTTGTGGAGGTTTCCAGGAGGATCGTATCAGCCAGAGTTGTTGGCACTTTTGTAGAAGAAGACGTAGTCCAAGAAGGAATCATCTTTTGAAAAGACAACATTTGAACCAAAACTCGAAAAGCAGTCAGCTAGAAGAGTCAGGAGGTCGAAGGACCAAAGATGATCTTATCACCTATCATGTGGAGGTCATACCACTTACCAATGATGAGGCGATGAAGACCAGCGACTCGGTCTGCTGGGAGAAGACAGTCCATGAAGAGATTGACCCCATAACAACACTTGGGGTGTTGATCAATCTGCCTGAAGGAGCTAAACCTATCAGATGCTTATATCTTAAGTAGAAGAAAATGGAAGCAACCATAACAGTTGAGTTCAAGAATAGGCTTGTAGCCTAGGGGTTTTCTCAGATAACATGGGATTGAGTTCTTAGGCACCTCGCTGAGGGTGTCATATATCAGGATGATTATGCTATTTATAAGCTGATTGTTTATCAGATGGAGGAAGACATTCATAAGAGATTCACGGACAACAGACATAATTATTGTCATTCAGATTTGAAGACAGTCTGCGGGTTGGTGATATCTCATTGCGGCCTGAAGCAAATCCCATGATGTGGCAGCAGAAGTTTGACAAGTCATCTAGTCAAAGTTGTCGCAGGATCAGCGAGACAGACATGTGTGTGTACACAAAGTTCGCTGATAAGAAATGAGTCATCTTTTGTATCTATGTGCACGACTAGCTAATCCCACTGTGGATATAGAAGTATTACTAGAACAAAGATGTCATTTTGTCCAGACTCAGGACATGTGATTGCGGATATCATCCTTAAGTATATAAGATAATTCGGATGCCAGGAGGGCTTGCTCAGTCACAAGCATTGTGCATGAAGAGCTGATCACACGTTTGGGGTATCAGGGACGATACTCCTCAGGTGTGACATGGAGATGAAGCCTGATCCAAGGGAAAGCATCAGACAGTTGGTGTACTCAAGCATCATCGGGTGAATGATTCAAGCTGTGAGTACCACCAGGCCTGATATAGATCTCGTTGTAGGGATGCTGAGTCAGTTCACGAGCAGAATGCGTGTTGTTGAACACTGGAAGCTGTGAAGAGAGTCATCAGAATTCTCAAGTGGACTCAGTATTATATCCTACACTACAACATTTATCCATATAAGATGGAAGGCTTCAGTGATGCCAATTGGTGCTTAGGAAAGAAGAGTGAAAGATCCACAGGAGGACGTGACTTTTTCAGGAGTGGTACTGCTATATCGTGAAAGTCGAAGAAGCAATCTTTACTCTCAGAGTTTTATGCACTATCAGCTGCAGCATATTAAGCATGATGGCTTTGGAAGCTCTCAGATGATCTTCCTATAGTTAGTATACAGATTCAGGTGATACCGATATGTTGTAAAAATCAGGAAGCTGTAGCAGTGGCATCTATTCATCTCTTCAAAGGTCTGAAGAGAACTGTATGGATAAAACGCAGAGCACTGAATGAACGCAGCTAGCGTGGATCATTACTGTCATGCCCCAGTCCCAAAATAATGTGGAACCAAGCCACGTTGTATTGGTTAGCTGACACGTCTCCGAAGGAAAAACCCAATCTATTAGACCCAAAGAGACGTGCTACGCTGTCCTAAAATACTAACAAGTCTAGTACTAGCATGTAACATGTAACATCTAATCTCATCCATAATATGTCAAGGAATACTGAAATAAGTGCTGAGTCTCAAATGTCATAGTACAATCCATATATGTCTGGTGGGAACAAAACCACTACAAAAAGTCCCAAAATAAGAGTGCTGAAATATAGCATGACTAGAGCATCGTCTATCTAGATAAGGAGGCTCCAGCTCTAGATGGTGAGTTTACCAAAGATCAGGGGGACTCTTATGGCAGCACTTCTAGCTCCTCCTCGGATGCGTACCTCGTCTCCTGCCCAGGTCCGTACACCGTGGGATAGTACGCCTCATCTAAATCTGGAAGGGAACCAGGTCCTCAGTGGGACATAACAAGATACATAAAAGCATGCCATATATAATACTGAATAAAATAAATAAAGGGTGTGCTAACCATCTAAGTGAATGCAATGTGAAGACAACCTTGGTACGTATGGGTAGGCGTAGGCATATCGTCCACTCTCCAAAGAGCGTGGTATCTGTAACGTCCATCATTCCGAAGAATGAGATATCTGCAATATATACGTCTGTATCACTCCGAAGAGCGCGATGTCTGCAATAAAGGAAGTCATTGGACCCGTGGCTCCTCCGGATACTACGGAATCCAATATGTGGATCCCATACGCCTACTAGTTGTCTTTCTCGCCCAATGCGGATATACAAGTCGAATACACAACGTGCATACCACGTAGCTATATGCCAAGTCACAACTTTCTAGATAATCCTGACTACGTGCTAAACCGTGATGTGTGTCCCACGCACCGGTAGCTAATCGAGTACGCGAACCCGTATCCCAACATGAGTTGCAATCGTGATGCGTGTACAAGTGTCAGGGTCTAGAAGGATATCAGAATACCCTCGCATCTATAGGTGAGTCTGCTAATGTCTAAGTTAGTTATACTACGCATCGACGTATTTGTCGACTACACCCGAGTCAATCTCGGGCGTGCACAGTTATATGTATATTGCAACAGGATAACATGCAATAATTTATAATTTAAACAGTAAAGATTTGACAAGGTATACTTGCCTGAGCAAGACTTCGTATAGTGCACGTCCTGATATTGTGGTTAAGTTTTGGTGAAAGAAGTGGGATTAGATTTTGGGGAGAGTTATAATATATATAGGAATAAGGAGGCGGTGGAAAACTTAGTGTTTAAGAAACTACTGCCGCTGTTGTTTCTTCCTTTCATTGGTTTAGGTTTCGGTTGGTCTGCCATTGGTTTAGGTTTCGGTTGAGGTTAGTTTAGGAATAATAGATAAAGAGGCGGTGGGGGATGAGTCATAAGAGAGGGTTGTTTTACGCGTGGTGAAAGGAATTATGTGGTGGAATTGGTTTACGCGCGGTGGTGGTTTTGCTACTGCTACTTTTTATTTCTAACTTTACTCGCGGAGAAAAGAAAAGTTGGTTTTGCTACTGCTGCTGTTTATTTCTAACTTTACGCAGGTTTGGGTGTAAGCGGGTAAAGGGGTTTTGGGTTTCGGTTGAGATCCAATAGGAATTCTATTCTAATTATTTATATATATATATAAAAAATTCTAAAAATTATATTCGTGTATACGGTTAAGCTAGCTACTGTCCAAAAGGTCTCCTACATGAAATAAATTAGGAAAAATTTATAATGGCTCCAAAAATCCTCTAAGTGCTGAAAATATCTCAAAATAAATCTAATAAAATTTATTCTCTCTATTTAGCTCATAACTATTATAAATAAGTAATAAAATTGTTTTCAGAATTTAGGGGTTTTACAATTACAGTGGTTAATGTTCGGAGCCAGGTGATTCTGGCGGATCGTTCATAATAGGCCAGTACAGAACACTGAATGAGCGCAGCTAGTGGATCATTATGGTGGTTAAAGATCGGAGTCAAGTAAATCTGGCAGATCCGTTCATTATTGGCCTCAAGCTCCAGCTGATTGTAAGAACTATAAAGGAGCATAGTACTCCAGCTACCGTGGGGTGACACCACCATGAGGTACCTCGATAGGGTAAAGCCTCGGCTTCGGGCCATGTCACAGCGGCAGTAACATCGCATATAGTCAAAGTCAAGCACTATAAAGGAGCGTAGTACTCCATGTTACTGTGGGGTGACACCACTATGAGGTACCTCGATAGGGTAAAGCCTCGGCTGCAGGCCATATCACAGCGGCAGTAACACCGCACATAGTCAAGGATACAACAGATATGGGCTTGGAAGACCTCTGGTATTGCGTCTCTGCAATCCTACCATTTAGTTTTATGCTATTGGTTCAAAGAAAAATCTACTAGGCCTCTAGCTATTGGTTCAAGGAAGGACCATTGACCAGGAGAATATCATGTACAGTGGGTAGTCCTCAGGAACATTGTGAGATACGTACCCGGAACCACTGTGGTCTACTATTTGTTCTCGATCAGAACATTTCTTGTGGGAGGATGGCTTTAATGACTTAATGAGTTCTCGGGCAGAGTGAATGTCCGGCGTGCGTTACAAGAAGCACGAGTAGTTTCATTACTACAAGGGACTTGTATCCCATGCTACAGTGGTGTGACACCACACGAGGGAGTGAACCTCGGCTTTGGGCCATGTCACAGCGACAATAGCACCGCACATAGGCTTGTAGCCTAATGCTGAAAGGAAATAGAGAATGGTAGTACAATACTACAAAGAGGCCCGTGACCTCATGCTACAGTGGGTGACACCACATGAGGGAGTGAACCTTGGCTTCGAGCCATGTCACAGCGGCGTAGCACCGCACGAAAGCACAAGGCTTCATGCTGGGAGGTAGTACAACACTACTAAGAGGCTGTGATCTCATGCTACAGTGGGTGACACCACATGAGGGAGTGAACCTTGTAGTGCCCCGCTCCGTGTTGGCACTATGTACAAGAGATATCGGTTTGCTGACTCAAAAAAGATATCTTCCTTAAGAGCTCCTTGTTGAACCAGAAGATGACTTGAATGCTTGTCAATAGAAGAACCTTGCTATGATAATAAGAAAGAGTAGAGATTGCTTGAACATGTTTCCTTATCGCTTGTGTTTTGATAGAACCACTTCGTGCTTGAACTTGATCAGAGAGATGTGGCCAGTCCGCACAGAGATAGAAGAGAAGAGATAGATGGTCTGCTTGTTCATTTCGTCTGCATCATAAAGTTTATCTGATAGTGTTTCATGCATTCGTATCGGTTGGACAATGGCTATTAGTGTAGAGCTGAACCTTGGTCCCGGCTGCTATTATGTTAGTGAAGAGCAACCATGAGTCACAACTGCTAATAACATCAGATAAAAGAGTCATTAGTTAGCTGGATAACCGCTACTGATCCTGAGTTTCTCGGAGACCAAAATCATATAGATAGTTCATTTTGTTTGCTTGATAGAAGGATAGTTCCTAGATGGTGCATTGTCCCTAGAGTCTTTGAGTATAGCTCACGAGACACACTGCACACTCCCTGTTTGGTACATCATGCTTGAACGATTTGCATGCTTGAATGTAATTTGAACATGAACTATAATTTCAAAGATATTTCCAAAAGAAGTAATATGACCCCGTTCCTGTACTGCATGTAACGAACCTAGGTAAAACTAGAAAGATCACTACTAATGTAATATTTTATAACATAATTACTTAGTATTGGTTTTAGTGAATGTTGCTTCTGTTCGTTGATTTTATACTCACCAGTACTTTCTCCAAAGTACTGACTGTAAACACCGTGATTTTTAGAATTTAAATTTAAATTTATTTAATATTGGTATTATGTAATTATTGTGATTAAGGTAGAATTTTTTATTATTTTTAGCTAATTAGAATATTTTATATTCATGGATTGATAATTATGTTTATTTAATTAATTACTATATTGCAAAAATATATATTTTTGGGTGTACAACTAATATTAGAGTATTGTAGAATTTTTTTGGATTTATTGAGGTCCAAAAATATTTTTAGACAAATATATATATATATATATATATATATATATATATATATATAACCCTAAACCAAACCTTAGACCAACCCGAACCCTAAACTAAACCTATACCCTGAATCCTCAACCCGCACCCAAACCCACATACCCGAACGCAAACCGAATCAACCCGTCGGCTACAGTAACCTTTCCCCTCCCCCGATCCTTTCTCTCCCTGTAACCGATCGCCCCGACCAATCCTTTCCTTTCCCCGAAACCCCCCATTAACCCCTATATAAACATCACCAGAGCAGACCACCATCACCACCCTTCTCCTCTACCTCCAATCGACCACCTTCGACCACCGCCGTCGCCGTCAATCGCCGCCGCAAGCCGTCGCGCAAACAGCTGCCCAGAATCGCCGAGCAGCAGCAGTAACGAGGTACACTACTTCTCGCCCTTGTATCTCCCTGCACAGTAATCCAAATAGTGAACCGTCGAGTCCTATGCGAAGACCACATGACCCCTTTGAACCCTGTGTAATTAGTTTAACTTATCGTGTCCTGTGTCGATCGTAAATTGTGACACAAAACAGAAAAAAAATGACCAAGTTTTTAAATCAGAAACTCTTCCAACCACCCATGTTCGTGTCTAATTTTCTTCCAACCTAGTTAATATTTTAAAATTCTACCTGAACAGACTTTTAGACAGCATAACCAAGTTTTAATCTCTTTAATTAGTTTATTTTAATTCGTTGTATGATGTAATTTATTTGCTGTTGAAATCCGTCCAAAACTTGATTTCTTAAACCCGAATTTTCTCGATACATAGTGTGTCCCGCCAAACGAGATGACTTCATCGTGTGCGAATTATACCAAAAGGGGCGTATCGTCAACGTGGACCTGTGAGATTTTGCGAAAGTTGATTTGGATCTGCGTGCACACCGGAATCAACGCGTATCCGTCGAAAAATATCGTATCGGCCTGTTCTGGCACTCATCATAATTTTGTATGTGCTTGTCGTTTCGCAACGAAACTCACGCCGACGGATTCACAACGTTACGCTGGTCTTGTGACCCAAGTTTGGTTCGATTCTTAGAATATTGACGAAACACCGTTATGCGGGCCCTACGGTTCCACTTGACGGACAATTTTCTTGACCGGCTCATCGGAATCCAGTTCTGGATGTTCCGTTGGGTTCGTATCATCGTTATGGACTCGTAGACACTAAGTTTGACAAATTTGGAAAACTTTATCTTTGGCACATTTTTCGGTGAGAAGTAGGCCACATGTGGACCCCGCTTTGACCCAAAACTGTTAATTCTGCCCCTGTGTCCGATTTTTCGGTGCTAAAATTCCAAGAATGTCGTGGTGGCTTATCCAGTGACCTTTATATAGACATGGTGCATGCTAATAATGTCTTGTGCAATCAGAGTAAGTTATTATTCATAAACAGGGATGGCTGAACGACCGTGCACCAAATATGGTGATAAATATATGTGTTCCTTATGTTCTTGAGATATGAATTGTTAATTGAACATAAGGCAACATAGCAAGATCACAATAATAACTGTTGCTTTCACATATCTACTTAGTGTTGGTTTTTTATGTGAGATTGGTTGTGGCCGCTCACCAGTACACGTTTGTGGGCATCCTCAGGTGTTGGGAATTTGGCTGCTGCGAGGGAACATTGAAGGTTTTGGTCTGACTCTTTAGAAGTGTCACGCCCCAGTCCCAAAATATCGAGGGACTAGTCACGTGGCAATGGCCAGCAGCACACACCGATGGGCAAACCCAATTTAATGGACCCATGAGGGTGTACTTAAGCTGTAATACAACAATGAGGTCTAAATAACAGGTCACAATCTAATCTCATCCATAGAAGATAAATATGATCAATAACAGCAAAATGAAATATAACCAACATCAAGTCTCCATAAAGTAAATCGGGGAACAACCCGATAATAAGTCTGATACAATGGTTCAACAGACCAGAAATGAAAGAGTCTAATAATAACAAATACTGAGTATAGATGGAACAAATACTTAAGAGAAATCCTCGGCGATAACCTCGTCCTCGGGGATCGGTTCAGCTCCAGTGTCTGCTCCTGCTCCTGCTCCATATACCTCGGAATAGAACTCATCTGCTAAACCTGGGGACATAATCCGGATTCAGGTCCTCAGGGGACATAGCAAGGTACAAAATAACTCAAGCCAAAAAATGCAGTGCAATAATTAATGAAATAATAGGGTAAACTATATAACCAGCTAAGTGATATGCAATATGAGAGCATCACTAAAAATCAGGCTGAGACCACTACAAGCTCGGTGTCGGGGAGCCGGTAGCGGTAATATCACGTAATGGGTCAAGCTCGGGTTTAGAGTCTTGAGCACCGCATTAATAAGGGTTTATATATATAATCAGCCTGTAGCCTGTGTGTCTCTCCCCACCCAATGTAATCACACGTCTCATGTCCACGATGTCTCATGTCCATGTCACGCGAGATCATATCTAATGCAGCAAATCATAATGATATCTAAGCATGTATAAAGTATATGTCACGAAACCTGTATCCTATACAGAATCACCATGAATATCTCAGGAAGATTCTGTCTCATGAACAGTGTCAAGTGTCCTATGGTATGACGTACTTGATAATGCAAGCACGAGAATGTATAGGGTCTCGATATCCATGTCTAGGTGACGTTACACAACTTCGCGTACGACATTGACACCCGAATATTATTCGGACGTTAAGTAATGTCACACGGTCCTAGGTTGAAATAATACAACATATAAATAATCAAGGAAATAACATGTAGCAATTACTGCAAGATTGGCAAGGTACACTTGCCTGGGGTTCTGACTCCAACTGTTGCTCTGGTATCAGCGGGATCTGCAGGTACTCCTCCGAATGCTATAATAAACGTTACCATCAGATTCAGAAGACATCAAATAGCTAGAATTGTCTGTCCATGAGTTCAATTTGGACACAGGGGCAAAAGTGACAGTTTCTGGTCAAAGCGGGGTCCACATGTGGCCCGCTTCGTACCAAAAAACGTATCAGAGACAATATTCTCCAAATTCGTCAAACTTAATGTCTACAAGTCCAGAACGATAATACGAACGCAATGGAATGTCCAGAACTGGATTCCGATGAGCCCATCATAAAATCGCCCGTTAAGTGGAGCTGTGGGACCCACGATACGCGATTTTGTCAACGTTCTCAGAATCAAACCAAACTTGGATCACAGGACCAGCGTATTGCTACGAGTCCGATGGCACAAGTTTCGTTTCGATACGACGTGCGTACACGAAGTTACAACGAGTTTCAGAATATGGCCGATACGGGGTGTTGTCGACGGATCCGCATTGATTTCGATGTGCACGCACATCCAAATCAACTTTCACGAAATTTCACACATCCGTATTAATGGCGCGCACCTTTCGGTGAAGTTCGCACACGACCAAGTCGTCCCGTTTAGCGGCGCGCACCCAGTTCCGGGGAAATCAGGGTATTTATTTTCCTGATTTTGTGTCGCAGTTTGCGATCGCCACAGGACGCGATATCCCGAACAAATTGTACGGGTATCGAGAGGGTCATGCAGTTTATGCGTTACAGCAGACGGAACAAAAAATGGGACAGCAAGGAGAGAGAAACAGTCACCTGAACAGGGGTAGAAATAGACTGAAAATATTCGTTTCCGCGAGGTGGCACGACGCGACACGGTGGCGGCTAGGGCACTGGGTCAGCCGGAGGGAAGTCGGTGAGGACGGGCGTCGCCGGGGTTCTGGTCGGCTGAAGGGTCGGCGCTGTGCTCGGCGGAGCTGGTGGCGGCTCCGGGGAAGCCGGAGGCGGTGGAGCTTTGGGTGTCAGCTGGGGCTATCGAGGTCGTCGTCGAGATGCGGCCGGGGAAACTCGGCGGGTGGCTGGAGAGACCGTGGAGACGGTGGTGGTGGCAGTGGCTTACGGTGGTGGTGGCAGTGGCTTACGGTGGATGAGAAAGGTTGCGGGAGGGGTTTTATAGGGTGGCTGTGATGGCGGAGAGGTCGGGAGGCGGAGAGGCGCGGGAAGGCGAACGACGCGGGGGCGTTGGGGTAGTGCACGGTCGCGGGATCGCGGCGGCCGGCGATTACAACCGCGGAGAGGGTAAGGGAACGACCGCGGGCGTTGGGAAAAAATTCGGTTTTAGGGTTTCACTGTAGCAGCGGGTTATCGGGTCGGGTTTCGGATTTAGAATCTGGATCCGACTAGATCCGATAGGGTATGGATCGGGTTCGGGTTAGCGGGTTCCGGGTTGGGTTCAGACCCGACCCGACCCGCTAGGGGTTTGGGTCCGGTTTAGGATTTGGGCCGGTTTAGGTTGGTTAGGTTCACTAAACCGGGTTTATTTTGGGTTTAATAAAAATATAATTTTTAGGTCTTTAAAAATAGTTTTGGGGCCCAATAAATTCCAAGAAAATTATCCTATGTCTAATATTTTATTTTACACCCAAAAATATTATTTTCATAAAATTTAATATTTAATAAAAACATTTAAAATTATTTAATACCAGAATACCTTGATTTTAATTAGTTAAAAATTCCAGAAAAATTCCGAAAATTTGTTTTTAAAATCCTGAAAAATCTGGGGGTTTACAAGAAGCCTTGCACTTGAACCTTCTAAGTGGAAAAAAGACTCTAACTGAAGGTGGTCCATGAGTTTTAATATTTCAATAAGGGATATGATATATGGAGCAACGTTGTATCTCATTTCAATATTTTTGCAAGTTGTAAGCTAAGTATGGGATTTTCATCTCGGCCGTTCGAGGGCCTTATGTTTTTATTTCAGAAAATTATCAATAAAGAGCTATTTCCATTTCAAATGTGTGTTCAATTTATCTATGAATTATGTACTCTATCTTCAAATATTTGTGTTATAAAATAAGTACGAGCACGTCTTGTACAAGCGCAACCCCAGGCTTGTACGGCATCAAGCCAAGTGAGGACGACGACTCTGTAGGACCGGGGTGTGGGAAGCCCAAGCGAGGACGTTCGGTTCTGTGGATCTGGGGCATGACATCCTCGGCCTTGGGCGGCTATGTCATGCGACGTAGCACCGCACAGAAGCACAATCCTTCATGCCGGATAATAAACTCTCTATAGTGAAAGAACTCACATAAGTGTATGGATAGAGATATATGCCGTCTCTTGAGGGAAAGCTTGTAGACGCCCAAGATACATACACCGAGACCAGGTTAGCACATGACCTTTAACGTGCGACCGGATGGCACAACTGTAGTCATTGTGTGAGTAGGGAGAATAACAGCTATGGTACAGAATTCAAGGTCTAGTCCATTCTTGTATCGTACTGTTGTTTGACCCATGCGAGAAGATTCAAGTCGTCGGCGACATCTATCCTAATGCATAATGGCAGTCACTGTGAGGAACGCTCAACCATATATTGTGATATATGTGGGGGATTGTTGGTATTTTCCACTTGGCTTTGGGAGTTTTAGTCCCATATTGGAAAACCACCAATGTGTATATCTCAATATATAACTATGCTTAATATTGGTATATGCATATGGGGTGGAGGCCCATGTGGGTTGACTTTTCCTAGAGAGTTTAAGTGTGAACTCCATTATGATAATTTTTGTTTTGTCACCACATTTGGGAAGTTTTTCTTAGGAGCTAAGTCCCGCAGGGACTTAGCGACCCGGACTCGGACTCGGGCTCGTGCTCAAGGGCGCAAAATAACGCATTGTTGGCGCAATTTGCACTTAGCATGTCAGCATTGTCGCATGACGCTCGTGCGCTCCTTTTATACGCGAGTTACATGCACGGTTGCTTGCTCGGGCGCATGCTTCGTGGAGCCATGTAGCCTGGAGCGTATGTGGCCTGGTTTCCATGCTGCCAGGTGTCACGCCCCAGTCCCAAAATACCGAGGGACCGGACGCGTGATAATGGCCAGCAGTACGCACCGATGGACAACCCAATTTAATGGATCCACCAGGGCATACTTAAGCTGTAAAATCAAGTCTACGACAATCATGGCACAACTAATCTCATCCACACAAGATATAAAATATGATCCACAGAATAATAAGGAATGTAAATCATCAGCTAGTCTCACAAAGTGCTTCGGGGAACAACCCGATAAATAATCTGATACAATGGTTCAACAGACCAGAAATAAATGACTGAAATAAATAAATAAACACTGAGCAAGAAACATGGATACTCAGGAGAAGTCTTCGGCTAACACCTCGTCCTCGGAAGGCGGTACAGCTCCTGGATCAGCTCCTGCTCCGGTCCCGTATACCTCGGGATAGATCTCGTCCTCAAATCCTGGGGACATAATCCGGATCCAGGTCCTCAGGGGACATAGCAAGGTACAAGAAAGCTCATGCCAAGATAAATAAAGTGAAGCAGATAATGAAATAAATAGGGCAAATAAATAACCATCTAAGTGAAAATGCAAGTGAGAGCAGCACGAGTACTCAGGCTGAGCCACTACAAGCTCTGTGTCGGGGAGCTGGTAGCGGTAATAAACACGTAATGTGCCTAGCTCTGCTACGAGAGTCTACGGCCTCACAATAGTAGTAGATATATATAGAAAACAGCCTGTAGCCTGTGTGTCTCTCCCCATCCCATGTAACCACGCATACCATGACCATAACGTCTCATGTCCATGTCAAGCGGGATCATCACTAATGCAACAAGTCATATGTATCTATGTATATAGTATCTCTGTCAAGTCCTGTATCCTATACAGAATCACCACGAATATCTCGGGAAGATCCTGTCTCATGAACAGTGTCAAGTGTCCTGGGTCACGTAGTACTTGATAAGACAAGTACTAGAATAGAAAGTGTCACGAATGTCCATCTCTAGATGACCGTACCCAACACTGCGTACAGTGTTGGCACCCGACTAATAATCGGACGCTAAGTACGTCACACGGTCCTAGGTTGAGCATGCACAACAATATAATAAAGCAAGAAAAATATATAACAATACTGCAGAGTTTGGCAAGGTACACTTGCCTGATGTTTGAATATCCACAATCATCCCGGTATCAGTGAATCCTGTGGGTACTCCTCCAAAAGCTGTAATAAATATCACCAACCGTCTCAGAAGATGTCAAACTGCTAGAAACGCCTGTCCTTACGTCCAATTTGGACACATGGGCAAAAAGGACATTTCCGGGCCAAAGCGGGGTCCACATGTGGGCCACTTTGCACCGAAAAGCGTGTCATGGTCAAAGGTCTCCAAATTCCTCAAACTCAGTGTCTACAAGTCAGGAACGATGATACGAACCCAACGGAACTTCCAGAATTGGATTCCGATGAGCCGATCACAAAATCGCCCGTCAAGTGGAGCTTGTGGGGCCCACGATACGCGATTTTGTCAACGTTCTCAGAATCGGACCAAACTTGGGTCACAGGACCAGCGTATTGCTATGAGTCCGATGGCGTAAGTTTCGTCTCGATCCGACGTGTGTACACAAAGTTACAGCATATTCCAGAAAAGTCGGATACAGGGCGTTGTCCGCGGATACGCACTGATTCCAGTGTGCTCGCACATCCGAATCAGCTTCTGCGAAATCCCGCACGTCCGTATCAACGATGCGCACGTATCTGTGAAGACCGTACGCGACCAAGTCGTCCCGTTTGGCGGGGCGTACTCAGTTCCGGGTGAAACAGGGCATTATTTTTTTCCTGTTTTTGGATCGTGGTGTGCGATCACCACAGGACGCGATGCACCGAGCGGGTTGCACGGGCACCGAGAGGGTTATACTGTCTACGTGTAGCAACTGACGGAAACGAAAACGGAGTTACGAGGAGTGAGAAAACGGTACCTGAACAGGGCTCCGTGAATCTGTTTTTCAAGTGTCCGAGCGTCGAATTCTGCTGTGTCCGACTCAAACTGCGTCCTGTGCCGTGTCCGCGTCCACTGTTGCTCTAGGGTTGCTGGAGTCTGGCCGTACTGGTCGCCGGAGGGTGGCTCGTCGGCTGAGCGGGGTCGTCGGCACAACGGAGCGGAGGGGTCTCGCCTGGCCGCCGCTGTGGAGGGGCACGGGACGGCTGCTGGGCTGTGCAGCGTCGGGGTCGGTGTCGGGCTCGCTCGGGGATGGTCCGGCGGAGGCGGTGATGTCGTGGGGACGGTCGACGGCGTGGGTGGTGCTGGGGAAGTCGGGCTGGACTCGCGGCGGAGTATGGCGTCGGTTCGGGGTGTTCGACGCTGGAGTCGAGGGAATGGTGTCGAGGTCGGGGAGGATGATGGCGGTGGAGGCTGACCGATAGTGATCGCAGCGGCGGCGGCTGAGTCACTGCGTCGGCGGGGAGGATGATGGCTGTGGATGGCGGCGACACGGATCCCTAGGCCAACTTAAATAGCCGCAACAATGTTCACGGCTAGGGTTCCTAATGGGTTCGGATCCGGGTCGGGTTTGGCTCGGATCTGACCCGACCCACTAGGCTGGGTTTGGCCTGGTTCGGTTCAGGGTTGGTTTAACTTGGGTTTGGGTTTAATCAGGGTTGATTTGGTTTAATGAGCCAAAAGTTTTTAAGGCTTTAAACACGTTTTCGGAGTCCAATAAATTCACCGAAAAATACCCTGCGTCCGGTTTTCCATTTTACACCATAAAATCTTATTCCCATCATATTTTAATTCCAAATAACTGCATTTAAAAATCCTTAACCCTTAATTACCTTGGTTCTTTTCCAGAAACTATCAAAAAATCCGAAAATATTATATTAAAATTTATTCTGAAAATTCAGGGTGTTTACACCAGGGGACATGCGGTCAGGTGCCCATGCGGCCAGGGGCCATGCGGTCAGGTTCTCATGCGGCTCGGTGCGTATGCGGCTCGGTGCCCATGCGGCTCGGTGCCCATGCGGCCGGTTGCCATGCGGCCAGGTGCGCATGCGGCCTATGGAGAGTCTGACGTGGAGGGGACATGGCGTGCTTTCGGTGTTTGGCGGCGCTGTCTGCCTTGTGCAGTACAACGTGTCAGACGGCGCGAGCGGCTGCTTTTGGCGTTTGGCGGCACTGTCTGCTTCGTGCAGTGCAACGTGACTTGCGGGGCCGACGGCTCTGACACCCGGATTTGGGGGATCTGATAGGTCAGCGCTTATGCGACATGGAGTTTCCTCAGGCTGCATATGTGTTGTTTTCTTCTATTTATATAGAGGACCTCATCTTTCATTTGAAGTGAGAGAATACAGATGGAAAATCGATAACACCAGATCATATGCGGCCTAGAGTGTCTCCCTCTCACATAGTGTTTCCGAGTGTTTTCGAGGGTGACTTTGAGCGTTCCAGAAGTTCTTTTGTGAACTTGCTGGTTCCTGGGGGCAGATCGTCTGTACGACGAATCTTGCTTTGAGCAACAGTGGTTTTGACCACCTCAGCAAGGAGTTTCTTTTCAATTTTTTCTTTGCTTCGTTCTTTTTCATTGTAGCGTCTGCGAACGTAAAAAGAAGATCGTTTTTTTTTGTTGCTTGTTGTAATCTTCATTTTCTTCGGAGTCAGTTCGTAACCTGTTCTTAGTTCGTGTAGAAACTCTTGTGTAAATCTCTGATCTCGACGACAACTTGAATTCCAGTAGAGATCGGTCTTTCGGATTAGCTAGCAGCTCTTTTCGAATATCTGATCTTCCCACTCTCCTTTCTTCCTGTCAATACACTCTTTTCCCTACCTGTCCATTCTCAGCGAGCTCCAATGGCCGAGCTCGAAACCCTAGAGACGTCCGGACCGGAGGCTATCGACGGCGACCTCGGCTTCGAAATCGAGTCCCGGAGCACCGACGCGGAGGAGTGGCGCCGGGCCCTGGCGGCGGTGGTCCCGGCTGTGGTCGTGCTGAGGATCACCGCCACCCGCGCCTTCGACACGGAGCACAACGGCTCCAGCTACGCCACTGGCTTCGTCGTCGACAAGGCCCGCGGGATCGTCCTCACCAACCGCCACGTTGTCAAGCCAGGTACAGTGATCCTGGCTTTTAGGGTTTCGGATTCTTGATTTTAGGGGGGTTTCGAGTTCTTGAATTTGTTGGGATCGGTGATTGCTTCCGATTTGTGCAGGTCCGGTGGTGGCGGAAGCGATGTTCGTGAACCGGGAGGAGATTCCGGTGTATCCGGTGTACAGGGACCCTGTAAGAACGATTTTCTTGATTTAATTTGCACATTGTTTATGTTGACATAATCTTGATTACAACGAACTTGTGATTGAATGAACGCTATGGTTAATTTCTGTTCAAGGCTGAGGGGTCTGTAAGGGTCTGCTTGGATTGAGGAAAAAAACTATAATTAAGAGTTAAGTGAAGTTAGGGGGGGGGGGGGGGGGGTAGTCATTACATATATAACCTTGTTTGAATTGGAGAGAGAGTTAAGTAGTGTGTGTTTAACATTGAGTGGAAGGAGGATTAATAGAAGGGTCCGGCTATAGACACCCCACCCTCTACTTAACACACCCCAAATACTAAATACACCCAAATTTAACTAATTTAAAATTACTAAAATCCTAAACACACCCCACTACATTACCATTTTACCCTTTTCAATTTTAACATAATAATCAATTCCTAAACTATCAAAATTTCTAAACACACTCCACCAGGTCCCCAATTCTATAGTACCCACCCGGTCCCCTCTCTACAAATCCTAGTCTTCGGCGTGGAGCTCTCGGATTGTTCGACACACTTTTGGCGTGGAGCTCTCGGATTGTTCGGCCACCACAACAAATTCAGAAGAAGGATTCACCCCCACAATGGAGGAGCAACCCGTAGAAGATCGATGGGTTGAGTGATTTTAATCATGTTCTTACTTTTTTTGTTTAAATCGAACGCTAAAATTAGTTGAAACGATCCTTTTTTTTGGTTGTGAATCACTGTTTGTGATTCGAGCACCATAAAATGTTGTTCAAACCAATTTAAATTGGGGAATTTTTTTGTGTTTTCGTGGACATGTTCGACCAACCAGGGTGTCGAACACATTTCGCACTGTTCGACCCACGACAGTCAAATGGAAGGCATAATGTTCGACCAACCGTGGTCGAACAACAATAAAACTGTTCGGCCCCCTTTGGTCGAACATTTAATTACTCTGTTCGACTACAACTGATCGAACAATTATTACTCTGTTCGACTACACCTGGTCGAACAAAAGACTTTAGGTTCGACCACTTCTGGTCGAACAATGTTGATCTGTTCATTAGTTTAGTTTCTTTAATATTTTGTTATCGTCTTCCCTCGTTAATTTTTAAGTGTTAATATTTTGAATAAATCTTGCAGGAGTGACATATATGAGGAGACCTACCGCTTCTCGTAGGAGGCGTCGGGATGAAGAGTTGGGAGCTGAAGGTACGATTCGTCCACAAGTAATAACAGATGCTCCAATTCAAATGAACGAGCAATTTGAGGATCAAATTTTCGAGCAAGATTTTAACGAACAAGTTGCGTATCAAATTCCCGTACAAGATTTGAACGAGCAAGTTGATGACGAACATGAAGAAGAACAAGAAGGGGGAGAAGAGGGTCAGGACGAGGATGTATTGACGGGCCCTTGTCCCGGTGGACCTACAGATCACCGACTTATCCCAAGTTTCAAGACTCATGTGACTTTCGGGATTTGTAATGGGATTGAGAGGAACGTGTCGAAGTGTTGGTGCCACACGACCAAGATGGATACATGGATGTTTGATGGAGATTTTAGTGATTTTCAAATGTTGGTTCATCATTCCCAAATTTTGAACTTGAGGTGGATTTCATAAAAAATGCCAAACAAAAACCTCATTTGTGCCTTTGTGGAGCGTTGACAACCAGAGACCAGTTCATTCCACATGCCATTCGGTGAGATGACAATTACGTTGGATGACGTATTTTGTCTGATAAGACTTGTCCGTAAGTGGATTACCAGTGGTTGCACCAGAAACAGGAAGGAGACCTGAGACCTCTACGAAATTGATTATTAGGTTGTTGGGGGTGACAGGAAGGGAGGCAGTCGATGCCGTTCAGGGTCACAGAGGTAGCTCGGTCCGATTGGAGTGGCTTAGGGCTCGGTTTAGTGAAGATGTCACAAGTCCCGATGAGAAGAAAAGAAAGTGTGTAGCCCGTGCATTCTTATGGTTTGTGCTAGGATGCACAATATTTTCGAAAAAAATGGCACACGGGTTGACACAATTTTTTTGAGTCTTTTAGAGAAGGTCGACCGCGTCCATGAGTATGCTTGGGGAGCAGCTGCTCTAGCATACTTGTATCGACAACTCGAATTAGCATCTCGGAGTGGGGTGCGACAAATTTGCGGATACTTGACATTACTGGAGGTAAAGAATTGCCAATTAATTGCACCGTTTTTATGGAAGTGAACATTGGTCCAACCGAAGGGGGTCCACTGAGAACTATAGTTTCCTCGAATGGTGAGCAACTATCGTGAAATGACTCAACAATTTCAAATTTGCTTGGTTCACGTTTCGTCGAATTTGAAGTGCATATTTTTGTTTTGCTTGGCCTACCACGAGGACGTGTGTGGACCACCGATTTAGCAACGGAGATGTTGAACGAATTGATATCTCCCGAAGTCTTTTCAGCATCAACAACCTTTGGGAATTGGTAGCCGAGTCAAACATAAAATTAATATCACCCACGGTTTCCACCTAACGGCTTCGGATATCAACATCAACTCTACTGTCTGTTTTCGAGGGTTCACAATCCAACTTCCTCCAAAATTTGTCAACCATCTCAAGCTGGATAACTTGACCATCCCGTTTCAACTCTGCAAGTTCATGTGCATAAGGTAACCCGCAAGTCCTCCTCAACACACAACCACAAAGGAGGGGATCTACACCGGTATTATCTATACCCTTCATCTCGTCGAAAATCCTACCATGAGCATGATGTGACACCAATCCTCGAATGATCTTGAAAATGAGAACTATAACGATGGGGTTCCACATTAAGGCTCATCTCAAATGAGGCCTTCACTTGGTTGTGTGACGTGATCAGCAAAGAATGTATCCTTTTCCATGAGATCTCAAAAGTAGATTGACTCGTGCCTAGTTATTTTTTCAGTTTTGCATGTGCACTCTCCGCCCTGTGAGATACAATTTATAGAGTCAAAATCATACTTTATAAGGTAATAAACATTTATATACATATATCATTTAAAGATACGTACCTGCTAGTTGTTGTGTTATCGAAATGCATCACATTGTTAGTCCAACACGAGACGAATCTCTCTTTATACGGCTCTATCCAATTCTTGATGGCATAATTAACTGCTTTTGGATAATCACAGTAATCTTGTTCTAATCTTCTAAGTAACTCATTGAATCTCGGTTCGTCTTCAGCAAGTATCAACGTATTCCATGAGTTATTAAAACAATCCCACTTCTCCTTCGTACGAAATAATTTCTTGCAGTTGGCTAAAATATTCTTGTTAATATGCCACCGACATAGCAAGTGTGTGGAGCTACGGAACGTAACGCTTATAGCATTCATCAATGCGATCTCACGATCAGTCACAATCACCTTTGGTAAGCATGATTGGTCCATTAATCCTTTAAGCGTAGTAAGCGCCCATCTATAGTTATCCTCGTGCTCGGCCTCCAAATAAACACATGCCATAGAAAATGTGATATTTATGGATGTGACCCCAACCACTTCCAAAAGTGGCATCCTATACCTGTTAGTTTTGTAGGTACAATCCATCAATAAAACATCGGGAAAGGCACGCAACAAGTCCACACTAGTCGGG
Organism: Iris macrosiphon; assembly: GCA_036927795.1. Taxonomy (NCBI): domain Eukaryota; kingdom Viridiplantae; phylum Streptophyta; class Magnoliopsida; order Asparagales; family Iridaceae; genus Iris; species Iris macrosiphon. Next base: position 5,652,053 of record JAYESA010000010.1, read on the forward strand.
TGAGCATAAAAAAGATCTTTCATCCTATCCGTTTGCTCACATCTCCTATCCAGGTATTGGTACTTTTCCAACTCCAACTTTCCCAACAAGTATTGTATTTGAGATCGACCTCCATGCTCGACAACTCTATGCTTTTGCCGAGCATTGTAAATTGTCTTCAACGTCGTCATTCTCAGTAAAAGCTTCCTTCAACGTGCTCAATATATCTTTCGGTTTCGTACTGTTCTTTGACAAGTCTTTAACAAGTTGATCTTCAACGGGTGTTAGTCAACCGACAAATGAGTGTCCTACCAAATACCGTCTCATTGGATGATTATGCGAGCCGCATATAACCGTTAATGACCATTGTCCTATGTCATTGAATTGCACTCCCTTCAAAAGAAACAGACATTAACATTTCTTCGTGCAAGTAAGCCTTTCTTGTCTTGGCCTCTTTTCAATGTTCGCCGAATTTTCTCGAGTAACTTTCGACTTAGGCGGCCGATATTTACCACCACGCTCACAACCCAAAAATATCCAAGCTCGCCTTCCATTATCCCCGCTATCCGATCATCTAACCAAAACGACCATATTATGTCGGTTTCCTATTCACGATTTTCAAATATCTCATCCGTCCGAAATTCTTCTGAGAAATCTATTAGTTCATACATGTGATTGATGATGAGTTCAAATCCGTCGCCTGATGTTCTTCCGTTCGGTTATAGTGCTCAATTCGGTGTCATTTGAAGTATTTTCCTGTAAAAAAATACAAAAATCACGTAATAAATACATTGTTCAGCGAGAAAAACATGAGGAGAATGAAAAAATACATTGTCGACCAGACATGACCGAACTCCACATCAACATTTCGACCAGTACAGGTCGAACACTATATGTACTGTTCGGCCCACGTAAGTCGAACACCATATGTACTGTTCAGCCTACGTAAGCCGAACACTATATGTACTCTTCGGTCCCCGTAAGTCGAACCTTCACTCTAATGTTCGGCCAGTTCAGATCGAACGGACAGTGTTCCGTTCTACTTGTATTGGTCGTGTTCATCGCGGAATTTTTTTTATTTTTTTTAGCACACAAAATCTTTTCATACACTACTTAAAATCAAAAAAAACGTAATGATAGAACTTACATTGTTCCTTCCAAGTATTTTTTGATGCTCCATGGTGCTTATTTTCTTCACAAAACAATGTAGGATTTCTAGGATTTTTTGGGTTTATAGTGAGTTTGGAACTTTGAAAAAGAGGAAGAAGAAGATGATGTTTATTGGATATAAGAGAGAAAAATTTAATTTTGGGGTGTGTTTAGAAATTATATTAGGTGGGGGTGTTTGGAATATGGGTAATCATGTCTTTTAATATATATTTACTTTTTATTTAATTTAATATGGGGTGTGTTAAGTAGAGGGTGGGGTGTGTATAGCCGAACCCTTAATAAAAATACAATAGTTATTAAAATATCCTTATTACATGTGACATAAAATAAAATTTGATTGAGTTTTTGATTAAAAAATGTCAAAACAAGGAGTATTTACGATTTTGCAAACAAAAAACCCTCACTTCTTCTTGTTAACCGCCCGATTTGGAGGGGGGGGGGGGGTGTTAATAAAAATAGACAAAACAAGGTTAAACTTTTCCTCACTTAACCCTCTATGACTCTCCCTCATAAACTCCCACCCTCAAACCAAATATGTTTTTCCCTCACTTTACTCTCTTCACCCTCAATCCAAGCAGACCCTAACGTAGATGACGGAGCAACATTTGGTGTAGCATTATGTCACAGCCATTATCATATGAACAGAGTTTTTTTTTTTTTTCTGTTGTTCTTTAGCAGGACTATTGCTTTTCTCTATTATACCAATACATGTCATGAAAGAATCATACCTATAGCATTGGATGAATCAGAACTAAGGCATGCAATATTGACTGATACCAATACTAATCATCCGTATCATATCGGTTTTGGCATGTCATGTTCCGATACTAATACCCACCAAGATTATTGGATTGGGTCTGTTGAAATTCGACATGCAATAGTGTTGACACATTGATTAGGTCATGTAGAAGATCAACATGCAATAACATTTGTTATTGACACACAAAAACCATTACCATTTGCCAAAATTTTATATCTACAAATTCACAATATTTATTATCTTAAAATATTCCATCCAAAACTATCCATTGGGGGTTTACTTCGTCTAAAAGCAAGTAAATAAACAATGATATTTATTCAGGATGAACGATTTAATATTGTTTATAATTGTTCCATTCAAAATTAACCAAAAACAACAAATAATACAAAATTATATGCCTAAATATATCAAATGTATCACATTTACTGTTTTAATTATTTTTTATTACTGGTTTTGTTACAAAGTGATGGTTATATGATATTGTAATAACCACCAATTTTTATTATTATTTAAGTATTAAATTTTTGATACGAGTATCATAGTAAGTATTGTAATACATATAGCAATATTGTAATACATATAGCAATATGACACAATCACAATGATTGAGATTTTAAAATTTTCAATTGACTAACAAGTGACTCTTGAGTCTCACTTTCCAACCATAGTTGATTACAAAAAACATCTTATGTGATCATAATATTCTGATTAACTAACCCACTTACTTTAATTTGTAAGCAATACTACAAAAGTCTCAGGTAAATTTTCACTTTATACTCTAAATATCACTTTTTTTAAGTTGATAGCCTAACTATTTTTTTTGGTCAAGTTGATATCGTAGCACTTTATTTTTTCCACTTAAATACCATGAACTATTACTCTTTTTCAAGTCGGCCATAACAAAAAATGCCAAAAGACCGAAATACCTTAAAATTAATATGAAAAAAAAATCCTAACCCTCTCCCACTTGCCTTCCCACTGGCCCCATCCACTGTAGTGCCCCGCTCCTCACGGCACACTATATAAATAGAGATATCAGATGCTGACTCGAGAGGAAGCGTTCAAGAAGAGCTCCCTTGATGGGACATAACACGATTGATCTTGGTGAGTTGGCAAGAATTCATTTTCTGATTCTTTCACGCCTAATAAAGAACCCATACGATTGAATGCATGTTTGTTGCTAAGAATAAAGTTTGAAATCGTTAAGAAAGATAGTACATGGTCGTGTATGTTTTAACCAGAGAACTTGTCTACTTGTGAAATGAAAGATCCTTTGCTATGCTAATTCAAGTTAAGAATATTGCATGCTTAAAGTTAGACTGTCGCTACAATTGAAAGAACCCTTGCCATGCTTAATAAGTAAGAGAAGAGAATATTTATTTGTCCCCTATCATATACTCTCAAAGAGTAGAAATTACATGCTCAAATCATAGAAAGATGTATAGAACCGTTGCTATGATGCGTAAGTAAGAATGATTACATGTTTCCTTATCATGTGTTGAAAGAATAGAATTATATGAAAGAACTTATACTCTTGCAAAGAGAGGATATGAAAGAGAAATATACGACTTGGCCGTATAGAGAAAAGAGTTATTGGCTTTATCGATTGAATGACAAGATGAGAAAAGATGGAAATGTTTACTGGTTGCATAGATGTTGCATCATAGAGTTTTGTTTGATAGAAGTTGCATTCATACATTGGTCTCGGGCAACTTGTACATAAGGGCAATCCCGGTTCCGGGGCATCGGGATCGCTCAGCCTAGGGGGAATTAGAGGGAACACACTGAGGCTAGAAGTCCTCGCGATCAGGGGGGTGTTCATGTCTATTAGTGCAGAGCTGAACCATGAGTCACAACTGCTAATAGTTGTGTCCATTAGTGAAATGAGTTTGTACGTCTCAACTGCTAATTCATGGGAAGTCACCCATGGACCATCATATAGATAAATTCATACTAGGATAGCATTGTTGCAAGCCTAATAGTTTGATGCAGAGACGAACATGAGACTTATGCATTTATAAACTATTCTTACGCATGTTTGTTGCAGGGACGGATCATCGGTTGTGAGTAAGAATCACTGAATAAGTGATGCTCTTTATTGATTATGTTTTCTATCATAAACTGCTTCTAAGAATATTCTTTGTTAACATGAAATGCTGCTATCCTATTCATAAGGAGAATTGCGTCTACTCAATGTTTTGCTAATATGTCCCTAGAAATAAATAAATATGACTCTCATGAATTACGCTGTACATGTCAAGATAGAAATGAATCCATATCATGCATGAAACTGTCTCTATTGCCATAATAATGGAACAAGAAATGTGGTTTTTCTAACGTTTTCAAAAGAAGTAATATGACTCTTGATTCTGTACATGACATGAAATGAAGGCAGGTAAAAAATAGAAAGATCACTAATAAAAGCAATATTTTTTCACATGAATACTTAGTGATTGCTTTCAGAGAGTGTTTTTTTTTTTTCCTTACTAGTGCATTCTCCAATTTGCTGACCCCCCACCAGTTTGTCTGCAAGTGCTTGGATGTCCTGCTGGATTGTTCTGAAGCGATAGTAGATTCTCATCTTCGGGAGACGAAAATCAGAAGAAGATACATTGAGATGTGTTTTGTATAAAGGAATATAATGTATGTAACGAGATTATTCTAAATTCAGTATAGTTCAAAAGATGTCAGCCAAGATGGCATGTATCAGATGGCTATTGAAAGCCTTTGTAATCGTTGAAAGTTATCAATAAAGAGATTACATTTCTTGTATCATCGTATTCATTTGGTTTTCTTCAATATTAGTCCGCTACCTCTATCTCTGAATAGTCTATTTGTTTATTGTACCAGTCCGTGTCTTGTACATGCGCAACTTAGGTTTGTACGACATCATGTCCGGTGGTGATTTTGCGGTCCTTCGGAATCGGAGCGTGACATAGTGGTATCAGAGCAATTCGATCCTCTGGCCATATTTTGTTTCGTTTTAGTTGGAAGATGTCTCCTTGATCGAAATCCTTTGGCCTCCTTGGTGAGATGAAAGTTCCATACAAGTTCGTAAATATTTTTATGATGCCGACATGTTTTATTGATTGAGGGCTGTGCTATTGATCAAGAGTTTTATCGATTGATGATGGCGAGGGATGAGGACTATTCCTGCTCAGGATATCATTTCTTCTTAAGTTTCGAGGACGAAACTTTTTCTCGGTAGATAATTATGTAGTGTCTCGCTCCTCGCGGCGCACTATCTTAATAGAGATATCGGATGCTGGCTCGAGAGGAAAGCTTCAAGAAGAGCTCCCTTAATGGGACATAAGACTATTGATTTTGGTGAGTGGGTAAGACTTCACTTTCTGATTCTTTTACGCCTAATAAAGAATTCATAAGATTGAATGCATGCTTGTTGCTAAGAATAACGTTTGAAATCGTTTAGAAAGATGCTTGCAAAATGAAAGAACCTTTGCTATGCTAATTTAAGTTAAGAAGTTTGCATGCTTAAAGTTAGACTGTCACTACAATTAAAAGAATCATTGCCATGCTTAATAAGTAAAAGAAGAGTGTTTATATACCCCTTATCATATGCTATCAAAGAGTGGAAATTACATGCTCAAATCATAGAAAGATGTATAGAACTGTTGCTATGCTGCGTAAGTAAGAATGATTACATGTTTTCTTATCATATGATGAAAGAATAGAATTGTATGAAAGAACTTATACTGTTGCAAAGAGAGAATATGAAAGAGAATGATACAGCATGGTCGTATAGAGAATAGAGTTATTGGCTTTATCGATTGAATGACAAGATGAGAAAAGATGAAAATGTTTACTGGTTGCATAGATGTTGTATCATAGAGTTTTATTTGATAGAAGTTGCATTCATGCATTGGTCTCGGATATCTTGTGCATAAGGGCAATCTTACGATCGGTTCCGGGGCACCGGGATCGCTCGGCCTAGGGGGTATTAGAGGGAACACCATGAGGCTAGAAGTCTTCGCGATAAGGGGGTATTCATGTCTATTAGTGCATAGCTGAACCGTAAGTCACAGCTGCTAATAGTCGTGTCCATTAGTAATATGTGCTTGTACGTCCCAACTGCTAATTCATGGAAAGTCATCCATGGACCATCATGTTGATAAGTTCATGCTAGGATAGCATTGTTGTAAGCCTAACCGTTTAATACATAGACGAACATGAGACTTATGCATTTATAAACTGTTCACGCATGTCTGTTGCAGGGGAGGATCATTGGTCGTGGGTAATAATCACTGAGTAAGTGATGCTCTTTATTGATTATGTTTTCTATCATAAATTGCTTCTAAGAATAATCTCCGTTAACATGAAATGCTGCTATCCTATTCATAAGAAGAATTGCGTCCATTCAATGTTATGCTAATATGTCCCTAAAATGAAATATATATGACTCTCATGAAATACGCTGCGCATGTTAAGATAGAAATGAATCCATATTGTGCATGAAACTGTCTCTATTGCCTGAATAATGAATTAAGAAATATGGCTTTTCGAATATGTTTTCGAAAGAAGTATTATGACTCTTGATTCTGTACATGACATGAAATGAATGTAAGTAAAAGATAGCAAGATCACTAATAAAAGCAATATTTTCTCACATAAATACTTAGTGATTGTTTTCAGAGAGTGTTGTTTTTGTTCCTTACCAATGCATTCTCCAATGTGCTGACCACTCACCAATTTCTCCGTAGGTGCTTGAATGTAATATTGGATTGTTCCGAAGCGATAGTAGATCCTCATACTTAGGAGTCGGAAATCGGAAGAAGATGTATTGAATGTGTTTTGTATAAAGGGATGTAATGTATAAAACAAGATCATTGTAAGTTCAGTATAGTTCAAAAGATGTAAGCCAAGTTGGCATGTATCAGATGGCTATTGAAAGCCTTTGCAATCATTGAATGTTATCAATAAAGATATTACATTTCTTGTATCATCGTATTCATTTGGTTTTTTGCAATATTAGTCTGCAACCTCTAACTATGAATAGTCTATCTTGTTATTATACAAGTCCGTGCCTTGTACAAGCGCAATTTAGGCTTGTACGACATTACGTCCGGTGGTGACTTTGCTGTCCTTCGGGATCGAGACGTGACATCCACCTCGCTGGCGATAGTGCCCCCACCCCCGCACACTTTCATTGGCAGCATTGCCGCTGCCGACAGTGTCGCCGACGAGCCCGTAGGGAGGGGGAGGCACTGCCTCAGCGAGAGAAATATATATATTTTTAATTTAAGGATTAGTTTTTTTCCTTTCTTTTCTTCATGGGTGCAAAATTTTAAGAGGTAAGAAGTCCCAATCGTGTGCTATGCACCTGACCATGATGACTAACTGTGAGTTTATCAGGACAAAAAACTTAAATAGTTCAAGGTATTTAGTTGATTTTAAAAAAATAGTCCAGGATATGAAACATGATAAGGTATTTAAGTGAAATTTAGCCTTAATTTTATTTGATAGATTCTATGAATGTGAAATAAGAATAGTAAAACGTTTTTGACTTACGATACTCCTTGCTTTTATCAGTATGTTTTTTTGTCAATATGACAGGTAATGAAAGATAATGGAAGTTTAGTTAATTGATGGCAATTTTATGAACACCAAGTGTTGCCGTTATACCTTCTCCTTGATGTGTTTTGACTTTCATGTGAATGTTCTCTGGCAATTGTTATGCATCTACAACACACTATTTGTACTCAACTGATCATGTGAAGTTGATAATGCGCTAATTCGTTTATTCACCTCTACGTTTGACCAACATAAAATGCCCTCTTCAAATTTAGTTTTGCTGGGTAATTGTTTGTATGCTTCTCTTATTTTTTGGCTGGTAATTATGTGTCAACGATAACTTGTAATTTCGATATAATCAGCATGGCTGCATCTTCTTGCAGAAATGTGATTTAAATAGGCATTATTCGTATATGTTCTATTTCATGTGTGCGTGCATTATGGATTGACACAAATATTGATTGTAGGTACATGACTTCGGTTTCTTTCATTATGACCCTGAAGCAATCAAATTTCTAAGGTACGAGGAGATACCTCTTGCACCGGAAGATGCTTGTGTTGGGCTTGAGATTCGTGTGGTTGGTAATGATAGTGGTGAAAAGGTTTGTACCTTGACGTCTTATCCTTTTTTATTGTCAACAAGTTTACACTGTTTGGTTACAAAAAATAATTTGGAAATAAAAGTTGTAGAGATGGCTGAAGGAGGAAAGAATTCTTTTCGATATGTTGGGACTAGGAAAAACTATAACGAAACAATTGATTGTACATAGCTCAAGCATGACGGTTGGAAATGCTTGAGCAGGTTTTAGCAAGTTCTGGTCAAGATGCAGTGAGGTCCAATGAAAGATCCAACGAGCCTTGGGTGATCTGTATATTTCCTTCATAATTCAAAAAGTTGGAGGCCAGAAGTGATAAAAGCAGTTATCATGTTTTACTTCTTCTTCTTCTTCCTTTTTTCTTCCTTTTTTTTTTCCGAGTCGCAACTACGCCATGGAAATCTACCCGAGTTTATTTTTTTCTTTTACTTTCTGAGGAACCAGACAAACTATTGTGAAAAATGATGCATTTAAGGTAACAAAACAATCCTATTTGAATCTTTATGCATTGGCTATTTTAATCCTTTTCTTCCTTTCAGCTCATTAACCATGTTCATCTGTAACAAAATGTCCAAAGATTTGGCAAAAGAGCTTCTATGAAACTTTTTGGCATGCTAAAAACTTTGTAACTTATAAATTAGCAAAGAGGGAGTTAAGAAGGCAGGAGAGAGACTGATAGGGCTAATGATAAGTAATATAGGAAGCTAGAAGAATGATAAAAGGTTACCAAGAGTAGGGATAGAGCTTTCACATCACCATAAAGACAGTCGAATTGCTACTTGAGTGTTTTAATGGTTGGCCGCCTATATCATGTTGTTGATGTTTGGGACTATTTGATAGAGTTTTAAGTTGCTAGCTTTCTTTGATTAGATTCTTTTAAGGAAACTTAAAAAATGGAGTATACTATATCATATGCAACAACTGGTAATATGGAAGCCAATAAGTTAGAGATATGTCATATTGCTATTAAGAAAGCTTTAAAGAAAAAGAAAACTGGAAAAAGGCGTAGGACTTGATGATATTCCTTTTGACATTTGGAAATGTTGAGGAGAAGATTTTTATATGGTTATCTAATTTATCCAACCAAATCCCAATAAATAGGAAAATGATTGATGATTGGAGAAATAGTACTATAGTACCTATATATAGAACAAGGGAGATATGCAAAATTATACCAACTATTGAGTTATTAAGCTTATAAACCATACTATGAAACTCCGGGAGAGAGTAATCTAAGAAGCGAAACAAGAATTTCATAGGTTCAATTTGGTTTATGACGGAGTGATTTTTTTCTACTTAGAAGATTAGTGAAAAAAATAGGAGAGAAGAGGGCTTTGCATATGGTTTTCATTGACTTAGAAAAGACTTATGAAGTACTAGAAGATGATATGGTGGAGTTGGAGAAGAAACATGTCTATGGTAGCTATATTAAGATAATTAAGGATACATAGAATGAAGCTACGACTACTTTGCGGGCCATTGGAGGAGATGCCACACATCTCATCATTTGTTGGCTTGCATCAAGGATTAACATTAACTATTCACTTGTTTTTGCTAGATGTGTAACTAGGCATATTCAAGATGGAGTACCATGGTGTATGGTTATTTGCTGATGATATTGTGCTAGTTGATGAAACTGAAAAAAATGATAGGTTCTAAAATTGGATTGTAGAAAGAAATTTCAAAATCTAAAGCTTTTAAAATTAAGGAAAATGTAGTATATGAAATGTTAGGTTACACAGACAAGAATTCAAATACGGATACGATACAAATCCAAAATATATACATGTACCACATAGTAGCATTATATATACTCATAAAAGATATCTATATACGTATTTATACATTAGATCTTAATGATATCTATGTTTAAGCATGATTTTGATAGTAACTAGGTTGAATTAAGTTTTTGAAAATATTCGATGCAAACAAATGTTACTTTCTGATAACTCAAATGAATTATGGCATGCCACGACTATGTCAAATCACCATCAACTATCTTTTGGGTCATTTTGGAGCTTACCACATAGGTGAGACATATCCAATATGAGTGTCGAAAAAGTATCGTGCTCAATATGTGTAGGATATAGGTACGAAAATAGATACGGTCCCCGAGGAGGATCGATGCAACATAGATGAAATGTAACTTCAGTGAAAGGTCAAGAGGAAATGAGAGACGATTGCGCATTGATGCACAAAAGATACCTAGGAGAGATAAGCTTTGAAATTTAGGATCAATCCATCGAAACTAATGGAGAGACTGAGAATGATGTTCATACAATTAAAACATGTTTGCTGAAATGGAATAGTGATTATGGAATGCTTTTTAGTGAAAATTAAACCAGGATTTATCGATTGAAGTGCTGAACAATTGAAAAATATAAAAAAAGAGTGTAGTTGAAATGAGTATGCCGAGATGGATTGCTAGACAATACGTCTCGAAGATAGGATAAGAAATGTGATCCAGATCTCATGTTGCCAATTTCTCGTGTTGTTCGGTGCAACTAAGCCAAATAAGGAGGATACCATTTGGCTGCATGAGATTTTGAATTGTTTCCAAAATCTGGTGCCTCCAACATGTCAGCCACTTGTCTGTCTTGGTTGCACCCGCCAACATGAAAAATTGGTAGAAGGGGATACCGATCCTTTAAAATAAGTGTTTCGAGGAAAGTAGAGGTGGAACTAGTTAGAGGACAATATAAGAGAAAATCGTTTGAGCTAGTAGGGACATGTGCAACGTATACCAATAGATGCACCGATTATGAGTGATAATGTATTAGTCAAAGGAGCTGCATGTACTAGGGGTAGGCCTAAATGAACTTAGATTGAGGTTGTAAGAAATCTTATGGTTTTATTTATGTCATAGAGGACATGACCCTTAAAGAGCTGAACGAAAGAGAAGGGTTCAAGTAGCCGACCTCAAAGTTTGGGATAAATCCTTTGTTATCATTGTACCATAGACCAATTTTTGTCAAATATTATGAAAATTGGAAATATCTATTGACCTCTCTTTCTTCCTTCATTTCTTGTTCTACTACTGATATGTATTTCACCGACTAATCCCTTGAACCTGTTCCCAACTGTTTGTAATACCAGGCCCATACCCGTTGTCTTAACTATAAACAGGTCAATCAAATGATGTGGGTTGAGGTGTTTCCCAAGTTGTTCAGTATAATTGTTATGCCTGTTGACCCACTTATAGCCAAACAAGTTAAAATGGACCTAGTAACTTTGTATCTGTCTTTGCTTAGCAGATCGATTCCATATTACTAATCTAGGATGAAATGAAACACCGATAGGTACCTATGCACACTTATTTATGTATTTATAATTATGGACATTACAAAAACATTCGTACATCTTGTATGTTTATATCCGATACTTTGAATTTTTTTTTTTGCTAATTTATAATTTGATTTGTAGGTGTCAATTTTGGCGGGCACTCTGGCGCGCCTTGATCGGGACGCTCCTTGCTATAAGAAGTATGTTCTATTTCTACCAACTATTTCTTCGGATGTACAATCATATTTCTGGGATGACATTACCTCAGTAGCTTCTCAATTTATACTCTTCATCCATATATAGTTTCATTCTATCTTAAAAAAATTGTTTTCCAGCCGTTATGGTACTTTAGTTTTTATTATTATTAAGACACATGTTCCAGGTGAAGTTATGACTGTTTTGCTGTAGGAAAGGTTTATTATTATGGTGTTCTTTAGAGGTTATCTATGTAGCATGTTGATTTTTATGATTAAAACTCAGTATTATATTATGGGCATTTGTATGTTGGAAAAGTTTCACCGAGTATTTATCAGTTATGATCTACGGATGATCACTTCAATAAAAGAATGCGGGATTTTGAGGCAGTATTCTCAGGAAGAAGCTGTAGATTCCCCCCTAGAAGTATGTTTGGCTATTTTCCTTTCTAGATTTTCAATTGCTGCTTGTATTAGTTATCCCATCCTGCTAGTGTCACATGGCCCACAATGAAGCTGAATGGAAAAAAGGATTTTCAAAAAATTTGGGTTCAAGGCTTTCTTGTTACCGTTGTTAGCAGTAAAAGAAAATGGCCTATATATTCCCAAACTAATCGACATAGGAGGAATCTACTAGAAGATATCTTTCTTATGCTGGTGCTGTAGACATTGCAAGTAGAAAAGGTTGATGTAATTGTAAACTGGATAAAACATTATGATCACATGGAATATCTGTTAAAGTATGGAATGATGGAAATATTTGGGAACTGGTAGAAAAATGTTGATTGATGGCTTGATTTTTTTTTTTTTTTTTTTGCAATCATGCAATAGTTTTATTATTTTACCATGTTTTCTTCTTCTTCTTGCCCTCCTGCCTCTCATCATCCTTTTCTCTTATTCCTTGTCCATTTTGATTCTTGCCAAGTGCCATTGCTTTTCTTCTTACTGTTGTTGTAGCTGTGTCTTGTTCTTTTTCTTCACCTCCTCCCTTCACTGCCCTCTTTCTTATTTTTTCTTGTTCTTTCCTTTTTTTCTCAATTTGTTTTCCTTAGAGGAAAGCTTGTGATCGTATAATAACGTGCATATGTCTTGGTATTAACTGACCCCTATCATTTGTCAAGGAGTTCCATCTGTCATATCCTTGGCTCCTACGATAAGGTACTCAAACCACCAGGATTTGGGTGCATCCTAACACGGGCCTAGAAAAATTAAATTAGTCGGCTGTAGGTTCATCATAGTATATTATAATTGGTACAAAGACATTCATAAGAGAAATCCAGCACACAGCTTTTAGATATATGACACCCACTTAAGTCTGGACAAGTTCTCGAGTTTCTTTTTAGTCTTTTTGATATTTTCATAGGTTTGAATCATAGTTTTCACAGGCAAGACATACACCTAACCCTAGACACAAAAGCGCAAAAGTGAGGCACGTGCATGAGGGAAAAAAAGCACATGGAAATGATAACAACGTGCATATTTATCTCATATTAGTTCATTTTTGCATATGCTATCAAGTTTCTGTGACAACAAGGGACATTGACCTCTATTTTGAGGAGATTTCGTTGAGGAGGCATCGACTGCATGATTGCGTCGAGGACAAGTTGACTCTGTCAAGAAGATGTCATTGAGGAAGACGATTTGACCATCTTGAGGACACGTCAAATTTGCTGCCGAAGTTGTGACATGGTAGGTGGGGAGGATGAGGAAGGTGATCAACTGGAGCTGTGGCTGGAGGGCGAGGTGGTCAGCAGTGAGATTGGTGTGTTAGGTTGGTGGTTGGCTGAACTTTGAGAGAGTTCGATTTGGATCCAGAGTCCAATTGGGATTAGGGTTATGTAACGGAGTAACATGTCAGAGTTTGGGTCATAGAGCCTTTATTTCTTTGTTTTTTATAAAATCTAAAAAAAAAGACCTGGACGCTCGCCTAGATGCCTCGTCCCTGCATCCTTGGCGTAGGCGTCCGCCTAGGCGTTCGGTGCCTGCGTCCTGACATCTGACTATGCATTTTTTAGATTTTATGGACAATTGCCACAATTTTCGGCATGTTTTTTAATTTTTTTTTACTTTTTTATAAACCGTCTAGAATTGGGCGATTGTCCATCCAATTAGCGCTTAGCGACTTTTATAACCTTGGCCTAGATGGTGCTTCGGATGACTAGGTGTGCTTCAAATTAAGTGAGGGGCAAATCTGCACCTCCTTGCAGTTTAGTTGCTACGCGTTTAATAATACTGGCTTGGTTATGATCGATTCAAGGTTCAAGACATAATTCGATCCTTGAATTGCAATTACACCTTTAAGTGCAATTCCTCATTTAATGCTTATAGAGTTTTTAGAGGTAGTGGGACTGTCTCATTGTTAAGTGACCACCAATCATTTATACGACGACCACCTATGGTGTATTGCTTGGCAACCTTCCAGTCCTGGGAGCGCCTGACCCAAGAACCGGTCTCCCTCTTATGTCGCCTACAGTTTCGATTTACTTAACGTGATGCCCAACATCATTGGCTTCCAAAAGGGTTGCTGCCAAATACGCTCTTCACTCTATCTCCCGCTCCAATGCCCTCACATCTTCATCCTCGTCTGAGATTTCCTTACTCGACTACGTCTCCGAATTCGTCATCGTCGTTCTGGACCCCTGCGTCTATCCCAACTCCCGTGCCAACTTCAACAATAACTTCTTCCCCCTTTTCCCTTTCGATATTTTGGCTTGCTTTTCTTATTTTTATTAGGTTGATGTTGCCTTTGTTATCAAAACTGGACCGGGCCACCAGTCAGAACGGAAAACCGGTGAACCATTGGCAAATTTGGTCTGGTTTGTTATTAGACCCTTTTTTTTATACTTGACCCAGGGGAAACCGAATGACCCGGCTGAGTTTGTTGAAACCCGACTTGCGATTCGAGCTGTGATTCTTCCGCCTATATATATAATTCTTCAGCCTAGCTTATATATATATATATATATATATATATATATATATATATATTGTCCATGGGTTGTGGCCTAGTGGTTACAACGGAGCCTTGGACGCCGGGTGGGTGGCTGTGTCACACCCGTTCCTAGATTTGGTATTCTTGAATTTGTGATATTTAAAATTTCTCCCTATAGATGTATTCATGCTGTATTTTACATGTTAGTTCCTGTTAATTATGTTGTATTTTATTTAATTGTATTTCTGTTTATTGAGGGAGACTACCCGTGACCAGTAGTGAACACCTTGGCAATTGCCATGAACCCGTGTTAGGACCCGTATGTAGGATGGATATTTGACCCGGTTCACTTTTGGAACCACTAGGCTTATTTTGGATGGTTAGGATTGCATGAGGAATAGTAATGACTAGAATACATTTTTCCCCTCTTGTGTATATAACTATATATACTCTTTCTCTCTCCTCTCTTTCATTTTTCATTTCTTTCCTTTACTTCTTCTTTCCTCTTCCTCCTTCCCTCAAGAGCTCCCAACCGAAACCCTAAGCCCTAGCCCTAGACTTGGTTCTAGGAAGAGGTTTGTTAGTCCACCAAGGCAAGTACATCTTGCTCAAAGTGGTGAAGTCATAGATTTTCTTATTTTTGCATATATATAGTAATAAAAATGTGTTTGACGAAATATGTTCTCCGTGATGTTCTCATTAGTTTTAGTTCTTAGAGTTTTTGGTTTTGATGAACGGTTTTGAGTAGATCTGAGTTTTAAAGTTAGGGTTTTCATGGGTTCCAAAAGTTTTTCTTGGTTTTGATATATTAAAACATGGTATTTTAGAAAAAACAGTTTTTGTAGTTGATGGAGCACTTCATTTTGAGCATTTTGGCTTTTGGTTCACTTGGTTCGGAGTTCAAATGAAGTTTTTAGGAAGAAAACAAATTTTCGATTTTTTGAGCTTTTTCGTCATGACTGAACTTGCTGTCTGGAGAAGACGAAGTTCTCATGCGGCCAGCATCATATGCGGCTGAGACTTCCATGCAGCATAATCCTTATGCGGCCTGGACTCTTTGCCGCATAACCAACCAGCATGCGTCCATTTTGTTGGAAGCATGACTTACCATTACACAAAGTGTTCTGGAGCTAAGTGACAGAACTGCTTGTGTTTTGTTCGTTAGACGAATGAGAAATTCGCTAAGTCCAAAGAGCAATATGCGGTCGAGTGACTTATGCGGCAAGCAGAGTATGCGACCACCTTCCCTTGGACGCATGACTCTGAAACCTTGGCACATCTTTCTATGGTTGTCTTTTTCTTTCTGACACACTTTATGGCCTGTCACATCCATCACTTCAGTCATTTCTTTGACACATCACTCTGGCACTTGTCCCAAAGAGTGGACTTTTTTTCGGAGCATGTGGCTTGGAGGAGCATGCGGTCTGGGATCGTATGCGGCCTGAGGTAGCATGTGGCCGACAATCCATGCGGCACCCGTCTCATGCGCCAAGTTGTGCATGCGGCTTAGCTATTTTATTTGGAATGTTTCTTTGTTCTATGTGGTTGGTCTTGACAATTGCTTGTGATTGACCCTAAGGAAGAATGGACTTAGTAACCCGACCTTGTGCTAGACATGACCATGTGCTAGAATTGACTATGTCATAAGTGACTAACCAGCTATGTGCATAACATGAGCTACGTGTCTCAATGATAAGGCTCATATGACCAACTGTAAGTTTGGTAATTCGACCCGATTTCTTGTATCTGTGCTGATACAATTGCTACGTGTACATGTGTTATAAGGTGCACTGAGGTGCGACCATATTATAATGTGCACTGAGGTGCGACATAACTTGCTACGTGCTATGCGATTACATGTTTCGGATTGTGCATCGAGAATGTTCCCTATACTACGCGACATGTGATATTATTATATTATTTTTCCAGCACAGACATGGTATGTGGGTCAACTACCAAAGAGTGGTTATGACTTGTTGTTTATTGCATCACGCTCGGGTGAATCCAGTTTGAGCTATCAAGTAACAAAGTGGATTCGTATCTAGCGTGGACCGTACTACGGTACGACATATATGGGGATTGATCATGTGACCATGCCATGTGATTCCCAACATAACCATAGGGTTAATCTAGGCAACTAAAACTGGTAGAGCATTGGAAGGGATACAATTTTGAGATCGTGTACATTAGCTACCTCGGACTATCGTCATAGCGTGCAAGGCTGACCCCCATGGATATTGGTTACGTCCGTACTAGTGGACGACAAAATCTGAATACTTATATTGTACAATGCGTTCTATGCGATTCTAGCACGGTGGCCTTACGAGGGACCGGTGCATAATATACAATGTGCTATGCGATTACTATGGCTCGGTTAGCCTTGCTGAACATCTCACGGTCTGAGAATTTCTTTATGCATATGTTTTGAGATAACTCAGACTCCACATAACAAGCTGTGTGATTCATTGGCCGATTTAAAAGAGTACGTGCTGGTAGTCTAGGGACATGAACTATTATGGTGCGACGGTTCAACCCTTGTCTTTGTTTGGTTGTAGGGTTGCGCCAATGTGTCACAATAGGTCATGTATCGAAGCTGCATATTATACCTATATCTTATCTTGTATTGTGGCATATGTGTTCTGGATTATATTGATGTGTTGTATCTTCGTCGTGTTCATAATTGGTGAGTCGTATCCTGTCTCGGCGTAGTACGACACCTCTTGTCCTTGTTTGGTTGTAGAGGTGTACTACTGCTCCGATGAAAGGTCATACGCTTGTAGTTGTGGCACAGATTCCTATTTTATGTACTTATTGGTTTTGCTTCATTCACTTGTGCTCTTTGTGGTACTTGCTATCGGGGCCTGACCCCGCTGGTTTTGTTTGGCCAAGTTTAGTAGCAGAGCCCGAGGATCCTGTCCTGTATCTGACCGATGGCGAATAACAGGAGGATGTCCACTGAGGAACTTGAGTGGGTTTCTTTTTTCCCACTATGAATATCATTTTGTATTACATTTTTGGCGTTTAGCCGACGACATTTGTTAGCTGGTTTATCTGGATATTAGTTCTACATGATTGTATATTATTCAGACCGCGGCTGACTTACAATCATGTACTTTTGGCAATATACTAGTGTACCATTATGTATAACTAGTTTCATGATCATTCTGATAGAGCGTTAGGGACGCCTAACTGCTTTATCTTACATGTTCATTCTTATTGGTTCTTGGTTGATGATTGAGACATAGATGTTCTTGACCCTAGGTGACTTGATTGTAGTATGCACCCCTTGTCTAGTTACAACCGTGACCGCCGTACGACGTTCTATACCTTGTACGGGAGAGCTGGCCATGTCCGTCTCCGTATTCCGGTACTGGGGCATGACACTTTGTGCCACGGACGTACCAAGCGTACTTGGATGGGGTGAGGGCTCCCTGTTGGGTGACCCGGGTTGTAGATCCCTCTTCGCGGAAGGGAGGGCTCCCTGTTGAGCACTCTGGGTTGTAGACCCCACTCCGTTCGGGTTGGCTGGGTGGCTCTGCCACGGATCCGAGTAGGCCAAGAATGGACATAATATATATATATATATATATATATATATATATATATATATATATACACACACACACACACACTAAATTGCAAACTTGATACCCTCAACTATTCGAGTTTTCCATCTTGATACTCTCAACTTTGATAGGTGCTAACTTAATACCCTCAACTATATAACAATTTTTATGTTGATACCCAAAATTTTAGAAAAGACAAAACTACCTTTACCTTCCCAATCCCCACACCCCCATCCCCCCACCCGCCTACCCGCCCACCCCCCTCATTCTTTGGCAGCACCTCCCTCCCTCTCCGGCCGCGACACCCCCCATTCGCCCTTGCGCCCCCCGCCGCCACCCCGCCACCCCGCCAGTGCTCCCGCCCGCGCCCTCCGCTACTGCTCCTGCTGCTCGCTACTGCGCCGCCCGTTGCTGCTGTTGCTGCTGCTCGCGACCGCACCGCCCGCCTGCGCCCGTCCGCTGCTGTTACTCGCTGCTACTGCTGTGCTCCCCCTCCAGTCGCCTGCTCCGGAGAGAGAGGTGGAGGGGAGGGAGTGGGGAGGGATAATTTAGTCCTTTTTTTCAAGGACATCAAGTTGGTACCTATCAAAGTTGAGGGTATCAAGTTACAATTTAGCCATATATATATATGGTTGGGATCATGTGACATATAATTTGATATAAAAAAATATGCAATCTTAGCCGCACATCAATAGAAATTAATGGTTCAGATTGTATGATGTGGCCACTAACTATAATGAAAACTTCGTTATTTAATTTTTGTGCCACCTATTAGTTACCTTAATTAATGCATACAAAATTACAAAGTTTGACTAATAATGGTGCATATTTAATAATGTTGCAGAAATTAAAATCCTTCCAAGTAGTCATTTTTCAATTGGATTTTAGCTTCTAGTCGAGCTTTCAATGTTCCATGGAAATGCTTTGAAAATTGACACCAAGTTCAAAAATAAGTGGTTTGTAGTAAATTATGGGTTGATTAATAGGGGGCATATCACATAAAATTTGCACCATTATTAGTCAAACTTTATAATTTTTTATGCATTAATTAAGGTAATTAATAGGTGACACAAAAATTAAATAAGAAAGTTTCCATTATAGTTAGTGGCCACAACATACAATCTGAACCATTAGTTTCTATTGACGTGCGACTGAGATTGAGTATTTTTTTAGATGTCAAATTGTATGTGTCACTTGATCCCAACCCTATATATATATATATATATATATATATATATATATAAGTGACCTGATGATCTTGAGTCTTGACCGGTCAATGTCCGTGTCTCGTAACCATGGACGTTGCTTTGGCTTTGATTATTTATGCTTTTCTGTTAATTTATTAATTTTGCCAGATGATAGTTTTGTCCTCTTAGAGAGTTTTCCCCCCTTTTGAAGGTCTATTCTTCAGTTTTGAAATCGTGATTACGTACAAAAAAGAAAATCTAAAATCCTATTGGCCATTAGCTAGCCTCCAAACTCATAGATCTCCATACCATGTATCCATCCAAAAAAGCCCTAGCCATCTCTAGTTTCGTTTCAAAGTTGATACATGCTTGACATGCCCAACGTGATGGGGAGTGTTAAGCCACATATTCTGATTCTAATATCTAGACATCTCTGCTAGTTGTGATTGCTTTTTTTACTTGCTCGTCGCTCTCTCACTCGACATTGCTGATTTTCACGTCTTTCTTAGGACTGCTGCTCTTCACGGTCACTCTATCTTGCATTACAACTATTTTTGGTTGTGCACCGACCTCTCACGACTATTGACTTCATCTGCTGCTCTTCGCGTCTCTTCTCTCTGAACTATTTATGGTTCGTGCGTCCTTTTGCCGACCTCTCGACTATCTGTCGTATGTGAGCCTCTATTATTGCTCTCTTCTGGGGCGTGTCGAAACTTTCCTACTGTGATCATCCGCAGATGGTGTTGTTTCTACTACTATAATTTTTGGTTTTATTAGTTTTTTGTTTTTTGTTTTTCTACTTTAACAAGTTTGACATATTTAATGTCCTCCCGTTTTAGGGAACTGTTAGAATTGTTAGAGTTAATGGGTCTATGTAGTTACTTTAGTCAACATTAAATAGACTTCTATGAGCAGTTCCTCCTCCCAAGTATATGTAGTCAAACCACTCAGTGAAAGATATCCCAAGAAATTCAAATGTAGCTTTTCCACAAATGCTTTAGACCATGGTGAAAGTAAATCATGAAATTAGTTGTCATTCACATGTTTGTGTGTGTGAATTTCGATTAAATACATAATTTGAATCCTTGAATTGCAATTACAATCGAAATTGGATTTCCTCTTACCTCATTTAGATCTAATAATTATTTCCCCTGATTTTTTTCTTCTCCTCATAACTAATCAAGTGGCTCCAATAGAATGTCATAGGATCTTCAAGCACATGTAACATAATTTAGCTCCAAATTCCATGTTAGGGAATATGTTGGAAACAGCATGATTTTCTTCATGCTTCTTCTAATTCTTGATGATCTTTTTTCATGCACTTTCTTTTGATGTTACCTTTACAAACATAATACAGGTTTGTTTTTGCAATATTATTTGTAAATTATAATACTTTTGCTTCCATTTGTCCTATCTCTAGGGAGAATAAAGTTTGACCATAATTTCTTCATTCACTTCAATTAATTAATGATCCTTCTATGCTCAGGGATGGATATAATGACTTCAATACGTTCTACATGCAGGTTTGCATTCTTCTTCTTCTTCTTCTTCTTCTTCTTCTTCTAGGTTTGTAAGCAACTACCTATGGATTATATGATTATACTTCGGAACTTCTTTGGTTATCTTCGCAAAGACAAATTTAATCTACTAACCTTATCTTATTCTTGCTAATTCATCCTGTTAAAGCCCCTGACACTGCACCAAAACTCTTGAGCTTTGGTGCTAGTGGAAGGGTCTTTAACATAGTATCATATCAACTTAGGTTCGAATCATCTCTGGCACACATTTTAGGTGGATTTTAAAATATACTATACCACTACATGAATCCAGCTCTCATCCCACAACTTCAGCGTAGAAAACTCTAGTGTTAGTAAGGGTTAATATTAATATTATGTGCAGAACACTTTACCGCTTGGACACTGGAATTAGTTTGAGTAATTAAGCTTAAGGGTCCAATTCTTGCTTTCACCCCAAATGATATTTTGGCATCACATTAATATAATTCCTGTATTCTGTGTAAAACTCTCTACATTCTTGTCTTATTGTGTTTTTGGCTAATTCCTAGGTTATTGTTAGGGGATGGAGTTGGGAAATTAAAGCTCCTAATTAAGCTTAAGGGTCCAATTCTTGCTTTCACCCCAAATGATATTTTGGCATCACATTAATTATAATTCCTGTATTCTGTGTAAAACTCTCTACATTCTTGTCTTATTGTGTTTTTGGCCAATTCCTAGGTTATTGTTAGGGGATGGAGTTGGGAAATTAAAGCTCCTAAGGTTCTAGACAAAAGGAAAGACATTGGAATCTGAACCGCAATTCCTTGTCAATTGTCATTTTGTCAAGAAATTTTAAAAATACAGGGTTTAGGCCTACTTCCTCCTTGGAATTAGCTGTTTAATTCCTAAAATTTACAATTATGCATCCTAATGACGTCTATAGGTTTTAGCCATTACTGATATTGATATCAAAGAAGACACCCCATGCTTGCTTGTTGTGATTATTATGATAAATCGTTATCATGGTAATAAACATTATCAGTAATAAATGTTACTTAGTAGTTCATAAAAGTATTTTGGGATGGAATCGAAAAATTAAATCTCCTAAGTTTCTAAGGGAAGACATTGGAAACTGAACCACAATTCCTTATCCGATTTGCAATTTCAAAATACGGGAATTAGGCCTACTTCCTCCTTGGAATTAGCTACTTATTTCCTAAAATTTGCAATTATGCATCCTAATGGCGTCTAAAGGTTCTAATCTTTGCTGATATTGATATCACAGAAGACACACCATGCTTGCTGGTTGTGATTATTATGGTAAAATCGTTATCATGGTGATACAAATATTAGTAATAGATGTTACTTAGTAGTTCGTAAAAGTAATTGGTATGAGCTATGTTGCAAATACGATAAAGTGATACAGACAAGTGAGTTGAAAAAATACTGATTTTGGTATGTCCTAGTGTGTATTGGGATGTCAGATACATATCCAGCTTGGATATGATATAATATGGTACCAATTTTTGAGTATGATGCTTCCTAGGTCTGAGGTTGCGTTGACCTTTTCCTTTGGACTTTTGGTGCCACATTTGTGAAGGGTACTGTAGGGATGATTTGCTTTGATCGTTCTGCAGTTTATAATAATGTTAAGAGAATAGTTGACACAAAATAGATGAACTTTGTTATTCTGGACGGAAATTGTCAAACCGTACCAATACATTCACTGGAACAAGAACACCATCTGGTTTTGTAGAAATCAGAGAAACTCGTAACAGAACCAAAAACCAGGTCGTTTTTTTTTTACTTCAAACAGTAAGAAAATAATGCTCTTATATAGGTAGCTCCACGAAGACATTTAAAAAAAACTTAAAACAAAATACTGGAGAATCCTAAATGAGGTAAGACTCGAATCGTTTTAGATTCAATCTCCTCAAACGGTCTCTTATCCATAAATAGAACTGGGCATATCTTCGTTCTGACACATGTACTAAAGGAAGGAAAACAGGGAAGTAAATTTCTGGTCCACTAGCGAGAAATTCCCCATATGCAATCTAACAATATACAAGGCGATGGTTGAACCTTGTTAGAATATCTTTGTACCTTGCGACTTTGGTTCTGTCATGGACCTGTTAATGTTATCACTCAGGTTCCTGTCTTCAGTCAATACCTTGATGGGGAAGCTGATCACTAGTGGTGCATGTAGGTCGTGGACTTGATGGGTTGATTTCATGCTGTTTTGATCTAGACAGATGAATGCATCTGATTGGCCAAAGGATTTGCACTGGACTAAAATTATCCATGCATTGGCTCTTCCCTCCAAGAAAACTTTGGTTGCTCTTTATCTTATTGGACCCAAGAAAAGCTTTGTCACCATGTATGGATCCTTGTGCATCAACAAAGACTGACTTCTTTGTTGGATCCAAGCTTACTTCCTCTTTCATGTTGATGCTCTTCTGTGCTCCAATTTTTGCTCTCTCTAAAGTCATTTTACTATTGCTATTTTTCATTCCTTCTAGCAATCATAATCTCATTATACATTCTTGAGGGGAGTCATTAGAATTTTGTGCACTCAACATTTGTTTTAGGAGGTAAAATCATCTAGTGTAGTCATTTAGATGGTAATTCTTTTGTCATTGTGCAGGCTGCTTCTGGGACAAAAGGGGGTTCTAGTGGTTCTCCTGTTATTGACTGCCGAGGAAGAGCAGTAGCCCTAAATGCCGGGAGCAAATCGTTTAGTGCTTCAGCTTTTTTTCTTCCATTGGAACGGGTTAGTTTCCGTTGATCTGCACTATTGTACTTTTGCATTTTATAAATTCACATCTAATGGAGCAACATTACCAATTATAACGATATTTTGCAGTATCTCTCACTGAAAATTTCTTGTCTGGTAAATTTGTGCCGTAAATTTCATCGTTTGCATTAAACTCTTCTGGAATGTTCCAAAAGGCATCATTTTCTTCTTGTTTCTTTGGGATTGAGCAGTTCACTCATCCAGTTTGCATTTATAACTAGATTATCATTAGTAGTTCATACTTAAGTTGAATTCAACACTAAGGTAGAATCTCAAGTAGTCCCTAATGATATGTGAGGCTCGTAGTGTGAACTTCTGGATTGTCCCTAATTGAACCTCTGGTTGTTCAATTATACTTGTTTCTTGTTTGTATTTGTTTGAGCACAAATTCAAGCCCATCATAAGGGTTGAAAGTTGCATTTGTGCTAGAAAGTACAATGTAACCATGTGGATGTATATAGTCTGCTCAGGCCCCTAGTTAGCTTCTCTAATTATTTGCCTCGTAAGAAAGCCAAGGGCTTTTTATACGCACTTTATTTGCCATAAATCTATATTTTGGTTCTGTTACAACTACCTACTACTTTAAAGTGTCAGTAACTCCTCTTTGCTCATCTAAACAGATTGAAACATTTAAGCTCTATTATATGACATAACATACAGTTGATAACTATGTTTAGTTATTTTAACATCTACCTCTCAATATACTTTGGCGTTATGCCTTGATTTTGATGGGTATCACGGACTAAGTTTAATGTGCTAAAAATGTTCTAGAGAGAGCTTTGTTATGATAAATCCTGTATATGCTTACTATTATTTTGTACTCTTACCAATCATCTCATTGAATCGATTTGAACAAATAATTCTGGAATAGCTTGGATAATTGTGTATTTAATGTTGTATCTCAATGCAAGTTAATTGTAGCAGGATCTATCTCCTTATATGCCTTGAGACAGTAAATGATTTTAAGCATGTTCCTTTTACAGTATTACTCTTGCTGTAGTTATCTTTTACAGCTTTCTTTCTCAAAACCTTTAGAAATAAATATACACTTCTCTCTAATTCTATAGTACACTGTTTAAAGTTTGATCTTTGTTCTACTTGCCTCATTTATTGGTTACACAATAGCTTTGAAGCTTAACTACTTCAATCATTTTTAATAATTTTCACAATTCTTCTTTGCTTGCTCTCTTTTCATCGCCGTACTCTAATTTTTTGTTGGTTTATTCAATCTTAACATCACCTTTCTATGGTGCTTTTAAATAGTAGACTTCTCCTATGTTGAAGATTTTTTAAATCTCTGTTTTCTCTATGGTCCTGAGTCCTCTTATTTGGTTCTACAACATCAACTATACCAGCAAAGTGTTCACCTGTGATCTCTGTTAGCTTTATTAAGCACCATTTTTTTGTTTGTTTCATGTGTCAGTACCATTTTGAACTTTCAGGTTAAGTTCATTGTGGTCTTTCGTCAGCTACTTCAATTATAATCTTTCACTCCTTACCAAATGCATTCATTTATGTTTATACATTTCCAACTATCTTAGATGGATCTTCCAGAAAATTGATCAGAAATCCTTTTCTGAAATTCTGCATAGAAAGAAATAGCTCTGGCCCAACAAGCAGTGTGTGATCACGATGAAGATTGTTATCTGCTTAACTTATACCACCACTAGTGTTATTGTGTAGAAACAAGTTTGGGTCTTTATGAGATCTTATGGATTATTTGGCCCCATTTAGTTGTATTTATCTCAAAACTCTTGCTGGTTCTTCCTACCTACTATTTTTCTTTTTCTTTTTCTTTTTCTTTTTCTTTTTCTTTTTCTTTTTCTTTTCTGAAAGAAAATAACATGCCTTGGAATCTTTATCGCCAACTGCTAAATGCTTGTTGATTCCTGCTAGATTATAAATTAAATAAGATTTAATTTTGGGCCAAAATGTTGTTGCGCCTGCAATTTATGGTGTAGATATTCGTTATAAATGGGATGGTTTTTGAAGTTTGAAAGATGGTTATCTAACTTGGTTGAAGACGTTTGCCTGTTAATACCTGAGAGGGTTGAGCAAACTCTACTGGCTGACAATGTCCATTCACTTAACTATTTATTATCTCAAAATAACTTGCTTTTTGTCATATGATCTTACTGTTAGAGAAATCTGTCTCATAATATTATTTGCAGGTTGTGAGAGCATTGGAGTTAATAAAGAAGAGTTGGGTTGCTTTTGGAAGCAAGGCAGATGCAGTGACAATTCCCCGTGGTACACTTCAGGTTTGTTGATTATTTACTAGGTTGTCAACTCGTGTATTGATATGCTTTTGTATGGTACCACGCATTGTATCGTGTATGGGTATGTTTCAATAACTCTACAAGTTTGTCTATACTTCTAAATCCATATAGGAATAATATTTTATGTAATTTTCTCATAATTTTTTTTATTTGTTATATCTTTGTAAGTCTACGTAGTTCTAGAATCATATTCTTAAGTATACATTGCATGACTCAAGGAAAAAACCGATACTACCTATTAGCCTATATGTATCGTATCGGATCAACCGATAGGTAGCGAATTGGTAGTATATCCTATTGTATTGTAAGATACCTATCGTCTTTTGTAAGATGCAACATATATTATTTACTTATCTGATTTATTATTCAGTAATATGTTTGGCTAGTTAAATGGCACCTCATTCTAAATAGACTGATGATTTTTTAAGATAACCATATTGCCATAGTTCCCTTTGAGAAAACTTGCTGCAAGAGAAGTTATTATATGTTAAGGCAGTTACACACATTTATTAGAATAGTGTAAACTTTTGCCTTGTGGTTTGCCACTTATTTTCATTCCAGTTCCTGATTATTGTTCCTACTTCCTAGTGCAAGTAAATCATTGTGAAACTATCAAATGCTATGTTGCATGGACACATATATGATACAACACAATATGGATCCAGCGAAACGAGTATGGTACATAATGTGGTGTGTTGTAGTGTATTTTGGAGTGTCTGTCTCATATCTAATACATCTTCGACATGAACCAACACAAACACAACATCGACTTTTTGAGTGTCCGTGCTTCCTAGAGCAGAAGTATTTGTTGTACCTATTTCATCCATTTTTTTTGTGAATGGATAATTTATATCTTATCAATCTTTAAGATAAAAGGAAAGTTCCACTGCCAAGGTAATCTTGGAGATGAAATCCACAAGGTAATCGATTAGATAAAAAAGTGAAATCATAAACAGCTAGTAAGATTCACATGTTATCTCCTTCCACTGTTCATTCAACAGGAACTAATTTTTTACTTCGTTATGATTGCCACTCTACTCTCTTGATATTTTTCTAGATTATATTGTCCTTTGTGTTGTTGACAACCTCTCTCTCTCTCTCGCGCGCACGCTCAACAAGAACAACTAAGCCTTTGTCCCAAAATGGTAGTGTTGGCTACACAAATCATATTATTAGTTACATTACCCTAAATGTAAGGGTTATCTCCTCATGAGCAAATTCCATATTGTTTTTATTACCTCTATCCATGTTTTTTTGGGTTGACATGGAGTTTACAAACTCGAAAGCCCGTGAGAATGGATTTCAGGGACCTTAGTCACTTAGGTTTGGTCTGGTATTGGTGCTGCTTTTCAAAAAGTAGAAACAAAAGCAACTTTTGAAAGTAGTGTTCTCTGCTTTCAAAAGCTGTCCCAAAATGAACTAGCTTATCAAAGAGGAAAAAAACAAAAGCTGATATTACCATCAACTTTTACTGCTGCTTTTTGAAAAAAATAAGCAGCAGCTGAAATAGTCTGTACCAAACATAGCCTTATTCCGCCCAACCTTCCCCCCACCCCACAACCTGCTGATCTAAGCTAGGAACTAGCCTATTTTGTCGTTGTACCTCAATATAGGAAGAAAATCTTCTTGACATTTACGGTTAATTAAATATTTTATTTCTATATACTATCTGAGAATTGGACAATCAAACTTCTGATTAAGTTGCATGTATATTACTATATTTATTTGCAATTTAATATTTTCATCCATGCTATGTATTAATTTTCTGTCGATTTGCTATATTTTCATTTTCTATCGATTCAGGTGACTTTTCTGCATAAAGGATTTGATGAAACACGTCGGCTTGGTCTACAAAGTGAAACAGAACAGGTAAGTACTTGCAATTAGTTGAGCGAAAATGTGTACTACTTGTTCAAGTAAGTTCATCTTTTAATAAATTTTTTGTCCTCATCCTTCGGTGCACTCACATTGATTTTCTATGTGATTACTGGAATCAGATGGTCAGACATGTTTCTCCTGTTAGTGAGACAGGGATGCTCGTTGTTGATTCTGTGGTAACTTGTCTTTTAACTTGTACATTTTGCATAGCTTGATGTCTGTAGATAAGAAACTTTGCTGTGATCTTTTTAAGTGTTATGTGTCTTGCAGGTGCCAGGTGGTCCTGCACATAAACATCTGGAGCCTGGTGATGTGTTAGTTCATGTGAAGGGGGAGGTGCTTGCTTAATCTCTTTTTATTAAATTTTTGTTTGTGCATAGTTGATGCTATACTAAAAACAAATGTGTGACATAAACTTAAAAAGTCTTATTCTATGCAGCCTATGCTGTGCTTAATGTTTTATATTTTCATGGCCGGTCTTAAGCCTGGATAAAAGAGGAGGATTGCGTTAGGTAGCTGACAACGAGCATAAACATTGTTGGATCTCTTTGGAATGAATCCATAAAGAATACACGTTGGGACATTCCTCAGTAGCTATGTGTTGCATCGTTCCCACTTCGGTGTGATGAAAGATGAGCAAGGGTGGATTGCTAGGTCGTCACCCGTAAGTGACAAATTGCATCGATACCACTTCGGTGCAATGTCAATTGAGCAAAGGTGGGTTAGGATGTTCCCCAGAAGTGACACGTCACATCACTACTCCAATGTGGTGACAAATAAGCAAGAGACTATAAGGTATAGGAAACAACAATATAAGGAATTGGTGCATGAGGGTGTGATCATATTAGCTACTTGGAACATAGGAATATTAATGAGAAAGAGAATACAGTTCATGGATACAATGATTAGGAGGACGATTAATAATGTATGTTTGCGAGAAACAAAGTGGGTAGGTGTGAGAAATCGAGGAAAATTGATACTAGTACTTTTAGAATTTGGTATACTAGTGAAAAAGACAATGGGACATGGATACTTGTGGATAAATCATTAACAAATAGTGTTATAGACGTAAAAAAAAAGGACGTGATAATTTTATTACGGGAGGATGTTATTAGTGCATATGTATTCTAAGTAGGATTACATGAAAAATACGAAAGTAATTTTGGGAACACATGGATAGTATATGATTCAAGGAGTATATGGAGGTGAAAAGTTACATATTGGAAAGGAGAACAATTATTATGATAGCGTGCATGAAGGTTATGGGTATGTAGTTAGGAAGGGCGAGGACGATAAAATCCTTGATTTTGCAGTTTTATATGATTTTGTAATAACAAATACTTGTTTTAGGAATATAGATGAACATTTAATTACTTTTAAGAACAAACCTAATATTAGCAAGATATATTACTTTCTTACTAGAAAGATTGATAAATTAGCATGTAAAGATTTACCAGGAGAGAGCGTAACCACTAAACATAGGTTGATGGTCTTAGATATTAGAATTAGGAAATGGAAAAAAAATGCTATGGTGGAGAAGAAACCAAAAACTAAATGGTAGAACTTGAAAGGAGAGAACTTAATAAGTTTTAATGATACAATGATAAATGAAGGAAGATGGGACATACAAATGAATTATAATGTTATGTTGTACAATATCGTAAGTTGTATCAAGAGTCAAAACATGATCAATCATTCATAATGTTGGAGAGATTGAGAAGGATGTCATGCATAAAATTAAAACATGATGGTTTAAATAGAGGAGTGCTTCTGGAGTACTTTGTGATCGCAAGATCTCTCAGGTTTAAAAGAAAATTCTATAGAGCTACTATAAGACCAACCATGCTTTATGGATTAAAATGTTGAGCAATTAAGAGACATGTTCAAAAAGTTACTATAGTTGAAATGATAATGCTAGATTGACGAGTGACAATATACTAAAGGATATGATACGAAATGAGTGTATCCAAAGAAAGTTCGAGGTAGCACCAATTGAACAAAAGACAAGGGAAAATTGACTTAGTTGGGTTGAACATGTGCTACGCAGACCAATAAATGCTCATGTAAGGAGAAATAATATAGTAGTTAATGGATCCGCTAAGACTAGAGGTAGACCTAGACTAACAAGATTTGAAGTGTTAAAGAAGCATATGGATCTTGTTAGTGTTACAGAGGACATAACCCTTAATAGAGCCAAATGGAAAAAAGCTGATTCAAACAACCGGCTACAAAAATTTGGGATAAAGGTTTTGTTGTATTCTATGGAGCATGGAGATCTGTGATGATTTTGCTGGTTTAGACATACTTAGACACACTTTTGTTTGAGATTTCTTCGTCCTTTTTAGCACGGTTTTGACAATGTGTGGTCATAATTCATTGAGCCCCCGCGATAACAAAGAATTCGTTGTTCAGTGTGATGGAATTCTTGGAGATCACAAGAGTTGCGAGTCCATGGATTCTTGGAGCTCGTAAGAGTTACAAGTTTGTAGAAATGAGACATCGAAATGTTGAATTTTTGTTAAGCTATCAAATGCTATTGTTCAGGGCAATAAGTGATATGTCCTACTAACCAATTTAAAAGATGTTTCAGTTGTAGGAATATCACCAGATGTAACAAGACATTTTGGATATTAATTTGATGACATTTTATTTATCATATTTAAATTATATTTATATAATTGTTGATAATGCGATAAAGTTTCAAGAGTAGGAGCAATGTATTTCGTAGTATCATGTGTCACGCCCCGTTCCCGCAGGACCGTTCGTCCTCGCTTGGTCCTTACGGAACCGATCGTCCTCGCACGAGCGTGATGCCGTGCAAGCCTAAAGTGTGCTTGCACGGCATTACGCCCGTGCGAGGACGATCGGTTTCGTAGGGACCAAAGCGAGAACGAACGGCCCCGCGGGACCGGGCGCGTGACATAGTGGTATCAAAGCGAGGACGAACGGCCCTGCGGGACCGGGGCGTGACATAATGGTATCAAAGCTTTGAGCAAGGGCAAGTAAGCTATTCAATACTGAAGCAGCGGCATACATATATTGCAGAAAAGTAAAGAACACAATGGCATATGAAAACAAGCTCTTTATTGATAGTCGAAAGTGTTACAAGCGGCGCATGGCCGAGGTTACAAATCGCTCAAGCACTCTTTCTCTCGATTACAATGACACCGTTCCATACATCATGTCCCTCTATACAAAAGCAGCTCAAACTCGATACGGCTCAAGGCATCGACTCCAGATTTCTGGGTCCTTGGGATGAGGCACGGCTAACGCTTCCTCGGACGATCAAGCACCTGAGAACAAGCAAACTGTTGGTGGGTCAGCACTTTTATAAGTACTGGTGAGTATAAACAACTGAACAGAAGCTACATCCCCTGAAACTCACACTAAGTAAGCATGTGGCAAAACATTACATTACTAGTGATCTTGCTACTTTTACCCTTAGAAGCCAGAAGCGGGGACGGAAGCGAGGACGGGAGCGGGGGCGGGGAATCACGACTACTTAGAAGATCCTAATTTTGGGAGCGTGATGGGAGTGTGCGCTAATAAATTTTTAATGTTTATTAATTATTGTTATCAAAACTTATAAATATCTTAAAATTTATTAGAATTTATAAAGTTCAGTTCAAAGTTACAGAGAGATCTTTCGCATGTTAATTTTTTATGATGTCAAAGTAAGAAATCTTTAGTTTATTAGTAATTTGATAAATGTGTATTGAAAATATTCCAATTTCTCTCACAAAATTTATGTCATCTTCTAAAATTATGGTCATATTATGGGAAGCGATCATGTCGTCGGGGAAATAAGCTTCCTTCCCCGGAGAAACGAAGCTCCCGCCATCGGGGAAACGAGCTCCAAACGAGCTCCCAAGTAAGAAACGCCGAATCGAAGGTTCTTACTGAGATTCGTTGACCTCCTAGGAGTTTCTTGCTTCTAAGATTTTACCTAAGTTCATTTCATGCAGCTCAGGATTATAGTCAGATTACATCTTTTGAAAACATAGTTGGAAACAGTTTTGCATATTCATCAATAAGCATACTATCGGGGCAGTGTCCTATGGTGCAGTGCGCAGCATGTATTGTGCATCATTATCTAACTCTTTGGGGCAAAGTTCTATAGTCGACTAAATCATCTCAAATCAAAGCAAACATTTAGTGGACTATCATACTTTCAAGCACACAAGCAGAACTATCTATATGATTTCGGTCTCCGAGAAACTCAAGATCGGTAGCGGTAATCCAGCTAACCAATGACTCACATTCTGATTCTATTAGCAGCTGTGACCATGGTTGCTCTTCACTAACATAATGGCAGCTGTAACCAAGGTTCAGCTCTGCACTAATAGTCATTGTCCGACCGATGCGAATGTATGAAGCACTATCAGATAAACTCTATGATGCACATTCCAATGATCGAGCAAGCTATATGTATACATATGTATTTCCTACCCCATTGCCGAACGGTTATTCCTGCAGCAGACACACAAGTTAGCCACAATATGCATATATGGATAAACTTATGAATCAATCTTTTGGTGTCAACAAATGATAGGTATGCAAGAAGGTAAACCTAGCATGCACCCTATCTATATGACGGTCCATGAGTTGCCCCATTGATGGAAAACAACACCCCCTAGATCCTTTCGGAATGGAACATCAGGGTGCTCTCACAATCCCTTCCGGACCGACCGATTTCCAGTGCCCCAGGAATCGATCGAGAGACTATTACCTTGTGGACAAGTTGTCCGAGACCAATGCATGACAAGCAACATTCTATCAATATGCATTAACATTCACAAGCATTTAACAATCTAATAGCCACACCCCCTAGAACCCGAAGGAATGGAACATCAGGGCGGACTATTAGACTCTTCTCTTTTCATTCATTCAAGCAAACACATCTTTTCACATATCTAATAGCACACCCCCCTAGATTCCGAAGGAACGGAACATCAGGACGAACTATTAGTCACTTCTTGTACAGTTCAGACTTATAGCAGTTCGATATAGCAAAACAGACAAGCAAAACATATAATGGCAAGCACGATTTCGATTTCATATCTAGCATGCAATATCTATCTCTTTCTTAGCATATTCAAAGGGACATATTCAAGTGATTCATTTACTTATCTTTTTTTAGCATAGCAAGGGTTTGTTTAATAGCTGTGTCGGTGTAACTAAGCATGCAACATTTCTTATACTCTTGACTTAGCATAGCAATGTTCTATCTCATAGCAGACAAGCATTCCCAGTTCTCTAGTTAGGCAAGCAAGCAGATGCGTTTCAATGATAAGCTATGTGAGTTCTCTTATTAGCATGCTGAGTCGGTTCTATCATTCTTCTCTATGAAACTTATCTTTTTAAGCAAACAAGCATTCAAAAACTCAAATTCATTATTAAGTCGTGCAAGAATCAGAGAATGCAGTTCTGCCCACTCACATTAATCATTCGTCTTGTGGTTCGGTCGAAAACTCTCCGAGAAGACTTCCGCTCGAGCAAGCGAGGCGATATCACGTGTACATAGTGCCTACGCAGAGCGGAGCACTACATCATGTGTTTACTTGGATGAGATACGAATGTCTTAAGCTCCCTAAATATATGTTTTTGGCCATATGTTCACCAAATGGGACATTGGTAAAACAGATAGGTCGGTGTGCTATGCGTTAAACTTATACGATGAATGGAAATGATATCATAAGTTGCTAGTGTAGTTGATACCAATGTGAGACTATGGGTGTTTAGTTAATTGAACATGTTCAATGAACGACACCAACAAGGATACCCTAGTGGATTAAGTATGCTAATGTCATAGAGATCCTTTGTGTCAATAGTGCAAGTGGTCTTCTGACGTGAGATTATTACGGTATCTTATGAGTGTGCATCTACACTTTCACTTTGTACCTTTAGTGAACCCAAGGATTGCGACGGTCATAGATTGGGTATAGTGAATCATGAAGATAATATATGGCTAGTAAGGAATCTATTACTCCTATCGTATAATGAGAAGGCCTACCTGGCACACATCAACGTTAACAGATGTGATCGAGATACATAGTTACTACGACGAAATGACAACATATATTCGTATCGTAAGTCTAGTTGGGGGCGTAGTATGACAAAAAGACTAAATTGCACGTTAACGGAAGATGAAAAGATTCTTGAGTGGACATTGCTAACATCCTCACAGTATATGAGGGCCTTGACACACTGCTAGGTGTCAATCTAGGTCAACAAAGAAAGATTCCTACGAAAGTAGTTCTAGAATTGAATACATGGAGTCAAGGTTGTGAAAAGCGCTAGGCGCTAGGCGGGCGGGCACCCGCCGCCTAGCGCCTAGCCCGCCTAGGCGGCAGCCTAGATGTAGGCGGTTAATTTTTTTTCTTTTCAAAAAACCTAATAAAAATTGCATAAAAAGTTCATAAAAATCGCATAACATGCATAGTCGGGCGTCGGGGGGACTAGGCGGGCATCGGGTGGATACCAGCCGCCTAGCGCCAAGGCGGCTACCTTTTAGAACAGTGCATGGAGTCAAAACATGACTCCAATCGACATGCTGTCGGAATACCGGTCCACTGTTACTTAGTACGTGTAGGTGGGTCACACACGAGTTGTTAATGTAGGACATGCTCAAGTTTGAGTTTGTTTTTCTAATGATTGACTATGACCGATTGACTTGGTTCAACCAAATCAACTTGTGCTAGCACACAACTTAGCTAGATATTGGCTTAGTCAAATCCTAATGAACAATCCTAATTCAGAATTGGGATTGCATCTAGAGAGTTCTAGAAGAGTCTAGAAAGATTTGAATCAAATCAAGGATTGACATTGTATACGAATTTCTAATCATATCCAAATTAGAATAATAGAGTATTTACCAAGCTACAATTGACAAAAGCCTATAAGTATAGGCCCTAGGGCTTGCTGAAATCATAAGTTTTATTTGCTACTTTCGTATAAGAGATTCGGCAAATAAAACCCCAAACCTACCGACCTACATGTCGACGGAATACCAACGATATACTACCGACATACCTTCTAGTTTGCCTCCGGTAGAAATTTAGTAGTAGAAGCATAAGTCGTGCTCTTCGATGTCGTCTTTGAGGAGATCTTCGTGACATAAGGTGCGTTTATGATTTCGATATTGGCAAAGGTGTTCGATGGTTTTCTTGCCGACGTGCTTGTGTTGGTCACCTTTAGAGATCGGACGATTGTGCGATTAAGGCATCTTTGAGTTATACCGATAAACCCTAGAATCAAAAAGTAGTTTAAATTAATAGATTAATTAGATTGTTCTTAATCACAACGTGTATGCTATTTGTTTAGAGATTGTAATACGTGTATGGCACCATTTTAGTTATTGTATCAAGATCGTAACGGTCTATGCAATAGATAAGTACGGTAATGATACGTGTCGAATCGAAGATCAATTGCGACTCATGAGAGGAGCACGATGATCAAGATTTGTGGATAAATTAGATCTATCATGAAACCTAGATTTATCCTTCAATCGTTCTAAGGAAACATCATGTTTGCGAAAAGTTTGGTGTAGACACGAACTCTTTCATGTCGGGTGACCTTGAGTTACTTATAGGGGGAAAAATATTACTTCCGCCACATGTACGTGTCTTTTCCTAACAATAAGGCGTTCTTTGGTGGAATTCTTAGTTGTGCGAAGGCTCGTGTAGATTACCATTAGAGGTCGGACACTCGTGCGGCTTGTTGCTTCGTACTTTGAGTAGAATATGATTCTTATTTCCTTGTTTATAATTTGATTCTAATTATACTTGTAGAATATTATTCTTAGATCTCATGATAGTATTTAGATATAATTCATGTTTAATGATTGTCAAAATGTGGAACAATTATTGCAAGTCAATCTAAACACGTTTAGATGATACAAATATAGCTTGCATAATATGATTGTGAGATCTGGTGATAGTATTTACATATGATTCATGTTCAATGATATTATCATGAAATCTAAGAATCATATATAACTAAATTCTAATCATGCAATTAATTAGAATCATATTATACATGATAGTAATTAGTCATTGCAGGTTAATCACGAGTAATATTTGTGTCATATAAAAGATCTTCAAATAGTTCGGTGAACTTTATGATGTCGTAGTCGTAGATAGTCTTAAGCAAAATTTGAGTTGTCCATAGAATGAACAAAATGTACGATGCTTTGTGCGAACACTTTTGTCTTAGCATCGACTAGTAAATTCATGTGGTTAGAGTAACAAAGTATTTGTGAATTAATGTACCTTGCGGGGCTATCCGACACAGATATTTTAATTCCTTTGTGCATATTGGTGGCATTTACTTGCAAATACACCATATAGAACCTTTCATAGGCGAGAGTAGTACTTGGATGAGCAACCCCATGCGAAGTGTAAACCGAGTGATGGTGCACATGAGACCCATGCACAGGTCAGTGTCCATGGGCAAGGCATATGTTCACTTTTCCAGCATATTTTAATTATTGGGTGAAACCAATATGTTGCGGCGGTTTCATATTGGAATTGGAGGGTCAGAAACTACTGAAACTGGACAATGCATAACTGTTAGAACAGACGAAACAAATACTCATAGGAAGGGTCCAAAACAAATACTGAAATCAAGTTCGAACCTTGGTTTAAATCATTACCCCTCGAATTGGGAGTAAAAGCGTGTGTTCAGGTTTCATCGTTCTACAACCCACCCAATTCACGCTCAATACCCAAATTATAAATTTGTTGAATAGATGATTGTGAACAGTGTTTGGTGCATGTTACTTATCTAATTGTTAAACAAACATTTTATGAACGGGGACTTTACACCTTAGGTCACTCGACTCATATATTATAGAAAATAAGTATGAGTTCTGGCTATCGGTATGTTGTGGTTTACTTGAGTGTTAGCAAGTTATTGGTTTAAGCTTCATGAGCAAATAATTATTTTTATGTACTCCTTGCGTCTATGCAGGTAGTTTCACAGTTTCTTAAATTGGAGATGTTGCTTGATGATAGCGTAGGCAAGGAAGTCGACTTTCATATTGAAAGGGGTGGAACTTCGTTGACAATAAAGCTGATGGTAAAATTGAGGTTCCTGTGATACCCCTTTGGTTATGTTACATAAACTACTTGAGATTCTTTTCTTCAATTTTATTGTTGGGATTTGATATTGCGATGATGTGTTCAGCTGGTTTTGGCCATTTAACATGCTTGTTTCCACAAATCTCAGGTTCAGGATTTGCATTCTATAACTCCAAATCACTTCTTAGAAATTAGTGGTGCAGTGATCCTTCCTCTTTCCTACCAGCAGGTACAACTTTTTTCCTCCAATAGCAATTCTTAGTATACTTTTGCACTTATCATAGGTTGCAGTTGCACCCCTAAAAGAATTCAGGATTAAGCAAATACTTGCAACCTTTTTGTATAATTGTATTATATCATATGCTCTGCTCTTCTTTAGAGTTATTATTGGATTTGTAACAGATTTTCTGCATCCTTATGCTTATTTATCATATAATTGTTCTGATTCGTGATTAAATTGTTCAACCCTTTTAAAGTTTATTTGATGTGCGCCTTATGCAAGTTTATCTGCATTTATCTACAGGCACGGAATTTTCGTTTTAATACCGGTCTTGTTTATGTTTCCCAGACAGGGTAAGCATCAGCTGATTGTGATTCATATTTTTTTAAATACATACTAAAGAAGAGAATAGTGATCGCGATGATGATAGATAGATACTTTTTTTTTTAGAACCCAAGATAGTTTATTTAAGAAGAAGAACATGTAGAATCACTTTCAACAAGTGAGGCTACAAAATTTGGATAATTCTTCCATCCATACTCTACTGCCCTCTTCTCTTTTGCTGATTGTTATTGTTACTACTATTAATAAAGCTGGCTCTTAGTTAGTATCGTTAAATTTTTTGCTTATCTTTCTTTGAGAAGTTACTTTTTGTGTTGCATAACTCTATGCTTAGCCATTTTGCTTTAGTTACTTGATAGTATATGTTAATGATACTTAACAAGTTCCAAGCTGTTGTATCCGATATTTTCTTGGTCTTGTCCTGTGTGCATAAAACTTGAATGTAGTAAGTCTAAATTTCTGTTATGATCTTTATGAAATTAGTAATACCAGAATGATAAATTTTAATTGACAGCACACAATATGATATAAACATGAATGCAAATAAGTTTTGTATGTATGATATATTAGTTGTTTCTTTTGGTCATGAATCATATGTACTTGTGTAATTCTAGCAGATACTTATGCGTGTTTTTCAAAATGTCATTTTCTTCCCTTCTCTTTTGTTTTTGTGTAGTAATACTAAAATTTTGTTAGATGTAGATGTATTAAACTGCCAAATAAAATCTTTCGCTGGGTATGTAGAAGTTTTAAATGTGAGATGCACTTACTAATATAAAATCGGATGGTATTGTTACACCTTACAAGCCATTTATAGAGATTCATATCCAATTGCTTACACCGAGTTATGTATATATATCATGCCTTGTTTTATGTCTAGTCGATTAGAGACCCAATTTGCACATAATGGATGCCGACCCCCAAAAAAGGTCGTGTTCAAATGGTTCCAACCATTTTTCATCAGTCCCAGTGGAAGCTCCGGAAGCGGTGAATTTTCTCGTAGGACTGTGGCAAGCAAGGCACAACCAGTTCGAGTCCCACGCTGGGTAAACTCCTGCCTCCACGTACCTCTGCCACTGATGATGATTCAAACTATAATTAGTTCCCCCATCATTAAACTTAAAGAAACAGTTTTAAAATTGCAAACACCTTATCTAAATGACTCATAAATACTAATCAAGGTGTTACCATCTCCTTGTTCTTCACACTAGGAAGGCCAATACCATGTCCAGATTGGTGTTCCAGCTAATAGAGCACAATAGCCCCTACAATATTGCATTATATTCTATTAGATGTTGCTGGTGCTTAAAAAAGTTGGCCGTGGATAGATTGAGCCTAGATGGACTTGTGAGGGTAAAATGGTCATTTCAACCATCTAAGCCCAACACAAGCCACTGTTCTAAAAGGCGGCGTCTGTTGCCCACCTGATGTCCGCTTAGGTGCCTGCATAGTCCCCTCTGACTATGCATGTTTTTGAATTTTATGGACTTTTTATGCAATTTTCAGTAGTTTATTATTATTATTATTATTATTATTATTATGAACCGTCTAGATCTAGACGGCCGCCTTGGCGGGCTAAGGGGCTAGGTGCTAGGTGCTAGGCAGGTAATATCCGTCCGACAAGCGCATTGCGCTTTTCACAACCTTGACACAAGCTAGAAACAACCTTGAAGGCTAGATCTCTTGAGCCCCGCTGAGAAAAAGGCCCAAATGAAGCTTTCGTCTACGCTGTTGTGCGTGTCCTGTTTCCAATTTTGTTCGCGCTGTTGAACGTTG
This sequence comes from Iris macrosiphon, assembly GCA_036927795.1. Classification (NCBI taxonomy): domain Eukaryota; kingdom Viridiplantae; phylum Streptophyta; class Magnoliopsida; order Asparagales; family Iridaceae; genus Iris; species Iris macrosiphon. The sequence continues at coordinate 5,691,113 of JAYESA010000010.1, forward strand.
TTGCTACTTCTGCGCTGCTAGGCGCCTAACCGATTGAGCGGTTGTTGAGGACGCTCACGTCCTTAGTGGGTTTACATGGTGTAACAACCTATGTTCTTGATGGATTGTTGTTCACCTTCTTAATAAGCCATCATGACATGAACTTTTGTGAGGAGTGGAAAAATGTGGGTAGTTACTGCAAGCCCTGCGAAGCATGTGACCTAGTTCCGCAGAAGGTTGTAGAATCGTCCATTAAATGGTTCCAAAGGTGTTTCCTCTATAAATAGCCTATGGCGCGACTAAATTCTGGTCTTCTTCCAGGGTTTTCTTTCCAAGAACTTCACTCCATGCATACAAAGGAGAGACCCCAAGGCCGTTCTTTGGGTAATAGCTATACGGTTGCAACAAGAGATCGGTCCTAAGCGACCTCGATCTCTCCCAAATCATGTTGGCTTTAAGCTTCTCCGCAGAAGCCCCATAAAAGTGTCCATCGTTCATAGCTCGGCAACAAGCCTTCAACGTCTTGGAGTTCCGAACCATTTGAGAATAACTTATCATCGTCGAGAATAAGCCCCACTCTTGGATTCGGATCGTCAAAGGAACACGGTGATCTCGTGCTAATCAGACTTCCATCACCATGCTTCCCCAAAACTTTGTAAAAAGTTGTAGACATTGCTTGTAAAGCTTTTGTTATAAAGTTGTAATATGTCGACAATCAATACACGTTTTCCTTCACGTTCAATCACTTCCTTCGGGAAACAAGAGTATGCTGGCAATAGCTAGGCTAGTGCTGTCTGATTTAGCAGTTGGTATCAAATAACATCGTGCATACATGCCAATATACTTTTGAGTTCATTAGCAGATATACCTTATCTTGTGATTGACTCAATAGTCTGTGCTGCTTGTTTAGATACATCTTAGAACTAATGAAATACCGTATGAAATAAACAACCAAATTACCCCTATACCGAGTTAAGGAAATATGTAAAAAGAATCATGGTTATTAATCTTCAATAACTCCTTACCTTTATGGACTACTTATAAATGACATAAATGACTTTTACTAGGATTAGATTCCATGTTGACTGTTATTCGCTGAGTTGATGAGACTAGAGAGTGGTTAACTTCTAAAATAGAAGCGTGGTCTAGAGGATTTAAATTAGGATGAAAGAGTACCTTCAGAAAACTTCAGGAAGACGTGAAGTAGTCCACATTGATTAGTTTTTCGAAGAAGAAAACTAGTTTTTTAAGTTACATTTAAGAAAATATACAATCCTTTCTGGGTTGGTTTGGTTCAATATATCCGTCTTTAGATGACAAACAATTTCTGTTGTTTTCTTTTTCAGAAAATATGGTTTCTTCCTCATTGTAAGGAATCTCTTAGCAGCAGATCCTGACTTCTATCAGAGATCAGGTATCAACTGGGACCTCCCAATTGTGAACCAATCATAAGAGTGGGTTGAGAAGGAAGTGGTGGTTATTCCTTACCTCGGGACTGGTTATTGGGCAGTAAAAATCGTGACAGGTGTACCTGAAGCTATTTATGTAATAGGATCGCCTTTGGTAGAGTTATTGCGTGGAAGTGCTAGTGTCGGCCAATCTACTGGTTGTGTTTCCCTACTTTTTGTTGTACTGGTCATAGTCTGCTTCCGCTTGCTGGCTGATATCCGAGATTACGCATCAAGTCCCAACGCTACGCGCCTTTCTGCTCGGCAGCGTGATTGGGGGGCATATTTGTTGCTTCCAAAGGTAGTTAGTTCACCACACAGGCATGTTAGTACTCAACTGCAGAAAACTAGTAAGTCATCAAATTCATGCCGCGTTTTTTGATCTCTCATGGCTTTCGTCCAAAGCGTGGGGTCCACTCCTGCGAATGCAAAGGCCTGGGGGCCGATCTTTAATTGAGGTATAGCAAATTGTTTCGGAAATTCATTTTCTCAAGGAATTTTAGAAAACCCGTGATAGGAGTTATCGAGTTTTCTTTTTTTCTTTTTATGAGTAAAGCCGCAAAAATAATATCCTAATTATACATGTGACCTTAGAATTTTGTAATATCTTGAATCTCATGTTTTATTGAGGACAGACTATTTGTTTTGAGGTTTGGAAATGTTTGGGAGACGAAGGTTTGATGTGGTCAACAAATTTGTTCAATAGTATTTTGAAGACACTAAAGACTGGAAAAGTGAGGTAGTATTTTGGACCTTTGGTGTATCTACTTTCAAGAACAAAGGAAATTTACAAAATTGTTCCAACTATGGCGGAATCAAGGATTATGACTCACATATGGAAACTTTGGGAGAGTTAACGAATAGTAATAAAAGAAACAAGTAGTACAATATAACCAATTTGTATTTATCCAAAGAGGTCGACTATGGAAGGTATCTACTTACTAAGAATTTAAGTAGAAAAACTTATAGAGGAGAGATTTACATATGCTTTCGACTTAAAAAAACTTATCGTAGGATCCCTTATAAGTGAATAGTTCCCTTGAAACTAGTTCCCAATAGTTATATTGAGATTATTATGGATATGCAAAGGCTTACATCATGAATCATCACGAAGTCTTTACCTGTATCAACAACTTATAAATGAATTTGACTAAGGATTAGATTCCATGGTGTATGTTATTTGCTGAATTGATGAGACTATAGAGTGGTTCGCGGTCTAGAGGATTTAGATTAGGATAAAAGAGTATATGAAATGTACCTTTGGACAACTTCAGGCAGATATGAAGTAGTCCATATTGATTATTTGATCTATTTGGAGAAGAAAACAAGTTGCTAGTTATGAGATTTGAGTATATGTGTACACTTACATCATGGATCATCACTAAATCCTCGCCTCTTTCAACTAGTTATAAATGACTTAGGATTAGGTTCTATGGTGTATGCTATTTGCTGATCATATTATGTTAGTTCATAGAGAGTAGAGACTAGAGTGTTTAGCTGCTTCTAAAAGAAAATCGTTGAGAGGAACCTTCTAATATAGAGGGGATTTAGATTATTATAGAAGAGGATACGAAATGTAGCTTTACTGCTTTAGAAAAACTTCAGGAAGACATGAACTAGTCCATTGATTAGTTTTTCTATTTGGAGAAGAAAACAAGTTGCTATTAGTTATATCGAGAATTATGAGGATATTAAGGAGGCTTAAAATTTTGGATATTTGTAGATGAGGAATAATAGACCTCTTTGTAGGTTTACATCATGGATCATCACTAAGTCCTTACCTCTTTCAACTAGTTATAAATGAATTTTATTAGGATTAGGTTCTATGTTGTATGTTATTTGCTGATGATATTATCTTAGTTGATGAGACTAGAGTGTTAAGCTTCTAAAAGAAAACTGGACCTTCTAATAGGGGATTTAGATTATTATAGAAGAGGGTATGAAATTTAGCTTTACAACAACTTAAGAAATGAAGTAGTCCATATTGATATGGCTAAGATACCTAAAAGTGATTGTTTTCACTATTTAGGATTAACAGGGGAGAGTTTGAGTTGTTTATTGAATCAAAGAAGGTTGCAAGTGTGTCCTTGTGACAACATAGAGTGTAATGAGAATGCCATATCATTTTATTGTTTCCAAATTAAAACAGTGCTTCACTTTAATCTGTTTCTATTTATTTAGTTTCTATGAATATTTACTGTGTTGTTTTTTCCGGAAACTTATGCATCCGATGAACTTTTAGTAGGACAAGCAGTTTGATGTGCCAAGTACACCACATTCGACATGTAGTGCTTCCCTCACTTCTTGTGTTCTAAAAAAACATTGGAGTTTAAATATTGTCTCCCAAATTGCAGATACATGCTCTATCGGGCAGGTGTCCCTCGCCATGCCATTATAAAGAAATTTGACGGAGAAGAAATATCAAATCTAGATGATCTGATCTCAGTTCTTGCTAAGTTACACAAAGGTGCACGGGTTCCTTTGGAATATGTAATCTATACAGATCGGCATCGAAATAAGGTGCGCTTCTTAAAGTTGTTTTTCGTGAACGGCTTCTGTGTTACGCTTGCTGCTTTCTGTGGTGTTTTTCTATTATAATTCTGCCTCAATGCAGATCAAAGTAGTATACTAGTTATTGTCATTATAATCCAGCCTTGTCCCTTTAAAATCGGGCCTGCTATGAAGCATAAAAAGTCACCATAAAAGAACTGACAAAGTTTTTATGATCGACCTGACAATCAACCCTTCATGGTGGTGCTAAATTCCAAGTCAAGGTAGCCATGAACATGAGAGGGACTTTTCATAAAACCTAGATGGCCAGTTGGCTGGTAGGGTAATAGACATAGCTTTTGACTATGCAGTTTAAGCTCATGCGACCAAGGGCCATCCTCCAAGTACCCTAGACTATAAAGAGTCTAAACAAGAAGATGATACAATATGCTATGGTGGAATTGCATACATCTCCATGACACATTAAAGCCTGGTTTGGGATTGCTACAGCTTTTCAAACAACAGTGGCAGAGGCTGCAGAAGCAACCATGATAAGCAATCACAAACCCGGTCTCGTTATTGTCATTCTTTTTAATTATCCTGCTTACGAATAAGAACACCAATCAAAGCTTTAGGTACAAAATTATCTTATTGTTAAACGTTTTCATGTGGAAGTTTGTTTTATACTACTAGCTTATCATTTTATGAGTGAAGTACTTAATGACTCATGGACAACTGATTAGGTCTGGAAAAAACCCCCTGCAAAACCTACTGTGTAATGTTTACTTTTATGTGATTTGGACTAAAAAAAGAAGAAGGAAACCTACCTTATATTGTTACTTACTTTTAAGTGATTTGGTCTGAAAAAAGCAATACCTGCAGTGTTTTATTACTTACTTTTAAGGGCCTCTTACTTTTTTGTGGGTGTTTGATTTGGCAAAACTATAGTTTCATAAACTTCTGAAACTCAAGAAGAATAGCATTTGTATACTGTGTATAGAGTTCAATCATGCTTTTGTTAAATGGTAATATTTAGAGAGAAAAAGAGAAATTTTTACTTAAGTTTTTTATTGGCTTAATAAAAGCTTATGATAGTGTCCCTAGAGAGAGAATGTCATGGACGTTGGAGAACAAGTTTCTAGTAGCTATATTGACACTATTAAGGATATGTTTGATAGGAGTTATGATGACCGTGCGAACCATTGGAGGAGATAGTAAACAATTTTCTATTACCTTTGGCTTACATCAAGGATCAACTAAGTCGTTACCTTTTTGTGCTAGTTATGAATGCAATTACTAGGCATAAATGTAGTTCCATGATGTATGAGATTTGCTAATGATATTGTGTTCGTCGATGAGAACATGGAAGGTGTTAGATGCTAAACTAGAAGTGTGGAGAGAAACTTTGGAATCTAAGGATTTTAAATAGGACAAAGACAAACTATGTGAAATTAACTTAACCCAAAAGGCAAAAATTGATGGGGAGTACATATAGACACTTTTATGGCGGCGCGAGGCAGAGAGGCAACAAACCCTTGAAAGGCCTAGGTAGGGCCTCAAGACTACAATAAAGTGTGCAGTAGGTAGGTTAAGACAAACATGTAGATCTAAAACTTATGTTACCTCAAGTCGTAGCATCTCTCTCTGAGTAAGAAAAAATTGAGTCTTTAATTAGGGAAGACAAAACCACGTTACCTAAATCCATCATTTAGACAAGGAATACGACGTGACAAGTTTCAGACACGATGACACAAATTTAATACCTAATCTGGTGTCCTAGTATATTTCAGAATGTTTGTGGCATGTCTGATATGCGTCCAACACGATATGAACATGAGAGAGATTTGGAGTATATGTGCTTCCTAAACTGCATGTTAGGAGCGGAGGAGGGAATTACCCTTAGAGAGAGAAATTGTCAAACAAAAAAGAGTAAGAGAGTGAGACAAGCTTATCTCAGAGATCAATATCTATCAGAAGTCATTGTCAACTTCCAGATCCTTGTACCTTGGTATAAGTAAATAACAAAAAGAGAATAAGAAAATGGGTAAGTGAGAAATAAAGACGGTTAAAATGGGTTCGGACATTACACATATGGGAAATAAATTGAAAGAGGAAATACTATCCTTTCTTCCAAATTCTCTAATACCTATATAGAATTATTAATAACATCTATAACATTTATTTGGGTTGAGTAATAAATCATGTCACATTTAATTTAAGTCAATGCTCGTAAAGTCACTTGAGGCGACTCGAAGCAGCTTGGCACTCCGAGGCGTTTCAATGCGAGTGCCTCCATTCCAAGGTGGGTGGTTCATGATATCAGTGCCTAAATACTAGTTGCTTAGGCTCCATGGCATCAAAAAAGCCTAGGCGAGGTAGACGCCTTTTAAAACACTGCGTATAGATGGACAAAAGAATCCTAAGAGTGATAACTTTCGTCATTTAGGATCAATTATTCATCATGACACAGAGATTGAGAAGAACGTCATACATATAATTAAAACTGGATGGTCAAAATGGATGAGTGCTTTTGATCATAAGATTCTTTGTAGTTGAAAGAAAAATTCTATAATACGACTACAAGACTTGCCATACTTTATGGATTCAAATGTTGAAAATTAAGAAACATGTCCAAAAAATTATTGTAGAAGAAATGAGAATGCTAAAATAGATGGGTGGCAATATACTAAATGATAGGATAAGAAATAAGTATATTCATGGAAAGTTAGAGGTGGCACCAATTTAGGACAAGATGAGGGAAAATCGTCTAGATAATTCGGACATGTGTAACATAAACTAATAGATGTTGCAGCAACGTAAACCAATATATGCTTCAGTAAGGAGGAGTGACAATATATTAGTTGAGGAGCGGCTAGGACTAGAGGTAGGTTGAAACAAACATGGATTGAAGGTCCAAAGAAGGATTTTTTTTTTCGGGTGTTACGGAGGACATGGTCATAAGAGAATTGAATGGAAGAGAAGGATTTAAACAACCAACACTAAGCATTTGGGATAAAGGCTTTGTTGTTGTTATATGCTTTTGTCAGTTTTAGTTTGTTACTTAATTAGTGGAGAACTGCATGGAAAATCCTAGGATGTCAAGGGAAGTACACGAATGATTCGACAGGTTGAGATTACTATATATCTGCTCTTGTAACAATTAACATTTCATCCCTGTTCTCTTACTAATAGAATGAATTTCATATCCAAGATGTGGATTCACAACCTCTCATCTTTTTATCAAATTTGTTAACAATATTGATGCTCTTGTGGCTGAAGGTTCCATTACTTGTTTCCAGTTAATTCTATGCTATACACTTCATAATATTTGTGGAATAAAAGTAATTTTGCTTGGTATGAGTTCAAGTTTACTTTCAATAGTTAAAAAACAGCCTTTTCTTACTTTGATAGAACTTTCACTGTATTTGCTATAACTTTATAGCCTTGGATGTCCTTACAAGTGGTTATGATTGTTAACCGTGCAACATTTCTTCATCTCCCAATTCTGGTTGCAGTCCGTCCTTGTAACAATGGATCGTCATGAATGGTATGCCCCTCCTCAGATATATACTCGCAACGATTGTACAGGTTTCTGGAATGCTAGGCCTGCAATACCACCGGGTTCTCCTTTATTAGCCTCGAAGCTTCGTTGTGATAATACAAAGGCGAGGTTCGCTACAATGGTAGAGGAGAATTCTAGTCTGTTAGAGCATAAACATGAAAACAGAAACAAAGATTTGGATGAGGGATGCTTTAGAGTGGAGACTAATGATGAGAGCAATGTTGACGTATTGAGATCAGGTGAAGATTCCAATATCAAGATTAAAACGGGACTTTCGGAAGATTCATTAGTAGATGGAAATATTCTAACAAATGGAGCTGTACATCAGCATGATAAATCGAGTCTCAAAAGTCCTTCAAGCTTGGAAAGTTCTGGTATTTCCGAGGACCAGTTATTATCAGCAAATAATGATTCTCTAGCGGAACAAGTGATCGAACCCACACTTGTAATGTGTGAGGTAATACTTGTAGTGTATTATTCTCCGATTGGCTTATAATACTGCTGATCTTAACTAGCACCATCCTAATATCTACAAACACTTCTTGTAATATTTACATATTATAGGTACATGTGCCATCGTCGTGTTTGCTTGATGGTATCCGCTCTCAACAATGTTCTGGAACTGGAGTTATCATATATCATTCAGAAACTGTGGGTTTTGCTGCTATTGATCGAAATACAGTTACTGTGTCTGCCTCTGATGTTATGCTTTCATTTGCAGCATTTCCTATTGAAATTCCTGGGGAGGTACATTTTCTTATACTGTACATAGTCAAGACCAATATTAAAGGTTTTGACTGAGTTATTTCGTCACTCAGGTTGTCTTTATGCACCCAGTTCACAACTATGCACTTGTTGCCTACGATCCTTCTGCTCTAGGAGCTGGTGCATCCATTGTTTGTGCAGCTGAACTTCTTCCTGGTATGTCTATCTACTCACTTGAAACTATGAGAAACTCTCTTTCTCTCTCTTGTGACTAGTCCGCTCCTATGCCCTACCTTTCTCTATTTTCATTTCTACTTGTACAAAATTGAATTTGTGTTTCTTAACATCTCATTGATTAACTTCGTTCTATTTTCGATGAGGAAATGAAGGTTAATATGTTGTTTACATATTTACTCATTGTTGTATATTTGCTATATTGTATTTTCTAGTAATTCACTTCTACCCTGTTACCGCATTCTATTTTGGATTAGGAAATGAAGGTTAATATGTTGTTTGCATATTTATTCATTGTAGTATATTTGCGGTATTGTATTCTAATAATTCATTTCTATCCTGTTGCCGCGTTCGTATCCATGTAACGCTGGTTTTTTCTTTTGGTTTTCTGGTGACTGGCTTGCTTGTTTGATGCTTCTGATCATGTGCATTTGACCAATTGAACCCTCTGAACTGTTCTAAAACAAGTATAACAATATAAACAATGCCTTTATCCCAAAAAATTATGGTCAACTATTTTGTTTTTCCCTTCCATTCAGTTCTATTAAGGGCCAATTCTGTCAAGGGCCATGCCCGTTGTAGCATAGCCATGTCCGTTGTATCATTAACAAAAAAAAAAAATCATTTTGTTACTGCCTTGGTCCAAGTTAGGTTCAAAAATGGATATTGTGTTGGTCGATGATAGTGAAGAAGGGTTAGATGCTAAAATAAAGCAGAAAATTTGCTACAACAAAAATATGTTTGAATAAATTATTCAAAATGAGACAAGTTTGCAAAAATTTGGAGGAACGAAACGTTCCGTCATCTAAGTTGGCGGAAAACTTGAGTGTCAAAATTCCGCCAACAAAAATGGATGTGTCAAAATTTCGCCAACTAAGTTGGTTGAAAAATGGATGATTTTGTTGGCTTGGTTCAGGAGAGGGTTTTTATGTGGGTTGGTTCAGGAGAGGATGGGGGTTTATTTTGGTTTAATTGGGATGGTTTATAGGGTTGGTATTGAAATAAACTGACACGACAGTGCCCACTAACCTTGGGCCGGCTCCGGAGTGAAGAGCTTCTTGACGGCGACATTGTCGAGTATGGGCCTGCACGTGGGGTCGTCCTCCATTCCCGGGTTCTCGAACCCGAGCTCCGACTGCTCCTCCGCCCGGAACGCCCATATGTAAGAATCCCAGCCCAGCACGCTGTATAGAGTCTGAAGATCCAGCGTGGAAGAGGCGTCAGAGCCCAACGACACATTGAGCGCCTCCAGCTGCGCGCACGTGCGGGCCGCGGTGAATGTCACAGAATAGGTCGAGCCCTTCTCCGGCTCCAGTCGATGCTTTACCTAAGCATCATTGCCTAGTCTGGCCGCAAGTTCACCTAAAACAAATGGAAATTTTGCAAATGAGTCTTTGTTTTTTGCATATATAGTAGAGCGCTTAAGTTATCACTTGCCTTGGTGAACTATTAGGATCATTCCACCTTGGTTATGGCCGAATCGGACGAGATCGACAGTTCCGCTCATTGTCTACCCGGGGAGGGGTGTCGTGCCTATGCCGTCGCCGGTACTTGAGAATCCGCCGGTCGGGACCGTCTCGAAATTGCCACTCTAGTAGTCTTCAACCAACCGACCCCATGCATGACCCCATGCATTCATTATTGAAATAAACCTCTCCTTCAACCCAACCCAACCGATCTTGAACCCAACCCCGCCGAACCGGTCACCTTTTCGCCAATGAGGTTGGCGGAATCCTAGCAAGCACACTTTTCCGCCTACTTAGTTGGTGGAATCATCTCAAGCCCACTTTTTCGTCAATTTGGTTGGCGGAATTCACACCGCCCACTTTTCTGCCATCTCGGTTGGCGAAACGTTTCGTTACTACCAATTTTTTCAAACTTTGTTTAGTTTTTTTAATTTCCGGTATAACGCTCGGGGCCCGGCGTAATGCTCGGGAATTTGTGCACACTGCATTGCATGACTTTGGGCCCACTGCCCTCCAAACTCCCATCATTTATAAATGGAAGGAATAATACGCCCCCGTGGCTCGATCCATTGATCTTCTGCCACCCAACCAGGGTCTTATACCTCTTCTTGGTAACCACAGGCGTCACTCGAGTTCGGTAAACTTGTTTTGTTTTGAACAATTTATTCAAATATATTTTCGTTACAGTAAATTTTCTGAAAATAAAGGGGTGGAGAGAGATTCTAAGGGATTCAAAATCAGGACAAAAATAATATATGAAATGTAACTTCAACCAAAAGGCAAAGAGAAAAGAGGAGTGGGGGAGAGTATATATAGATGGTCAAAAGATACCTAGAAGTAATACTTTTCAGTATTTAAGATCAATCATTTATCCTAATAGAGAGATTGCGAAGGATTCATACATAGAATTTAAACAAGATAGTTCAAATAGAGGAGTGCTTCTCAAGTACTTTGTGATAGGAACATCTTTGAAGTTGAAAGAAAAATTCTGTAAGACGGCTATAAGAATTATGGCTCCAAGTGTTGAGAAGAAACACGTCCAGGAAAATAGTATAACATAAATGAGAATGTTAAGATGGATGAGTAGTAATACATTGAAAAATATGAGCGTATTTGACTTAAGGTGGCGTTAATTAAGGACAAGATTGAGAAAAAAATTGTCTTAGGTGGTTTGGACTTAGGACATATGTAGTATAGACCAATAGATGTTGCAGTAAGGATGGGTGATAATCAAGGTTCAAAGTATCGGTATCGGAATCGGTATCGGACCATTCCTATGAGTATCGGGATCGGCGGTATCGGTAGTATCGGCGATTTCGGATCGGAGTTTCGGATTTTTTTGGTATCGGAAAGCAAACAATTTATGCATATTTTAAAGTATTTCCAGTATTGTTTCTTAGTAATTTTGATATTGAATGAAATAGTAGTCATCATTGTCGATTGATTTATATGCGATAGATAATTTTTTCTCTTTTATATATTTTTACAACCTTACTATGCTTTTACACCCTTGCTAATTGTTTTTTAATTTAATATTTTTTGTCGAATTGACCGGAAAAGATACCTCTAATGTCGGTATCGGTCAGTATCGGATATCGGTCGGTATCGGATCGGGACATGCCAAACTGTATCGGTATCGGCCGTATCGGATCGGTATCGGCCGATACTTTAAACTATGGTGATAATATGGTCCTTATAGGAGTTGCTAGGACTAGTGGTAGGTCTAAAAGAATATGGATTGGGGTTTTAAAGAAGAATATGCTTTTTGTTTGTGTTACCAAGGACATGACCCTCAACAAAACTGAATGGAAGTAAATGGTTCGAACATCCGATCCCAAATATTTGGGATAAAGGCTTGTTTGTTGTTGTTGTATAGATATACACGTGCACATGTTTGCTTGTGAGTTTATTTTAGTTCATTTCCAAAGCACAAAATTATAAGAATTTTTTTTTTGCAAACTCTGTGATACCCAAGTTTGTTTCCCTTTGACATACTTTTATTTGCTCCTTTTAATGAATTTTAAAATTAATTTTAGTTGCTAATTTGGGCCACATAAAATGTTTGAAATTAAACTTTTGTTTTTAAACATAAAATTTTCATTTATATATATATAATGGGAACCCTAATGCCGCCGCTAGAGTTTGGCGATCAGCCAACACCCGCGATTGCTTGGGATCCAAGGAGAGGACCCGACCGGAGGGAGCACAGGAGGTGGTCGGGTGACCAACGCGGCTAGGTGGGAAAGGGTGAGGGAGGTGGCTGGACAACAGTTGTCCGGAGGAAGCGTCCGCAGTGGGGGACGATCAGCAATCAAAGACCGCCTGCGGCCATGGCGGCCAGGCGGACGGAGACGAGGTCGACTGCGGGGATCGATGTGGCATGGTGTAGGACGCGACGCCAAACCGGTGATCAACCGTTGCAGGGGATGTCGTCAGCGGGGCCGACGGGACATGACAATCCAGAGAGCAATCCGAACCTGGACAATTGGGATGTGCCTCGACGAGTGGATTAGAGATGTTTTACGACGGTGGATAAAGGAAAACAATCGGCGGATATGGTCAGGTACGTGGTAAATCGTGGGCTTCATTTTTCCGGGAGGACGACACTCAGGTGTCGAGACAGATGAGGTTTGTCGCCCCCAAACGTGTGGGGGATAAGGTCCGGGCTTTGTTCTCGGAGACGCATCTGGCGGAGACGACAGAGTATTGGAAAAACACTGTTGTATTGTATGTCCTTGGCAACCGTCCGTTCTACGGGCAAATTTGTGCCTATGTTGCTCGGGTGTGGCGACCGAAGGGGAGCATGGAAATATTCTCGCGCGAGAACGGCTTCTATTATGTTCGATTCGGGATGAAGGAAGACATGGACATAATCCTAAGGGGGGTCCATGGACGTTTGATGGAAGGCTAATCATCATGAAGGCTTGGAGCCAAGAATCGAAGTGCGAAAGGGAAGTATTGAAGTCGGTTCCAGTCTGGATCCGACTTCCTGAATGGCCGATCAACTATTGGAGCATAGACATGATGATGCTGGTGGCAAGCATAGTTGGTTCACCTATCAAGGCGGATGAAGCGACTACGAAAAGAGCCAGACTGGGTTATGCACGGATCTTTGTTGAGATATAGGCAGGGAGGGTTCTGCCACAGACCGTCGAGTATGAGCTACCTTCGAGGGAGGTGTGCCTGCAGTGGGCAAGCATAGTGGAGAGATCGTCAGTAAAAAATCGTCGTATTTGAGAATAATGCTTGTGCGAATGAGTTATGGAATGAACATCAGAATTCTGTTCAATTGAGAGTGAAGCGAATGAATGTCTCGGACATAAAGATATCCTTGTAACTTGTTCAAATTCGCGATCGCTAAGTTCGGCTAAAATGCATATATTTCATGAACGTCTTAAATATGTGGATGATCCAAACTAAGCGATATGTTGAATTCGAATTGAGCTGCAAGGAGGATATGGGAATATGGAATTTGTGCAAGCGTTCAGCACGAGCGAGATGCTGAGTCTGGACCAGGAGAATGTGAGTTGCATGGAGCAGAGTTATGAATTGGGCAAACGGCATGCGAGTAAGGAATGGATACTGGTTTGGTTCGAGGACGAATCTGATTATAAGTGATATATTATGTAATGTCCCGCAACCGCACGGTGTATTACGCTGAGTCGGATTGAATGAGGCAATAGCTGGTTACATTTTGATTTGTGGGATTTGGGAGCAAGTATTGATTTGAGTTGGTTTCATGTGTAGATCGCGGACGTCGTGATATGGATTCAGGTGTTCGTTCAGAACAATACTGGGATAGCAGGATTGGAGCGATAATGTCGTCTTCCTTAGTCCGATCGATCGAATGATTTGGAGAGCACGGCCTGCTCACACGGTTATACCAATTGAGTAGATCGTGCTTTGCATCGAACCACGGATTCAAGGGATCGGCCGTATCGGCAAGGCAGGGTGCTTAACGGAATCAGACTTGGTGAGTGGGCTCTGTCCCTTCTCTACTCCTTCATGCCTAATAATATGGAACACACGTAATAAGGCTTGGATACTTGGACTGGAACATGAAAATTACCGTACTGTGGCGTGCATGGAGTGTGCGTCGTTTGGTTGGATATGATTTGTAGCTTTAGTTGGATTTACGTTTGGGCAATTGGAGCTTGAGTGGATCATCTTGGTTGTAACATCAAGGCACTTCGGGCGAGCGTGCATCCGTGCACGAGTATCAAGTTGGACACTTTGTCAAGCAAAGCGTGCGAGCAAAGCGTGCAGTTGTGGTTCGAAACCGGACAACTGCATCGTTGAGGGCATTGTGCCACTGTTGGGGCATTGTGCCACAGAGTTTTCTAAGCGAAGGGGTGTTGCACCAATTGGAACACTGTGTCGAGAAGCGACATAATGTCTATAGGGATAACTTGAGATGGTGCCTTGGGATATAGTTGAAGAATGGTTATGGATAATTGGATGGATTGAGGCGAGTATCGTTTGGTGGGACGAGAAGGCTCGATTCTCTCGTCATACCTACTTGGTGTTTGCATTGGTCACAGACAACCTGTTGCGCACAGGGTTTGGTTTCCTCGAACGGGATATGCTCTGGGGCACTGGTATCGTTCGGCCACGGAGGAGACAAATGGTAACGTGTCTTGGACGCGGTGCCGGTAGTTCGATACGACCAGGCGGGCTAGCTACTCAGCGTTGGATTGGGTAGAACTGCAGTTGATTAGTCCTTTATGGCTTGGCCAGTGACTTCATATAGGTAAGAGTTAGTTTGCTTTGGTTTGGTTTATTCTTTTCGTGTAGGCGGCAGCCACCTTGCCTCGGACAAGAGTGTGCATATCGATGATTGGATTAGTAAGGCTTGGATTGTGGCATGGTTTGAGGATGGATATTGAGGCTTGGATTGTGGTTCGATAGGTTCACACGTTGCTTGGGTTTGAGTAGGACGGTTTGCATGCTAGTTTACTTTGAGTTGGATATATCTGCTTGTATATTTGCTTGAGTTGAATGCTTGCGTGCTTAACCTGCTTTACAGTTTTCCTTAACATGTCATACCTCTGCCATGAAATGAATCTAGGATTCAAGTAGAAAGATCACCATATAACTGTTTGCATTCACTATCTATTTAGTGTCGGTTTAGACGAGGGGGTTACCCAGCTCACCAGTACAACTGTGTACTGACCCACGTTTGTGGGCATTATTCAAGGTACGTAGGTGTAGTGGCGCTGCTTGGATATACGGGACATGATGTATGGAACGGTAAGTACCTTTGTGGGCAAGAGAAATAGCAAGAGTGTTGCATCGTCTTTGAGGCAGTCTCCTTTGTGGCATTTTTATTTGGACCCTATCGAGAGCTTCGCTGCGTATATTCTGATGTGTGCTTGGTACACGTTACTTGACTTTTGTTGCAACTTGGTCGTTTTGATGATAACTATGATGTTTGACATCATCGCCTTGTGCGAGCGCAACTTCAGGCTCGCACGACATCACGTCCCGATGAGAACGATTGTCCTGCGGGAGCGCTGCAACGTGGTGATTCACGTTCAGCGGGGATGATCGAGCTTGCGGGAGATTGGGGCGTGACAGAAGTGTCCGTCTTTCGTCCGGACTGTCACTTAATTTCGTATTACATACATCGGGCAACCCGTTCAGTTTACTTTCCATTAGTCAGAATACTCGCGATATGCTCTGCTCGGTAATATTTTTTTCCTGATGGTTGTGTTTTTCAAGACCTAAAGATTGGAAAGACTGTCGGTAGGGGGTATGTGGCTGGAGGCTTGTATCTGTTTGACACACCTTCCCATGTTGTTTGTGCCGGTGTGAATCTCGATCATTTCGAGCTCCACTGTCGATTAGGTCATCCATCTATCCAAGCTCTCCAGAATTTGTACCCATCTTTAGATATTCATGTTTCTTTTCATTTTAAGTCGTGTAGTTTGGCTTAACATCACCGGGTTTCCTATCCGGTAAGTCAAAATAAATTTGCATATGCTCCTTTCGAGTTGGTGCATTCTGATATATGGAGGCCATGTCCGGTTGACTCGATGATGGGTTTCAAGTACTTTGTTACATTTGTTGATGATTACTCACGTGTCACTTTTGTCTATTTGATGAAAAATTGCTCCGAATTATTTGAAATTTGGTGCAATTTTTATGCGGAAATGAAAACACAGTTTGGTGTTCCGATTAAATGCCTTCGAAGTGACAATGGTCGTGAGTATTTGCCTCGTGTGTTCAATTCACATCTGTCTCGACATGGCATAATCTACCAAACTCCATGTCCTTATACACCACAACAGAATGGTGTGGCTGAACGCAAGAATCGCCACCTCTTGGAAACTACACGTGCTCTTATGTTTCAAGCATGTACTTCTAAAAGATTTTGGTCGAATATGGTTCTTACAGCATGCTATCTTATTAATTGCATGCCATCGTCGGTTTTCAATGGTGCTACTCTCTTTTCTCGCCTATATCCCGAACGAGAGCCGTTTTCTTTACCTCTCAAAATTTTTGGTTACTTGTGTTATGTTCAGGATACTCGACCAACCATTTCTAAATTAGATCCTAAGGCAATCCAATGTGTTTTCCTTGGGTATCCTAAAGATCAGAAAGGGTATCGTTGTTTTTCCCCTACCTTAAAAATATTTTTTTTTCTCGGGATGTTACCTTCGTTGAAACCGAGTTTCCTCCACTTCCACAAACTACAAGTCCAGTGCCCCAAATTTACCCAAAAGAGCCTTTCTTGTTGTTTCCTGTTCAAACACAACAACCTCCCATAAGGGTGCCCTCCCCTACCGAGCCAGTATCCCGATCAGATGGTCCGCAGACACCGGTTCAATCAGCATCGCCATCGTCAGAACGAGCATCACCAATAGTGCCCCTGATCACGGAGCCATCATCCTCCTCTAGCTCCATTGATTCGCCTCTGCCTATTCCACCGACTCGACCTCGTCGTGACTGTCGTGATCATCCTTTGTATGTTAAAAACTACAAAGGGTTTGCGAGCCATACTCAGTCCTTGATAGCTACTATTGATGGAATTCAGATTCTCAATTCTGCCGAGGAGGGTCTCAAACATCCCGCCTGACGTGCTTCTATGAAAGAGAAAATAAAAGCAATTCGGGAGAAACATACTTGGGACTTGGTATATTTACCTACTGGTAAACAGACAGTTGATTGCAAATGGGTGTTCACGATCAAGGTAAAACCAGATGGCACTCTTGATCGTCTAAAGGCTCGTCTGGTGTCTAAGGGCTATTCCCAGACCTATGGTGAGGATTATTTTGAGACCTTCTATTCAATTGCCAGTATGACATCGGTGCGTGTACTCTTGGCCTTATATGTTCGCTATGACTGGCCATTGCTTCAGCTGGATATCAAGAATGCATTTCTCCACGACGATATTGAAGAAGAAGTGTATGTAGTGCAACCTCCAGGATTTGTTGCAAGGGAAGGTAAAGTGTGTCATCTGCGGAAGGCACTCTACGGTTTCAAACAATCACCTCGTGCGTGGTTTGGTCGATTTACACATGTTACTCAATTTGGCATGTGTCAATCAAAGAAGGATCATTCGGTATTCTACCGACATACGTCAACTGGAAGGATACTACTTGGTGTCTATGTTGACGACATTGTAATCACGGGAGACGACGGTCAGGGTATTACAAGACTGAAGAAGTTTTTGGGAGAACAATTTCAGACCAAAGATATGGGATCGCTGAACTACTTCTTGGACATTGAAGTCACACGGGTAAGCGGGACATTGTAATGTCTTAAAGGAAGTATGTGCTGGACAAACTAAATGATGCACGACTGATGCAAGCCAAGGGAGCAACCTCGCCCATGGATCCAGGGGCAAAGTTACTCCCAGACGAGGGGGTCCTGATATCTAATCCGGATCAGTATCGTCGAGTGGTTGGAAAACTCAACTACTTTGCGGTAATGACTCGCCCGGATATTTCTTCGCCGTAAGCGTTGCAAGTAGATTTATGGATTCTCCACGAGTTCCACACTGGCAGGCAGCCCACAGAATTCTGCGTTATTTAGTCCAAAATCCAGGAAAAGGAATTCAGATGGAGAATCATGGACATACTCGTGTTGAATGCTTTATCGATGCTGACTGGGATGTAAGCTTGATGAATAGACGGTCTACATCTGGCTACTCGGTATTTATTGGCAGAAACTTGGTATCATGGAAGAGCAAGAAACATAGTGTGATAGCACGGTCAAGTTCGGAAGCAGAGTATCGAGCCATTGCTCATGGCACGGCAGAAGTGTTATATATGCAGCATCTTCTACAAGAGTTGGGAGAAGAAGCAGGATCTAAAGCAGCAGATATGTGGTGTTATAACCAATCTGTTGTTCATATTGCTATCAATTATGTATTTCATGAAAGGACGAAGCACATTGAAATTGATGCCCAATATGTTCGTGATGAATATAAAAAGGGGATGATAAAGTTTTATCACGTGAGGACCGGTGATCAGATAGCCGATATCTTCACGAAATCTCTTTTTGGTCATCGGGTGCAATTTTTGTGTAACAAGTTGGGCATGATTGACATCTATGCTCCAGCTTGAGAGAGGGTGTTAAGAGCATTAGTGGTATTAGTAATATTGGGCTTTAGCCCCACATCGGGTAGAGCAATAGTGAGAGGGGTTAGCCTTTTCCTATATATATGTAACCCACTCTTCAATAATGATTAACCTATTATTCATTCTCTCTACACAAACTATCTACTAACCTATGTTCTTGCCAAGAGAAGGCAAGAGAACCCATGCTCCATTTTTAAAATCATGTTTATATAGATTATTTTTGCTACATATGATGACATATATTGCATATATATATATATATATATATTAAAAAAATCAAAACCGACTAATTCGACTAGTCTCCGATTAATCCCTAGTTCTCGCGAACCGACTAGCGGCCGACCAGCAATTTTTACAACCTTGGTTGCGGTGCTCACGAAGCAGGTTATTCCGCTTCACAGGAGGGTGACGTCTCATGTGTCGCATTTGATCTATGCAGACGATCTACTGGTTTTCTTGAAACCAACAAGGGGGGTATGACTCAGCTAGCATCTATCATGGAGATGTTGGATTTATACTCGTGTCTCCACATGAATCGGGATAAGAGCAAGGCTTACTTTAATAAGCACTGCCAGAATAAGGAGGAATTTACATCACTTCTGGGAGTAGAGCGGGGTAAGCTTCCAGTCAAATATTTTGGGATCCTGTTATCAGTCAATTACGCCAGAGATATGGATTGTCAGAGTCTAGTTGAGTATACACAGAGGAGAGTTGAGGGATAGCATGCCAAAAATCTATCTTTTGGAGGACGGATTGAGCTGGTTCGTGTAGTCATTATGGCGATTGTCCGATTTTGGTTACATGCTATACTTCTTATGATCTCTACGATTAATAGGATCGAGAAAATTTGTGCCAACTTTATTTGGAGAGGGGGGATACATGCTATAGGGTGGGACACCCTCTATCGATCGCATAAGGAAGGAGGAGTAGGTCTACAGCCTTTACGACTGCTCCAGGATGTGGTTGGGCTGAAGCTTACTTGGAAGTTTCTTTTGAGAGACTCGCTATGGGCAGCTTGGATGGTGAACAGATTGAGGGGACAATTTTTGGAGTAGGTCTTCAAACAATAATGACTTCGTTGTTTTCAAAAGTATTATTTTATACCGCTCTCAATTGAAGCAATTGATCTCGAGGGTCTTCAAAAATGGTGAGACCACAGACCTATGATTTGATCCATGGATTGCACACCAAAGCTTGATAGAGCGAGCTAAGTAGTCAAAAACGGTTATATATCGGTTATATAGCCGATATATAATGGTATCGGTCTTGGACCGATATTTTTTTGCAGAAATATCGGTAAAATATCGGAACCGATATTATCGGCCGATATGGCCGATATTTTTCGAAATATCAGTTTACAAAAAAATCGATTTCTCACTGTTTTGGTTTTGCTACAGAACCGATATTGAATGATGTGACATTCTAGTTTTGCTACAGAAAAATCGATATTGAATGATATGACATTCACATCAATGGAGAATGGAGATTACATCTTCTGCCATCAAAATCTTCATGCATCAAACTTATTCAGAGATGTAGTTTCTCAAGTGATCTCCTTTATTTTGGATCTCTTGGATTTCTCGACGATATGTATACTTTCTGCATATTTTATAATAGAAAACTATTAAGTGTATTGTTCATATATAAAAATTGTGTTAAAAATACAAACCGATATTTACCATTATAAAACCGATATATCGGTGATATATTTATAACTCTACTGGACCGTTATCATGAAAAAACCATTATTAACTACATAGAGAGCGAGGAGGGTCAATGGCGTGTCGAGGGACTGGAAGGAGAGAACGTGTGAGTGCTATTCTGAGAAATAGTGTCTGGTGTCCGGAGTTACATGGTGGCACGCGACAATTCAGGGAGATCATTCGGATGATGAGGGTGGACACATCACTTCAGATTGATGCATGGATTTGGAATAATACTGGGACGGAGCGGTTCGCACATAGAGTCATAGCCAATGCTGTCAAAGTCGCACACCCGGAGATGGAGTTGGCGGATATGGTATGGGCCAAATGTGTTGCTCGTAAAATGCAGTTGTGTCTATACAAATTGAGCCTGGGAAGATTACTCACACTTGATAGGTTGTGGAGATTTGGGCTGCAGCTGGAGGCCCAGTGATGTATACTGTGCCGGCAGAGGGATGAATCCATGACACACCTATTCTTCCAATGTCCGGTGGGATGGGATATTTGGCTAGCCCAACATGATAGGTTGGGCTTATCCAGTAGGGAGATCCATGACTGGAGAGCAATTGTCGAGTTCATCAGAAGAGAGAAGCGAAGAGGTTTTGCTTGGTACAATGAGGCCTGGATCAGATTTGCTGTGGCGGTCTGGCATATCTGGAAGGAGCGGAACAATCGTATCTTTGAGGGGTCGGTGATTTCCACCATTGGGATTATCCGTAATATTGAGCAGGATGTCAGTATAATGAGAGAGAAGACGCACCCTTGAATTGCCTCTTCTCTTTGTAATTTTTTGATTTAATTAACACAATTACCTTCTTCCAATATATATATATATATATATATATATATATATATATATATATATTGCAAACAGTTTTATCGTTTTATCATCATTCTCTTTCTTCCCTCTCCTCCCCTCTGGCGATACCTCTCAGCTATCTATCCAAGTTTAGTTTTGAAAAGGGAAATGGGTGATACTATAAGTTTTATCATATATATATATATATATATATATATATATATATATATATATATATATAAAACTAATTTTAAATTTTAAATTACCAATTTACAAAAAAAAAAATTCTGTTTTCTGACCATGAATTTATTTCACTTTCAAAGCACAAATTACACAGAAAAGTTTTCTACCAAAACCCAGTGATATCCAAGTACATGTTTGCTTTGACACACTTTTGTTTCCTACTTATATTGAATTTTAAAGTTGATCTTATGAGTCACTTTGTGCCCACAAGATAGGTTCAATATCTTAAAAAATTTAAATTATAGATTTTTCATTCTTTCATTTTTAAAATATAGATTTTTTTAATGAAAAACATTTTAATGATCATGCTCTTTATTCCCTCTCCTTCTCTGCCCTTTTCCTGGGGATACGCTCTCAGCTGCCAAATTGATCAGATCACCAACATATGAGGGTAGATGGGGTGGGTGCTAGCCAGCCTGGTCATGGTCTTTTTTGCAATCGCTGATTGGCCAAATCTGATCTCTTCCTTGCCAGGCTGGCTTGCATGTTCAGGGAAGAGAAAAGGGTGATGGAGGGAATTCAAGTAGATTGGAGGAGGCTTGACCTGCAACTGGGCCCTCCTGTCCTGACCTGTGCTCCTCCGTTGCCTCTCCCTGCCTGTGCCTGATTTTGTTGGGTTCCAGAAGCGAGATAAGGAGAGAGAAATAAAGGGTAGGGTATGGAATTAAGATGTAGGCTTGAGGACGTTTTGTCCATATAAAGCAATTTCATCTCTGCATTTTACAAGAGCATTAGATCCCTTACCAATTTAGAAATGGTTTCATCTCTGAATTGGTCAGAGCTATTTATTGGTCATTCAGAGATGTAACTGAACAAGCTTGGATCACTGAATGCTGGTGCCTATGTTGCACTAGTACGGACACAGATACGGATAAGGACATGATACGGGTACGGGATACATGAATTTTCAAATACGTTCAGTGTAATCTCCTAGGTTACATGAATACGGGCATGGATATGGGTACGGACACGATACGGATACGGGCACCATTTTCCCGTGTCCGTGCAACATAGGCTGGTGCAATTAGGAGACCGAGGCTGTTAAGGCCCATTAAGTGGTCTAAACCTGTGTCTCCCTTGGTTATATTAATTTCTGTTATGTTCCCAAACAGATGTCATTCTAGAGTAGCATGTCCATGTTTCATGTGAAATTGATTTGATTTGTGTTTCTGATGGATTCAAATTGTCAAAATGACAATTGTTTTTTTATGCCAACAATTTAATCTATTCAATGCAGAACCTGCATTACGTCGAGGAGATTCTGTTTATCTTGTGGGATTGAATGGAAGTTTACGGGCAACATCCAGAAAATCAATTGTTACAAACCCTTGTACTCGACTGAATATTGGATCTGCTACAAGTCCACGATACCGCGCCACTAATATGGAAGTCATAGAGCTTGATACTGGTAAGTTAAGTCATTCTCTTATTATTGGGGAACTAAAAAAAAATCCTGTTTCTGTTGGCAGTAATTATTTCTTTGTTTTAGATTTTGGTAGTAACTTTTCGGGTGTTCTAACTGATGCCCAAGGAAGGGTCCAAGCATTGTGGGCCAGCTTTTCTGCTCAGGTCCGTACTAACTATTTAGTACCAATAACTAAATATCAACCATGCTTTGATCGTATGATTTTTGTCTGCAGATCAAGTGTGGTAGTAGTTCTGTGGATCAGCAAATTATTAGAGGTATACCAATTTATGCAATCAGTCGGATCATTGACAAGATCATCTGTCATGCAGCAGCGCCCCTTCTTTCAGTTAATGGCATAAAGAGGCTAATGCCTCTTGTTAGAATTTTAGAGGTCGAGCTTCACCCTACTTTGCTTTCTAAGGCTAGAAGTTTTGGACTGAGTGACAATTGGGTACAGGTAAAGTTTATCTCATTTTGAAAGTACATACATTTGATCCTCTTAACGCTTTGGAGAATCATTCTTCTCTAGCCATCTTAATTTTACTCTTTAGTTTTGGTTGCTAATTAGCCTAATTTTGGACAAATATTTTTACAGATAGTCCCCTGTGTAGACATGATTAACTAAAGGTCATTTGACTCATTTCTTAATCAATAGTCTTGTTACAACAACAACAACAAAGCTTTTGTCCCAAATTTTTGAGATTGGGTAATCAATAGTCTTATTGATATTAAAAATCTAATCCAAAATTATTATGGAAGCAAAAATCACTAAACTTTATGTTTGATAAGAAAAGTAAATTTAAGTTAAAAGATATCTATTTCATCTGAAGGTGTTCTTCTTCTAACTATTTCTTTAAAATAATATGACTAATTGTTTTATGTTAAAAGTATATACTTTTAGTTAACTTTCTACTATTTTTCACTTGTTAGTAAATCAAAATTTTCTTGCTCACTTATTTTTAGACCAAGAATTGAGCCCTAACTAATGATACTCCACAGGCTCTTGTAAAACATGATCCAATAAGAAGGCAAGTCTTGCGTGTGAAAGGTTGTTTGGCAGGGTCATTAGCTGAGGGACTATTAGAGCAAGGAGACATGATCCTAGCTGTCAACAACATGCCCGTCACTTGCTTTCGTGACGTAGAAAATGCTTGCCAAGAGTTAGACATGGGTGATGCCAATGATGGAAAACTCAAAATGACAATTTTTAGACAGGTGAACTTCTGAACTTATTTATACTTTTCTAGAGAAAGATCATGTGAATTTAGCTTTGTTTTATTGTAGGGCAAAGAGATTGAACGTACTGTGGGAACAGATATCAGAGATGGCAGTGGCACAACTCACATGGTGAACTGGTGTGGATGTGTAATTCAGAATCCGTATCCAGCAGTTCGAGCCCTTGGATTTCTTCCTGAAGAAGGGCACGGTTGTTATGTGGCAAGGTGGTTATTCTAGTTTACCTGTATTTTTATATTTATTACCAAGCCATTACCTGTTGAAAATAATTCCTGAAGGAATTGTGTATCTCTGTCACTGTGTGTGTGTGTGTGTGTGTGTGTGTGTGTGTGTGTGTGTGTGTGTTGGTAATTTAATCATTTTTTTGTAGGAAAACCTTACTTACGAATCAAAGCTATAATCTGAAACTTGTCAGCTCCTAAGGGATGTTATTAAAAGCTGAGCAACCTCTAGAGAATGGTTTCTTTCAGAATTTCTATTTTAAAGCTTCTCTTTTTATACACCACAATCCTGTATTTTGAATCTTGAACTTCTGGAACAGGAATAACCGATTTTCCTTTTATGTACATAGAACGTGCCATGGTAGTCCAGTACATAGATATGGTCTTCATTCCAGCCGATGGATTGTTGATGTAAATGGAAAATTTACGCCAGATCTGGAAACCTTTTTGGAAGTGGTCAAGGTATGTTCCTAATTCTATGATAAGTTGTTTCATAGTGTAATTATATAGTGCTTATTGCAAAAGAAATCCTTCCAGCTTTTTTCACCTATTTGAACAAAAAATCAGTATCGAACTATGGAACAAATTTAAATACCACATATGCTATTTGGATATGATCCCTCACACCATTAACACCCTCGTGCTGTCCTTTAAGGCTATATGTACTAATATGCCATACTTATAATAGGCTTCATATTACAATGAATAGGATATCTAACCCAATCAAGCACCTGGGGAAATGTTGTGTTCAGCTCCTGGTTCTACCATATGATTTCTAGCCTATCAATCCTCGTTAAATCACAATTCCTGCAGGATCTCTAGATGTACATTCTTCTTATGGCTTGTGCTTGTTCATATCTAAACTCAATTGTTATGTACTCTACAAATACAGGCGCTGGAACATGGAGAGTTTGTGAGAGTAAGGACAGTCAAGTTGAACGGGAAGCCCAGCGTGCTGACGCTGAAGCAAGATCTTCACTATTGGCCTACTTGGGAGTTAAAATTTGATCCAGATACGGCAACATGGTGTCGAAGAACCATTAAATCGATGGATTCCTCCACCACCACTGCATGATTGTTGGCACGCCATAGTAAATAAATGTATATTCTGTGGATATAGGTCTTACATACATATTTGGCTATACTATGCCCTTAACTTGGGAATGGAGCACATGGAGTGTCTCATATTCCCATTAAGTTTAGTTGAGGGCTTGACCAGATTTTGATTCTTATATGGCAGCAACTCACGAGCACTCCGATTCATTCGCTCAATTGCTGTATAGATTGAACAAAAGGGGACATGTGGATCCCGGAAAAAAGCTGCTGATTGATAGTGATGGAACTTGTGAACGTGATCATACTCTTAAAAATCTTGGATTTTTATATACACAAAATTATCAATATCATGTTGCTGTAACTGATGCTTTCCTCTAGTGTGTGTGTGTGTGTTAGCCATAGACAACTTGGGAAATAACTACTGCATAAGCATAACTACATTCTGAACAAACGTGAGACAAATTATCATAATTCAAACAAACATTCTCCAAAACTTTAACTTTATATATAGGCTATGGCTAAACTTTTGTTCACATATATTCGTACTGTAATTCAAATGAATCTCTTTCCACATTTAACAAACAAACCAAAGATGTGATGTTTGGTTGGATGTTTCATTGCTTCTTCATACTTTCAAAGTGTGTTTCACTTTTTGTGTTCATTTTCACGCAACCAAACAGCGCCACAGGAGATTTGAGTTGTACTTGTACCCCAAAATATTGGGAGGAAAGAGAGACAAATATTGTCCTATTTAGAGCATCAATAGTAGATGGTGTCCAAAATTTCTATCTTGAGGCCCAAAAAAAGAAGAAGAGGTAAATGTAGAATAGGTTCGGTTTGTTTGAGAATAATAGAGTGATAAAATAAGCTTTGGCTCAAAGATTGTGTTGTCAAAAGTTAATGTGGAAAAAAAATAATGTAAATCTAGAATTGGGTTTCAAATTGGAACTTAATATTCTACAAAATGATTTCTTACATTCTGAATCTAGAAATTATCTTGCTCAACCCATTGCTCCTGCGAGTGGGTTGGACATGAGAATCTAGAAATTGGAACTTAGGATGAGTCTTACTATTCTACAAATTGAGCTCTTACATTCGGAATCTAGAATCTAGAAATTGTGATGGACCTTACTAATGATGCTCTTACATGGATGGTACTACAAATCGACATCATTGTCGGATGTGAAGCTTGTAATAATAATTTGTTGGTATATTAGAATGTATTAGGAGATTTTATGTAAGATGGAGGATTGTTAGGTTATATATATATATATATATATATATATATATATATATATATATATATATATATATAGTCAAGAGATCATAATAAGAATATAACTCCAAATATTCTACATGGTATCAGAGCACAAACCCTAACCGCCACAAACCCTAGCCGTCACCACTGTTGCCGCACTGCTCGCCCACCACCACCGCCGTCGTCCCCTCTGTCGCCGCACCGCTCGCCCACCACCACCGTCACCGCCGCCGCCTCCACACCTCCGCCACCGCGAAGCCACGACTCATGCGGAGCCCGTATGAGTCTTTTGTCGCAGTTTTCGGCATCTCCCGCGGGTCGTTCCGGACATTGACATCGAAGGCCTAGATCCGATGGGGGAGAGACATAATCGGGTCTAGGAGAGGACGAAGAGGACGAACGTGAATCGTGGGATGGGTGTGAGATGATAGGAGAAGAGGAGGATCGATGGAGGAGATCATCAAGAAGTTGGACCCTGCAGAGGTCGCAACGTTGATGAAGTTGATGAAACTGTCGGTTGGTGAGAGCGCGACACGAACACCGGTGAAGTTAGAGCTTCCCTCCATCGATTTGAAGCTTAATGGACCAGCCACCTACCTGATTTGGTCACGACGGGTGAGGAGAACCCTCGCATGGAAGAACCTGGAGGGTTTCTTGTCAGAAGAGAAGACAGAGCCGGATGAGGGCTCGGCAGGACGCGACGAGTGGAAGTTCACTCATATGATGATATACATTTGGCTCTGTATTCTTTAGTCCAGTCGATCTCCGCCACAGTGGATGGCCTTGAGATGGTAAATGACGTGTGGGAGAAGTTGAGGAGGACCTACGATGGTGTGGGTAATAACTTGAGGGTTTTCCATATCAAGGAGGAGATCGACGACACCGTACAGGGAGAGAAGGCGGTGCAGGAGTATGCCACAGAGTTGGAGCGTCTGTGGTTGGATTATGATCACTCCTCATATCCGCTGAGCTACGAGGACCCGAAGTGTAAGGAGAGACAGGTATGTCTGTAGGAGAGGACGATGAAGTTTCTTAAGGGGCTGACCGTAGTGTTTGCTCAGAGGACAACACTACTTCTTGCCCAACCGAAGATCCCTACACTTGAGGAGGCTATATCGGTCATGATCCAGGAGAAGACTCGCATCAAACTGCAGGAAGGGACAGGTGGTCCTCCTGAAGTGAAGTTAACACTGGCGGTTGCCAATTCAGGCGGCACAAGACCTAAGAAAGACCCCTGGCAGTGCTACAACTGCGGGGAGGTGGGCCATCTGAGGTATGCTTGCACCAAACTACCCAAGGAGGAAGATTCAGGTGGTGGACATGGACAGTTTGGAGGACGTGACCGTGGTCGTGGGGGTCGACGGGGTGGTCGAGGAGGTTATCGGACGAACCTGCTGGTAGCAGAAGGCGAGGAGAAAATTGATGGCACCTATACTGAGGAGGATCAGGCACTGTTGGGCATGCTGGAGGTACTCAAGAGAAAACAGAGAGCATCAAGCGATAGAGACAGGAGGAGCGGGACTGAGGAGGCGTCCACCTCAGTCTTCGCCAGAGGCAACGCTGTCATGTATGCCCATCCATCGAAAGTTACTGACGACTCACTCGCCCCTGCATCTATGTCTTCCCTTAGATCGTCGGACTGGATTGTCGATTCGGGTGTTTCTCAACACGTGACAAGGAATGCTAGTGAGTTCTCTTCCTACACTCACCTAGCATCGGCGGACAGCATTCAAACAGCCGATGGTACTTTCCAGTCAGTGGTCGGTAAATGTACTGTCGATTATACAGGTTCAGTAAAATTATCCAATATTTTGCATGCTCTTTCTTTTTCAGTCAGTCTTTTGTCCATTAGTTCTATATTCCTCCAACTAAAATGCATTGTCTCTTTTGATATTCCTAAGGTGGTCTTCCAGGAGAAGGAGACGGGATGAAGACTTGGGACTGTCACTTGGCATGATGGACTGTGGTACCTGGATTGGGAAGGGCTAGATTCAGCATTGGTGTTTGTGGAAGTGAGGGCAGAAATGGGAGGACCAGAGATGAGTGTCGAGGATACACTGATACTCTACCACAGGAGGTTAGGGCACTCATCTTTTGGTATTTTGAGTAGGTTGTATCCATCTATTTATAAGAAATCAAATAAGGAGAAACTAGTATGTTATGCATGTGATGTAGGCAAACTTACTAGGAGCTCATGTGTTAGTGCGGGCCATAGGAGCTCTTCTGTTTTTGAGATTATACATTCTAATATTTGGGGGTCGTATGCCACAACTACTATGAATGGTTACAAGTATTTTATTTCTTTTATTGATTGTTCATCTCATGTCACCTGGCTATATTTGATGAAGAATAAGAGTGGTATCTTTGTCTATTTTTTGGGACTTTCATAAACATGTCCAGACTCAGTACAGAGTAGTGGTAAAGGTACTGAGGTCTGACAATGGGACATAGTATACCAAAAAAGCACTTGAGAAATACCTATCAGCCTAATAGATACAGCATCAGGCCACTTGTGCATACACACCAGCACAGAATGGAGTGGCAGAAAGAAAGAACAAACACCTTCTGGAGGTGGCAAGGAGCATGATGATCACCATGAATATACCACAGAGTCTGTGGGACATGCAGTGTTGACAACAGTTCAACTGATCAACATGATGTCCTCAAAAGTACTGGGATGGAAGTCTTCATATGAGATATTTCAAGAAAATAATAGTGGGATACTCCCGCTGTGTGGTGGCCCATGCAGGTCTACGACTAAATTATTTCGGTTTCAACTAAGGAACTGATCAAGCCTGCGACAAAGATATGATAAGTTATAGGATCTCATCCACTTGATTGATTCGTTCTTGACCTCTATATCGACTTCAATTTATTGACTTGCATCATGCCTTGATTCTTCTGTACGTTTCTCATAGTTTATTTTGGATGTAGAGTAATGGATTCACAAGCATGCGACGAGACCCCCGCGGGAACACCACAAGTTGCAGTGGTCACCTACGACGATGAAGTAACACCAGTGGGTGGAGGTCAATCAGCTCAACAAAGCCATCAAGCAGGTCAACCTACCTCAAGATTTCGGCGAGATGATATTCCACCACCGCCGCAGTTTCCTCCACATATGCCTACCTTTCCACCAGGACAGCCTATGGATGGTCAGCAAATGTTCCAAATGTTCTGCGCAATGATACAAGCTCAACAACAGATTCATCAACAAGCTCAGCGTCATGAGGCAGCGAATCAGAGAAATAGCATAGTAACTGCACTGGAGCAGGCGAATCTACCAGCTCGACGGCCATCGACGGGCTCTATCACCGATTTTCGCCAATTGAAGCCCCGCACCTTTTCAGGCAAGGAGGAGCCAACTGAAGTTCATGAGTGGCTCACAAACACTCAACATCAATTAGAAGCAGCTGAGCTTCCAAGAGAGCGTTGGATGATTGCCGTCCGGATGCAGTTGACGGGCAATGCACATCACTGGTGGCTATCTGAGGAGACACTGCTCGGACCAGACTGAGTCACTTGGGAGGAGTTCTCTAGACTCTTTCAGGAGATGTACATTCCATCTACTGCTCGATCGAAACTTCGGGACAAGTTCAATCGCCTCACTCAAGACAAGATGACAGTGGAGGAGTACAATGCAGAATTTATCCGTTTGGGTCGCTTCGCCCCTACTCTGATTTCGACCGAAGAGGAGAAAGCTGAGAAGTTCTTCGACGGATTAAACTTTGAGCTACAGAGATTGATCGGATCTGTTGTACCTACTTCATACACGGACGTCCTTGCTGCAGCACGACGTATGGAGCGCGTCACCAGGAGAGAATCCAACCTGAAGCGGCCTTTCACATCAGCACCAGCAAGAGCACCGCATGGAGAAGCTGCAAAGAAATCTCACCTGCATCAAGCACCATAGGGAGATGTATCCAAATCCCTAACCCTTCCTACTTGTTACTACTGTGGCAAGGTAGGCCATGTTGAGAAGGAATGCCGACGTAAATTGGGATTATGTATAGCTTGCGGATCCAATCAGCATTCAGTGAGGGATTGCCCTAAGCCTCGAGAAGGAGCACCGATAGTAAATCGATAAGCTTCACCAGCACCGGAAGGATATCAGCCGAGGCCACCCTTGGCACCTCGAGCAGCACTCTTCCAGCAGGCCCAGCAATAGCAGAGGGTACCACCACAAGGACGCGGACAAGCTTATGCGATAATGATGGAGGACGCACAGACTCGTGGATTAGCGAATGTGCGTAAGATTTGAGTTAATCATAGTTATCTATTCCTAGTAATGCCATAGCACGTGCCTGTTAATTCATGACCTTAGCCTTAAACCTGGTATTTTTAATAAGTGATAACCTAGCTTTCCTAAGCTGTAGATTCTCTTGCTCTATCCAGATTTTTTTTACTTATCTCTCATTGCCTAGGAAAATATCTTATTTCCTTTCCTACATGTTCTGCTTGATCTTTCTCTCGCTCTTCTTGTTCATGATTCTTAATCCCTTGTGTCGTGCTACACGCATGTCTTGCAACCGCGTCATCTCTGTTGTCGGTTATTTTTCTAATTGCGAGGACATAATTCTTTTAAGGTGGGTAGATTGTAACACCATATTTTTTTTAAATTTTTAAAAATGAGTTTTCTGGATTTTTCGGTAATTTTTAATTAATTATTAAAAATGTCCTTCAGGGATTAATATTTTTATGGTTTAAATTAAGTATTAAAATATTACAAAAATTATATTTTTGGGTGTATTATTAATTATTGGATGTTGTGTAATTTTTCTAGAATTTATTGGGCTCAAAAACTATTTTTAAATAGCTAAAAATCCTTGTTTTAATTAAATCGGACTGAACCGGACTGAACCCGGCCCAATTAAACCGAACCGGACCGGCCTAAACCCTACTGAACCCAAATCCTAAACCTAACGGGTCGGATCGGACCCGAACCCGACCCGCCCCCAAACCCTCACTCCTCTCCCCACGACCCGCTCCCCCCCCCCCCCGCGTTTTCCGGCCACGACAGCGCCCCCTCCGCCGACACGACCGCCATGACCCCGCCTCCGGCGCCCCACGGCCCCTCTCCGCGCCTCTCCCTCTCCCCTTCCCTATAACCCCCCCTCGCCGACCTTCTCCGCCACCGCCATCACCAAACCCCCTCCACCGAGCTCCGCCGCTTCCCGACGCCACCCCGACGCCCCTCCGTCGCGAGCCCGACCTCCGGCGACACGCCGTCGACCCTCCCCGCGCAGTCCAGCGCCGTCGCAGCACAGAAACAGCGCCGCCGCCGCTGTGCCCCGCTGCGTTCCTTCGCAACAGCAAGGTACCTGTCTTCCCAGCCTTGTATCTCCCTGTACGTTGTACCATTTTCTGTTCTGTCAAATCCTGTGCGAAGACCGCGTGACCCTCACGAAACCCGTATAACTCGTTTGGGGTACCGCATCCTGTGTCGGTCGCAAACTGCGACGCAAAAAAGGAAAATAAACCATATTTCTGAAAATTCAGAAATTGGTCCCGAACTCCCCAGTTCGCGACCGTTTTACGACCAGCCTGTTAACTGTTTTTAAAATCCACTTGAACAGTAATTTAGACCATATAACTTAGTTTTAAAATCCTATTTTTGTTCAATTTATTGTGCTGTATGTTATGATTTATTCGCGGGTGAAAATGGCCAAAAACTTGGTTAATTAAAACCCTGATTCTCTCGGAACTGGGTGCGCCCCACTAAACGAGGCGACTTGGTCATGTGCGAACTTCACCAAAAGGTGTGTGCCGTTAATACGGATGTGTGAGATTTCGCAGAAGTTGATTTGGATGTGCGTGCACACCGGAATCAACGTGTATCCGTCGATAACGTCCCGTATCGGTCATGTTCTGAAACTCGTTGTAACTTTGTGTGTGCTCGTCGTTTCGAAATAAAACTTGCGCCATCGGACTCGTAGTATTTTTCTGGTCCTGTGACCCAAGTTTGGTTCGATTCTGAGAACATTGACAAAATCCCGTATCGTGGGCCCCACGGCTCCACTTGACGGGCGATTTTGTGATCGGCTCATCGAAATCCAGTTCTGGATATTCCGTTGGGTTCATATAGTCGTTCTGGACTTGTAGATACTAAGTTTGACGAATTTGAAGAACTTTATCTCTGGCACATTTTTCGGTGCGAAGTGGGCCACATGTGGACCCCACTTTGACCAGAAACTGTCACTTTTGCTCCTGTGTCTAAATTGGACTTATGGACAGGCAATTCTAGCTATTTGATGTCTTCTGAACATGATGGTAGTATTTATTTCAGCAACCGGAGGAGTACCTGTAGATTCCTCTGATACCAGAGCAACAGTTGGAATTCCAGGCAAGTGTACCTTGTCAATCTTGCAGTATTTGCTACATAATGTTCTCTTGATTTAATTATATGATATAAATGTTTAACCAAGGACCATGTGATATTACTTAATGTTCGAACAAGATTCGGGTGTCAACGCCGTACGCGGAGTTGTGTAACGTCACCTAGCGATGGATATCGAAACCCTATACATTCTCGTGCTTGCATCATCAAGTACGTCATACCATAGGACACCTGACACTGTTCATGAGACAGAATATTTCTGAGATATTCATGGTGATTTTGTATAGGCTATAGGATTTGTGACATAGACTTTATGTTCATAGCTATCATATGACTTGCTGCATTAGATATGATCTTGCGTGACATGGACATGAGACATCGTGGACATGAGACGTGTGATTACATTGGGTGGGGAGAGACACACAGGCTACAGGATGATTTTATGTATGGTGCCGTAGGCCCACTACATAGTAAACTATATAGTATAACTACATAGTATAACTGCTACCGGCTCCCCGACACAGAGCTTGTAGTGGTCTCAGCCTGAGTACTAGTGATGCTCTCACTTGCATATCACATAGTTGGTTACATAGTCTACCATATTGTGATTGTTTCATTTATTATTGCACTGTATTAATTCTGGCTTGAGTTATTCTTGTACCTTGCTATGTCCCCTGAGGACCAGGATCCGGATTATGTCCCCAGGTGTAGCAGAGGAGATCTACCCCGAGGTATACGGGACAGGAGCTGACATTGGAGCAGTACCAGAACCCGAGGACGAGGTCGTGCTAGAGGATTTCTCCTGAGTACCTGCTTTATCTATACTCAGTTATTTCTCCTATTTTCTGTCTATTGCATTGATGTATCAAACTTATTCTCGGGTTGTTCCCCGAGACACTTTTTATTGAGACTTGTTAGATTATATTTTATTTCGATTATTCTGGCATTTGATCTGTGATTATCTTCTGTGGATGAAATTAGAATTAGACTATGACTTGTATCGTAGACCTATTTATTGTTGTTTACAGCTTAAGTACACCCTAATGGGTTCATTAAATTGGGTCCGCCCATTGGTGTGTCCTGCTGGCCATTGCCACGTGTCTAGTCCCTCGGTATTTTGGGACTGGGGCATGACACGCTGAAGGTGTTTGGCTGCGTATATTTTATGAAGGACAACAGACCGTCTGTTGAGAAACTTGACCCTAGAGCAATCAAGTGTCTTTGTGGGCTATTCGGCGACTCGGAAGGGATACGTGTGCTGGAGATAAGTAGAGAAGAAGAGGTTTGTGAGCATGGATGTTCCCTTCAGGGAGCTTGAGCCATACTACCGTCATGAGGGAGCCTCATCCATGGGCAACTCACCAGACACTGGGAGTATGAGGCGAGAGAGGGAGATTGGTGATAGTTTGGTGACCGATTTAGGAGTATGGCATGGAGGAACAGTTGAGGAGGAGAGTGAAAAGGAACAGGGGGGGAGATAAGAGGTGTTAGGCCCACGGATCAGGGGGAGTTACTTACCTATAGCTGGAAAGGAAAGAAAACTGCAGGACCAGTACCTATAGTGCCAGTGTCAAGTCTCTTGCCTGCGTCCGTCTCGACTCCTGAGACACCTATACCACCACCACCAGATTTTTTTTCAGGTGATATCATTCCCCTCCCACACCATTATCAGTACGGAGGACCACTCGTAGCAATGCAAGAAATCCTCTTGATAGATATGGTTGAGATTTTGCTCAGTTTGTTTCATATAATAACATCTCTTCTTCTCATGGAGCATTCATTGCGTCTTT
Source organism: Iris macrosiphon (assembly GCA_036927795.1). Classification (NCBI taxonomy): domain Eukaryota; kingdom Viridiplantae; phylum Streptophyta; class Magnoliopsida; order Asparagales; family Iridaceae; genus Iris; species Iris macrosiphon. The sequence continues at coordinate 5,725,633 of JAYESA010000010.1, forward strand.
GGATAGTATTATTATACATAATAATTGGCAGGTTGCCAAGAACGATCCAAAGTAGAAACTGGCGATGTACGAGGAGTTAGGGGCTCTTGAGAAGAACCACACTTGGGAACTGAAAAAACTGCCAGAGAGGAAGAGGGAATGTCACCCTCACATTTTCATCCAAGGGTAGTTTTGTAATTGTTAATGGGTATTAATTATTTTAGGATTAATTATAATTAATATTTGTGCATTGCATGATTTATTTATTTATTGTATTATTAATTGTTTCTAGTTGTAGATTGTTGTGGACTTGTGTAGTGGACCAAACCCAATTATTTAGAAGGCATGAACCAACTTTTAGTTGAGTCTAATTTGAGCCATGAATTAGGCCCATGGATTATGAGGCTTAATTAATTAGAGAAGCTATTAGACTAGAATCTTCCCTCCCTAATTAATTTCTTCATGAGAGGCCCCAAGGGGTATTTATGACTTTTCACATTGCATGGAGGGTGTATATAAGCTGTCACGCCCCAATCTCCCGCAAGCTCGATAGTCCCCGCTGAACGTGAATCACCACGTTGCAGCTCTCCAGCAGGACAATCGTTCTCATCGGGACGTGATGTCGTACGAGCCTGGAGTTGCGCTCGTACAAGGCGATGTTGTCAAACACCAAATGTTATCATTGAAACAACCAAGTTGCAGCGGAAGTCAAGTATTGTGTACCAAGCACACAATCAGAGTAATACGCAGCGAAGCTCACGATAGGGCCCAAATGAAATGCCCCGAAGGAATGCCACAAAGGCGATGCCACGAAGACGATGAAATACTCTTGCTCTTTTTCTAGCCCACAAAGGTACTTACAGTTCATACATCATGCCTCGTATATCCAAGCAGCGCCACTACGCCTGCGTACCTGAAATATTGCCCACAAACGTGGGTCAGTACACAACCGTACTGGTGAGCGGGGTAACCCACTCGCCTAAGCCGACACTAAGTAAAATAGTGAATGCAACCAGTTATATGGTGATCTTTCTAGTTTGAATCCTAGATTCATTTCATGGCATATGGATGACATGTTAAGGAAAGCTGTAAAGCAGTTTAAGCATGCAACCATTCAACTCAAACCAATCGACAAGCAAATAAATAAGCAACCCGAAGGATTCTAACACGCAACCCGTCCTACTCAATGCCATCGCTTGCACGATAACATATCGAACCATCAGCCAAGCCTCAATATCCATCCTCAACCAACATTTACAATCCAAATCTCACAGTGCACACTCTTGCCGAGGCAAGGTGGCCGCGCCTACACGAAAGCCAAACCAACAAAAGAAAAGCAAGCCAACACTATACTATATGAAGTCACTGGCCAAGCCATAAAGGACGTTTGATCGGACTGATCAAATGCGGTTCTCCTCGAAACAGCGCTAAGTAGCTAACCCACTTGGATCGATTCCAACCGCTGGCACCGCGCCCAAGACGCGTTACCCAATTGTCTCCTCCATGGTCGAACGGTCCCGGTGCCCCGGAGCCTTCCCGTTCGAGGAGACCAAACCCTGTGCAATACAGGTTGTCCGTGACATGCAGACACCAAGTAGGTATGACGAGAGGATCGAACATTCTCGCCCCACCAAGCGATCCTAGACTCGTTCCACCAATAATCCAACCAAAACATCCATAACCATTCTTCCAATATATAGCCCAAGGCACCAAATCCAAGTATTTCCATAGGCACAATGCCTCTTCTCAACACAGTGTTTCCAATGGTGCAACACCCATGCTCAAAGCTAACCCATGGCACAATGCCGTTTCAGTGGCACAATGCCTCATTCGAGGCACGATGCCCCATCAAGCGGCACAACACCCTCGCCGATGCAATTGTTCGGTTTCGAACCACAACTGCTCGTTTTGTAAGACAAAGCGGCCAAGTGATACTCGTACACGGATGCACGCTCGCTCGCCCAGATTTCCGATATTCCCAATGCATCAATGACTCATTCCAACTGTCCAAGCATAATCCCAATCAATCAACCAACTGCCTCAAATGCAATATCCAACTCTAGCTCCAACTATCCAACGCGCAAACCAAATCAAGCCACAATCCTACCAAGCCAACGACGTCCACTCTATGCACGCCTCAGTGTAGTGATTCCCAATGTTTCAGCCCAAGTGTTCAAGCCTTTACGTGTTTTTCATATTATTAGGCATGAAGGAGTAGAGGAGAAGGGAAAGAGCCCACTCACAATGTTTGATCCCGTTAAGCATCATGTCCTGCCGATACGGCCAATCCCTTGAACCCGTGGTCCGATGCAAGCGCGATCTACTCAACTGGTATGACCGTGCGAGCAGGCCGTGCTCTACAAATCATCCGACCGATCGGACTAAGGAAGATGGCATTATCATTCCAACTCAGCTATCTCAGTACTGCTCTGAACGAACACCTGGTTTTCATCGAACCCGCTAGCCATCTGCACATGAAACAACTCAATCAATACTTATTCCCAAAATCCAACAAATCAAATATAACCAGCATTTGTTTCATTCAATCTGACTCAGCGTAACGCACCTGCGGTGGCGGGCGTTACATAAGCCGGCCACCTCAAGGAGGAGAGAGAAAATTATTTTATTCATTCCAAATTCCCAAAATCTAGATCTACATTCTTCCCTCTCCAAATTTCCTCCATTCACTCACCAATTCTCCACCAATTCTTCACCAATCTCTTCCCTAATTCATCATTGAGATTGCTACACCAAGGATCTATAAGAAGGAAGCAAGGAGCAAGGAGGAGGAGGCCAGGATCTACAAGGAGATGAGCTACTTGACAATTGAAGACTTTTCATTGGGAATCCATCTTCCAATAGGTATAATTCAGTTTTTTCTCTTCTAATAGACTCTAGATCTGAGATTTAACCATGAGAAACTAATCCACATGCATAGGTTACCCATAGGATTTGGTTTTTGGTCAATCGGAGACCTCGGTGGAAGTTATGACCATTTTGGTGCCAATTTTGGGAGAATTTTAAGATTGACACATGTAGTGCTTGTCAATTGATCTAATAGATCTAATTGACAATTAATTATTTGTTTGTGACTAGTGGCGTGTCCACAATTGGATACATGTAGGCCGTATCTCGTCAATTTGACGAAATGGGTTGATTTTGGGGGTTTTCCTCCGACACGGGACTTTGTGCATATCACCTTGTGACACGGACACGTAGACACTCTAATTACTATACGTATTATTCATAAATTATGTATTAGACTTGTACGTGTCCTCCGGGATGCGTTTGGTTGTGTGTTGTAGCCGTATCGCAAGCGTATCATAGAAAAAGTGTGATACGGGTGCGATGCGCTCCATGTGTTTGTTGTTTGACTCAATTTTCTATACGTGCATATGTATTTATGTATATGTAAGCTATCTATATATATGTAGTTTATGTAATAGTGTATTTTGGATTTACGTATCGGTGTGTGTCTATATGTGTATATGATAAGAGTATATATATACATATACATATATATATATATATATATATATATATATATATATATATATATATATATATATATATATATATATATATATAGGTAGGAGTATATAGTGATATGTGTATATATCTATATAGTGATACATATTGTTAGGGGAGGTATGTTAGTTAATTGTGCTTGTTATCTTGTGTGTGTAGTGAAGAGCTCGACACAGGTACAGTGTACAGCCGGGTAGGCAATGCTACCACTGCAGGCAATGCAGTAACAGCTGCACATACTATGATATTCAGTAGAGGAGCTTGACCAGCAGGAAATCAACAGCATGTGCAAATTGCACACAGTCTTGAGGATCAGTAAGTGCAGCAAAGTTTCACTGTGTGCAGATTGCACACAGTCTTGGAGATCAGCAGACACAAAAATCAGTTTCACTAGGGTGCAGTTGCACACAGAGTGAGGAACAGTCACTGTGCAGATTACTAGAAGGAAAGCAGCAGTTCCCGCACAGTAGCTGTGCAGTTTTGGTTGTGGTGTTTAGTACCCAGTATCTTCGCTGTGCACAATTTTGGTTTCAGTTTAGTTTCAGTATCAGGCAGTGCATCAGTCACTGTGTTTGACACAGTTAAGTATTTGGTTTTAGTATAGATCAGTTAGCTTTGTATCAGGGGTTTGGGTAGTAGTTGGTATAGTTAGTATATATATAACTATGTGTACTAGTTGTAATTTGGGCTAATAAGTATTAGATGATTTAGTTTAGTGTATTAGTTAAGAATAGTAGTTAATAGTTAGATTGTAGCAGTTCAGTATCCATTCAGTGGTTTCAGTCAGTTCAGTATTTGTATTTCAGCGTAGTGTTAGTAATTGTTAGTTGTTAGTAGTTAGTTGCTAGTTGTTTAGTTAAGAATCAAGTTATAGTTAGGTTCAGTTTCTTGTATCAGTAGATATGTAGTTAGTTGGTCTACTAGTTAATATATAGTTAGTTTAATTATTTGTGATTCCTTAAGGTAGATATAATTAGCCAATTGTAGGTATTAGTTAGTTATATATATTGCATTAGCTTGGTTATATATGTTTAGTTGGGTTACCTTGAGATACCAAGGTATCCCCAAGGTAATGGGCCGATACCCAAGGTATTGAGCTTGGGTATCGAGGTAGTTGCGATACGCATTGGTGCAAGGCCAAGGTCTCTTATTTCATTTGGTTTTATCTAGTATTATAATATTTGACTTATATATATAAAAACTCTATTCTCATATTAGAAAACTTGCGTATCTTAGGATACGGCTCTTTGAATGCATTGTTGTGTGTTAGCTTAGCTAGCATAGCATAGTTTATAGTATATCGACTTAGTGACTTAGCATTAGACTTTTGCAACCTAAAATTCATTGCTTTGACTTAGAAATGGTGTATCGACCTAGAATTGTATCAACTTAACTTATTTTTATTATTGAATCTTGTATTGATGCAACATACCATATATAGGTTATGAGACACCAGCTTGGGCATCGAGAGACACACCTTGCTCAGGACTTCAGGCGAGTACATTTCTCTGATTGTTTTTAATTCATAATATTGTATATATGCATGTTCTAAAACTGTATACATTGATCCCGACACAGTAATTTCACAGACTGGTGCTATATGGATCCCGTCAGGAGGTGTTATCCCCTACCGTGTTCAACGGGTACCCAGTCACATGTATTTTATCGTGTGCATCGGGTATTGACTTTCATGTACTTCTTGTGCATCCACTATTTCGTGTGCTCGTGTGACTATATCGTGTTCATGTACGTAACTTGTCGTGGTTGGATCCATGAGTATTGGTTGGGGAGGGAGAGTAGGAGTTGGTTATGTAATCAAAGCTCTATTGATCTCATGTGCATGTCGATTATACACCTCACGTATAATGGAGTTACCTTTATACCTCATGTGCAACCTAAGCCGATCACATAACGAACTTGCACTCTAAATCACATAGCTAGTATTCTTGTTTTTTACTTACAGTTATTTTTCGTACTTACTTTCCAGTTCTTATTGTGCTTATTGCTTGTTCTCCTTGTATTGTATATTCTTACTACTTGTGCATCTTGTATCCTTTTCTATTGCTCGTTATATATGCTCGATTATGTATTTCAAACTGCTTTCAGAGGTATGTACTTCGCTCCAATCCTGACTGGATATATTTTTCAGATGATTGGCTAGAGGAGCTGTGTCCCATGTATTACGACCCTCAGGAGGGTGAGACTTTAGATGATACTCCCCTAGAGCAAGAGGACATAGTACCAGTGACCGAGGAGGTTTAGTTTATGTTTGGTGATCTTGTATTAGACTATTCTTTTGTTGAGATTCATAGTTGTGTTATTATTTCATATTGTGGATTGTATCTTATTCTTTCCTTCATTATTCCATTCGTACATTATCCTTCCTTAGTTTGTTTTGTGATTAAGATTAGACATTCTTGTGAGATACCATATTTCTCCTCCGTTTGGAGTTGAGATGATTGACAAGTACCATATTATATTGTTGAGATGCTAGATAGTTAGAAATGAGCCAGACAATGTTCTACCGTCGATTCTGCGACGTAGGCTGGGCGTAACCACGTATTCGTGCCCGAATATTCGAGTGCAGGACGTGACAGGGAAGTCGGATGCAAGTGGGTCTTTACTGTGAAGCAGAACCCAGATGGACAGGTTGAGCGTTACAATGGTGGTAAAAGGATACAGTCAGGCATACGACATTGACTACGACGAGACTTTTGAACCAGTGGCAGAGATGAGCACCGTCAAAACCCTGATTTCTTTGGCAGCGAATGGTGGATGGAAGTTACACCAACTGGATGTGAAGAATGTATTTCTTCATGGGGATCTAGTGGAGGAGGTGTACATGGAGATACCACCAGGATTCTGTACTGATAAGACAATGGACAAGGTCTGTAGGTTGAAGAAGTTCGTCTATGGTCTGAAGAAGTCTCCTCGAGCGTGGTTTGACAGATTCATGAGGGCGATGATAGGGATGGGATATCGGCAGATCAACTCTGATCACACTGTATTTTTTTGTCGAAGTGGAGGCCACATCACCATGCTTGCGGTGTATGTGGACGATATGATTATTACATGAGATGTTGAGCAGGAGATTGCCCGACTCAAGGGAAAGCTTGGCAAGGAGTTTGAGGTGAAGGACATTATCCTTCTTCGGTACTTCCTTGAGATTGTCCGCGCATCAAATGCGTCGATGCTAAGTGCAAAGTGTGCCAACAAAGCGCCACTTTGCGCCCTTGAGCCCGACTTCGAGTCCGAGTCGCTAAGTCCCTTTGTGGCTTAGCTCCTAAGAGAATTATCTCAAGAGAATGACAAAAAGCATAAATGCTTTCTTTGAGGAGTTTAGCCTTAATCCTCCTAGAAAAATATCCCACATGGCACTCACCTTTGGGCCACCACCACATGTGCATCTCTTAACACCCACATGATATTATATTGAGATACCCACTTTGCATGTTTTCCAATGTGAGATTATTTTTCTAGTCATGCAAGAGGAAAACCTCCCACACATCAAAGGAAAAACTCCAACAATAAGTTATCAAGCCCAGGCTGCCCAACCCCAATAGTAAAACTCTATATGTCAAGCAGCCAAGCCCAAATCAAATCCATTATTATATTTGTTTGGTTTCGTTTGGTTTCGTTTTACTTTTTTTTTCGTATTTGGAATATATAAGTATTATATTTATGCCTTGTTAGATTTTAAATTTTATTGTAGCCCACCCCATTTTTTTAAAATCCTAGATCCGGCCTTGCATGTATAAGAAAACTTTGTTAGCAATGTATTATCCCCAATGCTTCCTTTGTAATCACAGAGATAGAAATAGCAAAACTTCTGGTAGCAGCATTGGAACTTTGCTTAATGCTAATTTCTTAGGTTCCATAGTGGGCACTTAAATGACTACTTGATGACATGATTTTTAGGTATTATGGAAAATAAAAGATGGCATGAATATCAGATGCCAAGAAATTTGCATACCGAGCAGACTTTCAACTGAAATATGTTTATTTAAAATCCGATATTGTAAAAAAAAACTCTGATATTGTCAGAGATTCAGAAAAGCCTTATGTATGGTTACAAGTTTATTATTACAGCGGCTGAATCATTCCAAGTACACCCTTCCTGGCTAAACATGTATTAACTGGGACTTAATTTTTTTGCACCATATGGTATTTTTCTGTAGCAACTAACTGAACCAAGCCACATTGCTTACAAGAATTACATTAACAATTGCAGATTAATACTGGAGATAACATTATTTCTTTAGGAAATTTTAGATTATTAATTTATATGATATGCTAGGAAGTAGGTACATGCTCCCAAAAAAATGCCCTGTCTGGGACTCAAAACAGACTCAACACGAACACACCAAAATAGGTGCTGAATTTGTGTCACTCCATGTCCGTGAATATGATCTGACATCTGTCATAGTGGTTGGTACAGTTTATGGTCTTAAGTAACTTTAAAAGAATACATTTCATTGTGATCACTACTTTTCTTGGTTGGTGCTTCTCGGATTCTTTTTTTTTTTCTTTCTCATTTCAATCTTTTGAAGTCAGACAATTGTTGTAAACTTTGCCCAAATATAATGTACACGTTCCTTCATATTATTATTGGTGAATCAAACTATACTTGAATGAGGAAGTAACATGTCCTCATTCTTTGTAGAAGGTTGGGACACCAACAAAGCTTCAAAAGTTACAAAGCAAGTGTAAGAGCCCCGGGAGTAGAAGCGATAGAGAGAAAACGCATGCAATTTCCAAGTCAATGAATTGTGAAAAACTGGCAGGTGAACCCAACCATGCATCAGAAACTTCTGGGAGGATTGAGGCAAGGAAGAAAGATGAGAGAAGCAGGCTTGTTATACAACAGCAGCAGCGTGAATGGAATGTGAAGAAAGCAGTGTATTAATAGGGTGGGAAGGAAGCTATCGAAGAGTAGTGGCGTTGGTGGTGGTAGTGTAGCACCCTGAAATTCTTATGTATTAATTCAATTCATTTGTTAGGGGTGGCAAATAAAGCGAGATTCAGCTATATATATATATATATATATATATATATCGTCTAGTTACTTATAACTTCAGGTTTGTCTGTACTTGCGATCACAGAAACGCTCGAGAAACAAGAGATTAAGTGAATTAATGGCTGTATTGTCAACTCTTTCAAGAATTTTCAAGTTATTATGTTGATAAATATTTTCTGTAGACAGTGGAGTTGACTTTTCTAGCAAGCATGTGGTTGCAGATTAGCTCTGCTTTCTTTGCACCCGGAGATCACAATTATCATTTGTTTATGGATGTTACTTGTTTGTTGGGCTGCTTTCAGTTTCATGTCTAAACAACAGAACTGAGGCATGACTAGGTTAAGATCTTATAAATCAAGTTGGGTTCTGGGAACCGAGATGGCTGGTTGTGATGCACGCATTTGGTTTGCATTGTTCTTAATTCTTAAAAGATTTATAGCTAACATATGAACTTCTCAACTGTCATCCACTCATTAAAGGTTTTTTTTTTTAACAAAACAAAAATAGAAGTGCCACAAGTAGTAATCAGATGGCAAAATTACTATCCAAATGTAGTAGAACCTTTATTTATCTGTCAGGATTTTTCAACTACAAATCATAGCTCAATGTGTGCCGACCAGAACCAGACCACAGCCAAGAAGGAAAAAATGTCAATTCAAGATGTATTGTCCCATGCAACTCGGTGGCATCTCCTACGGTTCCAATATAAGAGAAAATTAAGGCTATCATGTACATCGTCACCCTCGCTGAACAAGTATGTCCTTTTTCTTAAGAGTACTGTACTGGAAGATGGTTACAAAAGCTGACACGAGAACATAGCAAGCATAAATTTGATAACTGAAGCAAAGCCTTGGTAGTCTTTCACTTGTGAAGGCAACATTCACCTTCATGTCCACCACCCATATTGTAAGCAGGTAGGAATTGAGGCAAAGGGTATATTATCCCTTAAGGGAGAATATAAGCTATAAGCAAAGAATAAGCCAATAAGGCTAATATGGTCTGTAATTTACACAGAGAGAGCTTTGTGTTATAATTTTCCTTTTTGTTATAGCCTAACAAAATAATAGGTCTTTGGCATCCCCTTCGGCATTACAAGGAAAAGTATTCCTCAGCGTCCACATCAGCACTTGATGGAAGGTGACCTGCAAAATTAACATAGTAAGCTCAGGAACTCAGATGAGGCATGATGAGCTCTTCAAATTATCATATATTGACATTCCATAGACTTTTCCAGCTAAACTTTCTGAACAAGATGTAATTGTAACCGCAGAAAATTAACAACAAACTGATGACCCAGGGATTGCTGGTATCAGCTAGTGGCCAACATATTTACTTGAGCAAGAAGACTCTCTGGTCACTGAATGAAAGTGGTGATGGCATTGACCCATACCAGACCAGTGCGGTCCAGACCGGGCTGGGCATATGTGGCCGGCCCACATAGGGCCAAGGGCTGTTTGTTAAGTTCCCATAAGGGGTGCACTACTAGTTTTCCCTAGTTGTCTATATATATGAGATGCTCTCATATGGAGAGCTCTCTACACATGCAATCCTACAATCTTGCTTCCACCTCAAGAATAACTTCGATCCACGAATTATTCTTCTCTCATCTTCTCTATTTCCTTATGGAAGCTCTATTGCAGGGTGAACCAAGGAGCTTCCTCGTTCTTAAGAAGTTTTCCGACTATGATCTAGAAGACGTAGTAGGAACCCAGTTCAAACAACATCAAATGTATAATTCCTATTGCTTCCACTTAAACCCACGTCAGTGCCATGACCCATCTATGGGTTACAAATGGTATTAGAGCCATGATGCTTCTTCTCTCTTCTAGGGATCCTAAAAAGTTAGGATTCCATATTTCCTTTTGATCTACATAGTGCGTATGATTTTAGGGTTTATTAGATCATTATTATTTTCTATCATCGATCGGTCCATGTATTGTCCAAAGGAAGATTTTACTTTAGGATGTTTTTGTGTTGATGTGTTGATCTATGGGGGTTGTCCGTGGATCCTTACGTGATCGAAGTAGTGATTAGAGGACACCCTAATTTTTGTGTAATATTAGAGATCCTGTACAAAAAAAAAAATTGTGGATAGATCTGATTTACAATATCAAACATATAATCGCCATGATGTCCTATTTTTAAGTCGCACAATTTTACCGCACCACAACAAACTCAAACCATGTATGGCCCTACACGGGGGACATAATTGAACGGATTGCCAATAAACAAGCCGACTGGTCCATTGGGGTTGAAAGAATGCCAGAGGCGCTAGACTGTTTGACCAAACCCTAGAGATGTTGCATGGGCCGGGTGGTCCGAAAAACGGTCCGGGTCCGGCCAAACCTAACCGGGCCGGCCCTGACCTGGTTAAAGCCTGGACCCAGCCCAATCCACCATACGGGTCGAGCTGGGCTTCCCATTTCAAGCCTCGAGCCCGACACCTCACTCCCCCAACCAGGTCGACGAATGTTACAAGAGGGCCATTTTTAGGATTTGTTTTACCATTTTACCCGGATCCCCCCATATATACATTATTATAACCGTTTGGGGAGCAATTTGGTCAATTCCCCACCGATAACCATATTAAAGGGGTATTATGGTCTTTTAGGGGTATTTTTACCAAAATACTCCCATAAATTAGCCGTTTATGACGTTAATAAGATATATTTTTGCCATTTTACTGGAAAAATACCTCTATAACAGCCATAAACGACTATATTTCATGGATATTTATGGTCATTTAATCCTCCAAACTCTACAAATATAGTCAATTTTAATCCTTACAAATTCACAACTAAAAATCTTCTCTTATTCACTTCACCTCTAAGGCTTCTAATCTTCTAGACTTCTACTATTTAGTACTTAGTCTAAAGACCATGGATAATGAACAACAACTACCGCAGCAACCGCAAGATTCGCAACCTCAATCGACACAATCGTATGGGATATAAGGCCAAGGAGGAGTATGACCTCATCGTCTCGATTTGTCTATATTCAAAACACTTTAGCGGAATTTATAATGAGAATGTTAAAGTAGTCAGGGGTGTAACTACGAAATTTGTCTCAATAAAATGTGTATTTTAATTTGCTTATTTATTTATTAGTACTAGAAAACTTAGATAGTCGCAATTATCATGTATAACTTTTCTGTATTTGTCTTTATTCTGTATATTCTGATAGTAGTGACTCTATTCAAGACTGCAACTCTGCAAGTTATGATGGAAATTAGTTGTTTTACTTATCATTTTTGATATATATTATTCTTGTTAGAAAGATGTTTTTGCTATGACTTGTGTTTTATATTTCGGTTTTCAACCTCATTTCGAACTTCCTTTGTGGTATTTGCTATTAGGGATTGACACATTTGGTTATATATGACACATCTGGTTTTATATGGCCAGATATCATAATCAAGTGAAAGTAGTACTAGATCCTCGAGCTTGACTACGATATATGATCATACAAAATCAGAGGAATCAACCTCTAATAGCAAGTACCACAAAAGAAACTCGAAGAGGTTGAGAATCGAAACACGAAACACAAGTCATATCAACATACACTTGTCTAACAAGAATAATATATGTCGAGAAATGACACGTAAAAGAGTAAGTATATTTTGCCTCTCTTAATGTAAAATTTCTCATTTAAATAAAGTTTATTTATTTTTCTTGATGACTCGTTGTCATAGTTGTCTTCTAAAATTTCAAATATAATAATATATTTTTTATTAAAGAAGAGAAAAAAAATATCAAAATAAAGAGAGGAGGCTTCACCTACTTACCTACTAGCACCGGCTCCTTCCCCCTCCTTGCATTCCCTTCTATCTTCTTATAGTTACTTCACTATCTTCTTCTATCTTCTACTCTTCTCCTTCTTATTCTACTATATTATTCTTATCATTTTCTTATATTTTCTTCTTATCCTTGCCCTCTCTCTCACTCTCCTTACTAACCCGGCCACACAACTCCTCCCCTAGCAAAACTGAGGCACCACCACTATACATCTCTACAACCACCTCATCTTCCCTCCTCTACACCCTCTTCATCTCCTTCACAAACCCGAGAGCACCAAACCTTCTCATCACCACCTTCACCAAACCCGAGCCACTCCTTCAACTTCTTCGTCTTCTCTTGCAACTTCAAGGCAAGTCCTCTCTTTTACTTCTAAAATTAATTTTAAACCTATGTTGTCAAGCTTTCTTTGATCAAACCTATGCATATGTATATAGATTCAAAAGTTTAATACTAACATGTTTATATTTATGTTACAACATGGACTAAAGAGTTGGACATAACATATATACCGAAACGATTGTAGGACACGGAAATCAATATTTGTATGTGTATATGTATATATGTATACAAGAAAAGTATTGCTATACTTATATACATGAAAAGTATTGCATATAGGAATTTGTCTGTGATTGTGATTTGGACACCAAGTAGAATAGGATTCAATAAAGTCGGAATTCGCATATTTCAAGTTAACAATATATTTCAGTCATAGGCAATCTGGTTTTCAAATGACCTAATCTAATTCATGAGGTATTACCACATCCTAAGAATTTATCTTCAGTTTTATTTTATTTTTCATTCTTGAAATGAGGGCTTGCATGTCTTTAATGACCTAGTATTTGTTCACTAGGAGAATAAGCTGAACCAGATACCCTGTCATTATATGAAGTGGACACGCTAAGGACTGATTCCAGAAGAATCTACTTATGTAGTATTTGTCATACTTGAGCTTCTCTCTTATTTAATTATATTATGTAAACTAAATATTTTGGAACAATACATAGTTCTAACATATATATATATATATTTTGGGAAGAATGTAACCTGATGTTTTAGTAACATAATGTGTTCAGTAGCCTGATTACTTGTACTCTATCCTAAAAATTTACAGACAACAATCGCGGATATGAGTTTCAGTATACTTATACGGCGCGTAGCCTGGGATGTAGTTGCATATCCGATTCACTGTATTTGGGAGCGGGACGTGACAAGCTCCCATGCAATTATCCCTCGACGTCGTTTTGAGATAAAGGGAAAGCGTATGGTGGTACCGCATGACGTTGCGGAGCCAAGGACAATTCAATAGGCTACTTACGACCCAAAAACAAAAAAGTGGATCGATGCAACGGATGAACTAGAAAAAAACCAAGTATAAGACTTGGTGGTCCTACCGTTCAATCACATAATAATTAAAAACAAACGATTTTTAAGGTTAAGTGAAAGGAAGATGGTAGCATTAAGCGCTACAAAGCATGCTTGGTGGCTAAAGGGTCCACCCAACAAGAGGAGGTAGACTACGAGGATACATTTTCTCTCGTGTGAGAATCACGTCGCGTATTTAGATATAAATAAGAAGTCCAGATGGACGTCAAGACCGCTTTCCTCTATGGTAAGCTGGATGAAGAGAGGTCCGGAGACTTGAGAAAAAAGTGTGCAGACTTAAGAAGTCCATCTACGATATGAAACAATCATCCATGCATTGGTACATACGGTTTGACAAATTAGTTACCTTATATGGGTTTACCAAGATCTAAGAAGACCTTTGTGTGTATATAAAGCGATCTGACAAGGGCTTTATGATCTTAATCATTATACGTAAACGGCATATTATTGGCAGACAATTGTATAGAGAGTATTAATGCCACTAGAGGGTGGTTGTCTTCTAACTTCGAGATGAAGGACGTAGGTAATGCAAGGTATGTTCTCGGGATTCAGATGCAAAAAAAATTGTGCCAAAAAGATCCTCAAGACATACATAAGGAAGATCTTATAGCAGTTTGATATGTCGACGCATAAGATCTCATGTTGATACATATCATGAATAGCGAACAAAGTCTTAAGAGTTTGGAGGAAAAGAAAGAGTACCCTATGCTAGCACAGTTGGGAGCTTGATGTATGCTTAGATTTGTACTTGACATAGCCTTTGCGGTAGAACTTGTGGATCACTACTAGTCCTGGACAAGCCAATTGGATTGGTGTCAAGAGGATCTTACAGTACTACTTAAGTCACAACCCACTACTCATTGTGTTTCGGTAATTCAGACATGTGCCTCATAGTGTATTTGGATGTCAACTGGGTCGACAATCTAGACGAGCTCACATCCATGTCTGGTTATATTTTTATGCTAGCCGGTAGAGCTATCTCCTAACAGAGCAAGAAACAAGTTTGTATCTCTCTGTCTACTATGGAGACAGTATGTGGCAGCTTCTGCAACAGGACAGAAAGTAGTGTGGTTGAGGAGGTTCCTTCAGCACCTATAGGTGGTGCCTCATACTGCAGACTTTTTAACCCTCTACAACCACATGTTAGCGATTGCATATACGAAGGATCCCAAGTACCACGGACGAAAGAGAGAGATATAAGCTCTCCGGAAAAGTGTCTCCATTGTGACACAGCTTCATATGACGTGTGCTAATAAAACCGAGCATAGAGTGAAGAATGGATCCCTACTTCCTTGTTATGTGAGCTCTAAGACTTTACTAAGGCTTTACTAAGCCTGCCTCCACCTCAAGAATAACTTGATCCCAAGTTATTCTCCCCACTTCTTCTTTATCTCCTTGTGGGAGATATGTTGCAGGGTGAACCAAGGAGCTTCTTTGTTTGTAGGAAGTTTCACGACTGTGATCTAGAAGGTATAGACGGAACCCGGTTCAAACAACACCGAATGTATAATTTTTGTTGCTTCTGCTTAAACCCCCTTCGGGCCAGGACCCATATATGGATTACAAAAAGTTAAAAGAAAAGTGAACAAAAAGTTAAGGTGGATATTTTCCGTTCAGAAACCTGTTTTTTTTTTTTTTACCTCTTAATGGTTAGAGAAAACGAAGGAAGAGAATCGCTTTCATTCTCTTCCTCTTGCTTTCTTTAGTTTCCCCTCAGTCAGTACATGTACAAGAGGAAAATACACTAGAGCTATTTTGATGTAAGTTTCGTACCTCGACAAGCCCTTTGAGTTGTTCAATAATTCCAAATCAGCCTGCAAAGCCTCAGTCTTGGGTTTATCAAAGTTCCCTGACTCAATTTGTGTTATATGTTGCAGACCCTGGGGAAAAAAGAACAAGTCAAATATGTTATTCTCCAAGCCAACCACAAATATTATGACATTCCAATTTGTATTACTTCAGCAGGATTATTTGTAACTATATATTACAATAAAGACATGGTGATCAGTTGGACCTTTGATTGCATAAGATTTTTTTATTGGCCTCCGGTAAGGAGGGGGTCAAATTCAAGTTGCAATTCAAGTGCGTTTTGTTAAGTTTATTTTTAATTATGATTTGACAAAACAAAAAATGGAATCACACTCTGTAGTACTCGAACCTACAATTTCAGGTTTTTGAGATTCAGTCTACATCTCTGCTTTACAACTCAAGGTGTCATTCCTTTGTACATAAATGATGTGGGTTCTGCTAACGTACCCAAAGAACGTGTTAAACCAACGGTATCAAAGAAGAACGAAAACAGAGAGGCCTAGGAAATAGTTGTTTGCTTAATATGGGTCAGTTTTAATATGTAAAAGCTGGCAATGCAGGAGCAGCAGTCACTTATACTGAACATATATGATAAGAGTTGCATCGAGAAATAGCAAATTTTATTCAAACCTTCAAGCTTCTAGTCTCCCTACTTCCCAGATATCCACGCATTTTGTGCACATCCTGCAGATAAGTCAAAAAAAAAGGTTTTAGCAAGAGACATGAAAAATGGATATTAAAACAAGCTAATCTTAATATGATCATGAGTGTCATTAAAATATAATATGTTTTTGCAATAGGTAAGCATGGAAAAAGACCATGAATGCACGTTAACAGACTATGGATCAATATCATGTAGTAGTAAAACTGATTAATGAGGCATGTCACATCACCCCTCATCGCCACTAATGTACCGAAATGCTGCAGCATTGTTTGGCTTGCTTCATTTCAAATGTTGGAGTTACATGTAATAAAACATTTGCTTTTATACATACAACAAATCACACATTTATACATACAACACTTCACAAGCGCCGCAAAAATTCTCAAATACTGAGATAATGCTCGTGTAAGTTCAAAACCAAATACTTCTCAAATAGATACATGACGACATAACCATTTAAGTTGTGTGAGGAGTACTTCCCCATCGACGACAAATGTAACAAAGCACAAATTAACCGAACAAATAACACCAAACACAGACAATGGAAGAATTTTTTTATTGAATCAATGAAAGACAAATCTTTCAAGGATTACACACAAATACTGCAATGCAAAACCCTGATTTTGATCTCCACATGGCTCTTTCCTTCTTCTCTATCTAGATTCCCTTAGGGCTTCCTTAGCAAATCACCAAGCAAAGCCTCATTTTGCTCAAGCAACTCAAGATCTCAAGCTCCCCGTCTAGGGTTTTAGAAAGCCCTTTTATGGCTCTCCTAGCTTTAGCCAAGCAACGAGCAATCTGGACCGTCGAAACAAACTCCTTAAATCTGATCCATTTTCTGATCCCGAGTGGGTGGCATACTGGCGGTATGCTTCATGCAGAACATTTTTGTCCACAAAACTTGCAGGAATGAAAATTGTTTTACCGGTAAATCGACTGTATATTGTCGGTATGTTGGTCTGTAGTTGCTGCATTTTGTCTCTTTCGATCCCCTTCTTACTGTTTCGATTCCTTTTCGAACTTCTCCGATCATTGCACGGCGCCCGTAGCTCCCTGTAGTTGAACACAAGCAACATTGCAACAATCTCCACTTTAGTTTGTCATTCCACTGGCCACCTTGTGAGACTATTGCCAATGTCTCCGTAACGTCGGTATGCTTGATGTGGAACATTTTTGTTCACAAAACTTGAAGGAACGAGAATTGCTTTACCGGTATATCGTTGGTATACCAATATGTAGTTGTTGTAGTTTGGCACTTTCGATCCCGTTCTTGTTGTTTCGAATATTCTAAGGCTTCTTAGACCATTGGACGGAGTCCATAGCACTCTGTAATTGAATACGAATAGACATTACAACAATATCCACCTTGATTTGTCGATCAACTAGCTACCTAATCATACTATTATCTATGTGTCCATGTTCCTTTAACTTTTAGCCTCCACCTTAGTATTCCATTGTTATTGACACAGTCTTTACCAAGAACTGTGAAAGTAATGTCCGCCACAGTCTTTGTCCATAACTGCAAAACTGTCGCGACCCTCTTGCTAATGCCAATATTCCTCAAACATGAGTACCTAAATAGAATTCAAGACGGACTTGAACTTCTCTATAGGAATCACAATCGTTAGCATTTTCGTCGGGTTTACCTAAATATCAATCTTTAAACAAAAGATCAATCTCCTAGTTGCACCACTATATTATCTTGTGATATCGTACGTCAATGTGTTTCGTCCGACTATGGTATATCGAAATCTTCGCGAGATGAATCGCACTTTGACTTTCACAAAATAGGGGAACCTACACCTTCTCGAACCCTAACTCGCTAACTAGGCCTTTTAACCACAGGACCTCCTTCGATGTCTCTATTGTCGCCATATATTTTGACTCTATAGTGGAAAGCGCCACAATATCTTTAAGGATCGACTTCCAACTAACTAGAGAACATACAAGTGTTTATAAATAGTCCGTAGTTGATCCTCTCTTATCAAAGTCACGAGCGCAATCACCATCCCACATACCCCTATACAATGTTCTAAAAATCGCTATGAGGAATCGGTGCAGCGACCCTCGGCCTAGCGCCTAGGCCGCCTACGCGGTGGCTAGAGTTTTATTTTTTTGAATTTTGAATTTTTGAGTTTTGAATTCTGAATATTTCTGATTTTTTTTTTTTTGAAATTTTTTTATTTTTAAAAAAAAATCGAATTTTGAATTTCTTTTTGAAATCCTTTTGAAAACTGATTTTTTTTTTAATTGAAATTTCAAATCTGAAATTTTTTAATTTTTTCAAAATTTTGAATTTCCCGCCTAAGCCGAATAGGCCGCCTAAAACAGCCGTCTAGGTGATTTTCGGTGCAGCCGGCGGCCGGCTAGCGCCTAGACCAATTTTTAGAACACGACCCCTACAACTGGCTCGACCTATCTTCTGACTTGTGAAAAAATAAACCGAAATCTTTAGAGCCTTTTAGGTACTGAAGTATCCACTTCGCAATGAAGCATGTAATGCCCCGCTCCGCGCGGGACATTGGACAGGTTTATTGGCTCGAAAGACTTGATTCAACTTGGTTTCATGCGAAAAAATTATCCTGAGTTCTTTATGATCGATGTATTGTCCTGTTATGGGAAGAAGCATTGTGTAGACCTCGTGGATTGAATCGGCTAATTGATTTTGAGATGTAAGAGAAATTGTTTGATCGATGTAATTGCTTTTAGTCTTTGTTGTGTTTGTTATGCTTGTTAATGCTAAGTAGAAAGAACCAAGATTTAAAGAGATTAATGTTATTATTGTATAGAAATGTGGATTCTTGTACCATGTTATAGAAATATGGAATGTTGTATCTGTTGTTTTAGAATATTGATATTGTACTATTGTTGTGAAGAGATAAAATATTGTACTATTATTTCAGGGGGTTTATTGTTGTTGTAAAGAGATAGAATATTGTAGAATATTGTACTATTATTTCAAGGGGTATAGAAATACGGAATGTTGTATCTGTTGTTTTAGAATATTGATATTGTACTGTTGTTGTGAAGAGATGGAATATTCTACTATTATTTCAGGAGGTAGAATGTGGTACAGTACCACAAAATGGTCGGAATAGAAATAATGAGGTGAGGTACCTCGTGAGTGCTAGGATTCTTGTACCTTAGTGTTATTCTATGGGTCCTGTTCTTCATCATACATCTCTGTAAATTGCTTCAGTGTATGTATCCTCGTGAGTGCTAGGAACCTCACCTCCCTTGTTCTTCACATCTTCCAACAAGAAAACCTTATCGAATATTACATCTTGGCTTGTGAAAAGCCTTTCTGTCTTATGTATCCAACAACTTGTAGTCTTTGACTCCATGTTCGAACCCTAAGAAAACACATTGTTTCGACCCCGAAGAAAACACATTGTTTCAACTTTAACTCTAGTATGGTACTTTCTTTCTGATTTTCGAGTGAATTTAGGTACTTACAATCAAACAAAGAATCATAAATGAGTGCCCACCCCCCACCCCCGCCTCCATACTTCTTCAGGTTCTAAAGATTGACGGTTGAAGATGGCGATCTATTAATCAACTAGCACACATGACTCATTGTCTCCGTCTATAAGTCATTTGTAAAACATGTTTGTAACCGCAAACTCCTAGCTATCTCTAGTAGTATATTGTTAATGCGCT